>JBAPLJ010002027.1:1057500-1657500 GCA_037832345.1 Rhizophora mangle | reverse complement strand
TTAAAACAACAAAATTGTTTGCAATCCGGATGTTCCTGAGATATGACCAAGGTACAAGGATAATGTCCATGGGAAATTGTTTCTTACAGAACAGTTTGTGAATATCTGAGACTTAGTTTTCCGCAACGATGAGCTCTTCTCTGTACAACAACAAAATAAAATCAGTGGACTAAAGCAAACAATGTGCTGGTTATCAAGAATATCCTAAGATATCACTCCAAAAAACAACCTCCATCAATGTCTTCCTTCTCCCAGCAAATATCCAAGTAGCGCAAAGCCTTGCGATATTTCCTAAGAGCCATCTTATATTCTTCCTTCTGCAGTAGGAACACATCCAATTAATTGAAGAAAATAAGTGTAAGGCAAATAAGGTTGAAAGAAATACGAAAACAAAAAGGTTTTACACTGGTGGAGAATATTAGCAATGAGCATTAGTTAAGCACATGGGCTACCTTATATTGTTCATTTCCGAAAGATTTAATAGAATCCACAGCCTTCATCCACCAATCAATCTCATCAGGTTTTATATCAAGGTCAGCTGGCCAATCGGGATAAGTATCGCCGTCTTTGAAGAAGTTCGATATTCCATCTTCTGCGCTCTCAGGAATTTCTCCACAATCAGAAATTACAACATCTTGAGTTGGACAATCATCATCACCAGTTGTAACATGTTCAATGGAACGAACCACTCCCATTCCTTTGATTACCTTCCCAAAAACAACGTGCTTCCCATCTAGATGAGAGGTTCGAGTAGTGGTAATGAAAAACTGTGATCCATTAGTGTCAGGTCCCCTGTTAGCCATTGACAACATTCCTTTTCTTTCATGTTTTGACTCAAAGTTTTCATCTTCAAATTTCAAGCCATATATGGATTCTCCTCCAGTTCCATTACCAGCTGATAAATCTCCACCTTGAATCATGAAACCTCTAATGACACGATGAAAACAAACACCCTACATTGAATCATTTGATTAATATTACCAAAAGGATGTGCACTGATAAAAGAAATCATCTTAACCACATAAAGTCAATATGCAATTCCCACTGTTGAGCTCGTTCCTACAAGCCTACAACAGAGCACATATTTTCTTTATATTTGATAGGACAGAAGGAAGCAGAGTGAAAGAAAGGACAGAGGGAGATGAACTTATTTTTCCCTTTCATTTTGAGAGAAAGGAAAAGGTTCACATCCTTTTCCCCCCCTGTTTCCATGCTCTCTTCATTTTCTTCTCCCCATCCGCTTTTCTTTCGCTCCCAATTCCCTAACACTAAATAAAATGTGTTGAAAGGGAGAAAAAAAGGTGTTCCAACCCAGTTACCAGACAGAAAATGCAGACAAGAAGAACTTCTCTATCATCACCAAGATTTCCCGTCCACAGGAAGATAACATTCCAAAATACAAGATTAAAAAAAATCCCCCATATATAAGAGCCCAAATTTTACAGAAAAAAGAAAAGAAAAAAAAAAAAAAAAAAGGGGAACCGATAGTCTTTTTTCTTGTCTGTCTGGTCTCACCAAAAAAAAAAACCATCAACTTGTCAAAAAAGGAGAAGAAAAAAAGTTAAAACAAGAAATTTACACCTTTCACACAAATAGAAGCCCCAAAAACAGATAAAAAAAAAAAAACTCTTAAAGCAGGAACACCCATTCCTGTAAACATCACATTGCACCCAGAAAAACATAAAGAGAGAAAGGAAGAGGAGGGGCCAAAAGGTAAACCTTGTAATGGAGAGGGACACCAGTATTAGGACCAATGCCTTTTTCACCAGTACACAAAGCCCTGAAATTCTCGGCTGTTTTAGGGACCAAGTCCTTGTACAGCTCCACCACTATCCTCCCTTCCAATTCTCCTCCTATGCTTATATCCAAATAACACCTTGGCCTTCCCATCTCTCTCTCTCTCTCTCTCTCTCTCTCTGTGCTTTACGTGTGTACACTTTGTTATATGTGGACTCTAAAACCCTAAAAAATTGTCTCTTTCAGAGGCACTGCTGACTGGAATGGAGACGAAGAGGTTTATGCCTTGAAGAATAAGAAGAAGAAGAGGTCTTAGACAGAGCAACCCCTCCAGGTCCTGTACAGATTCGTCATGAAGACATTGTTGGAGTTTTCCTCTAAAGAGTTGTACTGCTTAGATGGAGCTTCCCCTCCTTTTAGCCCAAGAAAAAAACAAAAAGCAAAAACAAAGAGAGAGAGAGAGAGAGAGAAAAATAAAAACAAAAGCGCTTATACCTCTGGTTTCTCGGGGAGCTTTTGATCTGGTGTTGCTAACGTGTATAGTTAGCGCGTTATGTACTTGCTGCTGCCGTTGTCGCGTCACGATTGATTTAGGGTATGCCTCCGGTTTTTTGGGGAGCATTTTTATCTGGCGCTGCCAATGTGTACGGTTAACAAGTTGGAAAAATCTAAAAAAAATTCAAAAGTAACGTGTGGACACGAATTAATTTGAATTCATGATTTTAAAATCTAATGCAGTGGGATTTTAGCACGTTATGTACCTGCTACTGTTGTCGCATCCCGATTGATGGATTGGACACGTTTTGTGAAGGTGATCCGGAGGCTCCACCTCTGATGTCGTGCTTGCGCTGCTCTCGTCGTTTTCATGTTTGTTAAGGCTTTTTCAGAATTGGTATCAGACCGTTCCCCTTTTTTAGCGGATTAAGCTACGTTTTATTTAAAATTTTAACTTATTTTTTAAAAAATAAATTTAAAAATTTTATACATAAAACACAATTAAATAATGTAATATTATAGTATCATGTCGAGTATTATGTACTAAACGCAACAATAGAATGGACCATCCCATTGGTAAGTATAGTATTAAACAATTAAAAGCAATAAAAAAATTTTTCACAATATATGAAAAGGTAATATTCATTTAAAAAAAAAAAAAAAAAGAAAGGAAAAAGAGCAAAGACCATTAACGGCTAAAAAGTGATTATACCCACATATCCAAAAACTGTAAGGAACATCCAATATCTATTTGACTGATTATGCCACGTTACATTATGCAATAACATGGATTATAAAATATAATAATAATAATAATAATAATTCATGAATTTTGAAAAACTAAAAGTCTCTAAATTGGCTAAATTAATATTTATGAAAATTTTTAAAAATTTATGGTATTATATATTATAGTTAGGAAATGACTGTAGGGACTCACAAAATTGTACACATTAGGACACAAAAAAAAAAATTAAAAAAGACACACAAATGAAAGTTAGTTTAAAATAATAATGTACATTCTTTTGCATTTGGAATGTGGTCCTTTTTTTATTATTTTTTTTCCTCTTTTAATGAATTGTATCCATTTGTGTACACAATTAGGAATTCAAAAAGAATTTACTTTATAGTTATTTACATAAAATATAAAATTAAATGAGATTAGGCACCACAATAAGAAACAATGACAAGAAATTAGAACTTTGTGGCAAGTACTTAGCAAATGTATTTTAAAACATCGCCAATCAAAAATTACTTCATCTCAAATATAAAACAAACATGCAAAGAAGATGGAAAAGAATAAAAGCGTAAAACATGTAAGACTAATTTTTTTTTTTTTTTTTTTTTTGAGAAAAAAGGAAAAAGAACTAGAAGAAGAACCGTGGACTCACCTTACACGTTGAGTTAGAAAAGATCGAGGGTCGGTTTGTGTAAAGCTAAATCATCACCAGTTTCACACCATCAAAATCACCAATGCCACCCTAAGAAACCCAGGAAATTAAAACAGAAAAGTTAAAAACAATGCAATGACGCATATAAGGAATTGTTATTCACAATTACCCCACCCGATAAAAAGATAAGGAAAAGGATGTGCGCAGTAAAAGAGAGTAATCACATTTATTATAAGATTCTGGCGGCTACTCAACCTGTCTTTCTCTAAAACAAATATCACTGAGGAAATCACATTATAACTTATACGCACTCATACATATGAAAATTGCTTGAATCCGGACGTGTGGCTATATTCGCTTACCACCAAAATCCCATCTCGGGTAATGCTTGCATATATATCAAACATATTGTGCAGGGCGATTTAAGCCTACTAATTTACCCGCACTCTTTTCCCAAGTCAGCGTTTCCTGACTGACAGTTCTTGTGTCTGAAGCCTTTAATTTGTCATCTTCGCAGGCAGTACGTGTCATCACAACGAGAGGCACGTAGAACCAATCTGTCGTTATTACTAACAGTTGCATCAGCACACAATTAATTTAAAATAGAGATTCTCGTCTAAAGGCGATGAGGCGGAAGCTAGATCTTCCGAGAAGAGGACATGTTACATCCACAGTTTAAATGCTTATCCTCAAGGTAGGCCTACTGGTTTCTGCAGTCCAGGCTGAAATGCCACAGAAGCCATCTTGAGGTAATTAAAAAACCATGGGTCCACCTTAAGGTGCTGTCAGAAATTTGCTTGGCCTGATGGATCTGTCACGAAGCAAATACCTGATGCACACCCTTATCCGTCATTACAAAGTGTGCAACATTGGTCTGGCATCCAAAAGTACTGTAGATGATCAAGAAAGTTAAGATCAGACAGGATTCCAACATCACTTTTAAGACGTATACCTAACAACAAAGAATGTATCTTGTACAGAAATCAGAGTTAGTTCCTTTACCACGGTCATTATGCTTACCTCTGCAGAACACATGATTCAACCACGAGTAGGCTTAGAAATTCAAATGGAAATATAGTCTTTTACAGCACAGAAGTAAAATATTTACCTTGCTCTCAGAGAGCACATGCTATCATGACACGAGCTGAATAGAGCCACCCCTATTGCCAGTCCTAACAGGGAATCATTCATAAAATTAGTTTAAGATAGAGATTTCCGTGTAAAGATAAAGAAAGAGTCACCAAAATTTTCAAGGACAAGGCGCATTATAACGGGTTTCAGTGCTTATCCCCCCCCCCCCATGCCACTCTCTCTCTCTCTCTCTCTCGCTCTTCTTTTTTTGGTTCTCCAGCCCAGGCAAAGAACTCACGCCCACCTGAAGGAACTGTCTTGGTAATCAGACAGGGAATGAAAAATGGGGGACTGAGCTTCAATGATTGATGGGATGCCGCAAGAGCTCTATGCACGCAGCAACAATCAAACTCCATTGGAAAATCTTGTTGAGGCTCTTCCTACAAACTTAATTTCAAGCCTTCACTATCTTTCGCAAATGTCCATTGCGGAGAAACAGGAAGAAAGTTATTATTGGGTTTTAGAAAGACAAAGCAAAAAATAATAATATGAGAATATCATGAAGCTGAAAATGTTGTAATACTTCATTGAATGTCTTTCTTAAATACAAAAGGATTTTAACAGAAAACTAGAATGACTGCCAATTACAAGGCATGATCTTCCTGTTAGCAAGTCATAAACAAAAACTACTCACACAACTAACTTCCTAAAAGTTTGGGCATATTCATATTCAGTTTGACCACTTCCTCTGCAAATCTCACTATTCATTCGAAGCATATATAATACACACACACACACGGAACCTGGAAAGTGGAGGCAGTGGAGAGGAAGCGTGCCGAGAGATTTCCACAAACGAAAGCAGCGGATCCGATCCCTGAAAGAATTCCAAATGCTGAAGCTCGCCTACACTCGAGTACATTGTCTGCCTGCAAAAATATTTAGAGATCACCAACGCATTTGAATATAATACCCGTTGCTCAAAATTCTGAAATCACAAAATGGGAAGGACATGAAAAAAAAAAAAAAAATGTCAAACGGTCCAGGAGTCCGCTTTCTAAAATGGGGCACAGATGAGAAAAAAGAGTAGAACAAAAAAAGAAAAAAGAAGGTTAGATTAATTTACCACGTAGGCGAGTGCAAGGCAGTGGACACTTCCTTCGCAAATCATGGCAGTTAAGGGTCTTCAACACGTAGTACGCATAGAAGAAATATCTTGTGATATTTATTATTAATAAATACATACAAAATTATATTTAATTGATAAATAAATATTTTTTAACTATTTAATAAATATAAATAATTATATATATTTTAAAAATAATAAAAATAAATTTAAAATAAATTAATTTATATTTAATTTATTTTTTAAGTATAAAAAAATTATTACATTTATAAATTTATTATATATATATATTAATTTTTCTTACTTGTTATTATTAATTAAAATTTATAAAATATAATAAATTTAATATTTATTGAAATAGAATAAAAAAAATTTTAAATAATATTTATCTCTTAATATATAATTTAAAAAATAATATATATATAATATAAAAAATAATTATTTTTTTAAAATTTATTTTTATTGATAAAATATTTTTTTTTATATTATTTAAAATTTTTAAATTATGTAATTTTTAAAATATTATATAATTTTAAAAATTATAATATATATATATATATATATATATATATATATATATATATATATATATATATAAATAGAATAAAAAAATAGAAAGAGATAGATTAAAAACACCAATGACAGCAAAGGGAGACTAAATGAATTGGGGGAAGCCATAGGTATTATTGCGAGCCAATCCATTGGCGAGCTGGGTACTCAACTAACATTAAAAACGTTTCATACGGATGACGTATTCATAGGGGGTACGGCAGAACATGTACGAGCTCCTACCAATGGAAAAACAAAATTTAATGAGGAATTGCTTCATCCTATACGTAAACATTGTTGGTTGGTTAATTGGTCACATTTTATTGATGAAATAAGTTGAATTGATGTTAAAATAAATTTATTAGATTTAATATACTTACTTGATCAAATACATATAATTATTTTATGTTAAAATTAAAAAATTTTATAATTTAAATATTCAATATTTTTTTTATTTATTATTTGTATAGTTTATGATTTAGTAAAATATCAATATATATAATTCATTAATTAATAAAAATATGACTCTCTCATCTAATTTAATTTTTAAATATTAATATATTATTATGTGATAAATTTTAATTTTTTTTTATAATAAAATTAATGTACTTAATAATTATTTATTATTTTACTTTTTAAATTTTTACAAAAATAGAAAAAAATCCTTATATTTAGCTGGCTTGTGTACATCATTACTATCAGTAATGCTGCTCTTTTGTGTACATCATTACTATTAGTATCGGTAGCACTTTTAGTAATTATATTTCAAGCAGTCCTAAATATTTTTTATAAAAGTAATTATTTATTGAATGATTCTTTTTTTTTTTTTTACTAATGTCCAATACATGAAGGAGAGATAAGTATGCCACAATTAAGCTAGTTCAAAGAAAATGTTTAACTAAACAAAGAAATGCGCAAGAATATAGTTGAGAAGTCCATGTTTGATGAAGTTCAATGAATAGGGCAGTGAGTCCAGTTTCCCAAAATCTGCCGTGTAGATTAAGCTTTTGAACTGAATCTACCCCCTAATCTAAGGACAACAAACCCACAAGAAAGCATGGTCCTCAATGCTGTGTCCGCAATCTTGTCGCGTCTGCGGGGTACATTTCGAGTACTAGTGTTGCCTAATGAAAACCAATCAATCATGATTCATTGTGCTCGGAAGTGACATTTCTCTTAATAAATTTTATACTTAATTTATATTATTAATTAAGTAAAATTTAATTTGTATTGCAGGTAATTTTTAGTAAAATAATTATAAAAATTTTAAATAATATTAATAATTATTTTAAAAATTTTATAATAATAAATTTAAATACTTAATAATTATTTAAAATTATTTTATTACAAAATTATGATTTTTACTCGTTTCTTAAATAACTTAAATGATTAGGCAATTTTTTTTTCACTATTTTCAGTTGATATTCCTTTCTAGTTTGAAGAGTGACAGAAGATTTGCTTGAGCACCGATTACTTGGATTGGGTAGTTGAATGATTGTCAAGTTGTTTTTGTACGGTGTTGTTTTCACATCTGAAACTTTGTGCGTCTCTCTTTTTTTTTTGGTGTTGCGTTGTGACCACCATTTTCGGCCGGGTAGGTTATTGCATTCTCCGAGACTTCAGAAGAAGGGAAGCAAATTCCAGCAAACTCTTGCCAGCGGAAGTGCAGCTACCATTGGGTTAACTTTTATTGAATTGGGCCTGAGTTAAAAACCTGCATCTTGGGCCCATGATTCTCTTAGTTTTGGGTACGAATCTCTTCAATTTCAGTTTTGCGCAGGGTTAAATTTAAGTCAAAGGCCTGCTTTGCAAGACTCTCTCACAGCCCATATAAAAATTAAAAAACTCATAAATTCACATAAAATTTTTTTCCCCTTCGTTTTATCTCGGAACTCCAAGTCGTTTCAGAGATCTATTAGGGTTAGGATTGTACCATACATGTGTAATATATAAGAGAACAACTTAAGCCAAATAATCACTGGATTGCATAGCTAAGAGTTTTTCAATTTGACTCCAAATCCAATGAAAGATTCGAAAGAAATCATCCTGCATCCTAAGTGCGATATTGATGGTGACCACGGTAATATAAAATCTAAATTATTGCATCCTGTTTTTTTTTTTTTCAAATTTAAAATTTTCGTTATTTGGGTTCACACAGCATATAATACATGTTATTAAAAATTTATAAAATTTAAAAAAATTGAAATTTTAAGTTAACATTTCAACTATCTTTTGTTTTCCGTTATTAATTTACAAGTTCAGTTGTTAGATTTTACTTTGAGATACCCTGAGAGAACATAGTATAACAACTAATTAGGTTATAAACTGGATTCCATGTTTAACATTGGATATTAATACTACAATCAAATTCGCCAAGGACAACAATTGCTATGATCCTAATAAAATATTGCACCAAGGATGGCCTGAAACACCTGTTTAGATGTGCAGTGTGCATGTTTTCAAAAGTTATAGCCAAAGTTTGAACTTATGGACTAAAAAAAAAAAGACATATAGCTTATATGCGCTCGCGTGGTGGGCTGTGAGAAATAGTTACTCCTATTGTTCTGAATTATGCCTCAAAGATTGAGATCGAGATTGTGTTGATGAATTAATGTTTTTACATTGTTGTCCAGAGATTATTATTTCAAGAAGGAAAGTACCGCCGACTCGTTTTACACTAAAAATTGAGTCATTTTCTGGATTACTTCATACCCTTGACTTGCTCATGGTTACGATCCATGAAACAAGAGAGTTTGAATCTGGTGGCTATAAATGGTAAGTTGATTAAATCCCATCAAAGACGCTCCTAACTCACTCTATTTGTTCTATTATGATTAGATTTTGTATGACGGTTTCTTATCCTAATGTTGAAGGAAACTGTTGTTGTATCCTGACGGAGACCAGAAAAGAGGTGGAAAATGGTCATATCTCTCTTTATCTGGCAACTGCAGATGAATCACCTAATTTTGAGGCTAATGTGATCGTCAAACTATTTATTTTTTATCAAATTCGAGACATCTTGAGTCATCGGGGTAGTTGATTTTGACGATAAACATATGCTCGTTAATGGTTAATGCTCATTAACTTATTATTTGAGCTATCCAGGTGAAAATTGACCATCGCGTTTCATGTGTGCAGCTTTTGGATGGTTTTGTCGTTCTTCCATAGGTTTTGGCGATCCCAAGTCCATCTCACGGAGAGACCTTCACGATGCTTCAGGGGGATTCATAGTCAACGACACTTTGTTTGCAGAAGTTGAAATTTTGGTTGTCGCTGCTATTGAGGGCCTCCAATGAAAGTGTCCATGGCTTGGCAATCGATCTTGTGCGAATAGTTGAACTTGATCTTTATCTTTTTGGTCGCAATCTAGTGACCTTTGGAGAACCGGGTGGCTTTAGCTAGTAGCAATGTTTCTATGAGTGGAGATTTACTAATGTTTTAGAAAACTGAAAGCCACGATATAATAGTCACTAATTTGGATTAATTCCAAAATTCATTAATAGATGCCTTTATATATATATATATATATATATATATATATATATATATATATATATACACTCACTTTAATTTTTTTTTATTGTTATTATCAAATAAAATGAAAAAGTAAGACAAAAGAGCTATTTTTATATTTAAACAAGATATAAATACATATTCAAAAATAATTTTTTAAAAATTACTAAATTAATTATAATTTCTAAATTACTATTGTTGAAAGGTTTACCTTTTTCTTATTTCAATAGATCTTTTTAAATATAATTAGTCTTCTAAATAATTTAAATTTAACATTACATAATATGAAAACAAAAAAAAAAGATTTATATAATTAGAACAATTATTCTTTGCCAATCATGCATAAGAGCATTACTCTTTCTTTGGGATTTCCCTTGTCTTGTCTTCTTCCTCATTTGATACTTTAGATGGTTACATGTGTAGATTTATAATTGGTCAAAATAATTATTATAGTTTAAAAAAATTAAAAAAAGGGATGTGATCAGTGAAAAATATAAAACAATTGTTGAATCTAAATTGTGAACCAATTGTTATAATATTAAAAAAAGTTACAAGTGAAAAAAATGTTCACGGTGAACCAATTGTGTTTATACATTGCATTAATCTTTCTCATAATGTACCCCATTTCCGTAAATCCTTTCATTTATATAGTTTCAATTTAATTGGATAAATAACTTATAAATTTGTTATTTCAATAATTTAAATACTTATGTTATAAAGTTATTATGAAATGTGATGTGAATGTAAAGTATTTAATTAGATAAAGTGCCTAAAACATAGACCATTCTCTTACTTTATAAAAGCATATTCTTCTGCCGAAGAATGGCTGCTATCTCTGATTTTCGGTGATTGAAGAAGTAATTGCCACAGATAGAAATAAGCAAGCCACGGCCATGCGCAGTCGGAAAGAGAATTGAAGAAGTGATCGCAGCCATTGTTCGGCATAAAAGATGCCAAGAAACTGCAGAGACAACCATCGTCCTCTCCACGCACCGCTCCCAGACGGCATGCCAATAGGTAAGAAAGGCATCGCAGCCCTAATTCCACTCCGCTGTCATTCTTAGGCATGAAAGACGCCAAGAAACTACAGAGAGAACCAAGGTGGTCTCCGCCACCGGTGCCACCACGAGACGGCGTTACCAATAGGACAGAAAGGCATTCCACTTCTTCTACTCCCTCCTCTTTCTCTTCCCCTCCCCCTCTCTTCGGCGTCTAACTAGCGCGAAAGAGAGAACGAGGAAGTGAAATAAGGTTGAATGCCTGTTTGCCTTTATATCCTGGCTGAGCTTTGAGTTGGAAAATTTGAAATATTACCGTTGGAGGATATTCTTGGTAAACTGGGAATGACGCGCTGGTGACATAAAAAACACTTGGTGGGATATGCTAGAAACAAAAGAGAAAATAAAAAATTATGGCCGTGGTAACCGACATCGGAGCTTGAAACGAAAAATAAAAATAAGGCTTCGATGATTCGAAGGAGACTTTAATAATTTTTTTTTTTTTTTTTTGGGTTGCAATAATCGATATAAAAATAAAATGACTATAAATATAAAAACGGGTGCCAAGGAAACTAATTTATTTTACTATCCATAACATAAACTACAAAATTAGTTTAGATATTCTTTTAAAAGTTGTTAGTAGCCGTCCTTTCCTTTTCTAACTAGTAATGCCTACGTGTCAATCGATTTGTTGAGAGCTGAGTCAGATTTAAATCGAATTATACCAAAGTCTTGAATTTAGTTTCAATTTCTTTTTTAATATTTTCCGTTCTACCTCACGTCAAAAAAAGGCTACAAATGATAATTGACTCGGAAAGCGGAGGACCAATGAGCTCTTTTTTGTTTTTTTTATTTTTTATTTTTTTCAACCAAAAGATCCCAGCCATTGGATTAGACCACGGATACTCAACGATCTTACAAAGAGGACAAAATATGATTGGCCAGATCTGGTCCTCAGTCATTCCGCCTTGGCAGTGGTCAATGGCTGATATTTCTTTGGGGGTTTACTTTTCATCTTTCCATCTTTTCTTTTGTCTTTCTTTAGCTTCTTCCGTTCTTCATTTCGGAGAGGCAGCGGGAAAACTTTTTTTTTTTTTTTTTTTTTGGTGATAAAGAAAATCTTCCATTTTTATGTCATTAAGAATTTTCAGCTAAAATCTAGTACAGCCGGCGGAGTGTCATGAGTATTTAATTAAGAATTTCTACCTAGGACACGAAGGTTAAACGGAACATATTTAAAGGGAACAGGGAAGACAAATAACTTTAAAAAAAAAATTATTTTCCTAAAATCTAAGGGGACCCCTTTGGCTCCACAGAATGTACAAGGATGTGAGAGCTGAGTTATAGCCTCTACGATTGCTCAAGCACTTTTTTTTTTTTTTTTTTTTTTAAGTAATACAATTGCTCAAGCTCTTATATCTGTGAAAATTGTACAAAACCTGCTTCCAAGTCTCCAATCTGAATCATTTTTTCCACGATTGAACAATCTTTAGAAACTGCAGGAAGCATCGAGGCATAAAGAAGCAAAAAGGATCTACAACCTAGGTCTTTTCCATTCATCAACTAGTATCCCAGAAGACCTACAACAAGAACTCCATTTTCGTTTAATTGGTGTGTTCAGTATAGCCAGCTTGAAAGGCCAAGCAGAGGTTCTTCAATTCCCACGCTATCTGAATAGATGCTTGAGGTCAGCAATATTTGCCACAGATCAAGAAAGGCTTCTGTGATAGCATGAACATGGAGGAGATGAAGCAGGTAAAACCTGGAGAATAGAATGAGCATAACAGGAGGCTGCTATCACCATTAAGTTGGAAGTTTCATGCCGAGATCCTTGGCCAGTCTCCCTGGAGAAAAAGAATAATTCGCGAAGCTCGAGCTGAAAGTCAAAAAAACTTAAAAATTAAAAACATGAACGTGCATTTAAATTCAATAATAAAATGACAAGAAAAGAAAGTGGGGTGAGAAAGTAAGGAAAGTAACAGTTACCTGTCAGAAGCCAACTTCCCTTTTGCACTTCGTGAGCTTGAATGTTTTGGCAACTGATCAAGCTTAATGTCAGATGATCTAGGACTATGGGGCATATCCTGCCAATGAAACATGAAACACAATTTACATCAGCATAACCTATTTTATGGATGAAAAGCACTCAGGGTGGTGTGGTTGCAAAGTTATTGATAACTCACCATCAATCTCGTTGGAAATGTTGACTGCATAGAACATGGCATATCACCTTGGGATGAGTTTTTCAACCAGAAATGTTCTAGTAGCTTGCTAGCTGTTGGCCTCTCAGCAGGATTTCTACGGAAGCAGCAACTTAGAAAATCCTTTCCCTCAGGTGACAAAATTTGGGGTATAGGTGGGGTATCTCTCAGAACTTTAAACATTGCTGCAGCCTGCAGAGTGAAATACAACCAGTTCCAGTTAATAAGGGAAAGATGTAAATGCCTTGTGACAGAAATATAAGTGCAGTGCTACCAGTTTCCCTCGCAGACCATATGTCCAGCAAATACAAATAGACATAGACTCAACCAAAGAAGCATCAGTATGACTGAAGTTAAGGTCAGCCAATAAAGCATAACATTTTTACAGATCATTACAATTCCAATCATTTTGAAGGCAAACTCCGGTTTTCCCTTTATTTATTTATTTATTTTTTTTGATATTTCAGGGTCATTAAGACAAAAATTAACAGAATGCAAGAGCTTACTACAGAAATTAATTCTCTGTCAACACATCTCTGCTATATCAAACCCTACTCTTTAAAGGTTCAAATTACGAGTTCACCAAGCACCTGTGCCTGTTAGTCCTAGAAAATAAAATGATATGAATAAAGCCAATTGAGAGTGATTTGGACATACCCCTTCATATTCACTCCAAGGAGGTTTCCCATTTAACATTTCAATAATAGTACAGCCCAAACTCCAAATATCAACAGCTAATGCTAGGTCAGATTTGGTATCTTTCTGCATAACTGCTAGCATAAGCTGCAGCAAAGAAAGCCATGTTAGAATAAAGAAGCTATGAAAATATCAAATATTAATGATGTGGCAAGATGGTACCTCTGGAGCCATCCAATATGGACTTCCCCTTAGAGAAAGTTCAGCAGCTTGTCCAGTGAGCTAAGCAAGAAAAGTCAAGAGAATAAGCAAAGCTTGCCACATAAAATGGACAAAAACTCAACAAAGAGGACAACATGATTTGCAATTCTGTAGAACATAGTCACTGAACTAAAGTGATTCTACTTAACAAATATTAAGCTCATTACTGTTATCAACCACAAAGTTGACACAAAAATTCACATTTGTAGTCCTACGTAAGGCTACAAAATTATATCATGATGACTTGCATTGGAAGAATATCTTCTAAGGAAAATTCTGTTCACGTTTCTTTTTTGTGGTACATTGGAATGAAAATTCTGTTAACATCAAGATGGCATAATACAGCTACACGTCCTAGAAAAAATATTTATGGCAAATAAGCTCAACCTACTGATTTGGTTATGAGAAAGTGTTGTTAGACAAGGTCTTTGTGTTCCTTTTTCCTTCTGTGTTAGGGGTTGAGTAAAAAAGGTACTCACATGCTTCGCCATCCCAAAGTCAGCAAGCTTGACAACTCCAGATGCATCAACAAGCAGATTAGCTCCTTTTATGTCCCTATATATACTCAGAACAGGAAAAACAATCAGCGGCCAATCACAAGAAACATTCTTCTACAGGCCTTTATACCTAACAACTCATAATTTTGTAAAATAATAAATAATAATAATAATTTTGTACCTGTGGATTGTCATTGTGCTATGCAAGTAAGCCAACCCAGAGAGAATATGGCGAGTAAAGGAACGAACAACACTTTCTGTAATGGCTCCGCAATGTTCTCGGACATATTTATTGATTGAACCAGGATGAACATACTCTAGATATATATAGAAGCGGTCTTCAACCTACACACAAAGAATTATGATTAAGCCCTTTTCAATATAATTTATGTGGTACAGAGCACAGAAAGCTCAAGGTGCAACTGATTTATTACTCACTATTTCACTACCATAATACTGCACAATATTTGGATGCTTCAGCTGGCTAAGAACTTTAATTTCCTGCAACAAATGAGAAAAGGGAGAAATGGAAGTGGGACAGGCATACATGCTCAATGGAATTAAAAGTTCAATGGTTAAGCTATGCATCTCAAAAGAAAAGCCACATCTCAGCTTGCCATGTGTCTAGAACCAACAGAGATGCATTAGACATATGGAGCATACTCACAGAAGTGTAAAAGTGAAAGGCTGTTAAGATTGTGCTAAATATGTTCTTGAATGGTTAAAAAGAAATGGGAAAGTGTGAAGGTAAACCTGTTCTAACTGTTTTATGCACTCTGCAGATTTTGGGTCATCTGGAAATATCTCAACTTCCTTCATTGCACACAAAGCCCCAGTTTCCCTGTCAGAAAAAGTGGCTCCAATTAGCACGTGCTCAAGCAGGATAATTCAGCACAAGACACAGGGAAAAAAGAAAATGTACCTATTGCTGGCATCATAAACGCTTCCAAATGTACCACGCCCAATAAGCTTTCCCTTCTGCCATTGGCTTTTCAATGTTGGCTCTGGTTTAGCTATCACTTGGGGAACAGGCGAGGATGCAGGATGCACAACTGCCCCTGGAGGAAGAGGTAATGGGTGGACCTCATGATTTCCATTGCTCTCACGCTTTGCAGGCATAGATTCAGATGATAATTTGGCATGCAAAGGTGACGCCGGCCCAGGCGGGCTTCTGGAGCTCCAGTTTGGACTCCAGCTTGGTGGACTGTGAAGAGGTGAATTCTCATTACTAAATGCACCATAATCAAAATATGCTGGAGGAGGGAGCCCAGGAATATCCAATGTCGCCATCTCTGGCGCAGACCAGCCCATACTTCCTCTAGAGATATTGTGATAGTAAGGAAATAAATCAGATACAGCAAGAGTTTTTTGTGGGCTGTGTAGAGGACTGGTAAATGGACTACTAGGAGCACTCATAACAGGACCATTAGGCCACTTGCTGTTGCGAGAACTGTCCAGATTGATGGACTCTGGACGCACCGTCCTAGATGACCTTACCACAAGATGGTCTGCAATCTTCCTTGTGTCCTGGCCGAAAATCGCACTGGAACAGAGAACAGGAAGAAATAAAGAGACAAAGATCAACACAATTCCTAGAAAACAAGTCATCGCTGAAGGAAAAAAATGAAGAATTTGAGCACCAGCTAAATCATTTTTCTTTCCCTTATTTCTTCAAAGAAACATATCTTCCAGGATCGGACGCAATGAATTTAAATCAAAAACACTGAATGCTTTCCCTGTACGCATTTACCTAGTTTTTCCTTGTGCAATGAGCTCCGGATAAAACTCGGATGTACCCAATCTTGTTAAAACAACACTTGCAAATAATGACATAATTCATTTTATTATTATTATTATTTTGAAAACAAGAAAAGAGAGAGAGAGAGGAGAACGTGCAATTAGAATCAATATTATACTGGTATTGAACATGGATAGCCCAATAATTTTTATTCAATGTGAAGAAGATGTAAAGCAAAATACCTGGTGGTGGTGGTGATGGGGGAAATCGCGGAAGAAGAAGAGATTCCCTCCCTTACTGCATCGGCTCTATCTCTCGCGCTGTCTCGATCCCTCCCTGTGGGCGACGGCAACCTCGAGTTCCCATCCCCGAAATTCGAATTCTCCGGTACTGGCAACGGGAGAGGAAGCGGCACAGGAACTGACGTCCACAGCCTCGCGGAGGCGGAGGGTTGTGCAGGGGAGGGACCGCTTGCCGAGGAATGCGCGTAGGAGGGGCCACTCGCGGATCTCGACGACACAGCCGAATCCGCGGAAATAACAACTGCCGCCAATTTCGCTCCTATGGCATCATGTTCGGTCAAATGACGTAGCTTTTTCTGGCGCATGAGCTTGGGCGCACCGCCAAAGCGGCCAACGCGCGAAGCCACAGCAGCACTGCCTCCGCCGCCGCCGCCACCTTGAATATCTCTCCAGTTACGGGTACTACTCTGTCTTTTAGTAGGGCAGCAAGTTTCGTCACAAGCAGGGGAGGCAGAGAGTAATATTTTGAGGGAGGAGGAGGAGGAGGGCGCGGAGGAAGACGTGGAAGGAGCTGACGAGGAGGAGATATATTGAATCCAACGCATGGCTAAAAACAGAAACAAATATCATATTTCTCTGCCCATCTTTAATTAACCCAAAAAATAAAGAAAAGAAAAAAACCAACCGTATCCGCGCGCGTCCCGCGTTTCTGTTAACAGAATTGTTGTTTGCTTCTGTTATGATAGAAATAGTACAAGAAAAATTGGGAACGGGGAAACAGAAAATGTGGATTCATCGGTGCTGCCCGGCAGTCGAAGAAGAAGAAGAAGAACAAGAAGAAGAAGAAGGACAAAAACGCAGCTAGGGGAGGATTGAGTCTTGAAAATCCGGTGGTTGTTGGCGGCGGGGGGGTTAATTTCTACTTATACGCGGTTTGCAACGGACTCCGACCAGGGACAAGGATAAGAAAAAAGAGACACGAACGCTGTTTTGTCGTTATATAGATTTTTCTTATTTGTCGTTCTATCCTTAGACTACACAAACAAAACAAAACGCAGCACTCCTTGTCTCATAAACTCTCTACTTTTGGAGTATAAACGGATTTGATCCCATACAAATAAACTAATGTCAACTAAGCTGGATAGCACCAACGGATTGTCTGTATTTGAGAGGTCCAAAATGAAATTTTGGTTATTATTGTACCTAAATAACCGAGTCAAGCCCTAAAAGAAAAAAAAAATAAATTGGTGTGTTATATTATAATTTTCTGTGTTGGGGTGATTCCGTTAGAAACTGTTTTCATTTGTGTTGTAACTTCTAAATTTCAGTTAGTTTTGTTATCCATTTTAGATGGGTCGAAAGAGAGGAGTTGTTGTAACGTTGATATGTACCGTTTTGGTGCGTCGCTGTAAATGAGTTTTCTTCCTCAATCGGGCGACGAGCCACCTGCCCTATTGGAAATTGTGTTTGGGTTGTCATCTAACTAACACAGAGCTTTCATTAATTTGCTATTTCCTTTATTGATAGTAATCTGCACCAGCAGCTCATTTTCCAGTATCTTTGTCGCCAACTAGTTTAATGCATAAAAAAAAAAATCAATACTAATATTAGTTCTTTGTATCTTTCAGAACTTCTTCATAAATGAAATTTTTTTTTGCCTTGTTAAAAAAAAAAAAAAAACCTCTCACCTGAGAAATTTCTGGTCAATCAACACTAATTAGTTTTGTAATAACGTGTTCCTTTAAATGTCTCGATGAATGTAATAATTATGTGTCTGTTTATTATCTATGTTGTTCAAAAAAAAAAAAAGGAAAATTGAAGACACATTTATTAGTGATTTATTTCTTGTGACACATAAACTTGCATTATTGCTTAAATTTTAAGTCTTAATGTTTGTATTGTATTTGGACTCCCAACTGATCTACGTGTTCAATTAAATTTAAGTGAACAGGGTTTGGGTTCACATTGCAGGTTAATTCCCCTATTTAAATTAAAATATAATGTTTATTGTCGAATTTTTAATTTCTTGCACATGTGTTGCACTTGAATATGATAGTCGGTTGAGGAATTCATTTAACATGATAAACTACAAAGTTTTTGAGAATACATTTCACTGATGAGAATTTAAATTTTTATTTTTAAAATTTTGGATTCTAATTTTGAGAGACATTATAAAATTTATAAAAATAAAGAGAATTATTCATATTAAATAATTCACAATTTAATGAATCTAATCAAAAAAATTTATAAACTAATGAAAATAGAACAAATTCAATTAATTACTAGGCCGATTAACATGATACAATAAAATTAAAATGAATCGACAAAATCTATATACTGAGTCCCGTTAATATTGACCTAATTGAGTTAGACTGAAGATAAAAGAAAGACTGAAGCACTATGTGGTAAGTCCATCGAGAGGGCAAACCAAAATTTAATATCATCTTAAATAATACATTAAAATTTAAAATTTATTTAAAAGTTTAAATTAATAAAAAAAATTCATAAATATAATAAATTATTTTAAATTTTTATTTTTTAAAAATGTAAGATTTTATACTCTTTAATAACTTTATTTTCACGCGAAGAAAGAATGGTTGATTATATATATTTGAAGTAAAAAGCAAATACGAACTGACTGAAAGCCTCCCCATCTGCCGTTGTTAAGTGGTCAAAAGAAGTTTTAGACTCTGATAATTTGTCAAGGGCTCTGTATCCAATGCGAGGCTCAAAAGTCCAAACCAAAAAGGCCACGTCAACGGTCAAACTGGCCAAGGGGGATGGAACATGCATGCGACCAATGGAAGCGCTAGATCAACTTATTTTCTGACACGTACAATTTTAATATTGAGCTCCTGAAGTACGGTCTTTTAAAGTTAATGCGAATGGACTTATTTTAAAGTTTTAATTATCGGACATATTAATATTTTATTTTTTAAAAAATTTTATATAACTTATAATTTCATTTAACGGTTGTAATTAAATGGAAAAAAATAAATTTATCTTATTAAAAAAATAAAACCCATCCCGAAGGGATTTTCTTTTCTTTGCAACTCTGTTAAATTCAACCTTGCTGATAATGTTATAGGTCCAATATCGATTACCAGACACTCAGGCAAGGCATGTTTGTGGCGAAGACCTGAGAGGCCCGATGGACGTGACTGGCTTGAATTGCATCGACATTTCGGTCAAGCAGCCAGCTTCCAAGGTCAAAAGGAATGTGTCCTGGGTTGCACTGTAGGTTGACAAACTTGACTGCAAGTGTCCCAAAGTCATGGCATTTATTATGCTTTTTGTAACGCTTTATACCGTAACCCAGTTGCACAAATCCCGTTAGCATGGAACTTGCACACTTACGCCACTAAAATCGAATTGATTAAATTATGTAACAATGATTATGATACAACAACGGGCTACTTTGTATGAATCGAATGCTTGCAAATTCACGCTTACACATGTACATGTAATTAACATAGCCGATTGAATTCCCACAATAGCAATTCACATTTGTACACAATTTCCGTTTCTAACAGTAGTTAGCCAGCAGGCCAAGGGAATTACCACGAGATCCAACAACTTTACACTGCTTAGTATCTATCGCGCAGAAAATGAGTAAAGCCACTGTGGAACTTTTAATGCCATATCGAACCATGAACGGAGTCCACGTTGAAATGAAAATTTCCATAATATTCCATCGCCTCTGTTAGAACACCCAGCAGAGACAAGAAAAAAAAAATTGTTGAACAGCCATCTTTGTTCTGCATTTTGCGCAAGCAACTACCTCTCATTATATGAAGACTGAGGCCAAAACATGAATCATCAGCAAATCCAATCAGGAACGCAAACGGATCAATGTCCCAATCCACTTGGGGTGTCCTAATGAGCGCCTGAAGACATATCCAGACAAAAACAAGAGACTAATTGGTTCAAGAGCTTCTGCGCCAGAGTTGCCACCAACTGAATTGGCAAGCTACAGGCATTGCAATAATTACATTGCTACATGTTCGGGGTTTTCAATGGTTGGTGCTATCTTACATACAGGCATGTTCTCATTCTTGCTCAGAAGCTTCAACGATGGATGAACATCAAGCTCATTCATTAGCACCCTATCTCCAATGTCTAGGTTGCTAACGTCCACCTCAATTTTTGGAGGAATATGTTCAGCAGGGCAAAGATACCTTAGAGTTGGCCTTATCTTTTTCAGATGGCCCCCTGTTTCAGCATAAAAATAGAGTCAGCAATAAATTTGACAAATGCAAACATAGATCAGAAGCATCAAGATTAAATGATCACAAATCATGTTTGTAATATAGCAACAACTAATGACTTACAGAACAAAGATGGGATTAGAAAAGCTGAAACAAGTTTAGTCTTGAAAACCCCCTTAATTAGTTCACAACACAGATGTTAAACTTCAAAATCAATCAAAATAATGGTGAGAGTAAACATATCCATGCAACATGTAAACCTTACCAAAAGATATTTTTTGATTGGTACTGAAGTATCATCCAATGATCCTTTAAGCTTGCATCTCCAAAAAGTTTAAAACATTCAGTATAATGTCTAAGATTTGTGAAGAAACAGTTTTGGAAACTACAAAACCATCATCCTATAAGGAGTTGCCACTGCTTAGTCAACATTTTTTTTCAGGGGGTGGAGGGACAGAGGGGAGGGGCAGAGAGTTGCTTCTATTTAACTTGAAGATGATGAGTTCTTAGCTCTCAATAGCAGGATTTGGGATTCTCGATTGTGAACCTAGTTGATTCCCTTCTACAAAGACATAGAAGGGCTGCATCTAGTGCAGTGAACATGGGCAAAATTTCTAAATGGTCCTAGTTATGGTCATAAGGAGCTCCATTATGGAGTCTTTATAAGCTATGAGAATTTTAATTTCCACTTCTTGTTCTTGTTCCCATTCTAATCTCACAACTCTTTGTGACAAGTAAATGCTTGCAGTGCCAATCCTAACGAAGTAACCCACAGTCTACATTTGTTGACAGAATTATCAAAATTTATCAGGGTTATCACATAAAGAAGTCCTAAACAATCTCTAATATCCTACTTATTCTCCATTAAATTACACCAAAAAAGCAAGTACCATGGCAGCAGCTAAACCCATCCGTAAAACACCACAAATTACAACCAACTAATGCAAAAGAAGAGATGCCACTGAAAGAGAGGAAAAAAAATGGCTACCTTTTTGCAGACCAAGGCAATTATCTTCTCCTTTGAAAACAACTGGGACATCAACTTTCAAATGGGTTCCCTCCTCGGCCCAAACAAACACCAAATTCAATATCCTCCCATTTTGCTCGTCTCTATGTATCTATAGACACAAACCCAGAAAAGGAAATCAACGGAAAAAGCTCATAGAAACGTTGAATTGAAGATCGAAATGTGGATAAAGCAGCAGTCTTGCCTTGATGGGCAGCACGGTTCCGGATTCAAGCAACACAGACGACCCGGAACCAGCGCGGATCTGGAGGGCGAAGGTGGTGGAGCAAAAGAAAGGGAGTTTTACGGACTTGAGAATGGATTGAATCTGCTTCCTCTCGGTGGTCAAAAGGCGCTTTCTGGAGAGGGAACGAGAAGAGGCGTCCTTTTCGAGGAGGCTCTGATGGAAGACGACGGCCGGGATTCTGCCCTGGGTTCTGTCTCGAGCGGCGACACCCCTCCCCGTGCACTCTCTGGGAATAGCTTGGATCGTGTGGTATAGAGAAGACTGGGAGTGTATAGATGGCAGCTGTGGTGGTACTGGAGATTGGACCACCGTTCTCAGGCTGCGCCACCACTTGGCCATGGCGGGTTCCGGTTGTGCCAAAATGGTTGCTCGAAAAGTGGGCAACTGCGCAAATTGCAAAAGGGTTTTAGTGCAATTCTGCCGTGGGTTTAAGGTAAGGATGGAATTGGGCCTTCCTCAGCCCATTTGGGTAATAGGGGAACTGAAATGAGTTTAGGCCCAAATTGTTTGTGCTCTTTTCCGCTCGCAGACTTCACTTATGAACTAACGACTCAAAAATTGAATTTGCCCCGATATTGCAAAGAATTTAAAATATTGTAGAGACACTTTACTAATTAAAAATATAAATTTTTATTTTTAAAATACCAAATTTTAATTCTGATAAATAAAGTGTGAATCTTATAAGAACCAAAATAATTATCTTTATTATATAATTTACAATTTAATAAATTTTTAACTGAACTAAAAAAATTAAATATTGGAGTGTTACATATAAAATTTTCACCTCGACACAAATGAAGTGGTTCTTTTTAATCAGAAAATTCTGCTTTGATCAAGAGCGTAATGGAACTAAAAGAAATTTCAAATTTGGATGCATATTAGTATTAACAAAAATTTGAAAAAATAAATCCTTCAGTAGCGGAAGTTCGAGTGATTCAAAGTTTAATATTCACTTCAGAAGTCTCGGATACCAGGGAATTGTGGGTGAGAAAATAACATATGAGGCACGAGAGAGCTAACCCTTGTAACTATGCAACTCTTTGTTCAACAGACCTTTGAATGGAGCAATGAAGATTGAAGTTAAAATACACCAACATATGTTTAGAATACACGAGAAAGTAGCAATATTAAGTCTTTTGAAATATGTGTTTTTTTTAATGAAATTTTAAGAGATATATGTACATCTCCACCAATGAGTAAAAAATATCACAAGAAGATACGGTGATTAATTCAGGGCTCTTTTCAGAATCAGACAGTGTATGGCGAGGCTTCAAAAGAAAATCTTTTCCCATTTTATAATAGTTGAGCTTTGGAGATTTACTTGGAATTATAGCAACAACCAAAAAAAAAAAAAAAAAGGAAAAAGGCAAAGACGATGAGTTCCCATGAAATGGACACACTTCAAAGATGTTAAAATAAAAATTATTAAAAAAAATTAATTTGTAAGGTATATATGTGAAATTAAATATCAGCTTTTTTTTTTTTTTTAACACGTTCTGTTTTGCTTGCATATCCATCCTTGAATGTGTTCATTTTCCGTTAGAACATTTTCCAAATCAAGATTCAACGTAGACTTTTAAGCTCGTCACCCTTTGTCGAAGGCCGTATGGTTTATGGTCCTGTTTTATGCCTCTACAAGAAAAAGGTGGGGCAAAAAATGAAAACGGGTTATAGCCTCTTAATTTTCCAAATTAAGAAATCAAAACTTATTTAGGATGTGATTTTGCAAACCTACAAGTTTTGAGTTCAAAACAATGTTATTAGTATTTGATAAATTCTAAAATTTGCAGTTAATAAATGAGTATTAAGATTTAAATGTATGCCTTAAAAATACATTATTTTAGTGCAATAAAAAAATAGGGTAAATACATTATCATATTATAATTTTTTAATAATAAAAATACTCTTTTTTATATTATTTAATTACCATTTATTCACATAAAAGAGTTTTTAAAATTATTTTTTGATTTTTTCTAAATAATGGAAACTATTATTAAATAATTAATTAATTTTATTAAAAATATATTTTGAAACCGTCAACCCACCAATTGTAATAATAAAATTTAATTGCAATATTGAACATGCCCTTGTAAGTTTCTCTACGGTTGTGCTTTGAGACTTTGATTATCTTTCGTTGTCTCTCATGACGACAATCCAACCCACAATAATCAACAAATAATCTTTTTTTTTTTTTCTCATAAAGCTCTCGACCCAAATAAGGGCGAAATTCGTTTCAAGTATCTGTAGACACAATTAAGAATTTTCTTTTTTTTTTTTTTCAATTCTACTTACTACGGTGCACGCAAATTAGGTTCCCGCACCTTAAAAAGGGCATTAACTAAATAATAATTATGTGAAATGGCATGACGTCCTCAATTAAACTACTTTGAAACGCTAATGGGAAAGCCATTTCCTTTCATGATTTTGAAATAATTACAGTAGTAATAATTGATTGTTTTTATATGTGTCACTAAGTGAAACACAACAACATCCTCGTTAACAATTATTTGAAAAAGTTATTAAATCATCTCCCATGGATTGCGTGTTGTTTTCAGTACATGGAAAAAGTAATTAAAAAGAAAAACAACTCGATGACTTGTGTATAAAAACATAACGAAGTGGGGAGATTGCTGTGAATGTACCCCATATCCCGTAGAAATCGGAACACTATTATTCAAAACATAGTTAATTGGAAATGAGACCTCTCCTTTGGATGAAATTGGCAAAGATATTGAAGCAAGTACGGCAAAATTAACTTATGGAAGCATGAAACGCCATAAAAAGCCAAAAGAATAAAAGAAAAAAAAGAGCTAAAATTTGGAGTATAAAACGAATAAATTGATGTAGACAAAGAAAAAGAAAAAACTCACAACCCAAAGATCCGCATTAATAACTGTACCGTATGCCCCAGAGAAAAGACAGAGAAGTGGGGTTATTTGGCATTGCAATTAATGGAATGGAAGTCTGTACACTGAATTGCTCAACAACACACTGAACCCACGCTCTGTTGGGCTTTGGCTCAATAGTCAGTGCATCAGCGGCAGCAGCTGGCATCAAGAGCAGCAGGTAGTGTGGCCTTTGCACCACAAGCACAATTTGCCAAAATCACCATTCATCACCTCCACATACAGACAGCACAAGCCAATTTGTACACCTACAAACGCATCCTCCCTCACCCACCCTCGTGGCTCCTCCTTTGTCCGCTTACCCTTCCTTCCATTTTGTCCCCTCCCAAAATCAGGGCCATAAAAACGATTTGTGGGTCCCTCCTCTCCTTTTCTTGCTTTGTTTTGTTTATGAGGAGAAAAACAAAAGGTTTGAAAAAGAGACACAAAAAATGGATTAGATGTAAGTACGAATCTTTCATTTAATTTTAATTTATATTAATTGTTACTAACAATTAGTGTAAATAAATGTCGAATTTACAGCTATTTTTAGTGTTTTTTAAGCCTCCATGGAGATTGGGATTCCCATTTTAGCCCTTAAAGCACTGAATTTTTTTTTTTCTCTCCCTTCTCAAGATTTTTGCGGGAGAATATTTTGAAATTTTTTTTTTTGTATACATGGAAATAAAGATCTTGCTGGCTTATTTCCGAGATAAAAAAGGGATTTGAAGGATTTTTGGATTTTGGGAATGAAATAATACTTTTCTTGTCAAGAATGTATCTAAGAAAAGGGCTAGGAAAATCCCTTTGGACCAGCTGTTTCTTGCATTTCATGACCACGATGAAGTGAGAAAAAGAGAAAACAAGGCCTTCTAGAGAGGGGGAAAAAAGAGAGAGAGGCGATCGATTAACACAGTTTCTTGCGGGTGATTTAGACTCGGTGGGTATCCGATCAATTTATTTTCTGTTCTACAGTCGCTCTCTCTGAGTCTCTCTCGTCAATCCTTATATGATGTAACCATACACTATCGGGTACTGTACATCTATATGTATATGTGAATCATCTTTTTCTCCTTCTCTCCCTCTCTCTCCCTCTCTCTCTCTCTCTCTCTCTCTCTCTCTCTCTCGCAATTTCTTCCTTTTTGTGGGGTTGAAATCCTTTTGGCACAGATGATTCGTTTCCCATTTAGTCTTCGTATTCGAGCTTGTCCTTCTATTGTTATCAATTGTATTAAACAGACAATGTCCGATTTGGTAACCATATGCTTCGTTTTGGTGTCGTAATTGTCCCTCTTCCTTGACCAAGATCCAATGTTATTTCGTCTCCATAATCAGTAAATATTTAAAAGAAATCATTTAAAATAATAAATTGGTGGCCCTCCCTTTTCCTGGAATCGGTAAACGAAGTTCCCTGAAATCCTCCATGCATCTCTTTCTGATAGATCGCTCCTTCCGAAGAACATATTTTTATGCAAATCTATGTATTTTTTGTATTGAAATTTGAAATAAAATTCTCAATCTCTCTCTTCTTTTTCTAAAGTTGCTTGCTTGCTTTCTTTCTTTCTTTCTTTCTTTCTATTCATCAGTTGATTCCCCCCCCCCCTTTTTTTCGTCTGTGTGTCTGTGTGTCTGCGTGTATTTCTTTTTTTGTTTTCCAACTCTTCCGTTAATGTTATCAGAGAGATTGGAGAAAATGTCGGGCCCGAACTCGCCGTGTGCGGCGTGCAAGTTCCTAAGGAGAAAGTGCACGCTTGAGTGCGTTTTTGCACCATATTTCCCGCCGGACCAACCCCAGAAATTCGCAGTCGTCCACAAGGTGTTCGGTGCCAGCAACGTCGCCAAGCTTCTCAACGAGTTGCCTGCCACGCAGCGGGAGGACGCCGTGAATTCCCTTGCTTACGAGGCCGAGGCTCGTCTCCGCGACCCCGTATACGGTTGTGTGGGTCTCATCTCCATACTTCAACATAGACTCAAGCAACTGCAGAGCGATCTCGACAACGCCAGGAAAGAGCTGGCAACTTATATTGGACCACAGGCAATGCTTCCCATTTTGCAGCCTCAATCGTTCATGCCGCCGGCCCCACTGCAGCATATGGGTGCCCCTTCTTCTGCTTCTTCATCTTCTTCTTCTTCTTCTGTGATGCTGCCGGCGATGAGTATTCATACTGGGCCGGCACGCAGCGGGCAGTTGGTGATTAGGGAGCCTCCACAACAGGAGCAACGACAGCCTCAGTTGAAGAATGAGGAGGAGATCTTAGAGGCTCAGTATATGGCTGCTGCAGCTTTGATTGCTAGAGATCATGAACAGGAGATTCTTAGAGCCTATGAGCAGCCGCAGGTTTTGGGGTTTAATACTGTGTTTGATGCATCGGGTTTGGTCACTGTTAGTGGGTTTAATCAGATTAGTGCTGGTGGCATGTCACCCTCGTTGTCTCTAGGCACTATTCATAATACCTACCAGATCCAACCACAGCAAGGACAGCCTCACCATCACCAACTTGAAGCACAGCTTTTGTTTCGGCCTCAAGAGGCACAGCCACAGCAGCAGAACCAACAATCTCAAAAGCAGCAACAGCAGCGAAGAGCAATAAATGAGGAGGGGAGGGGTGGCGGTCCAGCTTGCTAAAGATTCACTTCTCTCCAGGCCTTCTCGGTTGGTCCTCAGGCAAATTTTCATTCTTGGTACGTAATATTCAGTATTGGATACTTGTTGACGGTTTTGTTTATAAAATGGCTCTGATTTTTCACAAATTCGGAAATTTCGTTTGGTGGAAGAAGAAGAAAGCCAAAATTAATCTTTATCATATAAAGAAGTAGGATGGTGAGGAGAAGAATCATTGCCTTTCACTGTAAGTGCATATTCCCTCCATCAATTATATGTAGCTGTAGCTTATAGATCATAGAGATGCTAGCTAGCATACAAGATTCCCCTTTTCCCTTATATTTTCTATTTAATAAATAATCCCATTTGTTTCCTTTGAGGAGGAAAAAATTCCATTGATGCAATCTTTATCACTGTAGTTGACATTGCTTCAGCTCATCCTATGCATTTTGGATTGTTGTTGAAGTTTACTTAACTCATATTCACTGATCCAATCAGGTGGGAAACAAAAATGAGCCTTTGGGCAGGAGAAAAAAAGAAAAAGTAAAAGATGTGGAGCTAGATGGGTGTTATGTGGATTTGGTTGTGGTTGCTAAACATTGGGTTTCTGTAAAAAACCAAGATGGTTTTGTTCTACCTAATAGTGTAGGCGGCTTTGGATTACACATGGGCAAGAACATACTTTGAGGCTGACAATAACATATCATTGACAAAAATGAGTTAGCCTTTCTCTCTCAACTCAGACACGAAACAAACGACTTTTTTTTATTTAAGTTGAAATGTGTCGGTCAGCAATATGTTTGATTCAATTGTTGCGACTACGGCTACTTGCCAAGAAATTTCTACTTGAACTTTTCATATTGCAATGTAAAAATGATGTGAAATTACTTTTGCAAATATTCAAATGGGGAGGTTCTAGGATAATGAACATCTATCTCATCAAATGGCCGACTTTTCCTAACAGTCATATATTTTTTTTTTCCCTCTGTTTTTCTCTTTTGCAGTTCAGAAATGCCAATACAAAGTGAAAAGAAAGAAAAAGGGGGAGAGGGAGAGGGAGAGGGAGAGAGAGAGAGAGAGCCTTCCAAAGTTTAGGAAGGCGCACGCAGGTGGGATCTGAAGTCGGCGATGTCTTTTGGCTTGAGGAAGACTTTGTGATCTGATATGGGACCTCCTTGATATTCGAGTAAAAAATTTTCTTTTTGACCATTAGGTTGGAGGTGGAACTTGGTACAGTCTTCTTTAACTTTTTTGTTACTAAAATACAGAAACTAAGAATTGAAGTGGGAAGCCGTCTCTAAAAGCCCCCTATTTATCACTGTCGCTGATACATTACATCTTTGCATAAATCGGATGCATGGAGTTTGGCGCACAGTTTATTATTGTGCATGTTCAATTGCTCCTGAGAAACTTTTTTTATTTTTTATTATTTTGCTTTTTAATTGATTTAGTAAATGATATGTTAGCATTGAACTGTCAAATTCTTTTGGAAATTGCATATGAATATATGTATATATATATATATATATATATATATATATATATATATATAAAGAAAGAAGAAGAAGAAGAAGAAGAAGAAGAAGTACATTGGTTTGAACGAACCTCTATTATCGCTATTGAGGTGTTGATTTGTTGTTTAAATTTTGCACTAGAATGATCCTACGTTAAAACCTATAAATTAGAATGTAAATAAAAGTAGTAGCACAAGGGTTGTGACGTAATGTCTCATCAAAGTAGTTGCACAAGGACCCTCTTGCGCCGAGGTTTTGCAATTTAATATATACATATTGCTTCACAGGAGTTGACTCCTCGTTCCTCCTTTTCATATGACACGATGTGTCATGTTATAAAAATTTCCAATATTCCTTTTAAATTAAAATATTAAGATATGTTTATTTTGGTAAAAAAAAAAAAAAAAAAAAAAAAAGAAAACTAACCAACTTACTTACGCATATTTAATAAATATTGCAATTCTTAAGTTGAAGTTAGCAGTGCAGATAGTCCTAATATATCACATTATCTATTCCTATACATGTGAGAACTCGGTCTTGTATTACGAATTGTTGGCTAATTAATCCATAACTCGGATCTTGGATGACATGTGGAATTTCTTGTATCCATTCATTGAACGTCCCACGTATAGATTTCGTCCAGTGGCTTTGATCACCCATGTGCATCCCCTGGCAACAATATTTCTGAAATGGTAGACCCATCTAAGGATCCCTCGTCCATCAAAGAAAATTCGATATAGAATGGAGGAGTATCGTTTCCCTTACTTCCTAGATTTCTACTTTCTTTCTTCTAAACAGCCAGAAATATCTCTGTCTATCTATATTTATATCTGTCCGTCTATCTATGTACACAGTAATGTCTAAATGTTTGAGGTGACATATCCACCTTTCTTTTCCATTTTTGGAACATAAATAAAATGAACCTGGACACAGCACGGGTCCTTGAGCAAGGGTGTTCGTTTTTTTTGTGTTTCACAGTTGCTGTTGCTGTTCGATTTTAAACGTTGCTATTTGTTAACAGACGTCTTGAACGTTGATAGAAAAATCAAGGCGAGGGCTGGCTTTTCCTGCATTAGAAGGCAGCAAAGAGCACCCTGTATACGAATAATGTAAAATGAGTACTTTTGAGTTATATCATTCCTCGAAAAATGGGAATAATTTAATTAACTGGGTAGACTTGTTTTATTGCAACAGTTGTATACAGTGGACCACTTATATCAATGTATGTACCATTTTTTTTTTTTTTAAGTTAATTAGGCTTAGAGATTGATTGGAATTGAGCCCCTGGATTGGGTATGGATTTTACGTGAAGTATACTTTTTCATTGATTTGCAATTTGCTAACTACGTATTTTGTAAGTAATTATCTAGTAGTCCAACAGTCGGTTGGGCCTTTTTTTTTTTTTTTTTTTACTTTTCTTTTTTAGCCGACGCTATTTTTCAATTCTTTAAGTTTGAATTGACGGAAATTTATTTAAGAAACTTTTGAAGCCAACGTTAATTTCCTGGCAGCCGACTCAATCTTTTCACCTAACAGTCGTGCAAAATAGAACCCACCTTTTTGTCTGCCTTACAAGCTTTTCTACAATCGTCGCCACGTGCTAGGCCTATTGTGGACAAATATAATATCTATTATTTGCATCGTATCTCGCTCCCGCTGGTTAGCCCCTTCCTACCAAAGAATTAATGGCGAAATAAACAATTAGAAAAATGCGGTGTCGTTTGCAATCTTTTAGACACTTTTTGGGTGCCACCTTTTTGTAGACACGGGGAGAAGCGAGTTGCATAGCTATATAACTAGAAATCCTTGTTCGTTATATTCTTCATAATTGTCCGGTAAACCTGCTTAATCCTTGCAATTGATGATCAAATCGCGAAAGCTGTTTTTTTTTTTTTTTTTTTTTTCGTCATCCACGGAAACAGTAGGTAGTTAATTAATTTCAAGGCCATTATTGCCCTCATTTTAAAATGATTTATTCATGCTCCTTTTTATGTACTCTTTTCCTCTAAAACATTAGACCCAAAACTTCTTCAAGAAATTAATGGGACGGAGCATTTTTGCCTTATAGACCTCCAAGTAAAAATTATCATTAAGCACTTAATTGCTTGCCTCTAGCTTGAAATAAGCTTAATTATGTTGGTGGTGTTAATTGCTCAAACAACCATATAATAATAGCTCTCGAGATAAAAGAGAATCAAGACTGGGCAGGAGATGGGATAAAATGATAACGGAATCGGTGGACGATGTGGGGGGCATTTAACACAGACAAATTGAAAATAGCAACAGGATATTCATGTCACTGTCGACAGAAAAAAAAAAAAAAAAAAAAAAAGACATAAGAAGATGGAAGTAGGCTCGGCTTCCCATGTGCACGTGATGGACTTGCCCCAGACCATCAAAAGTCAACGTCAAAACGGGCTTTCGGGAAGGGAAAATGTGGAGAATCAAAATTTCCACGGAATAAAAAGGGGAAAACAAAGTAGATGATCTTCATAAACAGGTAGCACCCACCTTCCCTACCAAAAGTGCCATCAGTCCAACTTGTATCACGTCAGGTGGGTATTCAATTCAACCTCAAAGCAATGACTTAAAAACTAGGGGAGGAAGGCTTAGATCATTTTGGTTAGAAAAATCGTTATAGTTCTAATTTTATTCTACGAAATATATATATATATATATATATTAATAATTTGGTATATGGGAATTCATACAACAACTCTAATTATGTGGCAGTTCCATGCATGTATGATTGTAATAACCTATGTGGTGGATTATTTCGACAACTATTACTGAAGTTTTTAATTGTGTGGGTAGCAGACAATAATTGCGTTCAATTGCAACAAATGCCACCGTAATTGAGAACCAGTTGAGCATTTGTGCATTAGAGTAACGATCAACTGTATCATAACCATTATTATCCCCCAGGAATTGCGATAGTAGGTTGCTACTTAAAAACTGAATAGGTGAATGTCAATATATATATATATATATATTTTCCTTCAAATTCTTACAACACTATATTAAAATCTTGATATATTGTACAAATGTCAGAAAAACATTGTACAATTAAAAACAAGCGACAACCAGATTAAAGATAAGGGATTATTGGATCAGGTTGGTCACCTAAATCGAGTGTGTCTCGGTCTAGGCACCCTTCAAAATGAGGGCTGTGAGACTCACCTCACAGCTCCCTTCTCTCTTTTTTATTAAAAAAAAAAAAAAATACTTAGCCCAAGTCCATACTTTCATATAGATACCTTTTTCCTATAGGAAAATGTCACATTTATCATATACCATTGCCCTTTTTCTATAAGATTCCACCCATATAAGTAGATTGCTAAGTCTTGGTGCCCTATAAAATGGATTGGCGAGTTATAAAATCCGCCCGGAACGAAGCAGAAACATAAAAGGAGAGGGCCCACAACCCAGATGTCACAACTCACAACAACCTAGATATGTACAAAACTTGCACCACACTCCCGTGAGACACAGACTGTGATCACAATTTAATGAAATGAATGCTAATTCACGCCATTGCCCCATTAATTGCTACTGGACCCCGACCGGTGGTCAGCAGAACAGAAGCAGCAGCACCCACACTAATCCACTATGCACCATCGCCATCCTTTTAATCCTCATCGGTCCTTACCGCCCTTTTGTCTCCCCGACAAATCAGGCTCAGGGCCTTCAAATCCTTTTGTGGGTCCCAATATGTCTTTTTGCCTGACACCATTCTTGCCATACCCTGATGTTTATCTTTCTTTCTTTTTAGACCCTCCACTCTTTACTCTCTATTCGCTCCTGTCCTTTTTCCCCTCGCTTCCCGTTAAAGATAAGCGATCCCAATGCCTCCCTGGCCTCCAAGCCCTTCTCACTCGTCCATTTATTGTACCCCTAACCTTTTTAGACACTTTCATACCTATGACAGTTGACAGGTCTCAAAATTTGGTGAACTAACGTACATGACTAGAGTACACTTGAAGCTTTCAACTCTCAGCCTTTTCATTTTCAATCATAAATTTTATTATATAGACATGTAAATTAAATACAAGAATTAAACGTGATTTTGTATTATTTAATATCAAATTTTAATTATAATTAATAAACTTAAATTTAATAATTTAAACATATATCTAATTTCTGTGTTTAATTTTTGCGTGTATAGGCAATTCTTTTATTTCTTTAGGCCGGTCTCGTAATTTGTAAAAATGATAGAGGTCCTCCCCAAGAATTGAGAAAAGTCAAGAAGTCGGCGATCAATTGGAGAAGAGCTAAAAGGCATCACGGGGGTGCTTCTGGTAGGGAAGCTTACTAAGGTTTAGTCACTTCCGCAATCAATGATTGGGGGGCTATGGCACAAAGGCTTTCGATGAAGGGTTCATTCAAAACGACTGTCTTGCAGGTTTATGCATAATAAATGTCCTATTGGTCGTCTCTTGTGGGATCGGATCGTGTCGTGTCTGCCCGTACCGATGCCCGACACGTCTCTCCCACTCGTTTCTGTGTTGAACTTTTTGTCTCGTTAATGGTGCGTGCTGATGGAGAGGAAGGCTGAAGAAGGAGAAGTGGGGCATTCTAATGAGTAATGATGAAATTGAGGAAGAAAAATGGAAGACTTTTATTAGGAACATAAAAATAATAAGACAGAATTATATTATTTTTATTATAATTATTAATTATTATATATAAAAATACAGTAATTAATAATTATGTATACATAATTTTGTATTTATTAATATTTGAAGAAATGATAAGCCGTTCATGTAGAATGACGGACATGGCTCATTGCTTTTGGACGTGCACTTTGAAAATAGGTTACTGTACAATTACATATTCTAACCCATTTGCGCCATGTCACTTCAGGTTAAGTTTTGCTCTTGGTGTGGCGTGCAAAAATAGGACTTAAAAATTCCATCAAAAGGAAAAAAAGAAAAAAAAAAAAAGGCTATTTAATTGTTTCTTTCGAGTGACAACACTTAGCAAATGTTGACACACATGCCCATGGATCCATTTGCACTCTGCAGAACAACTATTCATTCAGTGCTTTCCTCAATATCCAATAACTATAATAGGACTTTCAAGAATCCAAAAGTCACCCCATTAATGCTAAATCAATATACATAAAACGTGATTAGAAAAGCATTTAAATAAGAGATAATGGAGAGAGTGATTAATTTTGCATGTATATATATATATATATATATATATATATATAAAAGAAGCAAATCAAGGAGTATGATCACAAAATCGAATCAAATTATCTGGGCATATGTGTTAGATTAAACATAAGTGTCATCAACATTCTATTAATAAATGAGACTTCTTGCTGTTAAAAAAAAAAGAAGATAATAATAATAATAATAATAATAATAATAATAATAATAAAAGAACTTGATTCGAGTATTGACATTCAAATCTTGGAACCACCCCAACAACGGACAAACCATAAAACTAATTTTGAAATTTTAGATTTTATCATTGATCGACCACACCTTTTCCCCGCGTTGGAAGGTCACAGACATTATAATTCGCCAATCAAGTAGTCCCCACATGGAAACAGAAAAAAGGCTACAAATGTTATTTATAAATCATTACTAAAAGAAAATTTTCATTTATGAATCATACATCGAGGAAAAAAAAAAAAAAGAAAGTTTTGGTACATTGTTGCAGTATACAATTGAAGGAAGACGGGAAAAAGAGTTGCATTTTAATTATAAAAAAATAATAAAATATATTATTTATTATCATATTTCACATCTTTAAACCTTTAAACAAATTAAAACCTTTTTTTATATTTATTTACAAAATTAAATTCATCAAAAATTTTAATTTTAAAAAAGAAGACTTTAATGAAGAATACAACTTTTGTTTTTTTTCTTTTCTTCGTTTTGATGGTCTAATTTGTAAAATCGACCTCATTCTTTTTCTTCTTCTTCCTTTTTCTTATTTCTAGTAAAAAATCGAAATCCTAATGGGTACAACAATGTATACAGTACAATAAGGGCAGTTTCGGAATACGAGCAGACAGTGCGGGCACAAAGAGGTAACCCAGGGGCGCATTAAATTGCTATTTCAGAACAAAGCCAAAACGGACAGACGGTTGGCTTGGTGTCCCCACGCATGATCATAGTCAAACAAGAAAAGTCCAAAACACGATTGGACGGCTAATGCGAACCACTTCGACAAGAAACAACGGTAGCCAGATCACCTCGTTACCATAGTAAATGTTAAATCTCTCTCATCATTTTACAGGCCCCCGAGGGGCCATGTTGAGTGGGATTATAAACGCCGACGTGACCGGCGATTGCTTGCGAAGATGGGCTACCTCGATGGGTCATGAGTCTGAAGTGGAGCAAAAGCCACATAGATGGGTCTGAAGTCCATGAAAAAGGAGGATCAGCGAGCTCGTAGGGTGTTATAGTGGGCTTGTTGGACCGGCCTTGAACTTGATTATGGCCCAAACTCGAATGAGCCTGTTCCTTATCACCACTCAATGCGTAGAACAAGACTACTCGTATCAAGACACGTTAGAGAAGAGAGAATATGCATGCGAGTTACAAACAACTTGTACACTACACCCCTTATTATTATTATTATTATTATTATTTTGAAAAAAAAAATTGTGTACTAGACACTCTAAAATGAACTGAATTTGCCAAATATACAATATTTTTAAAAGATAATTTTAGCTCATTCGAATATGCGTAATAACTGCGTAGTATCGAGCAAAATAATTAAAGCAGATATTGGTGAAATGGAAACTCCGCCAATCCTAACTATATGAAACCAACAACCAAATATCCTTAAACTCGGAACCAAAAAAAAAAAAAAAAACGTACCAGTTATCCTTTATTTACTCAAAAAGAAAAAAAAAATTCATCATTTTCTGTTTTATTTATTTATTTTTCATTTCCCAGTTTTTACCATTTCTGTTAGAGTTTCGGTTGAGATCCTATCCCATCAAAGATAGTAGCGAGATTATCGCTCTTTTGGACCCTATGCTACGGAACCAGCCTCCCCCCTCTCTCTCTCACACACACAAAAGAATTAGAATATTAAATAGAATGTCCCGAACGTTTCTTATGGAAAATGCCAAGGGTTTAGTTTACTCACAGTCACAGTCGTCTGTGGTGGGTCCGCCGCAGAAAGTTGCATTGGCACCCATCTCAGGAATTTCACATTTTGGCTAAGGTAATGAATTCCAGGCCAAAAGATATGATTCATTTGTTTTTGTCTTTCGTTTTTTCTCCGTGTCTTTCTATCTTTTGTTTTAGGCATCCAGGCAGGTCATACTCATGCCGGATAAGAAAAAGATGTAAATGTTCGGATAGGAGATTAAATGGTGGCAACGTAATGACGGGTGAGAAGAAAATGGTGTTTTTGCGTTTTTTCATCTCTTGAACAAATTGAGGTGAAGGAAGAGAATTTACCAATGAATGAAATATGAGATGTGAACTTTACATATCAATATATAACAATATAATAAGATTACATACATCCGATTATTGTTTTAGTTAGTAACAATTTCTTCCCTCTCTTGTTTTCTTCGATTTTCTTGTCATTTGTAATTCTGTACTAATATTTGATAATCGACTTATATTATGTGCTGCCCCCATTTGATCGTTATGTTATAACGATGAATTCTTAATCTAGTAACTTTTGCTTGTAGTTTCTAAGAGGAAGCAGACACATAGCATGTCATCGTCAAGTTCGCCGTGTGCGGCCTGTAGGTTTCTCCGTCAAAAGTGCACTAAAGAATGTGTCTTTGCACCGTATTTTCCAGTGGACCAGCCCGAAAAATTCGTCAGTGTCCACCAGGTCTTTGGCCGTAGCAATGTCGCTAAGCTTCTAAAAGAGCTCAACGCCTCCCAGAGAGAAGATGCCGTGAAATCTTTAGTTTATGAGGCTAATGCCCGTCTCAAAGACCCCGTGTATGGTTGTGTGGGCCCAATCTCCCTTCTTCAACAGAGGCTCAGGCAACTCCATCATGAACTTGACACCGCCAAGAAAGAGCTGGCAACGTATATTGGACCCCAAGCAATGACTCCTATTCTGCAATCGCCCCCTTTTATGACACAACAGCAAATGGGAAATTCTTCATCATCATCTTTGATGGCACAAGGCATGATGCCGATGCCAATGATGGGTATTCCTACTGGACAAGTCCATGGCAGGCAACTGGCAATGCATGAGCTTCAGCAGCAACATCAGCATCATGTGCACCTGCAGCAGCAAATGTTCGCGGCTAAGCAATTGATTGATGTCATGCCTACTAAAGAACAGCAGCAGCAGCATCAGCAACCAGAACCTCTGATGTTTAATGGTAGGAGTGGGTTTGAGGGTTCGGGTACGGTTACTGCTACTGGGTTCCAGAATATTGGCGCTGCTACAATGTCATCTCCTTTGACACTGGGCACATTTGACATTGAGAACCCTTCTCGGGTTCAGCCACAAGCGGAGCATCACCACCCTCAATTTCGGGAACTATTTTTTCTTCAGCCACAGCAAATTGAGACTCAGCCACATCCACAATCACAGCTGCAACTTTCACAAACCCAGCAACAGGAGCAACAACTTGGATGCAAGGAGCCGTAGAAGTTTTTCACGCCTTCTTGCTATTCCTGAAGCAATTTTCCATTGTGAACTGGCAATCTTTACATTTGTTTGGTCCGTCGGTGGATTGGGGCAACCTAATGCCACTTTGGGAAATTCTGATAACACTTCCCAAACGCGCAGTGCACTCACAAATGTTAAACCTATCCCGCATTTTTCTTGTGATTTTCCCAGGTGCAGTTCACAAGCTTATCGGCTCACTAGTGAATTGAAAAGTAGAGAAAGAAAGGTTCAGGTTTAGAGATATTTTTTTTTTATTTCACCGTGTTCTGGTAAAATCCATTTTAAAAGTAGTGGAACCTGCGGCTCCGATATACGAGTCTTGAGGCCATTTAACCTTTAGGGTGCCTCCTAATCAATTATCCGGTTAAGCTAAAAACAAAATCTATTGTTCTATTTAAAATAGAAAAGCACATACATTACTTTCTAGCGTAGAAGGGGAGTGATGTCACGTGAAGGCAAATGCCGTGAAGGCAAATGCGAAAGACTGAAGAATATAAAATTGATCTCTCTCTCTCTCTCTCTCTCTCTCACTCTCAGAGTTTTAAACTTGAAGTAAACAAATGATAAACAAGGTTAACATACACAAATTGAAAACTCGTTAAACTTTTCGCGTCGTCTATACCTATAACAAACAAAAACTGACAAGAAATCATGACTATCGACTACTTCACAAAGCTCATATACATAGAACACAAGAGAGACAAGAAGTAGAAGATGAAGAAGAAGAAGAAGAAGAAGAAGAAGAAGAAGAGATAAAGAAGATGAATAAAAAGGAAGTTACATTGTTTTTCAATTTACTTGCACGAGACTTAGTCGGACTCGGAGGAAGCTTGAGATCTGGGATCCAGTGTCATAACCATTTTTGATAGCGCCTCTTCCATGTCTTCTATTTCATCCTTCCCAAAACCCCAGTTTCTAACTATCTCAGTCCCAGGTGCTCCTTGCTGGATTCCAAACCTACGAAGATTGCTCAATCTGTTTTGCAAAAATGGCAAGACAGCACTGCTTGATCGGAGTCTAGCTGCCACAGGTATGGAATGGACATCAAGTGATCCCCTTGGTGACGAACCAGGAATAGGACTGCTCAACAGCTCCCCTCGTCCACCAACAAAATTGCTGAAGATTGAAGGAAATGGCAATGGCACTGGAAGAGGACAAAGAGCAATTGACAGGTGGCAAAACAAAGGCCTTCTCATTAAATGTCCATAAGCAGCATTAACTGAGTCAGTGACTTCAGAAAGAGAAGCCCGGTCACCTCCTGCAGAATGTAAACCATTAAGATTTATGAAAGGCATGGACATTTTACTATGCAGTAGAGAGGGGCCATACCAGAAATAGCTTTGTTACAGTTTATGACAATAAGGTAGGGTTCTGATAAATATACTTATGGGCGAGACTACTCGGGGACTATTGCAACCAAAGAAACTGTGTCACTTTGTAACTAGGCATATTTGCCTTGGGATTGTAATGTCCCCAACCAACCCCCACAACACACCCCCCCAACAAAAAAAGACCAAAAAATTATTACCTTTCACTCATATGGCCTTAATTATACTGTTAAAATTAGATCTACACCTATTGAAAATATCTTAATTCATACATGCAAAAACTATGATATCATACCCAATCCAAAGGCACCATGAACAGTCATTGACTCCACAGCCTGCAAGTCTTCCACTTCCACAGTCTCTGGAGTCAAAGGCTGCAAATTCTGCAGCAATGATGGCTCAGCCTGCTTCCCTGGAGTTTACAACGTATAATAATTAACAAAATTCATCACAAAAAATAAGGGGCACAGATGAGAATCTATCCAGGTAAGTACCAGCCATAGGAGGCACAGGCATTGCAGCATCCAGAATAGCAACCACATTTTGCCTAGCTTGTCCTGCTAATGCTTGTGCCAACCCATTAACATCCATAGCACCAGAAACATAGTATGAATCTGCTGTGGGGCCAAGCAGCTCCATCCTGAAAGGAAGACTAACAGAATGTACAGCAGCAGCATAGATTGCACTGGACTGGTAAGGCTTCTCATCTTGAATGCAGAGGGAAGATGAAGCTTTACCTTTAACAACAAAGAAGATTAAGATTAACATCACCAAACAAGAGAAAGGAGGGGCCCGAGATGGGAGGCTCAGAGAGGCTAAAAAGAAATCAAACTGAAGAAGACAACTTAAGAGTACTGCTAAAGAACAAAAGCTAATAGTTGATTCAACATGAGTTTGTAAAACTAGATTAAATATCTCTCACTGAATGCTTCCAATACTGCATGCAAATCAATGAAAATTTTACAAGAAACAAACCAGTATGTTACACACAAAGATTAGAGGATCATCTAAATATCAGTCTGCTTACTTCTACTCAGTAAGGGTAAACCAACTGGCACAATCAGGTCACACAAGGACGATAGTTTTGAAAAAGAAACAGCATCATGAATGTTCCTGGATATCATCTGCTTTTGGTTTCTTGGTTTCACGTAGGAAGTGGGAGCCCTTACAGCGTAGAGCAGGACTGGTGTATTCGAGTACTCATCTGCAATACTCTCCAAGAAATCTGCAGCTAAAGCAGAGAAACCTCCAGCGTCATCGATAATAAATTGAAAACCCTGCAAAAAGAAAAGATTCAGAATCAAAGGGGAATATATAGGTCAAGTAAAATTCATAACTGCAATCTCACATCTGAAACAATTGAAGTACAGGAAGATCAGGTCCAGAAGCATAATGCAAAATTACTTTAAGACGTTGAAATTGACAACCAAAATTAACTAGAAATGACTTATTGATTTACCACACATGCACATGCACAGAAGCATGCATAAAATGCCAAGTGTCAACATATTTTAAGCAAATTACCTGAATGTGGTCACACTCTTCTACAAAAAAACGTAGTCTCTCAATTATTTCTTCTCCTCGTAAACTCTCGGCAAAGATATCCCTTCCCATTCCATAACTGTCAAATTCCCTTGTATCCATCCACAGTCCGCTTAATTCATACAGACTCTGTGGATGATAGTGAACCTTTGAGAAGTCAGTCCAATACCAGACACTGTTTTCTAAACTTTCTACAATATCTTGATCTAGGATCTGTTTTCCAGTATCACTGTTCCCCTTTTCAACATCTTTAGGGCACCTCAAATTCTCCTTCTCTGCCTTATGCAAACTTTGCAAGAATGGATTCTTCTTAATAGGTTCAGACACATTAGTGGATGTATTGCCAATCCTGCATGTTTGTCCTGGACATTTAGTCATTTGGATGCCATAAGAAGCAGAAACATAATTGCCAATGATTAAAACAGGTTAGAGTATGAGGCAACCACTTAACTATATGATTTGAAAATGCTTATAGAGTTTAATTCAAAGCTATTAAACAAGTACTAACATCACATTCTCAAATCGGTCAGCATCTCTAGGAAAAGTTGAAAATGGAATACCAAAAATATATACAACTCAATGAAAAAGCATGTAGCAAATTTCACATGCCTAAAATCAGTCGCATAAAAAGACATCACAAAAGAAATTGCCCTCGGCAATCTTAGTAAATTTCTTAACCATGTTTAACTACTGCACATAGAAATAGCACTTAAAATCATGATAATTCAAGAAAAATAGCCACACCAAGCATATTTTGAGATATGAAGTCTAGATTGTTGCTTACACAGCACAAGGCTCTTAACCCATCTAAAGCAACATATCAAGTCTGAGAGTCATGCCATAAAAGATCCACCAGAAGGTGGTGGAACCAAAGATACAATGTATGAACACCAGAAAGGCCATCTTCTTAAATGAATCATATGGTAAGTTTTGCCCCAGATATCGAAGAACCTGACCAAATGATGATAACTAATATTTGAAAAAGAATGCATTAATTGACAACATATTAGAATCTCACCATGTGGTGACTTCAGATGGTGTTGATGAACCCTGATCATACAATGTACCACGTGAACTCACAGATCCAAGGGATCCTGCAAATGCCAAATAGCCAAAGACCCAGCTGATTAATAAAGTTACCAATGCCTACTTAGATCTTAATCAGGCTTGAAGGTTTCCACATTTTTTCCTCCCCATAAGAGCTCACATCTTACTTAGAAACTAATGTTCTTCCCATTCCACATACCTCGCGGCCTCCAGTGCCAGACTAATAAATCCATGGCCACAACACCAGCCACCATACATATGCATGTTCCTCTAACAACACTGTTAATTAATCATTAAGCTTGCAAATGAGTAAATCTTAATGAGTGATCAGCCTCATTTAGGACCCACGAGTGGCCTACCTTGATGGTCAATGGAGAGCAGCCGAGGAGTATAAGTGAGGATCCCCTGCACGCGTTTAAGCAAACAATTAATGCAAGCAAGCAAGAAATCAATTCATCTCCATTAAAAATCACTATTTCATTCACATTTTTAAACCAACAATAGGAATACTGAATAGCGCAGTAGAAGCCGAAATTTTTCAAGAAAATAAATTTTTTTAACAAAAAAATATATAAAAAAAAAAAGCCACCTGCTGCGTTTCGCCGGCGCGGTACAGCACATCCATATTTAGATAGTCCTGGTGGTTCTTGAAGACCGGGTCGCTATCCGGGTCCTCGGCCAACCCGAGCAACTCATCCTACGCCAATTGAATCGAAATTTAAACCTCAAGTTAACAAGGAAAAACAAAAGGACAAAAAGAAATGAAAAACGAGAACAAATACAAAAGAAAACCAAAAAAAAAAAAAAAAAGTTGTACCTGAAAGTTCCAGAAATGCGAGCCAACGAAGTTGGCGTAACCTCCTACTTGTATACTTACAATCTCCCTCATAAGAAACAAAAATTTTAGGTGCTGCGATCACAAGAATTTTGTGCTGTGAAAATACAACAGCACAAGAGTGAAGTTCGTAGCAGAAGACCGGAAAGGTTTTTGGGTCTGTTTGGGAAAAACAGCTGGATTTTAGCGGCACTGGATGGGGGCAGACTTAAAAGTTATTTCTCCTCAAAAAAAAAAAACAAATAATAATAATAATAAATAAATAAATAAAATACAATTCCAGCTAATTAACAAAACGCTGCGTTTAATGGTCCGCTGTTGCTTTTGCATGATTGGGCTGGGCTAGATTTGTGATGCCTTGCACTTTTATCGACAGGTCGCGAAGAGCCGAAGCCACAAAAGGACTCCTCGAAAGTCCATCATGTTACCTGGATAACTGTTATCTAAACAGGTTAACATAGGAATTTTCTTTTTCTTTTTTTTTTTTTTAATTTTAATTTTGAAAAAAATAATACATAGACAAGGTACTATGAGAAAAAAATGACATAGAATAGATATTAGTATGTTTTATATTTGAAATTATATTTCAATTAGACGATTAAAATAGATTTCAATACTAATAATATCTTATAATTCTTAGATAATATCAAAATTTTTAATATATAATTCATTTATCTAACCGAAATTTTCTTTTTTAGTACTTTTACCATGAGGTTGAAAGATATTTGGAAAATTTTTAACGTTTTTGAGTTGGCTGTTAAATGGCGTTTAGAGCTGGTTTGTCCGGTTTTACGGGCGCCTTGGGTCTCAAAAACTCGGTCATCTCAACTAGTTTTCTTTGGGTTAATGTGCCAACCGGTTTCTTGACCAACTAGACCCGATCTAATGGCTGATTCTCTGGGCTAGGCCGACAGTCAGATCAAACCGGGTTAGGCCGAGTTTAATAACACTGATCCCAACAAATTAAAACGCTGTGCATCCTCCTGGCGTCGATTGATATTAAAGGCAAAATCATTGGGCCGGGCTCGCAATATCTACTTAGTAGCCCACAATGGTCGAGTTACACTAGAGATCCCTTCACGGAAGGGAATACAAATTGCAAGACATGTTGACCCAATTCGACCCAAGCTCGAAACAACCCGACCCGTTTCACCCCTCGAACTCGAAGGAAGAGAAAGCACCAGGCGAAGCGAAGACCCTCCACGATATGCTCCAAGTCATTGCTAAGTGAAAGTAAAAATTTCAAGTGATCAGAGAACATTATCTTGTTGATTTGATTAGAAAGACCGGCCCATGATTCAAACAATAGCATGTTATCAGAGAGAACAATGTAACTTGAATCCATAGTAAATGAAGCTGATGAACAACAGCATACATAAGAAGCAGAACTTGAGTTGGGTTGAGAACTATTGAGCGAAAACAGTCAATGGTACCGGCAAAATATCATTGCCTCTCTACAGTATAGTTAGGAAACAAAGGCAAAAGGTCCAACACGAATTCCTATCTTTGTCAACTTACTTTATTCTTGTGATTATTCTTGTATCTGCAAAACTCAAGGGGTCAGAATCAGATGATCATCACATATAGTTGTCTCCTGTCTTGTAAATGCCACCATTCAAACTAGGCAGACTTGTTAGCAGAAGTAGGTTCTTTGGGAGATCTAGACAGCAAACTGCTTAGATTAATATGGTCTTGAGCAGTGCACAAGCTGTTTGGTGGTGCAGCTAGAGAAGCTGGATGCCTGCGGATGTGCATCCTGTACTTCTGCTCAAATACAGTACTTCACATTAGTAGGCTATAAATAAACGAAATGTGATATGCCAAGGGATTCATCGATTGAAATCTTACTTGCAGGTGGCTTTTAACTTCATCATTAGTGAGGCCATCTACTTGCATGTGCTCCCTAATTTGCTTTGGAGTGGCAACTGAGTACAGAAAAAACCCAATTAGGATGAGAGACGGAAAAAAATTGTGTTGGAGAAAGAAGATTAATTAAAAAAAAGGAGAGGAAGAAACCAGGTATCGCTGAGTTCTTACTCTGTGCAACCACAGTTCAAGACTAATTGCTGAAATGCCATTTGATTGCAACTCACTTTACGTATCATATCAGCACATATCATATCATATCTCACAGGTAAAAAGCCCAAACATATATATTATAAGACTAGAGAGAACTTGGAAAACGGACACTCCAGTGCATCAAATCTGAAACGTTTTCAATTTCAAGCATCAAACAGAAAGAGAAAGAGAGACAGAGGTTCTTCGTAAACTTCTCACCTTGAGGCCCTCCAAGTCGTTCAAGGGCATGAACAAAACGCCGGTGAAGCTCCGGAGACCAGGACCGCCTCTGTTTCTTAGAACCCTTTTGTTGCTGTAACAAACTCTGCATTTTCAATTGCTTACAGACAATGGTTTCCGACATAAAATTGCTGGGCACCACTTCAGAGACTGGAGCCACAGGAGAGAGTCCAGCGACTTGTGAAACCACCCCTTTCTCTTCCTTTCTTCCACTTCCTTGGAATCCAGGAAGTGTCTTAAATGGCACAAATGATCCTCCCTTGTCTCTAGAGTGGCAGAACTGAATTGGGTTCTCACAAGTGGACCGATCATCATCATCATCACTCCTCTAATGATAAAAGGCACAAATATCAAAACCCCATCTTGTGAAATCCAGGGAAAAACAAAAGCTGCAACACCTGCAACCTTTATATTCTATTTGATGTTTTCTTTTTTTTTTCAAAGAAAAGGTGAAATAAGTCGAATTACCTGCTTGGATTCAGATTTTGAGTGTTGTTTTTGCCAATCAGAGTTGATTGTTACTGTTCCAAAGCTGAACAGTACTCATCCAATTCTTCTTATCACTTGCATCCATCCCCAATTTTACCGCATCTTCTTCACTAGAATTCCTTTTCAACGACAAAAGCTTCTGAATCAGTGCTGGATCATTTGATTCCTTGCACTGCATTGCCTCATCCTTCAACCTCGCAACAGCTGCAAAAGAACCAAAAAAGCAAACAAAACAAAGAAAAATCAATAACCTATGCTGAAAAAATGCAGGATTTTTAAGAGATCAAACGTACCATCGCTCAGAAGCAGCATGCTGAGAGGAAGCTCGCGTTTAAAAGCATCAATCTTTTTCAACTCTTCTTCCAAACTCTGCACATAATCATCAAGCTTTGATGCCCTTTGGCTGCCACCTTTAATCCTTGCAACCTCCGTAAGAAATTCACTGATTGTTCTTGGGACATGAGCCGAACTCAAATCCAAGCTCAAATCCATTTTCTTGTTTCGCTTTTTTTGTTTCTTTGCTTTTCCTTTGTCCTTTTCTTCTCCTGCTGCTCTTTTCTGATGATCTCTCTAACATTGACCAGATACACACGGCAACGAACCCAGAAGTGCAACAATTATCCGTATATACAGAAAAACGTCAGATTCAGCGAGCCTAGATTCGCTCAATCGCAAACGAGTCGTCGCGTACCTGGGTCAACTCAGTAATGTTAATGACTCGAACCATGTATATTTATTGAGAATCGGTGTGTGGGCACTGTTTACTTTTTTCGGTTAAAGGATATTGATCACTTTTATAGGGTATGTGGCGAATTGTGATTCTTACCATTTCTCTCATGGCGAATTTAAATAATTTATAGTTTTTTGGATTTTCAGATTTGATGGTTGGTGGGCGTGGCGAGAAGGGTGAGTTCCTTTTCAAGTTCAAAATGTAGTTTTGTGTAAAAAATAAAAAATGTGTACGCATTAACCCTCACCAATGTGTTCGAGTTGGTGTAGTATGCTTTTGATTAATTTACGTCAAAGATAAATTATTTACATTAATTAAAAGATTCTAGAAGAATTAACATTATGAATCTTAAACCAGAGTCAATGATAGATTATTTACATAAAATTAAGAGATTCTAAAGAAATTAACATCATGAATCTTAAACCAAAATTCAAACTCAGTAAGTCACTAAAAGAACAAGCCTCGTAATTTAGGAGGTACTCCCGTGAATGAATTCAAAATACATTTTCGTATGAAATTTCGTGGAGGCAAATTTTGAACCTTTAACTTTTATCCTCTGAACTTTTTTTTTTTTTTTTTTTTTTTAAAACCAATATATCCACTAAGAACGTTTAACTCCTTAATAATTACTACTCAAATTAACTTGAGAGATTTACGTAACATGACTGTAGATTATATGACCATGTGGGATTTTGATTTAGAGGTAAGTATAAACATTTATAGGCAAATCAAAGCAGGTAATATTGTCCTAAACCTTCTAAAATTTATAATGGAATATAAATTCACTTTGAATTAATATACATGAAAAATAATAGCAAATAGTTATTGTTAAAGTCATCTCTCTCTCTCTCTCTCTTTTTAATATATTTTTAAAAAATTAGGCTCAGGCTGCCTTGTAAAGATAAAATCACTTTGGTGCAAAATCTGAAAAATATCATCCAAGAAATTTCGGTGGTCACCAAGTGGCAGGCGCTGTGATTCCTCCGCAGAAACTCGGACGTTATCCGCCTTGCGGGGGGAAGAATTTCATACCAGAACGCAACCAATAATTTCCGAACAAAACATTCAACAAGTTCGTCTCTATTCCTACTTCGAGATTCTTTGTTGTGATCTGACAAGTGTCCAAGGCATCTAGTTTTCCACGTGCGAAATATGCATTGCATATATATATATATATATGTCCGCTGGAGATAAGGATTCTTTCTGGGGCATGGAGGTGGATTTTTGATGGAAGTTTTGTTTTGTTTTGCTTGAACGGACAACCAAGTAAGATGCCCTTATTATATGCTAAATGACAACAATTTGCAACCACCAGTTTTGCCTTCTCCATGCATATATTGTCAGGTGTTCAGAGCTGGTCCTCACATTATTTTACGAGTTAATTGTGTGTAAACCAAGATTCATGGACGAGACATGGAAATTTGCTCCCAAAAGGAAAAATAATATATACATATATATATATATATATTTATGGGGATGAGCTGTGGAAATGGTATGTAAACATTGTTATAATAATTATAATCTAAAATTTACTTTCGAGAAAATCCGTTGTCGTCCAGCGGTTAGGATATCTGGCTTTCACCCAGGAGACCCGGGTTCGATTCCCGGCAACGGAAAGTTTTGTATTTTTCCGGGTTAAACGTAACAAAAAGTAGAGATTTAGACTTTTAGATCGACTTTTTATTTTATTAGAACACGTGAAGTCCATTTCTGCCAAACCAGTAAATGAATTGCCGAGTGTCTCGAATTGAACCGCTGAGATGTGCTTACACGCTACCATCAGGAACCACAAATGCAGATTGAGCTAATTAAATTTAAGGCAAAAAGACTCGTTTCTCCCTTATTTATTTATTTTTTTTTTAATTCAAAATTCATTCACCACATTAATTTTGTTAATTTAATTTAACTCATTAAATGTTTTTTTGTTAAATATAATTACATTACTGTAACCTATATCTTATGTGATAAATACATTTATTGAAATGATATAAATTTTAATTGTAAAAAATAAAAATAAAAAAATTAAATATTATAAATATTTTTTTTCCATTTATAATATTTAAAAATATTTTTTATTTCACTAATTTTCTTTATTTTTTAAAATTAAAACTTATACTACATCACATAATAATAATTATAAAAATATATATATTTATCATTTAATATGTAATTAAATGTCACATTACTACACTTAATAAAAAATATTTAGTATGAATCACATTTAACTAATAAATTTAACATAATAAATAAATTTAATATATATATATATATATATATATACATAAAATTACAAAAACTTCGTCGATGAAATTAATTTTTTTACCAAAATTTAATGATTTGCTTACACGTTATCATTAGGAACCGCGAAATGCAGATTGAGCCAATTACGTTTGATTCATAGGCCATTAACCACCACTTGTTGTCAACAGTATGTAATTAGCCGGTACGATCCTCTTCAAAGTCCCCATGAGACATTTTTCTTCTGGTCTTGTCCTGATGATACAGTCATAGAGCCTGCACCCATCACAAAACTGAGGAAACAGAAAAATGCAAAGATGAAAGCCCAAAACTTGGCCGATTGAGTTCCTAATGGATAAAAAGAGCTTATCATGTCTAGAAGAAAGCCAAACAAATTTCAGATTTGTATTTCCTATTTCCCCGTTTGTTGGATCCTGAACAGCGAAAGTGAAGTTAGAAAAGAACAGGAGGAAGCTCCAGAGACTGAAAGCCACCATGTAAATGGTTGAAACTTCAGAGACCAAAAATGGGAAACTTCGTAGCCCTTCTGGCCTGTAGAAGATGTAGGCCAAAGACGTAAAACCCAATTTTCTTGTGCTAGGTCAGTGATCGCAGCATAGGAGCAACGTGGTCTTAGGTTTTCACAAAATGAATGGATAGAAGTTTTGAAACAGCGAAGCCATTGAAAGAGTCAACATCAAAGAGTTCTTTGAGTTTCCCGTCACATATTATTCTCCTCCTGTCAGATGGATCCTTCAAACAAGCAGAGAGAAGTCATGAGAAATAGTTCGGTAACAAGTAAAATAAAAGCTCAAATTGTGCAAAGCATGTGTATGTGATATTTTACCTAAGAGAATCTATAAAGGCTAGTTGCTGAGCATAACCACAATGCAATAAATCCTTAAAAGCCCCTTCATAGGGGTCCATTCGTGGCTTAAAAAGGAGTCAATACACTAGGCTCCCGCATTGTGAAGCCCACAAGAAGGCAAGATAGCCTTATTCATCATTTTACAAAAAGATTATTTCCACAACTCAAATTTATGACCTCCAAGCCATGATTTGGTATACCATTACACCAAGACTTGCCTTTTAGGCTTCTTTCATAGCAATTGCAAGTAGAATTACCTAACTTGGCTTAGGTGTGACCATGAGAGATTAGAGCGCAAAAGGCCAACCAACCCAACTGTAATGCAGAGTCGTCCAACTAGAAAATCATACCATACCAAATTTCACCAAATTTTAAGTAAAATTGCATAATTGATTGCTAAGCTCCCACTTTCACACTTAACAAAAGCTAGGAGTCACATATGCATGCAAGGAATGAGAGATGCCTGGTCAGATATGAAAAAAACGATGTCTTGGGGCATCCAGGACACTTGATAAATCAAATCAATATAAAAAAATAGATGTCCCAGTTCATGAGAATCACAAACAGTGGGGTATGGCATTACCCTATTTTCACAAAAAGACTATTTTCGCTAATTGAATCTGTGATCTCAAACTTATAATGGAATAACCTAGCTATTACACTAATGCTTGCCCTTCAAATTAAATCAATATGACAAAAAAAAAAATTCAGAAAGGTCACACATATGAAGGTGCTCAAATGTGTACAAAGTATTGCACAAGTTACCACATCCTGACACAAAGTCTCGCCAGAGCAGCAACCACATACCTGGAGATCATTTTGCTTTATGTAATCCCACATTCTCTTGACTACATCAGCTCGTGATAATGCACTTTCTCCTGTACCAAGGAAATTTACTAGAGCATCTGAAAGTTGAAGAGGAGCAAGAAAGCCTGACTTCCCTCCCTTCTGTCGCTTTTCGTTTCTTTTTGGCTCATCTGGCACTTAGACATGGTTGCAAACATGCTAAATGTCAGTGAAAACAAGTTTGCAGCTAATATGCTGGTCCGAGCTATACATGCAATTAATTCCAAAAAAAAAAACATGCACACAACAGCTTCCCTTAGTAAGATCAAATAAAGTTACAAAAAGCAACTCCATGATGTTATGAAACTGAATCCAGACGATGAAGCCAATTTTTGAACCTGACCCAAAGAGAATGGTCTAGATTAAGCCTGAAGCCACCTGCTTGTCATTGCATTTATAATAGGAAATCTATTGCCACCAAGAAAGGAGAAAAAAGATTAACTGTTGATTTAGAAAACCAAATATAACCCTTACCTTCTTCTCTCACATGCCTTTGTTTCTTTTCCTTTTGTGCTGACTTGACTGGAATTACTGTACCGTGAGAAATGTGAAGTGACTGTTACTAGCAGATTTATATATTTATTGACAGCAGAGAAATCAAGCTAATGACAGCATTGATTGCATCTTATAGTGAACAGAATAAATATTCTTTCCAGATTCATAAATTGTTTATCGAGTGAACAAACCACATCATCCCTTGCGAAAGAAGGGATGAGTTCATTATGGATATAATCATTTACAAGGACCACTGAATTGAAGTCTGCTAGTACTTGAAGGCAATCAATTGTTTCTACTCTACTTACCAAAGAACAAATAGACAATGAAAAGTCCTTCATTCTTGCCCCCATCAGATGTCTATAATGACAAGAATATGACAACTGGTAATGGAAAACAAAGAATTAAAACTTACCATCATCTGAGTCCAGTGGCCAGATATGTTTTGACAGGGCTTTATTCATTTGGAACATGTTTATGGAGTCCACACCAAAAAGGGCATGCAATCGTTCATCACAAATTATATTTCTCCTGTTTTTGGGGTCCTGTAAGTCTTTCTCTCTAATGTAAGCCCACAGCTGCTTGACAACCTAACATAAAGATTACATTCATGATCCCTCATTACATGTCAAATAATGAAAAGGAAAGGGCAATTATCCTGAACTGTTTAGACATGCCTCCGTCCTAGCTAACTCAGGCACCCCAATGAATTCCTGAAGTTGAGGAGAGAGACTGCACGGCTTGCTAAAACCACCCCCTCTTTTCTTACTCTCGCTGGTATACTTATTAGATCTGACTTGATAAGATGAAACAAAAAGAACCATTAGTGACAAGACCAGGTATGGGTGTGTCATTTGTGTTATTATAGGCATTGAATAACAATAGAGAACAGTAAAAATGATTCAATCATGAACCACTGGCATTGAATGGACTTTAAAAACTTAACGGTTGAGAGATCTCAATGGTTTGTAGCATTCATGGAAAAAAAAAAAAGTTTTCAAATCTCATGATTAACATATCCACTAACACAGAGTGCTGAAAGCAGCCCCTTTGTGTCGACAGGAATAAAGTCCGCGAGTGTATGCATATGATTTTCGCAAGTGCAATAAAAGAAACTAGTAAATTCTTCAAGGTGAAATTGAACCTCATCCAACTTAACCACATAAGGAAAGGAAATTCTGCACTTTACATTATAATGATTATTTTAAATTTATAAATTTATAATCATCATTTTCAATTAAGACCCAAATTTGCACCCAAATCCAATCCTACAGATATCAGCACACATTTTGTTTCATTCATACACACGTGTCTAGGTAGTTCCGCACGTACACATCAATAAATAGAATAAAGAGCACATAGCGCAATAACTAACCCTCTTTTAGCCGTACTCTTTCCGTTATTCACTTCTTCTTCGTCGTCGTCATCTTCGTCTTCGTCTTCTTCCTTCGCGCCGGAGCCTTCCATTTCCTCCGATTGAATTTGCGCCGTCTGATCATCATCGCCTCGCTCTTGACTCTCGTTTTCAGCATTCTGGAAATGGGATTGGAGAAACAAATCCACCTGTTCCCTAATAAATGCCTTCTTATCCGACAAATCAACGCCGAAATCTTCCTCCAGCTGCCGCCGGACCGTGCCGGTGGTGGTAGTGTCGAGGTCTGAATTCGTCAGAAACTCCCTCAGCCTGTCGATAAGCTCCGAGTCCGACACCATTTTCGGGCCGCGGCAATGGGTCCGGGCTTTGTTACCAGAGTGAGTTTCCTTTTGCTGAGAAAACCGCGGAGCGACGAGGATAAAACGATAGAGTTCTTGAATTTTTATTTTTTTTCACGGGAAATAAAGAAAATGCTCACTTCTCTCCACCGGTTTCTCGTTTGGTCGTTGGAGTGAAAGGGATGCGATTAGGCCCCACTCTCGCATTGTCGCGACTTCTTTAAGGCTTTTTGTATTTTTTCCCGTTGTTACGGATTTACCCTCCCAATCTCCTTTAATTTCCTTTCTGTCATGCTATTAAAACACGTACAGTGCATCTCGCGATTCTAAACGACGCGTTTCATACCAGTTTCGCCATTTCTAAACTCTCCGTATCTCCGCCTTCAAATCTCCACCACCTCCTCTGCTTGCTTTCCTGTTCCGCCACGTAGTGCCGTTATCCTCCCAAAACGTCGGCACCACGGCAATTTAATTCCTAAGTAACAAAATAGAAAAGCTATTCAGCATATGTTTTCCATTAGTGAAAGGAGGGAGAAGATGCCGGCAGCCGCACAGTCGTTGAATTGAAGAAGCTCAGTCTCTTGTCCCTAAAAGCGAGCACTCTTTCCTTTTCCTCACATCTACGGCCACTTCGCTCTCAGGTTTTTTCGGTTGATTTTATTTATACGATAATTCTTCTAGTAATGAAGGGAGAAAATGTTAAAATTTAAGAGAATCCTGTCTGCTAGAGGTAGGTACAAGTCACTGCTAAAGCAGTCTGATAAAATGCATTCCAAAGATAACATTTTGTATTAGAAATTGGTTTTTAAAAAACGACAGGAGATTAGGTTTTCCAATTTTCACTGGAATTTGCTGCTTCTATCAGGAATGCGCGTTCTTGCTCTCTGGGAAATGCTCAATTTTTTTATTTCTGTCAAAAAAGGGAAAAAATAGAAAAGGGATCAAAGATTTGCAATTGAATTCAATTTATGTTTTCAGCTGAGCCTTTTACCTAAACCTTGCCTTATTTTTTGTCTGGCATATGAGTTTCTGTCATAAAGTTTTCTGCTTTTGTTATAAGGAAGGTTAATTCTTGTGATTGTATTGTGTGCTTTCTTTTATTGGATATCTCCTATGCACTCTTTGTTCAATATTAGGCTAAAAATTGCGTTGGCTGGTATAAGATCTACAGAGTTGTGATTTTCACTCGTTCCTTAAATAGCTAAGCAATTTTCCTTCAGTATTTTTAGTTGACATTCCTTTGTAGTCTGAAGAGTGACAACCTATGATTGAAGATTTGCTTAAGCACTGATCACTTGGTTCATGTAGTTGCAAGATGTTGTCAAGTTGTTTTTGTATGATTTTGATTTTACATCTAAAACTTTTTTTCTCAATTTATTTATTTATTTATTATATGTATATATTTTAGAAATTTGTGTGTCATTTTATTTATGTTGCGTTGCAACTATCCTTTTTTTGGCTGGATAGGTTATGGCATACTCAGAGACCTCGATAGAAGGGGAGCCAATTCAGGGAAATGCTGCTCCCAGGAAACCTAGGATTCTTCTTGCTGCTAGTGGAAGTGTAGCAGCCATAAAATTCGGAAATCTCTGCCACTGTTTCTCTGAGTGGGCAGAGGTAAGGGCAGTTGCTACAAAGGCTTCTTTACATTTCATTGATAGAGGCTCACTTCCTAAGGATGTTATTCTCTACACTGATGAAGATGAATGGTCCAGTTGGAATAAAATAGGTGATAATGTACTCCACATTGAGCTTCGGCGATGGGCTGATATCATGGTTATTGCCCCTTTATCAGCAAATACACTTGCCAAGGTAATTTACCTTGCGGAACCTTCAAACTATATGATACAGACGCTGATAGCCTGTTTTATATCTCATCTTGGTCGATATACAACTTCATATGATTATTCCTTGTAATTTATGGTTTCCTTACATTCTATGCACTGCACTAGCAAGGTCATACTAACCGCATTTGTGTAGTCCAGACCTATTGTTTCTGATGGCACGTAGGCATGTTCACTTATGTTGTTTTTTCTGAAAACTAAATCTAACAGATGATTGATACCATGGTACAGCGATGGTTTTCTGAAGCTAAATAATTTTGTTAAAGCGCTTCTTTATTACTTGGTACTGCTCCTTTCTGCTTTTTTCATTTTAAGGTTGATAGATGAGTCATGCCCCCCTTTTCTGCCTATATTTGAGTTTGCTCCATGATCTATCTATAATTACTTTTCCATTATCTACCGAAAGATGAATAATGGTAGTTATTATTTGGTTAGGTTCACCTCATTCATCTCTCTCTCTCTCTCTCTCTCTCTCATATACAAACTCTCCCTGTGCATGCAATTATACTGGATAATAATGTTAATCTTTCTCTAACATGCACCGATCCAGATTGCTGTTGCATTGTGTGACAATTTGCTGACATGCATTGTACTGGATAATAATGTTGATCTTTCTCTAACATGCACCGATCCAGATTGCTGGTGGATTGTGCGACAATTTGCTGACATGCATTGTCCGAGCATGGGACTACAGCAAGCCGCTCTTTGTTGCCCCAGCCATGAACACCTTCATGTGGAATAATCCTTTTACAGAAAGACATCTTGTGTCTATCGATGAACTTGGAATTTCCTTGATTCCACCCGTTACAAAGAGGTTGGCTTGTGGAGATTATGGGAATGGCGCAATGGCCGAGCCTTCTCTAATTTACTCTACCGTAAGACTCTTCATGGAGTCACGGACCTTATCAGGATGATGGAAGAGTTGTTGAATTTAGTGCATATGGCAGTTTTTATTGTTCTGTCCATGTCAGCCTTCAGCAGGTTCATTGTTTTATGTATCCTGTAGGTTTCACGAATATTTTATACCCTACCAGTACTTTGTTCTAAAGCTGAACGGCATATGCTGTTTAGCTATTATTACTCCAATGGTTCTGCCAAGTTGGTAATTTTTTTTTCCCCTTCAGAGTCAATGTCTTCGTTTGTACAATTTAGAGATAAGGGTGGTTGAGGTCATCTTTGGTTTGGCCGAATGATGGCAAGGAAGATACGGTTTTCAAGTCAAATTGGAATTGTTTATGAGCTGTAGTTGGTGGTTTCGGCCAATGAAAATTAAATTTCCGGACCAAGCAACCATAAGATGCTCCCAAACAAACAGACGACTCACCAGAAGAAAAGCCTACCCGGGAGTAGCAAAATGTTCGGATGCAACCCAAAATTTCCCACTACTGAATGCTAAATGTCAGGAATTTTATTTGGTTATATTTTAGCTAAGGGGTTTGTATGATTTATATTGCTTTTTCACAATATCGAATTTTCATATTTTTTTTAATGTAACATTTTCTTTTAAAATAAAAAAAAAATTATTGACAAGATAGTCAATACAACGAGTCTCAAAAATCGAAGTTAGAAACTTATTCTTAGGTTCTGTCAATAAGTAAATATCCTCGGGGGTGCTCTACCAATTTGATGCATGTGCTATTATAACCATCAAATCATGACCGTCCAATCCCAACCTTCCATGCTCTCCAGTCCGCCCGATTAATGAGCTGACGACGACAATTGATCCATTCCAATGCACATGACCAGCGACCCCCACCGCCAACAATATCATCCCAAAACAGGGGCATTCCAGTCATTAGAGTAGAAAAGAGCCAAAAACCAAAGACAGCCAAGTTCAATTTATCAGGAAAATTCATTGACGAAGAAAAGCAAGAAACGCCGTCGTTTTCCCTTGTCCTCGCCCACTTTGTAGTTTATTCAAAAAAAAAAAAAAAAACTGCCACCTTTCTACTGTAGTTTTTGTCACATTGAGCCTTTTCTTTGGTAAGAGCCTGCCCCGGCATTATCATTTCTACATCTCTAAAAGAATAGTCTTCTCTTTCACTGTTTTAAGAGAGAGAGAGAGAGAGAGAGTTTGTGTGTGTGTGTGTAAGTGAGAGAGAGATATTTTAAAGCGAAAAGAAAAAAGTGGAACTTCTAAAGAAAAATTCGCACTATAGTCACTAATTGAGTTCGACACCGAGTTGGCGATCCAGGAATCAGGTTGAATTGTTATTAGTCGACTAGCTGTTGAGCAGAGAAAGAGAAACGGCGTCGTGCTAAGTTCTGTAATTAATGTGATCATCGAGTCTTGGGTGGCTTGTGGAGCAAAAACCGGGTGAGTAAGTGACGAGGTGGGAAAAATGGATCGGAATCGGGTGATTACCGTGGAGCCCGGAATGGATATGCCAATCATGCACGACAGTGACCGGTACGATCTCGTGCGGGATATCGGGTCGGGAAACTTCGGGGTGGCCAGACTTATGAGAGACAAGCTCACCAAGGAGCTTGTTGCTGTTAAGTATATTGAGCGAGGCGATAAGGTCGGCCGCTTTGCTTTTCTTTTCCTTATTTCCTGTTTTGTGTTCCGGGGGGGGGGTGTTGTTCTAGATTTTGTGATGGATTTTTTCATTTTTTTGACCGTCTATGAACGGAAATTTATTAATTTTTCTGATTGGTTATTTTCTGGGGCTTTACCAAATTTAGTATGCTTGAGTTTTGATGATTGGAAATCGACACAACTACAAACTGGAGAGAGAGAGAGAGAGAGAGAGAGAGATGAGCTGGAGCTTTTATGGAACTTTTTCTGGTTTTTTATTATTATCATTAACTATTTTATCGAATTGAGAAAGACAAGGTTTATGAAAATGTTTATAGATTGCTCATAAAGGCACTGTCTGTTGCAGATTGATGAAAATGTTAAAAGAGAAATCATTAATCACAGGTCGCTGAGGCATCCCAATATTGTGAGATTTAAAGAGGTTAGCTAAAATTTTTGAACTTTTTCGGACTCTTTTATTTTTTTTTTGGAAGGCAGTGATGAATGATCTTAATTTGCTAGTTACTTACCCCATTGATGAACCTACTCCAGGTCATTTTGACACCCACGCATCTGGCCATCGTGATGGAATATGCATCTGGAGGGGAACTATTTGAGCGAATACGCAATGCTGGGCGCTTCAGCGAGGACGAGGTTTACATTTCCATTTCCGAATTTCTTTCTCTATTGTCTCCATCCTTTCTGTGCAGTTTTTTCACTCTGGTTTCTGGTTCAGGCCCGCTTCTTCTTTCAGCAACTTATATCTGGAGTCAGCTATTGCCATGCCATGGTACATTGATTGATTCCACTTATATATGTAGGTATGCATATCTGTTAGATAATCTATTTGGTTTTCTAAGGCTTTACCTGTTGATGAAGCAAGTATGTCACCGTGATTTGAAGTTGGAGAACACTTTGTTGGATGGAAGCCCAGCTCCTCGATTGAAGATATGTGATTTTGGGTACTCCAAGGTACTGCTTGTCATTAAACAGCCTTGATAATCTAGTAACACAGATAAGTTTTTGTCACAAAATGTTGAAGTATACTGTGCCAAATTGAAGGTCATAGCTTTTTCATGTATAAGATGATATATGAGGAAGTAGGGAACAAAGTTCCTTTAATAGTTCCATAGGTATAGAGAGAATATATGATTTTCATCCCCTGGTTGGTATTTTAATACATCCATCCTTTCCTGTTCCAGGAGTTGTTTGTTCAGTCTTGTATTTGGATAGGACTGATTAGTGTTCAGTTTTATTGCTTTATCATGGTAAGGGCTTGGAACAGTTGTGGTCATGAGTGCCATTGATGTTTCTCCTCCTTTTAATGTTCATGAAACATGTTTGCAATATTTACCTCTGTTACTTCTTTCGTTCTCTTAGGGCCTATCTTTTATCTGTGTGTATGGATGTTTTGTTAGTCTTCAGTGCTTCATTCACAACCAAAATCTACAGTGGGAACCCCTGCATACATTGCTCCAGAAGTGTTGTTAAAGCAAGAATATGATGGCAAGGTAACCCTTCTCTTTTTCAATCAAAGAATACTTGGCCAACAGCATTTTCTGTGACTTTGACTTTTTCAGTCATTCTTTCTCTTGTTCTCTTCAAATGTCTTTAAATGCAATTTCTTTTTTTACCTTTTTCTCTTTTGGGTACTTGAGCTTTGTGGCTGGGTCGATGCTAAGATATTGTGCATAAGTCATTTCATTTCCATTGTCATAGATTTTTTCAATTTGTTGAAAATTCATGGGAGTGAATCAAGGTCCCGGAGTTGTTGACAATCTGGAATTGTAAGGTTATTTCACCACATCAACTCTAAAAGTCTTGCAATCAATGTGAAAAGCTTGGGTCAACTGAACAATGTTCTTGATGGGAATGAGTGGATCATTTGTATAATTACCATAATATGTTGTTTAACAATGCCAGATTGCAGATGTGTGGTCATGTGGAGTAACATTGTATGTCATGCTAGTTGGAGCATATCCTTTTGAAGACCCTGATGAGCCAAAGGACTTCCGGAAGACAATACAGGTATGTGGCTTATTTCCCTTTTTTCTTAATTCCTCCTACAGGTCTTGTTTATGTGAGACACTTTCTTGTTGGTTCCATGCAGAGAATTCTTAATGTCCAGTATTCCATTCCCGACATTGTTCAGATATCTCCTGAGTGTCGGCACCTGATCTCAAGGATTTTTGTTGCAAATCCAGCAGCTGTGAGTTATTTCTTTTTTACCCACAGCCTTATCATGCAGAGTGATATAATAAAATAGTGAAGTAAATGTTTGGTTACTTTACTGTGATAGATGGATTGTGTGATCCGTTACTAAGTCTCCTGCTTTTGAACATCGGTGTGGATCAGAGAATCACAATTCCAGGAATCAAGAGCCATGAGTGGTTCTTGAAAAATCTTCCAGCAGATCTGATGGATGAGAAAACAATGGGTGACCAGTTTGAAGAGCCAGACCAACCCATGCAAAGCCTTGACACTATCATGCAGATAATCTCTGAGGCAACAATACCACCAGTTGGGACCTATGGCATCAACCGGTATATGATGGACAATCTTGACGTGGATGATGATATGGATGACTTGGATTCTGAATCTGAGCTTGATATCGACAGTAGTGGGGAGATAGTATATGCCATGATGTAGTCTATTTTATGCTATCGTAGCATGCCTACAGAAGTGGTTGTAGTTCGCTGGGCATGTGGTATGAAGGTCCAGCCAAAGATTGTGTTGCAGAATGCAATGGGTTAACATGGGGCAACAATTGAGGAGAGTTTAATGTATGCCTTTAGAAGTCATGCTTTTCCATTTGAAGCATCGATGCTATGCTGTGTGAAGAGGTCGCAACTGGTAGAAATTCTCAATGGTTCAGATATCCACGCATCTCCATCTGGTTGAACGGCTGGTTATTTATTATTTTTGCGTTTGTCCTGTGCCTTTTGTTGTATGTATGTGCTGTTTTGCAGTCGGAGCCAATTAACCAGAAGAATGTATGCACTGTTTTGGCTACAATTTACTGTTGTCCACTCCATTGATTGGATATCTGTAAGTCGATATGTACTTGGCGGCTGGGTTTCCTTTCCGTTACGTTTGCATAGATTAAAAAAGTTCTTCCCTTGTTAATCTCTTCGAACCGAGAACCCGATTGCAACACTTCCTCTGCGCTCTTCGATGCATGTATTGATGGGTCAAACTATTGATTGGACTTAACTCTCTAAATCCAACTCACGGTAAATTCCAATTGTTTGGAAGTGCCATTGAGATGAAGTGAGGATGCATCAAAGGAAAACGTTCATGGACACTGTAACGCATTTTTTTATGGAGAAAATAATAATATTAGACAATATTATATGGCTGCAAAGTCAAGGGACCGTTCACCTTATCAACGGAAAATTTGAAAAAATAAATAAAGGTTGCCCACGGCATTGTGGAAGAACATACAATTTTTAAGAAAATATGACTACCTAAGCCAGTTCAAGTTGATATCTCTATGAACCTTCACCTGCAGCTTTGGGAGAGAAGGAGTGAAATTTTCCCATGAAGCAACTGTTTCTTCGTCGCATATCACTTCATTCAGGTTAAAAAGATTCGAAGCTGATGCAGGCAATTCACAACTTGAGCAGTCTATCATGTAGAGCTTGTTTAAACTGCGTAATCCACCTATGCTTTCTGGCAATCCTGTTATGCTTAGACAGTCAGATATGTCTAGAATGCTCAACTTGTCGAGTCTCCCAATTGATTCGGGCAGCTCTAACAACTCAATGCAGGAATTAAGTCTGAGCACCTCCAAATTTTGCAGCTTTGCTATGTCATCCGGCAGTGCAGACAGTTTGTGGCAATTGGTTATGCTGAGCTTTTTAAGCAGGATGAGATTGCAGAACCCAGCAGGTAATTGCACCAGATCATTGCAATAGTCAATAATAACCTCATCTAAATTTGGAAATGCATCTGACATCTGGGCGAAAAGGTTACCAAAAGCTTGACTAACGTTGCACATGACCAAGGATATCTTCTGTAGATTCTTCATACGCACAGAGTTTAATAAAAAGGATGGAAGGGAAAGCTTTTCTAGTCTGAGTCTCTTTACACTAGACGCAGAACTGAGGAGTAAGAAATTAGTCAATTCAACGGGAGAGATGCCACAGTTTGTAATTATTAAAACATTTAGCCTTTTCATTGTTTCCATGAACTTGGGCAAGGTGTATTCCTTTGTCCGAAAATTCAGATATAAAACCTCAACATCGGGTGCTTGTATGCTGCACCAACTTGACGAGAACATTTCATCTGCAAAAGGGATATATGTTGTAAGGGGTTAGGGTAAAGGGAGAGGTTGAAATATGAATGTATACATGTGGTGCACATGTGTGTGCCATTCCCTTTTTTGGGTAAAGAAAATAAATGTAAAGATGAAGAACCAGTGCAGATTGATAAGAGGTTGCCATTGATGAATAGCTGTTTTTCTTCTTTCCACCACCCAGGAACATTGTTTCCTGGAATGTGCAGAAAAATTCTTTTCCTGTGCTCAATGCTTTCTGTGCTGCTTTGAAGGATGGCTAACTCTCTGAGTATATCATGCTGCATGGCAAAGTGCTCAGTGTAGGAGCCATCACTGTCACTTGAGTCTTTCCTGGTGAACAATAGGAGTTGATTGCTCAGACAGAGAAACACTCTTTGTTTATTAAGATATTCAACACCATGCTTACATGAAATGAAGTAGATGGAGACAACACTCATATTGTGTCCTTGTTAACTGAAGTGAGATTACTGGGCATTCACCAGGAAAGACAAAAAGGACAGCCCTTGTCTCGCTCAAAAGAGACCATGTTTTCAGGGAAATGAGCATTCACATCTCAGATGGGAGCCATTAATATCGGTCATTATGCTATTAATGCAGTATATACTATATGGCAGGCAGGATGCAATTAAAATCATTAAATCTTGATTAAGTGAGCTCATCTACCTTAAATATAGTCTAAAATACTGATAACTCAACTATGAAATTGGAGATACTTCTTTAGGCAGTAAAAACTGTCATAGCAGAGATATACGAAGCAACTAAAAGCAAGGTGTACCACACCTCATAATGACAAGATCAACCAGATTCTGATCAGAAAGCTCATAGAGATTGGCAACGGCACCATCTTCATCTATCTTATGCCGTTCCACCCACATATCTATAAGGGTTGTGACAGGGATCCTTTGGTCTTCAGGAAATGAACCTAGGTCCATGTAACACTCTTTGACCACAGGTTTGTCATCCAAAGCGTCCACACTTTTTTGAAGGCAATTAAGCAACTCAGACTCGGGATTAGAGAGAACAGAAGCAGCTGTAGAACATTCTTTGGCTTTCTTGCGCCATTCTGCCACAGGCTTCCTACGTAGTGTTTTGCCAACTACAGAAATGGCTAGTGGGAATCCACAACAACTGCTCAGTATCTGCAATTTGATCCAACAAAAAGCAGCAAAAATTTCACACTTTATATTACTTGTTTCTCAAGATTTAAAGAATTTTCTGTTTATACAATTTAAGCACGTCAGCTATATGGTCATAATCCACAGCTCTGCAAACATGTCTTCACCGCATCCAACCCTAACCGTGCGGGGATTTTCTAACTAATGTCTATATGCCTGCTTCGAGCAGGACATGAAGGCCAATTATTATTATTTTTTATTAACAACACTTAGCCTTAATAGTATCATATTACCCACATTGTTTGTATAGTAAGTTCAGAAAATAAATGCAATGGAAAGCAACTGTGTATGAATGCCATTTTAGTGCACCTTATTCACGTCTTGGTCACAAATGCAGAAATTCCCATCTGGCGGCAGTGCTGAGTGACGAAAGAGAGTCATGGCATCTGCATCATTCAAGGGTTGTAATTTAAATGTGGAATCATTCACTGCAAGTTCAGATCTCGATGTCACCAAAATCCTGTAATTTTCTATTTTGAATTTGAGCTTATCAATAACAGATTGCCATCCAGACCAAACATCATCTAGCACCAAAAGGATAGGACATGAACTCATCTTCCTGAGAAAGATTTCCAGTAGGTTAATTAAATCTTCTTCACCTTGAAACTTGGGCAACTCACAACCATGATGCTGAAATAGTCTTTGTACAATGACCAGCAGATTGGGTGATTTAGAGACGGTGACAAAGAAGATATTGTCCTTGAATTTCTCTGTCAAGACAGAACACTTCATAAGAAAGCTGCTATCAAAACTTGTTCAAAAGGCATTACACACTAGAGGCCAAAAAAGGGAAGAAATAAAAAGAGGGAAAAGGAACATATGCTTAAAGCTCAATCAACAATATCCAGCAGTTCTGCGGAAGTCCGAGTCCTTCTGTGCTAAAATTGCTATTCAGAGATATAGCAAAAGAGCATACATAAATTTCAGAACAGATGATGAGTATATGAGGGCAACAGCCTCCCTGATCATAATAGAATATAGTCAAAACATCTTATAACTCTCAAAGAACCATTTTAGTCCAAAGAATGTACAAGAATTTAGCCTTACTCAAATCTGCGATCTTCACAAGATCCCACCAAGAAACCATTGAGAAATAGTTGTAATCAATACATTTTTTCACCGACTAACACAAAAGAACAAGAAAATCTAAAAACAAGCCAAAAGAAGCAAGAAGAGGAAGAAAAGTAACTAAATGAACAGTGAAACAAATTGTTACCTTTAATAGCAGAATCCTGACAAAGTGCTACAGCCAATGTGGTCTTTCCACACCCTCCAGGAGCAGACAACACAATAAGTGGAACATAATCGTCAAGCAGTTTCCTCTTCAACTCCCTTAATGGGATCTCTAATCCAACAGGATCAACCTTAAGTCCAGGAGGTGAGCACACACCCCCTAAGGTACTCTTACGAAACGACCCACTATTAAATGAGCCCATTGACAGCTGCCCTAATTGCCTTTGCAAACATCTCATTCCAAAGCTGATCTGTCTCACTTCAGCACATGTCTCCTTCTGGTCCACCGAGTGCTGCAGGAGCAAGTTAATACTGATATACCTGCGAATAGACGACTCCAACTTGAGAAGCTTTTTGGTATAAATGGGCTTCTTGATGTAGTTGTATCGATTGATTGTTGAACATTTAAGGACAAGCAGTTGGCCTCTGTTCATCATCGCTTTTAGCACTTGTATTTCCTCCTTTGGCCGATCCAACTCCATATTGAGCTGTTCTATTTGTTTGATCTTGGGAGTCATGGACTGCAGTGTGTCTCCCAGGCGCTTTAAGGTGGGCTTAAACATGACGTTCTTGTTCACCACTTCTAAAACAACTTTCAAAAAGGTTGCAAAAGCGAGCTCCAGTCCTGCCCCAGCAGCAGCGGATGCCATGGCTCTTCCAAACTTTCACTCCGAATGTTTTCAAATTTGAGACTAGAAACTAAGTCAGTATTGATAATTGATGAATTTATCTTGTAAAGGGAGAAGCAAGAGTACTCTCTCGCTTTCTTAAAATGTAGGCTCTTCAAGCAAAGCACCACCGCTGGGTTTCTTGTGTGCTTCTATTTGGCGTGAAACCATGAATATAAAAATTACAAAAGCGTGGAATTTGGCCCGTCGACGACTGATAAGCAAAAGACTTGGTGAAGTTTAAAAAATAAGACTAATGTTCCTTAAGTGGGAAGCTTCATGCGTTGACTCCACACTTTCCCCCAAAAGTCGGTGCTACCAGTTAGAATTTAAAAGGAATGTCAGTTGAAGGTTCCTTCGAGGAGGTGGGATAAAGAAAGAAAAGATCATTCCCCCTGAGCTGCGGGGCATTTTGTCCCAAAAATAAAATTCAAAATATTTTATTATATCCGTATAATAAAATTCAAAATAGTGATGTTCCTGGGAAATATCTACGGTCCGTATTATCTCAAACAAAAACATTTCAGTTAATTGTCTTGACAGACAAATGTAAAAAGAGTGGCGTTTGACACCGTGCGATGGCATGGTCAGTACATGCCCTGCAGATGTTCGATGCAATGACAGAAGAAGGAGCCGAAATAAAAAGGTAAAACTTTTGAACCCGACGTGAATCGAACACGCAACCTTCTGATCTGGAGTCAGACGCGCTACCATTGCGCCACGGATCCCCTTTAAATTACTTGGTTTCTCTTTAATTACTATGATCTAAATATTCTACATGAATGTGTAACTCTGCATATTAATTAATTAAGCACACAAATAGTGTAGAAAAAATTTTAATATGTACATCAAATTAATATAATAGATTGGGAATAATAAAAATTTTTATTAGATATAGATGCTAAAATTTGTTGCCGTCTATTTTGAAGGCTAACTAATAAAACAGAATAGTGTAGATGTTGAAATGTTATATGGATTTAACAGATCAAGGATATAAAACCTTATATTAATTAATGTGCCATGCATCAAAGGAAGCAGCGGCTCAAACAACAGCATCAGCGATACAAATGGGAACTAGCTGCACAAGCAACAGCAATAGACTCTGAAATTCGGCATTTACTACGGCAGACATCCTCAAATTGGGGTCAACCCAATGCCACGGGGTTAGGCTCGCGTCGGAGTGAATTGTGGGCCGACATTTCAATTACTTTTGCTGGTGGACTTGCACGGCCTGCAATGCGTAGCTTCGGCCCAAGGCTTTTAGAACGTGAACGAGCTCTTGCATGGACTTTTCTGTCGAAGCAAGGCTTCAGGCCCACCACTCTCTAGCAGCGACAGTGAAATTCAATTAGACGAGGACAAAATGAGAACTACCTATACACGTGAGCAGAATACAAAAATAAGCACCCGGAAAGGAAAAAGATGTGTTTTTTTTTTTTTTTTTTTTGGGTATATTTTAAAATCCCGTTAAAGTGACAGTTGATTCCCTAAAAAAAAGATCCCTTAAATAAATCGATACATGATTCATGCTCGAGGACATTATTTTTGGTCTACGGAGGATAATGATTTAATATTAAAAGATAACAACTTTAATCTTTATTTTTTTTTAATTTTTAATTTTTTTCTATTTATAATTTCATTAGGCCATAAACTATATGTAACACAAGGTATTTATTTTCTGTGAATCTCACTTTCTTCTTCTATGCATTTGTGCACGCCATTCTCATCCCAAGTCCTGCGCGGCAAGCCGGCAATTGAAAATAAATAAATAAATAAGAAGAATTCTGTTTCTGTTTTTGTGTTTCTTTCGAATGGTTAAAGCTAAAGCCGGTTATTTTATTTTATTTATTTATTTATTTTGTTAATCATCACTAACTCCGCTAAATTAGCGTAAACAATTTATTCTCGTTCCCGTAAAAGCGTGCGTATGCGCAGCTGTAAATACGCGTGGCACCCAATGTGGGGGGTTAACCAACAACAGATGCTGGTGTCGCTAATACAAAAATTAAGTGCAGTGAAGTTTATTTGGTTTTAATAAAATTTAAATGATAATTTTTTATAAAAAATTAAATAAAATAATAATAATTATTATTAATTTTAATATATATATATATATATATATATATATATATATATAGAGAGAGAGAGAGAGAGAAATAAAATAAACTTTTTTGTTGTTTAGAAAAGAAAAAAACGTGGCATCCATTTAAGCGTGAGACTCAAAACCAACGAAAGTCTTAATGATCGGCATATCGCGTTAACATTTTGGAATTTACTGCCTAACATTTTGTCTTTTCTCGCCTCTTAGAACCAAAATTATACAAAAAGAAAAAATTTGACCTTACGCAAATATATACAATTAAATTTTTATTATGTATAAATATTTTATACATAATATTAAAATTAATTATATTTATTTAAATTTACTATTATTGAATCTACTTAAATCTTTTAAAAAATTGATTTGATTACAATTATACCAAATCATAATTATTGAAACATATATTAAGATAAAAAATAATTTTTTATTTTTATTTTTTAAAATAATAAAAAATAATGAAACTAGTTTCAAAACTGAGATCAAATTAAAATTATAAATAAAAACAAAATCCAACTTGTAAGGTAACATTCAGTATTTGATTCTGGGATCGTAATAAATTTCAAAATCAGTCTAAACCGAGCTATGGTCACCTTTACTCCATCCCATCAAATCAGGGCTTTAAAAATTGGAAATTGCAATTCTCTGAAAAAAAAAAAAAAACAGTGGGCAATATTAAAAACAATTACTATATATATATATTCTTCTATCAGTTGTATTTATCTTCCCAAAAAAAAAAAAAAAGCCCAAGTAAGCCTCCTCTTCCTCTAAAGCTAGTTCCTCAATCATGGCCAAAGGGTTGACTTGATCAATTGATTCCGGTACATGGGGAACCAGAATGTAGACAAATTTGTTGGTCCAGTGCAGCTCTTTTAATTTTTTTCAACTGAAGCTAGCTGTAACGTAATCCAGATCTTAGCTGGAATCAAAAATTGACTTGTGTGCCAAGACCCCTGGGGTAATGGAATGCGACATAATGCCCAGTCATTTTCCTTCGGGCTGTTTTGAGACCCAATTTTTCATCAATGGCAATGGACGGAATGGCAGCCACTTTTTAAGTTGACACATTTTATCAGTAGGCTAAACAGGTAAAGCATGCATGATTTCACTTTCTTGGAGTTGGAGACAGCGGGGGAGACATAAAGAACCCAATTATAATATTGTCTTTTTTCATGATGTAGCCTATGTAATTTGTGCGGTGTGACGTAAAAATATAATCTTTAATTTATTATTACAATTATAATAATTAATATACAATATATATGATAAAATTTTCATAAATAAATTAAATTAAGATGTTAATAAATAATTTTTTACTGAAATTTATAAATATAATAATCAATACATTTGTAATTTTTTTTTCTTCAGCTTAAAAAAAAAAAAAAAAAAAAAAACAAGGGTAACTTGAATGCATGCGGCGGTCAATTTACTCCAGAGAGAACAACAGATGAACAGGAAAGAAAAATGCACTCATAAATTCATAAGTCGTACAATTTAAAAAAACGAAATACAGCATCCGGATATCATTGGATACCATAAAAGAACACGCGTCTTCTATCAAGATTTTATTTTATTTTTTAAATAAAATTACACCTTTTATTTTTACTTTATCATTTGAACCCAATTTTATCTTTTTTTTTTTTTTTTAGCTAATCTGATTGGTTGACAAAATAAACTTACCATTTTATTTTTGTGATCCTTAAATAAGATGACAGGGGGAAATTTTATTTCAAATAAAAAAAATATAAGTAGATATAACATTTTAAAACAAAGTCACCATACACAAAAACAATTTGACCGAAAACCCAGAAAATAACCGAAGATACACAAGGAAAGGTGGACGCGAGACAAAAACAAAAGATTAATGTTACAAAATATTAGATAAATGTGAATTTTTTAAAATTGGTCACATAAAGGTATAAAAAAAAGCGTCACATTTAATTGTTCAATGCATCATAATAATAATTAATAATAAATATATAATAGATGATGAAAATAATACCATTTCAACTACCTTTATTCCGTATTAGAAGGCATTAATGTAAAGAAGCCTCAGTTCTTAATGTCGAAACTTTCACTTTATTACTGTCAGAATTACAAGGAAGCGCCACGTCCACTTCTTTTAAAAGAATTCAAGAAATGAAACTGCTTTGGCTTGAAGCAATTACAATTACGCGGAAACGCGTAAAACGCACAGAGTATAATTACGAGAACTACCGCATAACAAGACATAAAAAATGATGATATAATAATAATAATAATATTATTATTATTATTATAAATTTTAATATTTAATTTTATTTATTTATGAAATTGTTAAAGATATAATTAATTTACATATTTTTTATTATTAATATATATTACTGTTGCTCCGTATTTTTTCTCCTATCCCAATTTGACAATTTTGCAACCTTTATTTAAAAATAGAGAAAGTAAAAAAAACGAAAAACTCTACGCGGAATGGTTTTCCTATATTTTCTATTGTTTCTCTTTAACAAGATTCATATTTCTTCATCCTCTAGGCGGGCCTACCTTGACCATGAATGAATTTTGAAGGGAAGCAAGTGCCACCCACAATTCAAAGCTGGGCACCGCCCCAGTGAAAGTAGTTTTCGCGTGCTGTCCTTATTTAAACCCCCAACCAGTTCAATTCCTTGTATTAATTGTGACTCAAGTAGTTTAGAAAGCTTTCCCAGATCTGGTAATGTTACAATCTCTGTTTCAACGTGGAGTATAAGCCTATGAGAATGATATTTCTTGTTCTTTAACTTACTTTAGTCACATTGGTTCAGGGGCAATTTTTTAGTTCCAATGGGAAAGGCAGTGACTTTGCACTTGCTTTGTGGAGTTTTGGCTGTTTTGGGTGCTTCTTTGGTCAACGGAGGTGACCCATTTAGGTTCTACACCTGGACTGTGACTTATGGGATTCTTTATCCTCTTGGTGTGCCTCAACAGGTTGGTCATGCAGATGATTGAGTTGGGTGTTTGATATAATCTTGGTTTAGTGTGTATGGGGAGGTGGGCGTGAGTTTCTTGGTTTCTAAAGGTTTGTGTTTTTTCTCTCTCTTTTTTTGGAATCCTGTAGGTTATTCTCATTAATGGCCAGTTTCCTGGTCCTAAACTTGAGGTGGTAACTAATGACAACATTGTCCTCAACCTCATCAACAAGCTGGACCAACCTTTCCTTTTGACATGGTAAGTCTACAATTCTCAGTCATTGCATTTGTGCTTTCCAGAATATGAAAATCATAGATGGTGGCAAATTGGAAGCAGAATTTTGTGTCTAACTTGTGTAAGGGGCCTGGAATGAGGTGATGGGGGCAGGAAGAGAAAGTAGCTTGAAAATGGGATGTAATTTCTTTTTTTCCCTGTAAATGGAATAATTGAAGGGAAATTTGAGATATAGTTCCTAGTCAATCTGGTTTCCTCATTGTCTCGTAGATCAAATTTGATATGTCCACAGGACTAATGCGATTGTAATGTCACATTTGATTTCTAGCATTTTTCTATTACCATATCAGAGTAATGAGTTTTTGCATCGTTGGGAGCTACATTTTATGATGCCAACTTGTTTTGACACCAGGAATGGCATCAAACAAAGGAAGAACTCATGGCAAGATGGAGTGCTGGGAACTAATTGCCCCATCCCTCCAAACGCAAACTATACTTACATCTTCCAACCCAAAGATCAGATTGGAACTTTCACTTACTTCCCATCAACTCTGTTGCACAAAGCTGCTGGAGGGTATGGAGCAATCAATGTCTATCAGAGAGCTCAGATCCCAAAGCCATATGCAAGCCCCGAGGGAGACTTCACTCTACTGATTGGTGATTGGTACAAGACAAGTCACAAGGTGAGCAAAGTCTTTGCTTGTGGCTTCCTATCTCTTAGAGAGAAAGTTTTATTGTAATGTATATTACAGAACGGTGATCTTGAGATATATTTGCAATGAGTTGCTTCTAAGTTCGAGTACTCTATCCCATGAAGTTTACACCTCCTTATAGCTTTACACTCATCGTGAAAGCTTCATTAATTAGTAATCTAATAATGACTCCTGCAAAAGCCAGAGCCAGTACAGGATAAACTTGTGGTTTTTGGCATACCTCTTTTCCATGGTAGCATTGTGATAAAATGCCAGTGGCATATTAGTGATACTTATCTATTTTGCTTTTAGCTTATAGTCACTCTAGGAACCTCACTTTGGGTTTAATTCTGTTTGGCATTATCCAACAATTGGTATCTGTCCATTTGTGTGTTGCTAGAAGCAGCTGAAACTTTCATGTACTTTTGGGTGAAGTAGTCATGTCTCTGCCATTCATGTTAAGCTGCATTTACTTTTGCAGGCATTACAGGAAACTTTGGACTCGGGCAAATCCCTTACTTTCCCAGATGGACTTATTATAAATGGTCAGAGCCATGCCTCTTTCAGTGGTGATCAAGGTCATTTTGACTCTATGACAATATATTCTCTATTCCTTGCGTTCACACCTTAAAGAAAATTGTCTTACCTTATTTTAGAAATCCTTAACCAAAATGTTTTCTCTTGGACCTTCAGGTAAAACCTACATGTTCAGAATCTCCAATGTGGGATTGTCTACTTCAATAAATTTTAGGATTCAGGACCATACAATGAAGCTAGTTGAGGTTGAAGGATCTCATGTTATTCAGAATATTTATGACTCTCTTGATGTCCATGCTGGCCAGTCCGTGTCTGTCTTAGTGACCCTGAATCAGGCTCCTAAAGATTACTACATTGTTGCATCCACACGTTTTACCAAGCAAGTTCTCACAGCAACATCAACATTGCACTACTCAAACTCTCAGACACCAGCATCAGGACCTGTACCTGCTGGTCCGACATATGAAATAGACTGGTCTGTGAAGCAAGCCAGAACTTTCAGGTATTAAATACTCGAGAAACCTTATGCTTTCATAGGATGTTAAAGAATGTTGTTATAGGACAGAATTTTCTTACGATCCTTTTCTTTCATACAGCTGATTTCTTCTTTAGTTGTCTAATTTTTTTTGGTACATTGGAAAGACTGTTTTGTCTAATGTTTAAGAAAAATGATCAGTGTTTCATCCATTGATCTCTTTGTTTCTAATATCTTTTCCTTTCCTTTGATGTCCTTTGAAGGTGGAATTTGACATCAAATGCAGCTAGGCCCAATCCCCAGGGCTCATTCCATTATGGAAAAATAACACCAACACAGACAATTGTATTGGCAAATTCAGCATCTCTAATAAATGGAAAGCAACGCTATGCAGTCAACAAGGTCTCCTATATTAATCCTGATACCCCTTTAAAGCTGGCTGATTACTTCAACATTCCAGGCATTTTCAGTATCGATTCTATCCAAATCCAACCATCTGAAGGCCCTGCACACATATCAACATCTGTTATGGCATCTAACCTCCATGATTTTATTGAAGTTGTTTTCCAAAACAATGAAAACGTCTTGCAATCTTGGCATCTTGATGGCTATGACTTCTGGGTTGTTGGGTAAGTGAAAATATTTTCTTACATTTTTATGTCTTAGGCAGTTCTTTAGATTCTGATCATTTTTGCTTCAACATCTACAGGTTTGGTTCTGGCCAGTGGGCACCAGCCAGCAGAACCTCTTACAATCTCGTTGATGCTCTTACAAGACACACTACTCAGGTAAACCAAAGTTTTGGTTCTGTTATTTTCCTATGACAGTATATGATAACATTGTCCCCATTCACTATTTTTTGGATTCCTGATGTGCATTGTTTTTTTTTATTGGCAGGTCTATCCGAACTCCTGGACCGCCATCCTGGTCTCGTTAGACAATACTGGTATGTGGAACCTGAGGTCCACAGTGTGGGAAAGGCAGTATCTTGGGCAGCAATTCTATCTCAGGGTCTGGACTCAAACCCACAGCCTTGCAAATGAATATGTTATTCCTTCCAATGCTTTACTTTGTGGCAAAGCTATTGGACGCCATCTTTAGTATATTGACCACTTTGTTGAACCTTAATCTATTTTCTAAGTCATGAGGGTTTGGCTTTAAAGGATAAAACAGAAACTGAGAGCAAAAGAAAGAGGCATATTTAATTGATTGACAACTCTACTGCATATTGAAAGTTTCTAGATTTTTATTTTTCCTCGTATGATTATTGCCCATTTACATGGTTATATTCATTTTTCCCCCAAAATTCTGCAATTAGAGGCACCAAAAGTGGACCTAATTTGAATAATTTAACTTAATCTATTTGAAATCTAATTTGATTTAATTTATTAAAGTTAGAATTCAAATAATTTGTATTTAAATAATTTAAAATTCAATATATTTAAATTCAATAAACTTGAAACTTAATGTACTTAAATTTGATAAACTTAAATGACCCTGTAGTCTCAATAAGCATACAGTCAATTTTGGAAAGGAACAAGTATAACAATTAACATGCAGAACAAAAGTGTGGAAGGCAGTAAAACAGAAGGGGACGGTAACCCCATGTGGGGTCCTTAAGATAGACAAATTAACTTAAGATCTATACAATTGTATGGCTCAGTAAATCGTATAGCCCAAGCCCATTAGCATGCGAGCTCAGTTTGACTTGGCTACTATATTTCCCAGAAATGGTAGATATGGATAAGTGACAAATAAAAAAAAGGAAAAAAGAAGGCATTTGTATCTCTTAACCAGTAGAGTCCTGCTCTATTAACATTTGTTCGTCCACTACGCATTCAGGGTTTTCGAGTTAGTAATGGCGCACTCAATTCTTTACCTTACTCTGCTCTACAAGTGATAAACTGACGTTGATCCGCTCTCGGCGCAGACGCTTTTGCTCCGTTTGATCTTTCTTCCTTCCAGCTCCAGCCACCACCGACGGACAGTAGTCCTCCATTTACCTCTTAGTTTTTTGTATCAAAAGTGTGGCAATTAAATGTATTTCCGATAGAGCAGCCAAAGAAAAAAAAAAAAATCATTCTTTAAGAGAATGGGTGTCAGCTTATTTCAAGGATTTATAGTCAAAATGGCTGACTATGAGTGCCTTTTCTTCTTATTTTTCTAAGATGCTATTATTAATAATGGTTAGAGAAATAAACAAACAAAAATATTAAAAAAAACATAAAATAAACATTGATCTGAGTTACAGTTACAAAAAAATATATTAACAATAATAGATAATTATAATATATTGGTGTCTATTTTATGTGTAAATATTGATTTTCCTAATCAAGCCGATGGACAAAGATCTACATTTGCATCAAATGAGCTTTGAGTCCCTCAGACTTTGTGTCCACGCTGGCACCGAGGGGGGGGGGAGTTGACTGGCTTCTTTTCATATACAAGGGAGTATACATTTTCGTGGTCTCATGGTATTTGTCAACTGCCCTCTCATTCTTGAATGCTTTGAGAGCGCATTTTTCAATTCCTTTGTAATTTTAAATCTAATCATCCTTGAAGGAGAACAATCCAGAGCATGTTTTTGTTCTGTTTGCTTGATTTCCCAGGCTTTTTGCCACTAGTGATAGTTTCACACAATTATTGGATAACAGTACAATTGCCCATATTTAGCCTAGGAGTCAATGCAACTTTGATACTATTTCCGGATCAAATACTCGTGGAAGACGGGACTCATTAATATTCCAAGCCGTGGTTTGCTATGATTTTTTTTTTTTTTTGTGAAGTTAAAATAATAAAAAAAAAGCAGTTAACTTTGCATATTTTAAGCCCTTATTTTCTTTGGTTTTTTAACTCATTTTTAGGGCTATTTAACAACGTTAGTTTTTTTTTTTCTTTTTTTTTAATAATGGTTTTTATCTCGGACGTCTGCGGGAACAAATAGGCTGTATTTACAGCCAAATTTTACTTGCATAATTAAAGAAGCCCGCCTGATATCTTTTGTAAAGAAAATCACTGGATCTCACGATCACAGTTTCATTTGTTGAGTTCATGGTTATATGGTGGACAATATTTACAAAAGAATTTTGTTTGAAATTGTGTTCATGTTTATTCCTTGAGAAGTGTATGACACGTCAAATCCAAACTACACAGGATGTTCTCCCTTTCTTTTTTAGTGACGATATCAATCTGTTGTTCTCTTGCCAACAGAGAATTGGAGGAATGAAGATGGGGCAGGCCAATATCGTGTACTTTTGTTTTGGATTATTGGCTTTACTCCATGTATTTTCAGGTGCGAGCTGAAGATGGCTATAGATATTATACATGGACAGTGACATATGGAACAGTCTCTCCTCTTGGTGTTTTTGAGCGGGTAAAAGTTTTTGGCCTATAATTAATCTGCTATGAATTTCACAAGTTGTTTTACTGGTTTGTAAGCTTATTGTTTCACCGAATCTTAATCAATGGACAGTTTCCAGGCCTTAATATTGATTGTGTGACCAATGAAAACATAAATTGTTGATGTCATTAATTTGTCGGATGAACATTTCCCCATAACCTGGTCAGCATCTAATTCAATTGTGCATTACAAATATTTGTTTGGTCACAATTGGAATCAAGCACCTTTTTGGTGTGAATTCAGGAATGGAATTCAACAGAGAAAGACCTCGTGGCAGAGATGGACTGTTGGGAACCCCAACTGCCCTATCCCTCCAAAATCTAATTGAACCTACAAGTTCCAAGCAAAGGATCAGATTGGAACTTTTAGCTACTTCCCTTCAACCGCATTTCATAGAGCTGCCGGAGGATTTGGAGGTTTCAATGTTGCACAAAGGTCTGTGATTCCTGTTCCATACTCTATCCCTGATGGAGATTTCACCCTGCTTATTGGTGATTGGCACAAGACTGACCACCAGGTTTGTTAATGAAATAAAAGTTCCCACCTTTTCTAGTTTACCATCCCCAGTGACGTCCAAATATGTAAATATTCAAATTCTACTCACTTATACAGGTTCTGAGGCAAAACCTGGATCAGGGCATTCCTCCTCCTCTTCCAGATACTCTTCTCACAAATGGGCCTCATAACAGTGCATATTTCACTGGTGAACAAGGTAAATTAACCCATCAAGTTTTGCGTCCTTCAAGATGCAACAGTATGCAAAAACTTCGCTAGGGATGAGTTATACATTTCCATGGATCTCTTACCTTTGGATGGTTGGATTGATTACAAACAAGGGAAGGGTGCAGGTATTTATAGCGTTCTATCTCATCAACTAATGGCAATGGTCTGTTAGAACCAATAACTCATATTTAGAGATGACAATGGTTTCCGCCTTGTAGGACATCTGCTCTGCCCCGATAGGGATAAATCATAAAATTGATCGGAGATAAGAGATCCTACTTTGATTCTTAAATTTTAAATTGAGAATAAAAGTAAATTTAGTATTTGTATTAATTGTCTCAGTTTTAATACAAAATTTAAATTATTAAATTATATTTTTTTTTATCTTTTATATAATATTATATTCAAAAATTAGAATAATAATTGAATCTATTATACTTAAATTTTGGACTAATATAATATTTTAAAATTTAGTTTAAGAATTATTATTTTTTATTAAAAAATAGAAGTAGGGTAAAAATAAGTATTCTAATTTTTGTTGGTAGAAAATAAAATTTTAAATTCTCTCCTATTAAGAATAGTAACGGCTAGAGATTAATTATAAAATGGAGATGAGAATTGGGACGCTATGTTGTCCCTCATTCAGTGCCTAAAGTAATCTCTTATGTATTTTAAATAAGTATATATATATATATATATATATATATATATATATATATTAAATTGTCTAAGAATTTTTAAAATTTTTTAAAATTTTTTAGAGTATTACAAAGACTTCTGAAATATTTCAAAATCTTTTAGAGTGTCTCATAACTCTCCTTAACGTAAAAGCTACCTCTTAAAACATGTAAAACAACATATCCAACAAGTATGTATTAGTTTGAAAATTATGATTTGAATTTAGTACATTTTTTTAAGTAAAAACACAGAAAACTCTGTCATGCAGGGAAAATTTACAAATTCAAGGTTTCAAAAATGTGGGCATTGCAACTTCTATCAATTTTAGAATCCGGGGCCATAATATGACCCTTGTTGAAGTAGAAGGATCTCATACTTTAGAAGAAGTGTGCGCCACTTGATGTTCATGTTGGTCAATCGGGGACTGTTTTGGTCGCATTGCCGGGGCCCCCAAAAGATCATTACATTTCGGCCTCTACTCGTTTCACTGGGCCCATTCTCACAACTAATAGAATTCTTGACTATGCTGGCTCAAACATCCCGGCCTCTTTTCCATTGCCTATTGATCCAACTTAGCACGTTCACTGGTCTATGGGGCAAGCCAGGACCATCAGGTGGTGAACTTTTTATTAGATATCTTTATTTTTCTAGTGCAAAAAAATCATTCAATCCATAACCGCGAATTCAACTCCGGATGCTCCAACGAAAGCCACTGCAGTCCTTGGCAAGCCTGTCACTGGGACAAACCTCCACGACTCTGTGGAAATGGTCTTTCAGAATGCAGAGAACACTGTCCAGTCCTGGCATCTTGACAGAGACAGTTTCTACGTTGATGGGTAAGCCTTTCTTAAGTGTCTCTAAATATGCATCTAACAATTTCTAAAAAATTTTAGTTGTAATGGCAATTGAGGTCCTTGATTATTCTCAAATTTATAAATGGTATAGTCATCTTCCTCTCTAAATACTGCAATATGGCTCTGGTGGGTGGACAATTGCTACGAGGGACCGCCTCAATTTGGTGGACGCCAGTACAAGACACACTGAAAAGGTGCTTAATTTAAAGCAATCGGAACGAAATTTCCTGGTTACTAAAAAAATATTAAAAAAAATATTAGGTAAATCGAGGTGTGGCGAGGGGCCATAAAAAGTACAATCATGATTGTACTTTTATATATTTATCATTATATCTTCGTCCAACTCACAATTTTGATTATATTTTTGTAGACCTACATTATTGACACGTCAAAAATCTGTAGTAGGAGAATTTAAAAAACATGGTTCATTGTCCCTAAAAAAACTAAGATGATCCAACAACTGAGATGATTTAAGTATCAAAGAAAGACCAACTGACTTGAGCACGCTCACCTGAACAGGCATGCCCCTTTTTCCTGGAGTGCAATATTGGTGTCACTGGACGACAAGGGTATGTGGGACTAGAGGTCCGCAATCTGGTCAAAGAGGCCAACAAGTGTCCGTGATGAGTTTGGAGCAAATAATTAAGCCTGTTTACCGAGAATGGCATCCCGCCTAAAGCATTGTTCGGTGGTTTGGCCAAAAAAAACCATAGGGAAATGGACGTTACTAGCTTCTAGATTTCGTTGATTTTTCCTTCTCAGGGGTGTCAAGTTACACTTTGTCCTTGAATCGGTTACGAGGGGGCGACTGTGAAAAGGGAAATTGGGAATCGGCTTTACAAGAAAAAAGAGGGGCAAGTAGAACGTGTTTCGATGTTGTTTAGGCAATTAAATTGGTATTTCCATAATAACCTTCTTCCCCACCTTCAGTCAATTTTCTTCTGAATTTTATGGTGGTGCCTTAATTGTTTGCTCTCTATTGACTTATTGCGGCATGCATCCACTAGAACGTGTATCCTTTGGTCGTCTAAATATAAAAATAAACTTGATAGTATTTTCATAAACAGAGAACAACTTTTTTTGATAATTCCCCTTCTCCCTAAAAGGGGTTTTGTATCATTAATGGTCTATGAAACAATATAAAATTTCAAGAATATAAGATTTCAAGAGTTAATGGGACAAATGGCTAGTTGTACTTAAGGGAAAATGTTGACAACTCCATTATCAAAAAAGGACGCTCTATCAAAACTAAGGTTAGCGTAATTTGGATGATAGTCTAAAACAACTTAAAAGCCCAAACATTCTATCCCTAAATGCAGGTAAGTGTCAGCCCACTAAGTCACTAGAGCTCCAAATTCAACCAAATGATCGACTCTCTCTACTAAATATCATCTACTGCAACTTATCTTACGCGCCAAAATCCCAAAAGTGAGTGGACTTCCGCAAAATCTTAATTTAAATAGCCCCGTATGAAGGCCGAAGAGTGATGATTTTTAGTGTAATCTCATGATTAAGTTAGACTAGCCTAAAAGTTGAAGGTAGAGAATAGTTACGATGGTAGCCATTGGCGACAGCTGATGAGGAATTACAAACCAACTCCATAGGAGTGAAAAGTGCAAGAGTGCAGACGTAATATAATCATTCTTCGCTAAAAGTGCAGACTTTCAGATCGCAGAATCAAATTGTTGTTTTGGGGAAAATTCATTCAAAATTCAAAAAAAATCCAAAAAAAAAAAAAAAGCTGCTTTTATGTACTCCTTTTATGACATTCTCTCAATTAAAGTGCTGAAAGCAATTTTCAGGCCACCTAGACCCCCAATATAAAACCAGCATCACCTCTTCATGGTACATTAAAAGTAAGTCTCCGTCTAAGTTAATGAATTAACCAAATAATGATGGATTAGCAAATCGAGTGAGACCCCGAGGTAGACTTGGGGCATCCACCCCCGAGAAGATTCAACTTCTAGTCCTATTTTTATGCACAAGAATTAGAAGGTAATGCAAAATGAATGTGCTCTTCAGAAATCAAGAGGCAACAACAAGAAGCAGCTAATTCTTATCAATGGGCGCTGGTAGACTGGTACTTCTCCACAAGTTTAAACACACCTTCATTATAATAAAACACCCCATACATAATTTAGAACATCGAGAAGGGAAGGAAAGAAAAAATAGAAAAAAAATAAAAACTGATTCTACTGCCTGACTACCATATCCAATTATCCATGTTTCCATATGCCACAACCCAAACAACAATCCTAGACTACGAAAAATCAAAGAAACAAAGCTAAATATAGCATGAAGTAGCGAAAGGACAGAAAGGTTCTTGAGGATTTGCACCATTAGTTTGGAAGATCAGACCAGGAAAAGGCAGGATTCCAGTAACCCAATTCACCTCCAACAACCGGAGAAGAGTCCAAAATAGTTGAGGAAGAAGAGGAAGTTGATGAAGCAGCCACATTGCTTAGAACTAATGGTGAGTTATCAGTGGGATAGCTAGTTGATGATTTGAGCCTTTGATACAGTTCTTGTAGCCCTGAGTTCTGAGCATCAGCTCCAACTAGGAAGCCATTTTGAGTGTGTTGCTGAGCTTGCAATTGTTGACTATTTTTCCAGAATGGGCTGCAAAGACTCACAGGAGAGGCTTGGCTAATTGGCTCCAAGCCCAGAATTCTAGTATTCGGCGCACCAGTCGCAACTACTGGTTCGGCGATCACCTGGTTTCCAATTCCAATTATAGCACCCTCATCTTTGACACTAATAGAACTAGGCAGTCCACTAGGGTTAGGGTTTGGGTCGCCTCTCAACAAGGCCAAAAGATGAGAATTTTGAGGCGAAGCCCATAACATGGGGCTTGTTGCGAGCTCCCCGTCAAACCCACTTCCAAACCCGCCTGATCTTCCAATCTCAGATGCAAAAGTTTTGATCTTGCCGCTGCTTGACTTGCCAACCGATGCTGATCCACTGCTTGTGCTCTTGTTTTTTCTGCAACCCCCTCCAATTGGAACATTCCTAAGAGCACCCCCTTTGGTCCAATACCGGCGACAAGTCTTGCAAAAATGGCGAGGCTGAGTGAGATTATAGTTGTTGTAGTAGCAGAACTTGGTGTTCGTAGAATCGCATCGCGGACATTTCAAGTTCTCTGAGGTTGAAGTTGATGAATTAGCAGCACTGGTGGCAGTTGCTGTTGTTGTTGAAGAAGGAGACAGTGAAGGAGTAGAAGAACAAGAAGATGGTGTGGTGCCTTCTAAAATGGCTCCAGTGATGGAAAATTTCCTATCTCCTCCAATTAGAGCAGCACCCCCCAGGAGCTCTTGAATCATCTCTTCTTTGTAGATCTACAACAATCCAAAACAAAAGCAAAGAAGGTGAGTCCCTTTCTTTTTTTTTTTTCCTTTATTGAAAAGCTAATTAAAGAAAGAAAGTCGATTTTGTTTTGTACTCTTGTATGTGTATGTGATCACTATGAGAGAGAGGAAGGAAGAGTACTGGGGATATGTAGGTGCAAACATGGCTTACCTTTGTAAGTTCAGTTGAGTTTGAATGGCTTTGTTGACCAGTTTTTTTTTTTTTTTTTTTTTTTTGTGCAAGAGAATAGTGGATAGAAGATGTAGAGATTTAATATATACGTCCATATGACGTTCGAAACGGCAATAATTCACTTTAGTATTAGAGTATTATCAGATGTCTAATTAAGTATTTTTAATTTGTTTTCTTGGCTTGTTTCACTTCAGACAAAAATTAAGCCTAAAGTTGTATGGATTATGATGATTTAAACGCATCTTAAATATAAATCAATCAATATATTGTACTATTATTAATAATAATTGATGACCGGTTTTTAATTTTATTATATACATGATTATAACTAATAGTAAAAATTCAGAATATGTATCTAAGAAATTATAATAATGTTATATAGTCTCATGTCTAGAACACAGAAAATTATTTGTGCTAATGTAGTGAAACACAAAATCTAATAACTTCACTAAATTATGTGATTGACAGTTTTTTTTTTTTTTCCTTAAAAAAAATATCTATTGTTTTTTGGTACATACAAAAAGAAAGGACTGGGTATTTGGACAACGAATAAACACAAAAATGTATGTTCCTTATATATTGCAATTAAACGATTGTTAGATATCAATGCGTAATTGCAACCAACATCATTATAATTACTATCTCGTCGCATCTCCTATTTCTTTAAATCAATGCCTCCGCCAAACATATTCTTTATTTAATAACATAAAACATGTGGTTTTCGATTTATATTTTGTTGTAGGTTGTTAATTTCTAAAGTAAAAAGTGGCGACTTGACTTCCTTATATTTTTCCCAGTCTACCTATTTTTACCTATTATACGATTTTCTTCACTCAACATTTTGCATAACAAAGAAAAAACTAATTTGAAAAGACACATCTCTATCCACCGATTCCAACATCAATCATGCGAACTAGTAAAATTTTTTTGCATGAATAACATTCGCTGCAGCAATTAGTTTAATGAGAATACGTGATGGTGGTGCAAGCGACAGAACACACTGCAGTGCTTTTCTTGTAATTGAAAAATTGTAGTATATTCAAGAAATACAGTACATATTATTGTAAATACAGTAAATTTGTTTTTTCTTTTTTTTTTTTAAGAAAATGGGAGGATGTTTATTAGTCCTCATTGATATGAGCATTTTTGCAATTATATCATAAATTTTGGACTCCTTTTTTTTTTTTCTAAAAAAGTAAAATTTTAAATTTTCAACCATATCATGATCTCCATGCGAATTGCTTGCCCTTCATAAAATCATATCCTGAATGTGGGGTACACTAAAGAGCAGAGAATTTCAATGATTATGGTAATCAAGTTTTCCAAAAGAATAATTTTTGATGTGGCTATGCGTTTCCTTCTTGAAGAGAATGCTGTTTAAAAGCATCATCACGACTTCGAGGAGGGAGCTAATCACATGGAAATACGTGTAAAGTTGATGTCCCTACTCCCAACTATAAAGCCACTGCCCGAGACTTATGGCTTGAATCTAGCCCGCCCCACGGCCAAAAGCGAATCAAGGACTGGTCCTTAATAATGTGTGCTCCTTGCGAATCCATATGTTACGGCAGGATTGTTACGTAGAAGCAAGTGAACTGATGCAATATCCTTGGGACTAACTTGATTATTTAGTTATACAATTTTAATTTTTAATAAATCATTATATTTAAAAATAAAAATTATAAATATATAATCAGTAATTATAGTTATATGTGTTTACCTAATTTCAAAATTTTCAATTCATAATTGATGCAGCTCATAAAATAAGAAAAAAAAAAAAACAGAAATATTGACTCACTTGAATGTACGTATTTAATTGAATGATACAGGAACACTTTGTTCACATGACATGAATCTTGATATCTTTTTTCCAAGGCTGATACCCGTTAGTTGTTGGATTGTGAGCGTGAATCACGCTCACAACAGTTCGCATGATTGTTTCAAGCACCAGGAAGGCTACCTTATTTCAATATCCTAGGTCCATTTCTTGGTAATCAATGAAAAAAATAATACGTGCAATTGACTACCAGTCGTGCAATCTGATGTTAAAACTATTAAGGTCTTGGTTTCGACATTAGCATTTGAATCGTAACCCCTACGAATGAAAAGAAAAAATAAACACAATACATGAAGCAAGTGGAACAGTCTTCCAATGATTCAAATTCTCTTATCACGGAGCTACAGACCGAAAATATTTGTCATTGCAAATGGCAGTAGGCAAAAGAATTGTACAGTTTAAGCGAAAAACATAATGGCTTCTAGACTAGGATGCGGTGAATGTGACGAGGTGTGATTGGTGGTGCTTAAAAATGGGAAACTGGTAGCCTACTTCATATCTCCAACTCCACATTAAACTCAAAGTGAGGATCCCACGTTAACTTTTCCATACATAATGCTCTTAAAATTACCAATTGGGTCATATAGCTTGCTCTCGTGAAGATTATATACGTCATAATTAGACAAAGGGAATGAGTATTTAGCGCAAAGGAAGTTTTCTAAGAGGTGCAAGGGAGACATGCATGCACTTGGCACAAAGGAAGATGTGGTCAATTAATTAGGTTTACATCTAGTATATCTACACTATTCTGCCTAATAATCGGCGCATAAGACAACTTGCAAATCGATATGATGTGATCCTCATCTATTTGCCACTACAAAGATGCTTTTCATGTATAAATTGACGAAGAAAATTTTAGTGCGGCAGTCAATTGATATCACTTGTGCATTTTTTTTTTTTTTGTTTAACTTGGAAATAATAACGTTCACCTTTTAATCGTTTGAATGCAAAACCAAGAATGAAAACTAAGAGAGAGATGTGAAAACTCAAAGGCATGGAATTGAGAGAGTCTTATAGGGCAAGGTGAGCGGGGCCCATATGTCTGATGTCTTACATTTGAAGATACTTTTGTCAATCACTAACTACGTATTGAGATTGACCATGAAGCATAAATCTTATCATTTGCACAACAAGGTAATCAGACTGATTGATACAAACCTCCTTTAAATAATTCATTTTTCCAATCTTCAGAATTCTACCGTTCACACTCTGATCCTCTGATATTGCTTGTTGCCCTTCAATGCTTTTTCAAACAATCAAATTTGATGAAATGCCCATGAACGTAATGATTAAGGATTGTAGCACTAAGTAAAATAAAGTGGGATTTATCCCTTTTTCTTGACCTTTCGATAGAAGCATGCTAATTATCGGATGTGTACCTTGCAATCAAAGAAAGAGAGAAGTTCCATACATTGGTGCGCATTATATATGGTCCATGCCAGAATTAAGGAGCAAGTAGGTTTTGATTGGAGTGGTTTCAGTGTTTGACCCAAGCACTTCAATTTTTTTTTTTTTTCCTTAAAGTCAAAACAAACAAAAAAAAAAAGGCTTTTTTTTTTTTCTTTTATGCTGACGATTCAAGTGGTAGTGTGACGTTCGGAAAAAAAGAAAAAAGTTTTCCGTATTAAATCAAACAGCGAGGCTTTCAAAAATTTTTGGTTTGGATATAAGCACAAGGGTATATCCCTTCAGAGTTGAATAAGATAAACTTGAATCAAGACAATTATTAAAGCAAGATAATAATAGCGATTATATTTTAGCACGCTCACGTTCTCCGTCAGATGCTTTATATAAAGGGGGATTTTTGAGAATGGAGTTGTCACTGTAGTGGGCGTAACTTTACGACCAATAACATTTTTGCGACTACTACTAACTAAAAGAGACATTGACACAATAAATACAATGGACACTGAACACAAACAGGGAGGTCCCCAACAACGAAGTGTGAATGTAAAAGGAACCCTAGCTGAAATCAAGATGCGATAAAAATAGACTGGACTTCACAACAACAAATTGACTATGTCTATGTAATCAAATTCAATTATGTAACAGTATCTAAAACATGTGCGAGGCTTTCGAATCCCCTATTAAAAAGAAAATGTCGCTCATAATATGAAAATTCAGATTTGAAAATTGTTTCGGCAAATTATAAATTAATAACTAAACATTGAAAAAGAAAATGCACAATTATATATTGGAGCTGTTAATATTATACAAGTAAATGTAAGAGCATATTTATTTATTTGTAAAATGTAATTAAAATAACAATTTCAGTCAAATGACTTTTATAATTTCTCATTTTTAGTAGGATAATAATTGTTGCTTTTATTTTGGTTTGTTGGTTAGAGGTAGGAGGAAAAGTTTGAAACCGATGACTCGCAATGCCAAGAGAAATTGGTCTATCAATTTTTTGCGTTAAAGAAGGAGGGCAAAGATCGAATTCCGCCTTTTTTCATTCATCTCGCTCGTACGTGGATGATGACTTTTTCGGAGGCCAAAAAATAAAAAAGTATGGGACCGACTGACCGCGCGTGCCGTGCGGAACGAGAGACGTGTCGGAAGGCAGAGACGGAAACTGTGCCTCCGACTTTTTGTGGTTGGACGCGGGCAGCAGAAAGCGACGCCAGCTTGTATACCCACTTCGGTCAGGCCCAATCTAGTCGCCGTCAATTCTCTGTTATGGCCGGGCTGAACATCCTCCCTCGATCCTCGAGCCCTCCTCTATCTCACCCTCTCTCTCTCCGTGGGTCTATCGCTATTCTGCAGCGTAAGTGCTTTTTCCCCTCTTTAAATTGATTGACACGTTCCATTTCCAGCCTTTGTTTGCTGCAAGATTTAACGGTTTTAATTATGGTTGTCTAATTTCTACCAGAAATTTTGCTAGTAAACACCACTCAACGCAATGTGTGTGTACTTAAAAACATTCAGTTCTGATTAAGTTAATTTATTACTTTTAAATTTATTTCAATTTTTCCAACATACGTATGTTTTAAGTAATTAAATATAAGTAATTATAAATATTATAAATATATATTAATTTAACTCAAAATTAAAACAACATATATTCTTTTCATAAAAACATCTGCGCTGTAATATGTATAACCTCTTTATGCAAAGAAGCAAGGCTACAGAAAAAAGTATATATTAGGAAAAATTATATATTTAGTAGATATAATAATACACTTGTATACTTTTTTTATAAGTGAGTTAAATTAAAAATTTTATATTTTTTTAGAATAAAATTCTCTCTCCCTCTTTCTCTCTGTTTTTTTTTTTTGCATCAAGGCTCTATTGATCATTTTGACGCGTCAATGATCCTCCATCCCTTTTTTTGCCCCATTAATAAAAAAATAAAATGGTCAAAATATAAAAATTAAAATTTGATATTTCTATTAGTTTCAATACAAATTATGTTTTTGATCAAATTTGTTAGCTTATTAGTACACGGTGAATTCAAATTGTTCGGAAAAAGAAAAAAGAAAAACTGAATCACACAATAAAAGAAAAATTGTGCCTTATTAAATGATTAATTTTTCACGGAGCAATTACGAAACTTCACTTTGAGTTGGGACTTGTCAGGCACATGGGTCATGCATGGGAATATATGGCATGACATGACATGACATGACAACCACATTAGGGATGAGGGACGAGTACATGTGTATGCACAATGTTTCCCCTTATGCGGCAAAATACTGCTCTTCATAGGACTTCTCACCTTTCGTCCTTTCAAATTTTCATTAGTGGAGGAGATTGGTACCTTCTTCCTTTGTTGGTCGTGCCTCGAACCTAATCTCAATAATTCAATTCGTACGGCTTTCTTGCTTTGACCACAGCCAATCTCCCCAGTGCCTTTAGGTTATTTCTATTGAGATTAATAGCATGATAGATCGCCTGGTAAACATTGTTTTAATACTTATTTTTCTTTACTTGAATAGAAGTTATGTAGGTAAAAAAAAAAAAAAAAGTGATGTTAAAAAAATTCTCTTCACACTCTGATGCCAGCCAAAAATCATAGGATTTTGGTCAAGCCATCATGGTGTAGGCTATACCTACTTTAGAAATTAAACCAATCTTACTGTTCATGATGTATATTGGTAGAATTATTTGACTATTTGATGTAAAAGGGAAAAAAGAAAAAGAAAAAAAAGAGTGAGAGAGAGAGAGAGAGAGAGAGAGAAAATTCCTTCCCTAGGGCACTGAGTTTAGTTCTTCTCGGTTTTCATTCTCAATCTTATTAATATCCAAGCACATCGTTAGTTTCAGCAATTAGGGATCAAACACTGATACTTAGGGCAAAAGAATCTTATTGAAACAAAGCTCTAAGGCCGTCCATTCAATAAAAATTTCAGTACCACCGAAAGGGCAAAGATAGCATCACTGAATAATGCATACAGCACTATTTTTGCTTCATTATTTTCTACCCGATTAGATGACTCACCTAATTTGAAGAATTTTATTAGCAGGTTCATCAAAATAACATTCTGGCTGATAGAATATAATTATCAGGAATGTGGGACCCAAAGGCCATTCGGTGGGTTGCATTTACACTGTGGTGGGCCCCCTCTCTACGCTGTAGACCATATGATTGTCCAAATGAATCATTCATACACTACAAAAGTGTCCCTTTCGTCCATTCAAGTTTCCAATAAGTCTTACTTTTCCTAGTTCAGCAGCATACCAGGTTGCCTTCGGTCGGTATATGGTTTGGCTAAATATTCTCTGGGGATCCTCGAATTCTAAACCATTGGAAGGACATGACATTTTCTTTTTTCCAAAATTTTTTATTTTGGCAAGCAGTCGTTTAATTGTAGTGTATGGGTCGGAAAACGAACACTGGAAAATGATACTATTCGAAAGCAGAAAATGGACGCTTCTCTTTTCTAATAATAATAACAATAATAATACTGTAGCCAATATAAGGCCCTTCATTTAACAAATATATGTTACAGAACGGGTCACCCACCACAATGGGAATTCCAATGAATAGAGAGGGTTTCACCTGACAAAAGCTAAGTCGGACAAGATCCTTCCTGCAGGTCTACATTAGATCATGTCTCTCCCCCTAGTCCAAAGTTTGCATGTTGGCTGTTTTCTATTGGATGGGTTGGAATGTTGCCCCACAAAAAGGATCAAGTCATGATGCAATTCCTTTGACAGGGGCCACTGAGAATTTCTCACTGACACGTCACGATTTCTCCCATCTGGCACAGTGGCCTATATTAAATTAAAATAATCCAAAGCTTTTTTGGTCATCCGAGACTACATTTTTTGATTCTCCCTGTAGTGTCTTTGCACACTTTGATGTACAGGCCTCGGTTGTCAAACATCGTGGAAGTTCAGTTGCCATGTGGGTTAAAACATTCCCAGTGGTAGCCAAACAGATTCACATTGAATATCCCAAGTGAACAACATGGGAAATGCATAAAGTGAATAACGGTAGTTATTATGCAACATGATCAATGGCCTGCCAAAAACTGCAGATATCTAGAGTCCGCAAAATGCATGGCCCAACATTGGTCCCCGTTCCAAAGACCCAACATTTGGCCCAATATATTGAACATGGTTCATATATCCCCTTCGTTATAAAGCCCATTGCTAATAACTTTCTGCCCAATTAGCCCCTGTGGACGGCGCCTCAGGCCCAATTTCGTGTGAAATACTGACTTCGGTCCCAAGTCCCAGCAAAAGGAAGAATGGCCCCAATACAGATCACATCTTCATTGCGTGCCTTAAAAAATAAGCCGGGTTGCATGTCTTAATGGGCTGGATTTTTTTTAGAATTTGGACTCTCCCGTTGATTAGACATTGTGGCCCAATAACATTGCTACAGTCCTAATTAATCGAAACACATTAAAAAACCGAATAAAACTTTGATATTAGTTTCATTATTATATATATATATATATATATTAGATAATTGACAAGAAAGGAATTTAATTAATCTTGTGATATCTTAAACGGAAATATGTTCTCCGAGTCCACAATTTTTATTTTATTTTTTTTAACAATTAATAAAAACTATTATTCGGCCAGAACTCCAAGATAAAAAATTTCAGACTCCGATCACTGGTATTACTACAACACGCCAAGTAGGCAAGCAAAGCACCATCAGCGCGCCACCGTCGCTGCCGATCGATGTACTCCAAATCCGGCTTAAGAGTCTAGGGTTCCGGCTTCTCTAATTACTCGCCTTTTGTTAAATTCTATCATTCAGCCACCATGAGCTGCGAGGTCTGCCAACTTAAAGAACTGGTAATCTATATCCACGTCTTAATTTCTCGAATTAAAGTTTCGATCACTTTTTGTTACATTTTTTTCCCTTTTTCTACAACTTTTTCATTTTAAATTTTTTAAAAAGGTTTATTTATTTATTGATTTATTTATGAACTTTACAAGGAAGTGGAGCATTTTGAGATACGCGAAGTTCTACGTTGTAAGTGAAGCCCGTGAAATCTACGGAAATTTATATGATTAAAGACGTTGATACTGTTTTCTTGTTTTGGAATTTGTATTTGAAGTTGTGGTATGTGAATTATTGATTGATTACCATCGTTGTTTGCCCCGCTCCTGGATGAATTTGATTTCTATGATGGGTTGTTTGGCGATTATAATGTTAGTTGTCTTGTTTCTGGATTGACGAGGCGAAACATTTGTCCGTGCAGGCATATTGCATACAATCATGTTTCATCGGGCTTTAGGTCTTGTTAGGCCTAAAGAGGTTGATTTGGAGCTCTTTGAGATTACATATGTGAGTTAATTCGGTATTTCTTTCAAGTATTGCTCTTGAAAGTAACCTTTTTGGTATTCTTTTTTAGGTGTTGTGTCGCCCTTTAAAAGTAAACCTTCATGGTATTTTTTATGATTACTGATAGCTTCAATTTTGGTGGAAGCTGTATTAGTTGCAAGAGAGTAAAATTTTTAAGAACTGCATAATATGAGAACAGCTGGCTATTGATAATCTCAACCCGAACCAAAATAAGTGTGCCCTGTGAAATTTTATGCTTTAAAGGTTCCGGTTCATCAGAATTAATGGCCCCATGTTTTGTGGGAATTTGAGGAGCTGAAGTTTGAACCCCACTTCTCCCCTAAGAGCTTTGCTTTTATTGAACATCACATCTCTGTGTTCTCTCTTTATAGTTGTAATTTGATTATTGATGTTTTGAAATGGAGGAGGAGTAAATGAAGCTGCCTCTTGTATTTTCTGCTGAAGATATACTGATTTTGGCAGAGTTTTGACGATTGTGTTTTTTGTGTCACTGGTGTGTTTCTTTATTTCTAAGGTGCAATGTGGGGATATCAACGTCGAAAAGAAAATAGATGAGAAGATTGAGCAGTTCATAAATTGGGTAGACAAACACCCAAATAAGAAGAGTCAGGTTTGTGATTTGCATTTTTTTGTTAAGTTAATGCAGTTTCTAATTTGCTAGTAGGATTTTGTGGAGCTCATATATTGCAAATTGTTGATGATTGCTATATCATTTTTATGACCATACATTTGCTTTTGTTTGGTCAACCAAAGTTTCACATCTTTTTATCATCTTAACAATACTCATTCACTTTATGAATTGATTAATGATGCAGATATGTCTTTCTTTCTATGAATTGAAGAATAAGAGGGATTCATGGTTCGCCAACAAACCTGATCGCCTATTTTGGGAACATTGGTATATCAATTTAAATGTAACTCAGAACCCAAAGGCACACCCTGGAAAGTCTCATCACAACAAAGTAATAGTTGACCCAGGAGGTACCTTTGCATCATTCTTGTTCTATTTGCATTTATTGATGTGTTTCCTCTTAAATGTAAACAGTTTCTTTTTTATTGTTTTACATGTTAATTCAGAGAGTGCATTTGAGGATAGGAGTGTGCGCAGGGCAGCACTTGAAGCTTCTCTACGTGAGGTTTTGTTCCAAGTAATAAAATTTGTGAATGAGAAAAAGGATCATGTTCCCCCCTTATCTGATGGTGTCATCCACTTTCCCTATGAAATTGCTATCCCGAGGTCAGTTCCATTACTTTTCTTCTCTTACTTTTGCACTTCATTCTTCAGGCTGAAATTTATACTATTTCTTTCTATTGTTATGCATGAATTTCCTTAACATGGATGGTTTTCTAGGAGTATGTGTGAAAATTGTGTCTTTGTGGTTTTCTTGCATCGTGTGTCTTTGAGATCTTCTTGCCAAAGTGAATACATTTGCTTTGAAAAAAGCTAAATGTAATAAGCCTTCAAAGATTGTTACTGGTGAAGCAAGGAAACAACTGAATGTAGGTCATTGGTTAGTAGAGGGAATTTTTATATGCTCATCCCTATTGTCCTAAGGTGCCTTCACTTCAATAAGGGGCAAGAGTATGGACAAAAAATCTCAAAACTAAATAGAAAAAAAAAAAGGGAAAAAAAAAAAAATCTCAGCAAACTCTCATAGTTTAAAGCCTAGCTTCATGGTGCATGTGAGATACCTCTGCCTTGTATCCAAAGGCTAAACTAGTGGGTTCTCCTAAGGTATTGAGACCAACTGAATTGTCAAACCAAAGTTTCCTCAAATCCATTATGGCCCTTTTTGATGTAAACCCTTCTACATATGGCTAGAGCTTGTCAAACATTTTCATACTGTCTGTTTTCTCTGGGCATATCAAAGCAGAGAGGTTTTTTGGAAGGGTTAGATTGCTCATAGGACCTCTCTTATATGCTTTTAAATTTTCCTTTTTCTTTATGTTATATGCTGTTTTGATGAAATGGTTGTTCACATTATGTTTGAAGTGATTATAGCTGTGTGGATTTGCAATTCTCTTGCAGACAAAAATTCCAAGCCCTTTTCATTTAATAATTCATCACTAAATTTCTTTTGCCTGCAAAAGATGGAATTATAAATTATGGTGCATGCAGTGGTATTGTGTAAAAAATTTTCTGATGGAGTTGAGAGAGACCACTAATTTTTTAATGCAAGCAAACTATTATTTTCCTATTGTCTTTAACCGAATTTGTTCTCTACACAGTTGGTTCATTGGATTAGCTGGGAGTTTTGCCTATTAATCTTTATTAAACAGAAACAATGTCCTGATGTCTTATGAAATAATGGAAGTGAGTCTATAAGGATGCAAAGTTATATTACCGCCTTCCACCTATGCTACTACCTGACACTCTAACCCGAGTCCCTCAAACCAAGGATTTTACTTAGTCATTTGTCATTAACTTACAAGCTTCAGCAGTTTTTGTGCCAATTCTTGACATAAACTAATAGGATTGTAACTGCCTTTGATAACATGCTTTTACTTTGTCGAATACCACTCTTTCTTGGGAAATTGTTTTCAATCTCATGTTTAGACTGCTGAGAAAAAATTGCACTATCATTGCTCACAGTTCATCTGATTCTGCTTTTGGGATGGACATGTTCAAGAGGATGCTACATTCTGGGCATCCAACAATGCTCAGTTGATTATAATGGATTAACTGGGAGACTAAGCAAAGGGTTTAACACCGTTCAGCAAGTCTGAAACGTGAAAAGGTGGACTGGTGGCCTCGTCCCGTAGAGAGACTGAAGGGGGGCAAGGTGTGTTTCTTTCACGAAGAAGTGTTACTTTGGCGTCCATGTTATTGCGTTGTATTTGTAAATATTCTGGTTCTGCGTGTCTTCCCGATCTCCCTGTCCATTACTATTTCTCTACCTTTACCCATACTTAAGTCGTCCCTGTATATTGTTGTATTTATGCCTTTCTAATCAAGTGATACTATGCCCGTATATATACAGTGGAATCTCTTAAAATGTAGTGGGAGAATCTCTTAAAACCAAAAGAAAACGGAACGTTTGTTTTTCTATATCTATGCATCAAAGAAATCAATAGTCTCAAGGTCCAGACCACCATGTGAAGTCCTTACTAACCGAGCAGCTCATTTATGGGTAGCCAATGCAGTTGCGTACCTGGATCTTTTCGGAAAACCAGCGCAGACGCAGAAAAACCCGCAAATAGTTTTATACTTTAATTTGGATAAATTCTCTTTGTGCAGAGAAAAGGCAACAAACCTATTATTTCCATAGGAGAAAAAAGTCTCTGTATCGAGTATGAACGATTACTCGGCACAGGGACTATGAAAGGGAGAAAGTGGGGGAGAAAGTGGAAAATTGAGAGGCGAATAGTGTTAAATATTGTGAAAAAAAAAAAAGTTTTTTAATTTATTTTAAAAATAATATTTTTGTTGAGATGAATAACATTTTACCAATAAAAGCATTTAATATGACGCTAAAATTATTATTTGCTTCAATAAGAATGTTGTTTTATGGTAAGTTAAAAAATTCTTTTCGTGTAATATTTATAGAGGGAAGCTTTACAGAGCTTCTAATTTGGGCAAGCGTACCGAAACACGTGCGATACATCTATCTATGTCCTTTTCTCGATTCCCTTCCTTTAATTTGTTGCATAAGACAACCTCCTCCGCCGAAAGGTGACGACCTTAGTAGCCAAAATTGCACCTTCTTTTGTTTTTGTGTTTTTTTTTTTTTTTCCTTTAATGTGTGTGTGTGTGTGTGTGTGTGTGTGATGGCTTGCTAAATCCAAAGGAATCTCTAAGCTTATAAAAAGGCAAAATATTTTCGTTTAAACTCTCGCCGAAAGAATTATGGTATCTTTCGATAATTTCATCAAAACAATTTTCGTCAATCAACAAGAGCCACTTCAACTATCCTAACCTGGCAACCTTTTTTTTTTTCCATTTGTAGACTCCAATTGTCCGCTCAGAATGATATGATGGAATGTCTATAATCGTAGATAACTAGATTTTATTCGTGGGACTAACGTTTTCCATTGGAAACAGGGTAGATTGGTTCAAATTACCATTGGAAAGAGCTTCGTAACAAGGCATAGTTTTGTTACTTGGTTAATCATTTTCAACAGGCCAAGCACAAATGACAGGCACGTAAGATTAATAGCATCTGAGGATTTACAAGATTTGGGTTAATTTGTGTGCGCACGCGCGTGTGGTGGAATTTGGGTTCTTGTCTTGATATGGTAGAGAAATCAGAGAGAGAGAGAGAGAGAGAGAGAGAGAGAGGAGAAGGGGAATAGCTGTTTGAATGCCACAACACAGCAACCGTACATATTTGGAACTCTTTAAAGGTTCGACCAATTTACTTGATAAGACGTTTCCATTTGTGTTCTTTCTTCCTCTGCCGTACGCCTCTTCTCTTCTGCCCTTATCTTCCATTAATCACACGTGCATGTGACGTTCGGGCCAAGGGGCCAACCCAACTAAAGAAGGGTTTATTAGTTGTGATTTTAATGCCTGTTAGGTAGTGAAGATGATGCATCTAGCGAGCATCTTCCTTTCCTTGTTTTCATTCTATATGGAATCAGATTTTGCAGGAATGTGATGTTAGCAACAAAACACGGTAGGGGCGCAGCTGGGTTGAATGCTTCCACTGGGCCAAGAACTACTTTGTTACGCTAGTAGAATTGATCTTAGCAATAGAACTATGTTAATTGTCCTAGCGTTGCAGATTTTGTAGATAAAAGCAGGATTTTTCTTTTGAATAATCAAGTAAAGGAAGATAAATTATTGAGACCCATTGATTACGAAGTTGGATTGTAACTTGTAAGTTGGCAGGTAGCAGTAGCACGAATATGGACATTTAGTTGATGTCAAAATTGCCATGGTTTTTCATTGGTCATATTGACACAAATGGGTAACTGTATTAATAGTCCTAGAATTTAGATGACAACAATAGGACTTTGACACTGTGCTTGGGCAGGCAGCTATGCCCGATGTTTTACACATATATGATACATGCCAGCTTTGGCTCCTTGGCCTAGTGCACTTAGCTTATCATAGAAAAAGATTCAAAATCCTTGTATCAGCTAAGAATTTTAATCAATATCATTGGAAATGGAGACTAAAATTGGTCGGCCACCGAGTCACTGCTTTGGGTCTTGGTGCTTGTGGGGTCAATCATAAACAGATACAGGAGATGGCGTCTATTCATGATTATGCTCAGCCATTAATGGAGTTCATGGCTTCTCTATCTGAAGACAAGAGGATAATTTTGGTGGGTCATAGCGTCGGTAGGATAGTTATCTCACTTGCCATGGAGAAATTTCCAGTGAAAATCTGGGTCTCAGTGCTTGTCACAGCCTTCATGCCCAACTAACTATATGAGGCCACCAGCAAGTCTTATCAGAGGAAGTAAAATTTTCCGACTGTAGCTATACATCGTGTTGCTGTTGCTACTGCATGTATAGAATGTTAATTCTTAGCCTTGATTCATTCCAGCAATTCATTTCCAGCCTTAAACGTTCAATGGGCCTTGGGGTGGAGCAACTCTCCTATTGTTATAATTTCCATATACCTTTCACGGAAACTTCGAAGATAAAGGTTTAAATTCTTATCTATTGAATATCCCCGAGAGTACGCATCACAACGTTGGGCCACATATAAAAGAGAGTACGCCCCATGTATATGGTGCTAAGTAATTTCCAGATTTAATATTTCAATCATGTTTGCTTTTTGAAAAAACCAGATGTCCAAGTTGAACCCAAGTCCAGCTGGCGGACTGTTTGATTGCGAAGAGGAATCCATCTAGTTCACATTATGTTGTCGGGCTATATTTCCTGGCAAATTTGCTCTATTTAAAAAGGCCAACCAGGAAAGTATTCCAATGCCCGTCTCAACAGTACACCAGTATACGAGGAAAAGGGCCCTTAAGATAATGTAATTAATGCTCAATTGTAAATTGAAACAAGAAATATTTATCCCCAAGGTCACCCACATCTCTTTTTTTATTTTTATTCTTATTTTTATTTTTGAGCAGGATCCTCACCCTTGTCTTGAAATGGAACGCATTAGGATTTTTTCTTGCACACGTCGCACGTGTCAAGTGGAACTATGAGTGATGATGATAGGCCAACTGGACAAACGCCGATGTTTGGGAAAATATGACTCTCAATGTGTAACGGGCAAAGATCCGAAGTCGAACCATTTCTGGAGGAGAGTATAATCACAACTCAGTCTCTTGATTTCTATTCTTTTTTTCGATTATTTTACATGAAAAGTAATTTTAACAGTGATAATCTTTACAAATTGAAGCGAGGATAGACTGTAAACAAATTTTTAATTCTTCAAATAAGATTTAAATTGTAATAAATACTATTATTCTTGGAGTTACCCGTGGCAAGCACCCATCAAAGAACATTCAAACTCGACCGCCAGCGGCCTATGCGACCCCACAACTCCACTCAACGTGCTCCTTGGACAAAACTAAGTAAAAGACAGTGCTGTGACAACACCGACTTCAGTTGTCCCATTTCAACACGGAAGCATAAAGATAAGATAAAATCAAATTTACGGCAATAAGTTCACGGATTTAGATGTAATGCGTGCAATATTTTATGTTATCGCCTACACTAAAATTCGTACCTAATTATTAGTTGGTGTTGACATTACGTGGTCAAATAATCAATTCACTCGGAGGTGAAAAATTCAAGAGAAATGTGAACACAATCACACCGTCCATCGGGGGAGTCTGCGCCGGGGAAACACTATTTCCTACCATGCGTCGTGCCAAATATAGTAAAATATTCGACACCTAATTTTCTTCAATAAGACCGGCAGTGGGTCGCCGAATGATAAGGCTGGAAGGGAGAGATGGGAAAAAAGAGCGACGAAAAAAGGGAATTAGAATACAGAATTTTGAAGTTGACAAATTACTTTTTGAAATTAAATTAATTTGAGAACATTAATACTATGATGACTTTTTTTTTTTATAAAAAATTTTTGAAACAATGACATAAGGGTTTATTTGACACTCTGGAACAAGAACAAAAATGGTGATTATATATGTAACACATGTATTTGACCATAAAAACCTGTCATTGTATAGAGAGTTGCCGCAGAGGGCAACCTTACTCCTAGTTTACTTTGAAATCGATTGCAGGATCTGGGGGCTGCAGGCCTATTGTTATGGTTGACAAGTCATTTATTCTGATTATCAATCTATTTCTACAGACATTTGTGCGGAAAATGCTCTACATGGAAACATGACGGCCCTGCAAACACGAATAATTTTCCAAAGTAGCATTTATTTTTCGTTGGTTTGAAAGAGCCACTAGCTGACCTGCTTGCATTCTTTTGGTTTAATGCAATATCCTATGGACCCAGGATGGCTGCTACGGTGTAACCGTATTAGACTCCAGCCTCCAAAATTAAATGAATACGACAATTTAGATAAAAGAAAATCGGACCACGTTGACTAGCGCTTAGATTGCAATCAATTTACTTTATTATGCATTTAAAATCCTTTGTCATCCTCCCCTCTCTTTAAGAGCTTCTATGTTAAAAAAATATACTTTAAAAAATTTTATTATATTTATTTATAAAATATTATTTATTCTATATTTTATAAAATTTTAAAAACATTTAAAAAAGTTTTATACATTAAACAATGTAATACAATTACACAATTTAAAATTTTTAAAATTTATATTATTATAATTCACTATTAAAATAAAATTTTTTAATTTATTTTAGTTTTAATCTATCTCTAATTTAATTTTTTTTTATTTTTTTAATTTATATTAATTAAATTAATTATTTTTTATTATTAAAAAATTAATTATTATAATAATAAAAATTATTAATTATAATTATTATTTATTATTTTTAAATTAAATAGATATTAAATTAAAAAAAAAAAAAAAATATTTTATATTATATATATATATATATATATATATATATAATATAATACAAAATTATTATTAATAATTATATTAATATTATTTTTATTATCTCATTATTTGAAATATATATTAATAAAAATCTCCTTTTATATATATATATATATATATATATATATATATATATATATATATATATATATATGTTAGAAGGATAACACTAAAACGTTGTTTTGGAAAGTAAAAACTATACAACCACTTGTAAGTTGTTATATTCTTTTTATTTAATATAATATTATTATTTTTTCGACAATATATCAGCGTGGGTCTACATTTAAGTCGGCCAAACTTACCTTCGTCTTGAATTGTTGTTGCACATCAAATATATTTATATAAAATCAGCGTGCATCTTGAAAGCTTCACAAATAAAAGATAAACATTGGGTTTTATAAAGCAGAGAGAACAAGAGATGAATACTAAGAAGTACTTTGTTTTGGTTCACGGTGCTGGCCACGGTGCCTGGTGCTGGTACAAGCTTGTGCCCCTTCTCAAATTTGCTGGTCACCATGTCCATACCCTGGACCTTGGCGCTTCTGGGGTCAATTCCAAGCAGCTGCACGAGCTTGATTCCATTTCTGATTACGTGCGCTCGTTAACGGAATTCATGGCCTCCCTTAACGAGAAAGTAATTCTAGTTGGCCACAGCTATGGCGGCTATGTTATATCTCTGGCCATGGAAAATTTTCCTGAGAAAATCTTGAAAGCTGTTTTTGTTGGAGCCAACATGCCAAGTTGGATTGATTGCCCGGTAACCATACAGCAAGAAGTAAGAACATTTCTCAACCATACCCCCTTGAATTTATGTTCTGTGTTTTGAAATATAATCCAGCTCACTATTCTTTTCTTAAATTTGCCTTTGATTGTTAACCAGTTCTTTAAATGGACGTCTACTGAATCTCTATTGGATTGTGAGACAATTTTTGATGGTAACCTGCCAATATCAACTTCCGTTGGACCGCATTACTTGGAAACTGTTATGTATCGAACTTGCCAGCCCGAGGTGAGCATCTTCCAAGCAAGCTACTTCACATTCACATCATCTATCCAAATGGGGTTGTCAATTTGATTGATTCTTCATGTCATGGTAGGATTTGGAATTAGCCAAAGTGTTGATCAGGCCATTCAATTTTTTCTTGAAAGACTTGGCCAGGAAATCACTGCTAACCGAATCTAAATACGGATCGGTCAGCCGGGTTTTTGTGGTATGCAAAGAAGATGATGTGATGAAAGAGGAATTCCAGCAATGGATGATCAAGAATTGCCCACCAAAGGAAGTCAGCGTTATTAGCGGTGGTGGCCACATGGTCATGCTCTCAAGGCCAAAAGAGCTGTGCCAGTGTCTCCAGGATATAGCAGAGAAGTGCTAGCCAATTTGTAAGCATTTTATTTTCTTTGTTAATGACAAAAAAAAATAAAAATAAAAATGTTAAACGAAACCCCAAAATTGGCTTTGTGCAAGTAGCCACAAAGTCCACCCATGGGAATATATGGCATGACATGACATGGCATGACAACCACATTAGGGATGAGGGACGAGTACATGCGTATGCACAATGTTTCCCCTTATGCGGTAAAATACTGCTCTTCATAGGACTTCTCACCTTTCGTCCTTTCAAATTTTCATTAGTGGAGGAGATTGGTACCTTCTTCCTTTGTTGGTCGTGCCTCGAACCTAATCTCAATAATTGAATTCGTACGGCTTTCTTGCTTTGACCACAGTCAATCTCCCCAGTGCCTTTAGGTTATTTCTATTGAGATTAATAGCATGATAGATCGCCTGGTAAACATTGTTTTAATACTTATTTTTCTTTACTTGAATAGAAGTTATCTACGTAAAGAAAAAAAAAAAAAAGTGATGTTAAAAAAATTCTCTTCACACTCTGATGCCAGCCAAAAATCATAGGATTTTGGTCAAGCCATCATGGTGTAGGCTATGCCTACTTTAGAAATTAAACCAATCTTACTGTTCATGATGTATATTGGTAGAATTATTTGACTCTTTGATGTAAAAAGGAAAAAAGAAAAAGAAAAAAAAAGAGTGTGTGTGTGTGAGAGAGAGAGAGAGAGAAAATTCCTTCCTTAGGGCACCCTGCAATTTCAACCTTTTTATTTTAATATAGAATTAAAATATAAAAAAAAATCGATAAATTTTGATTAATATCTTAATTTATTAAATATATTTGAAAGATATATTTTGAGTTGTAGAGAATGTTAGATTAAACTCTTAGAAGAGAAATCAAGAAATAAAAAGCACCAAAATACATTAAAACAAAGCATGTAAAACAAGCTAGAAGCCAACTTCTCCGACAACAAAGACGTTGTCCACAGTATACGACTGTAGGCTAAACTGACCAAATAAGACTCACCATAGGAGCAACACCTCCAGACAAAAGCTGGACGACCCTAAAACCCCTAAAGTCATTTTTGAAGTACAACAATACCATAAGACCGAACATAAGAACTGATTAAGATTTGATGGGTTGCAAATGCAATTTTTAAGTGTATTTCTTAGCAATTTCTTGGAGGCGAGAGCAGAACTCCTTTGGCTTAGTATACAGGATCATGTGATCCGAGCCAGAGACCTCCATTATTTCATCGGGCGGATTGCTTTCGATCATCTTCCTCGTACTCTCCTCAACCATGACATTGTCGTGGTCAACCGTGATGAAAACTCTAGGAACCGTGCCATATTTCAACTTGGTTAGCCGGGGCAAGTCATCGCTGTACAAATGACCACCATATAGTCGGAGTGGCCTCATGGATAGCATTGCAAGCGTCAAATCCTAGCACAAATCGATGGAAAATAAAAAAATAAAAAAGAAAAAAGAAAACAATTAGCCCAATCTTCAACTTGTAAATAAATTAAATCCGAAAAAACAAACCAAGAATGGTCGGAGATTAAAAGGCGTATGAATGATAGGACAAGGAATATAAACCTCTGGTGGAGAGAGCTGGTATACTTTAGTCGATAAGAAGTCGAGCCCAAAGAGAACTGACGTTGGGGGGTTACCGGGCCCATCGTCATGTGCCATTTTAGAGTCCATAAACGAGCCCATTGTCCGAGTAAACTGCTTTTGAAGAATGAGATTAGTTCTTTCACTAAAAAGAATTATCTTCCCCACATGCACATGTAAGGAAAAAAAAAAAAAAGATCGTAATTGAAGAAGTTATCGCGATTTGTTACACTTTTTGTTGCTAAAAATTTCTATATTGTTGCAATATTGTTTTATGTAAAAAGTTGTGAGCCAAAAAAGTAAAAGATTTATAGGGAAAAAGAAGAAGCGCGTAGGGTGGCTGAACTTAGAGGGTACAGACGATAAATTGCCCACATCTCAACAACCCAAAAATAAAAAAATAAAAATAAAAATAACATAAAAAAACAAAAACCAAAAATCAGTACCCAAAAGCAAGGTTGTGAAAACTGGACCGGATTGACTGGTCGGACCGGTAAAGCCAGGAACCAGACCGTGATCTGGTTTGGTATACTTTAAAAACTCACGATTAAACGGATAAATCGATTGATTGGACTGTAAACCAATGAAAACAGTTACAGTTTTTTGGATTCAGATAATTTAAAAAATTTATAAAAGAATTTTAAAATAATTTTTTTTTAATATTTTAATTTTTTAAAATAAAAAAATATTATTAAATTTTTTTACATTTTTAATATTAAATACTAATTGGTTAACTTTTCGGTGTAACAACGGTTCGGTTGGTTGCAAGGACCTTGCCCAAAAGAAGAAAAAGAATATGATATTGTTTTACAATTTTCAACAAGTTGATTGGAGTTTTACAGAGATTAATTAACTTTATTGATACGTACGGTGGTGAGCGCCCTACAAAAATTTGAATAGCATTATAATGCCTAAAAAAATGATTTTTTAACAAATATTTTCATTTCCTTTTGTTTTTTTTTTTACTGTCATATGAAAGTGTTATTCTCACCGTTGAGCAAAGTGTGCAACTCGGATGTACAATCCTTTGTGCTTGTGTGTGTGCGCGTTTGTGGGGTGGGAGGGAAAGAGAAGTGTGAGAGGGAAAAAGAAGTGCAAGAGAGAGAAGAGAACCTCTTCATCAAGGGCTCCTAAACTGAGGTCAGGACCAGGCATCCAAGCAGGGGCAAAAACAGCAACAGCAATTTTCTCCGGAAATCTTTCCATGGCATATGATACAGCACATCCACCTAAGCTATGGGCAACCAGAATAACCTTTTCCCCTGATGGTAAAGACCCCACGAATTCCATCAATGGCTCAAAATAGTCGGACATGGAATGGAGCTCATGAACCTGTTTTGGGTTGACCCCACAAGCAGCCAGGTCAAGTGCAGTAGTTTTGTGACCCATGGATTGTAGTATTGTTGCCACCTTAAACCAGCACCAAGCTCCATGGCAGGCTCCATGAACCAACACAAAATGCCTTGCTTTCCCATCCATCTTTTTTCTTGTCTTTGCTACTGGCCACTTCCACTGATTTCCCCATCGATATTACTTATCTATACACTCGAAAGTGAAAAGGTGTAAAAGATAGGCATTAATGGAGCGCTGCTGCTCTCTCCTTTTTCTTAGCGTGGACAATAAAAAAGATTTTTATTTGATTTAATTAACTTAACAGGTGAATGAAAAAAAAAAAAAATGTGATTTAATTAAAATAAAAATATTAAATAAATTTATATAATATACAATTATGTATGTGTGTTTTATTAAAAAATAAAAAAATAATAATAAATATCTTTTTTAAAAATTTTAGTATACAAATATTATATGATTATATCATTATTTTCACGTAAAGATGTACAGCCAAATTTTGTTTTTTCTTGGCTTGCCAATTTTTTTAATATGTTTTGAAAATAAATTTGGATCACCGAATAGCTAAAATTTGACAAAAAAGAAAACAGAATTCGGTGAGAAATACTTAAAAATTGTAACGTGCAAGTTTAAATATAATACTATTAAAGTAATTATTGGAACATTATTTTTATATCCATTCACAATTTATCTTAAAAGGAGATAGATTTAAATTAAACGATAATATCATAATTGTTTATTACATATCTATCCTTAATTATGCATAAAATTACTACAAATATGCATCATTATTGTTTCACATGGGTCTTAAAACCGCATATTTATTTTCATTCTTTTTTTTTTTTTTCCACTAAGGTAAATCAAAAGAAAGCCAGCACCCACGAGAGAGCATCCGAGATAATAAAGGCCAGTCCACTGAGTCGTCGAAAGCTGGAACGCATCATCGTGCTGGTATATTCCTTTTGCGGTTGTCTGGAACGTTAAAAGGTACAAACTTGTGCGCCTCAAGAAAGCTATTAATTTATAAAGGATTGCTGAATGAGTTTTATTAAGAGTATGTCATCCTCTGAACATATTCATTCACGCACAACGAACACTCGACGATCAGAGCCATACTGCTCTTTGGTGGAGCACCATTTCATCATGATTGCTTCCGCCCTATTCTTGAAAATAGGGATAGCTGTCAGCCGTAATGTTCCTAGCATTAAATCCTGGACCAACTTATAATAATTCCCATATTTCTCTGTTTTATTTTTTTCTTGCATTTTACTTTGAGTAACATGATTTTTAATGCGTTGACAGATTTCAGTTCAAGAGTGAATTGTAGCGAAATAAAAGTAAGAGCTATAAGACCGCAAGAGCCAAAAATAAAATTATAAGACTACGTTGAAAACACCCACAAAATTTTAAAACTAAAATAAGGTTTTTCCGTCTAGCTTCGGTTGAGTTACTAATGGTCCACACCATCATGGTAAAGGGTAATATTGACACTGACGTGATGTTTTGAGCTATGACACGTCCCATTACATCATTTAACAATTCCTAATCAGTTGCTGAGAGAGGCTGTCCCCAAGCAAGTGGTGAATTCAAAAGTACTTCTTGGCAAAATGGCTTAGAAAGCACGACCATGTGATCAGATGGATTGTTTTGGATCATCCACCTTTGTAAAACCTCGTTGATTATGTTATCTTGGTTCCACACAATGTAAACCCGAGGAATGGTTGAGCACAGCTTCATTCTCTACCATTCCATTGCCATGGACAGGCATAGGTCTCAGCAACGACACTGCCAGCTCCAAATCCCGGTGGAAGGGAGAACAAAAGAGCAACCAATGAGATATTTAATTGTGCTGGACTTTCAACCCCCTATGAATCAACAGGCTTTGCCCCAGTAATGAACATAGGAACGTGATCTCACCTCAGTCAGAGAGAGCTGGTACAACCGGGTTGACAAGAATTTGGGTCCAAAAAATAACAAGGTTGGAGGATTGTCTGGACCATTATCGAACATATATTGTGTGTCCAAGTAGGAATCCACCCTTCTAGCATACTGTATATCTCCCAAATCAGACGTCAATTGGTCTACAATAAATAAAATTACGGGGAACAAAGCAGCAATTGTTGAGGTGTGTGTGTGTGCAAGAGAGAGATAGAGAGAGAGAGAGAGAGAGAGAGCACACACCTCTTCTCCTACCATTGTAAAACTGAGCTCAGGACCAGGCATTAAAGCTGCAGGCACAGACTCCAACAAAAATTTTTTCAGGGAACCTCTCCATCACAAATGAAATGCTAACCCCACCTAGACTGTGGCACAGAAATCATGAATTGTATCAATGGCACAAGATAGTCTGAGATTGAGTGGAGCTGATGGATCTGCCGGGGATGGATTCCAGAAGCAGCCATGTCCAGAGCTGCAACTTTGTAACCAACAATCTTGACTAAAGTTGCCACCTTATACCAACGCCATCCTCCATGACAGGCTCCATGAATAAACACAAAATGCCTACGCTTCTCTTCTATATTTCCCACCCCACCTTTTTTATCCCTCCTAGTCTGTATGGTTTAGTCCTATCACACTTTTGGAAGAAGAATCCAGTTTGGCCCACAGAAATGATGCTACCTTCTTAAGAAGGATTGTATTACCCAAAAATATCAAATCATGATATCAAACATATTCAACAAGCAAAAGTGGCATTTGGGCTGGATTACAGCTGCCATCTAACTGTCCCATAGTTGCATCTTCTTTTGACTGGTAGGAATCATACCCATTTGTCAGAGAACATCTGAATCCATATGTAACCATTGACTGCTGATATCAACACTATAGTCAAGTTACTCAATTTACAATAGATGACAACACAGCTAAAATTCCCACTTGGTTCCTCTGGCCTACGGAGAAAACATCTGAATCCATATGTAACCATTGACTGCTGACATCAACACTATAGTCAAGTTACTCAATTTACAATAGATGGCAACACAGCTAAAATTCCTACTTGGTTCCTCTGGCTGCCTATGGAAAGTCATGATTATTTTCATCAAAGCACAACTTCTGAAATTTTGTTAAACTGCAGGAAGAAAGTCAAGCAGAATTTTACGTTATGCATGCAGAATTTACCATTAAAAGACAATAGTGTTCTGTAATGGCATTCACTTAGATGCACTTCAAGGTTCCATGAAGCCTTAATTCTATGAAAGCTTTGATGTATTGCACACAACTCTTGCCCATGCTATCAATAGGGCATTGACCACTCTATTAAACAAGTGTTGAGCCAATTAAAAGACACATTTGATTTCTTTTCCAGGTAAATGCCAGAACACTTGTAAGAAAATGGTGGCTAAATAAACCATGACAAATGAACCACAGCAATAAACCATAAATGTTTAGCAGAGGCATGGGATGAAATAGAGAAAAGCATACCACTTCAGGAGCACTTCTGGATTATATGGAAACAAGCTCCTCTCGTGAAGATTTTCCAGAGAATCTTTTAAATAAAACAAACAAGTTTTAGCTTCCTTGAATGGATGCATTTTGGTTTCATACCACATGCAGTCATGGTCAAAGCCACTCTTGTGTTTCTCCTCAAGTGATGACATGATGTCTCTTACAGAGGGCGATGGTGGCTCTGCCTGAAAATCAGATCCATCCAACAAAAATTTTCTTTTCTTGGAACTGGATTGACTTATTTGTTCCCCAACTACACAAATTTGACAAATGAGTTCCAAGAATTATATACTATCCGCAAACACCTACAACAAAAAAGCAAAAATAAATAAATAAATAAATATTAAGCCTTCCCAGGTTACACTATTACATCTTTAATTCTTGTTTAGCATTCAAATTAATAAATTCCAGAAACAACACAGGGCATACCTTAGCAGATATTCAGCACAACTAATCCCTATGTCTTTAGAAATAAGGTAATCAAGAAGCACTTGGTGATCATAATGCAACTGCAAAAGAACAGGAGGTTTGATTATTTACACACAAACTGAAAATATGTTCTGTTTCAGTTGTTCTACTACATTTTAGTATTTTTCCTTTGTGCAGGGGAACATGGTTCGCATTTATGAAAATCAAAGCTACGAAAGCAAATTACTTGCCTCTGCAAGGAATAGGTGGAAGAGGTATATGGGATTAAAAACATCAGACGCATGAAAAGGAACATGTCCTTGTAAATCCTGGAATGTCCATTTTTCTTCGTACAATCTGCACATGACCAGTTAATTACAGTCATAAGCAATAAATTTAAAGACTTAAAAGCTACAACAAGGAAGCATAGGTTCCAGCGCTCACTGTTCTTTAGGATGAGAAGGTACATTAACCAGTTGCAAAAGCACCTTAAATAGTAAATCATCCTGCACTTCAAGCGAGACAAGTAATTAAAGAAAGAGGGCCAAAGAAGAGTACCAGTTCAAATAGAATAATAATGAACTCCAGCCTTATATTATCTAAAGCAAGTAAAAATGGCATGATTTGTTATATTGTCTCAAAAGAAGCATAACAAATTAAAGAAATTTTGAATGAACCATTTCCTAGGGGTTAAGTTACAAACCTCATGCAAATATAGCCGGAGGAAAGATATCGTGAACCCCATGCACTTTTCCATATACAATTTATTGTCCACAGAAATATCGGCTGGAAGATGCCCACGAAGCCATTTAAAAAGCTCTAAGAAACCTTTCTTCCTACAACAACAATCCGATTCTAAGACTGAATCAAAACTCAAGCAAGAGTCCAGAGTTGCACACGCAAATTGCTTGTTAGTCTCTCTTTCCCAATTGATCAGACTGAGGCAACACCTAAGGAAAAGAAGAATGGCCTGCCTTTGCAAATGAGGGGAACATAAGTTGCCTCCCTCAACAGCACAAAGAGTCCATGAAAATGGAGAATCTTCAAGACACTCATCCTCCAGAGTCTTAAGTTTGAGGGGTTTCAGCAAATGTTCTTCAAAGTAATCATGAAGAAGTTGCAACCATGAAACAAAAATGGAGCAACTTAGACAATCTTGGTAACTAAGCCTCAGCATTAATGTCTGCAGAAGATGTTCAAGTTGCTGTAATCACAATGCAATAAATAGTGATGATGAAATAAAATAATGGACAAACTATCAGTGGTACATTTTTATACATCATGGAAAAAATTGGAACTCAAAAGCAACATTCGAATCTATTGACATGCACTAGAGACAGTAGAAGGCATTGAGCATGAAAATTCAGCAAGATCAAAAAACTTATTTCCGGTTCTGGTGCTCTAAAGAGTAAAAGGTCAGTTCATATTCATATATCTGAAGATCAATTCCTGGAGAAACAAATTTAAATTGAATTTCTGTTACATGCATTCATAGACCAATAATTGAGGCAAACACATACCAAAATTTTATGTCTGAAGTAATGTGATGTGGATACTTTTAAACGATTCCCTTGCTTTCCCAGGCACCCATGTAAAAGTTCAGGCACAAAACTGACAGCTAAGTCAACAACTGGATGATGATATTGGGTATCGAGCTTATCTTCAAACAAACTGCTTTGTTCAACCACGAACAGAGGAACTGGATAAAACTCCCCAGAAACTGAACTTTTGGGTCCTCGTCCCCAACACTTTTAAGAAATGAAGCATTTGTAACCTGGCTTTTCAGGGTGTCATTGCTCTGACCGTCACCAATCTTATCCTTGAAATCCCAAACAATGGGTAGCAGAAACGAACTGATAGAACCCAATAATGCTTCAAGGAGTTGATCATCATTGCCTTGATTCAAATTTTTTAAAATATGGCGGAATACACGAATGATCCCAGCTGCTGTAAACCAGTTAGCATATTTCATTCTAGGTTTTAAGACATTCAACATTTGCAAATCACAATTTGTTTCCTCAACTGCATTCATTAATGGATCCCGAGAATATGTCAACACATTGGCCAGGACCAATTCCAGACAAGCACACAAAGTATAAACAAAAGATTCCCATTCACTTCCCTGCAAAAAAAAAAAAAAAAAAAAAAAAAAATTATAGCTAAGATGACAAGACATAGAAAGCACCATGCCACAATAAATCACAATAGCAAATCCCATAATAAACTTACAGATGCAACCACAAACTCAGAAATGGCTACAAGAACATTGCTTGCCAAATGCTGCACGTATGGACTCTCAGCAGACAGCGTCAATATCTGTCATCAGGAAGCAACAAAGAAACTGATATATCAATACGACGTCGCAAAGACATGAATTTCCAAGAAGCACATCCAGACGGTAGACACAGTAAAAGAAAAAAGAAAGAAAAAAAATAAAAATAAAAACAAAGCCATTGTTTACCAAGTCACTAAATATCTCAACTAGAATCTGGTCACAAACAGGCTCCGCCTCCGTTTCTTGTTCAGCAACCGAATTGCAGTCGATTCCACTTATCCAAAGGTGGATTTCTCTCAAAACCTGAAAGCAGTTAAATGAAATAAGCACAATGGTTAGGACAATTTTGTTTGTGTTTTCGTGTAGGTGTTTGTGTGCGTAAACGAAGTTTTACTGAAAATTTTTAAGGGTGATTTGCCTGCGAGAGCGCGATTAAAAGATTGTTCTCGTTTTCTCCGGTCAGAGAGAACGGCAGCCGAAGATCTGTGGAGGAATCTGTTTGGAGAGAACTGATAGTGTACGGACGGATGCAATCGTCGATCATACGGCGGAGACGAGGGAGCTTCGAATCATGACGCGTCATCTTTCCAGGCCTGTAATTGTTGCTGAACTGATTTCCTTCACAGCGACGTGAATTTAAGAAGTTTTCAAAGCACGCGCCGACTGTCACGGTGGCGGCGGTAATGGATGGGGCCTCTCAGAACGTTGCGCTTGGAGACTCCTTTTGTATGGGGCCCAAATCTGGGTAGCAACGGTGCGTTTTGAAAAACCGGAAAAGGGTTCAAATTTTAGCGGGTTAGCTCTAAGAACTTCTAGAACCGCTTTTACATGAGCCAGCCTACTCTAAGCTTAAGCTTACCCGCGCTAATACAAAAATGCACCATCATTACCTCGCTCAAGAAAGCGCGTCAAATCCACGCTCTAATCCTAACCACTACGACCCTAAGCAGCTACGCACAATCGCCATTTCTCAGCAACAACATCCTGTCCATGTATGGCCGTTGTGGTTCTATTTCCGACGCGCGCCGGCTGTTCGACAGAATGCCTCAGAGAAACCTCGTTTCGTATAATGCCTTCGTTTCAGCGTGTTCAAGAGATTTGAATCATGGGGTTTTGTGCTTTGAGCTATTTTCCCACATGCAAATTCGTGGGCTGAGGCCTAATGGATCAACTTTCACAAGTTTGCTACAAGCGTGTTGTGAACTTGAGGACTGGTCTTTGGGCTCTTTGATTCATGCTCAAGGAATAAAATTTGGGTTCTTGAATGATGTTTGTGTTCAGACATCATTACTTGGGATGTACTCAAAGTGCGGGGATTTGGAATCTGCACGTAAAGTATTTAGCTATGCAGTAGACAAAGATGCTGTCTTGTGGAATAATATGATATTTGGGAATTTAAAGAATGACAAGGAAGAGGAAGGACTTGGTCTATTTGATAAAATGGTTAGGTCAGGTATTACTCCCACCCAGTTCACATACTCCATGGTACTGAATGCTTGTGGCAAATTAAGATATTATACTTGTGGACTAGCTATTCATGCCCGAGTCATTGTTTTGAATGTGCTGGCTGATTTGCCTTTGCAGAATGCCTTGCTTGACATGTATTGCAGTTGTGGGGACAGTAAAACTGCACTTGACATTTTTAAGAGGATTGAGACTCCAGATTTAGTTTCTTGGAATTCAGTGATTTCTGGGTATGCTGAAAGTGGGGAAGGAGAACAGGCTATGAATCTGTTTGTCCAGTTGTTAAAAATGTCTTTTCCCAAACCTGACGAGTATACTCTTGCAGCTATTATATCAGCAACCGGAGCATTTCCGGCTATTCATTATGGGAAGCCACTCCATGCCCAAGTTGTGAGAGCAGGGCTGGACATGAGTGTCTTCGTTAGAACTACCTTGTTGTCCATGTACTCCGAGAATGATGACACTGGATATGCTCAAGAAGTTTTCAATTCAACTGAAGAAAAAGACGTTGTTCTTTGGACTGAAATGATTATGGGTTATTCTAGATTGGGTAATGGAGAAAGCGCAATAAAAGTATTCTGCAAGATGTGTAAGGAGGGCCAGAAGAGGGACAGCTTTGCACTCAGTGCTGCATTGAGTGCATGTGCTGACCTTGCAACACTAAAGCAAGGAGAGATGATTCATAACATGGCTATAAAAACAGGATATGATGCTGAAATGTGTGTTTGTGGGAGCCTGGTAGACATGTATGCTAAAAGTGGTAATCTTCAGGGGGCTAGGTTGATATTCTCTAGAATAAAAAACCCTGACTTAAAGTGTTGGAATTCAATGCTTGGTGGGTATGGTCACCATGGACTGGCAGAGGAGGCAATGATGCTCTTCGGGGAGATCTTGGCTCACGGCCCAAAATTAGACCAAGTGACATTTTTGTCAGTACTTTCTGCTTGTAGCCACGGTGGTTTGGTGGAAAAAGGAAAGTACTTGTGGGGTTTCATGAAAGCAAATGATATTACACCTGGGCCAAAGCACTACTCCTGCATGGTAAGTTTATTAAGTCGTGCTGGTTTACTGCATGAGGCAGAACAGTTGATCATGGAGTCAACTTATCTGGGAGAGCATTTGGAATTATGGAGAATTCTGCTGAGCTCTTGTGTAGATAAAAGGAACTTAAGAATAGGAGTTCGAGCAGCAGAACAAGTGTTAAGATTAGACCCAGAGGATAGTCCAACATATGTACTCCTTTCAAATCTTTATGCTGCTGCCAGGAGATGGGACTGTGTAGCAGAAATGAGGAGAAAGATCAGAGAATTGATGTTGGAAAAAGACCCCGGAATAAGCTGGATTGAGGCCAGAAACGGCATCCATGTATTCAGTTCTGGAGAACAATCAAACTTGATTGTGGATGAAGCCCAAGCCGAAGTACTTTGGCTTAAAGGAAACATGACCAAATCAGTTGCAGAAGATTTTGATGCAAGGATTTACACTACACAGGATGTATAAGCTAGATGAGAATTCTTATTAACAGAAGACAATAACGTGTTTGTTCAATGTTACCTTTCATTTGTACACTTCAGTTTACACTGAAGAGGGAAAAACTATGTAGCGACAAAAGACAAGGACATTGCTTTTCCACCTTGCTTTGCGGTTCAGACCAATTTAAAGTAACACAACTTTGTCACAAGCAAAAAAAAATTAATAAAAGAATTACTTGAACGTTTAGTTTTATATTTAGATTCAATCATTAATTTTTATTTAAATAAATGTAAACATAATTTTGAAACTAACAATAAAGCCTGAAAGAATACAGGAAATTATACCCCGTAATTTGCATGGGATATTATACTTAATTGTTTGCCGTTGGCATGTGAGAAGCTTAAATTTCAGAAACGATTATACTCATGGTGTGACAAACGGTCATCTCGCAGCTTTCACATTGAACATTCACTTGGGGTTTTAGTGGAATCACCATTACTGCCTCAGTGACAAACCCAACCAATCTCATGCCAAGCCCACTGAAGGATAGGACTGGCCTTTCAGCGCACAGAAAAAACCCCGAATGATTTGGGCTAGTTTTGATGCCCATTTGCTACTCAAGGCATGGGCTGGCCTATTACAATTTTGATTATGTGCTTGCAACACCATCTACACAGAATTTGGGTTCAAACCCCACGTCTTCTCCTCAAAGCTGCTGGAGATTCCAACACAAATACAACTAACCCCAGGTACCCCCGGAATGCTCAGCCGCAGAATCAGGACCTGATTTACTACTTTTTTTTTTCGGTCACATGATTACTAATTCTATTACGTCAACTTGGTTAGATAAAGTTACAATCTTTGAACATAAATAAGTGCCTCTTTGCGTATTGTAGATGCAAATTTTTGATGAACAACCCATATTAACTTGTGCATTTGCCATTCACTGGTGTCCTTCCTCATACTAAAAACGGTCATACCAAATGCAACTTCACTATAAGCTTGCAAGTTTTCACAAAATAAATCACTGTCTTGCAAATGAATCCCTCTTGCAATAAAAAGGCAAGGCTCACAAACAAGTATTCCCAGACCGTATCATTAGCATGTTTTCAGCCATGGCCTTTAGACCTTTTGCATTGGCCTTAATGCTTGTTATTGCGACCAACTTGAGAATTTCTGCGAAGGCATCTGATAGAGATGATTATTCCGTTATGGTGGGCTCCTTTATCTTTGGTGACTCTCTAGTTGATGCTGGAAACAACAACTATTTACTAACTTTGTCTAAGGCAAACATCCAACCAAATGGGATCGATTTTGTGAAGTCTGGTGGAGTTCCTACGGGCCGGTTCACTAATGGGAGAACAATTGGTGATATTGTAGGTAAGCCTTTTGTGGCTATGTGTTAGATGTTAACCCTGTTGATCCTTTTTTTTTTCTCTTTTTTATAATTATTATTGTCGCTTACTCTTGTGGATCTTCATGTTAAAGGGGAGGAACTTGGACAACCAAACTATGCCTGCCCATTTTTATCCCCAAATTGCACAGGAAAAGCCATACTATATGGGGTCAATTATGCATCAGGAGGAGGGGGGATTCTGAATGCAACTGGAAGAATATTTGTTAGTACTTAATAACGATGGGAATACTAATTAATTTTCATTTCTTTCCTTGATTTGCATGAATCGACGCGTGCCTCTATGTTAATTGCAGGTTAATAGGCTAGGATTGGATATTCAAGTTGATTATTTCAACATTACTAGAAAATATATTGATCAATTGATGAGTCCATCCGAGGCAAGAGACTATCTTATGAGGAGATCCATATTCTCCATCACTATCGGATCAAATGATTTTCTAAACAACTATCTACTTCCAGTTTTCTCTGTCGGAGCAAGAATCATTCAAGGTCCAGATGCATTCATTGACGATATGATCGGTCACTTGAGGGTCCAGCTTACTGTAAGTAATTTAACTAAACCACCCTTTATCAACAAAGTAATTCTACTTAGTCTAATAAGTGTGCTTGACTAATCAGTATTACCGACCATATGCTTCTGGTGGCAGAGGCTTTATCAATTGGATGCTCGAAAATTTGTTGTGGGGAACGTTGGACCGATAGGCTGCATACCATACCAAAAGACCATAAATCAATTAGATCAAAATCAATGCGTGGACTTGGCTGATAAGCTGGCAATTCGGTACAATGGACAACTCAAGGATTTGCTCGCTGAATTAAACGATAACCTTCCTGGAGCTCATTTTGTTCATGCAAATGTGTATGAGCTGGTGATGGAACTCATTACAAATTACGACAAATATGGTAAGCAATGTCGGTAACATCATACAGATTTGGGTGCAATACACGCTTTACCTTCCCGCATGATAGCTCAAATTGAAACGTGATTGAACGCATGCAAGACTTAGATGACAAAAGATTTATGGCAGAACCGTTACATGATCGTGAGTATGATCATATATGCCACTTATCCTGCACTAATTAAAAGTACATACATAGGAGTAGATTGTTAGTGATATGGCACATGGACAGCTCTTTATTTATTTATTTTGCCGATTAACGGGAGTTTCAAGATGAAAACTAAATCGTTGTGTTTGATAGAAGTGCCGTTATGATACAAATGATATTATTTGTCAGGATTTACAACGGCAAGTAGAGCTTGTTGTGGAAGCGGAGGTCAGTTTGCAGGGATAATTCCATGCGGGCCAACTTCTAGCATGTGCGAAGATCGCTCCAAACATGTTTTTTGGGATCCTTACCATCCAAGTGAGGCTGCCAATCTCATAATTGCCAGGCAACTAGTCGATGGAGACACAAGATTTGTTTCTCCTGTGAACCTCAGACAGCTCCGAAATCTTTGATTTTCATTTCTCTAAATTTTCTTTACTCCCACGGTTGCCTTCTTGATTCTTGATTCATCAGGTGGGTTTTGTCCTAATAAGTAATGAGTAAACTTCAAATGTGCGACTCTAGTGCTTTAAAGATTTGATATAACAGTTGTTGCCCTTTTTCTTATTGAGGAATTTCTTTGCTCTTGTTTTCTTTTATTCTTTGCCTTATCATTCGTTCGTTCTTAAAATTTTCCTCATGGTCTAAAAGTGAGCCCTAGAAGGTAACCTAATTCTTGGTCTTTAAAAACCATTGATAATTACTTTCAGTTCTTCAAAATCCTGTAATCTTCTTATTTTCTACAGTTTACGCATCGTTCTTTTCAATTCAATAATTATCAATTAATATCATTAAACAATTCAATTAAGTTTAAATATTCAAAAATTTATTCATATTACTAAAATTTAAAAATTAACCCCAAAATACTAAATAATTAACTACCATAACTATTTTATTATATAACTCTCAACTTCTCTCACGCCCACGGCCTTACTTAATTTGACACGATAATCTTTTCTTTTGGAGTATTGTCATGGGTTTACCGGTAGTACACTACAAAAGTGCATTGTATTGAATTTGCCTTTTATCCAGTCAAAGTTTGTTTCTTACACGAAAACTTGAAAAAAAGAAAAAGAAAAAAACAGAAATTACCTTTTATGGTTTAGTCTCATTGTCGGACAAACATGAAAAAACAAAACACGGGAATCATACCCTTCTTGCGAGTTAATCCAACTTTGAAGACATTTCTGGGTGGACAGAATTCGTGGTGGACTGTGGGAAACAAAAGCGGGGTGGGTGCAACCGTCCAAGTAAGGCCTCACCCTTCGCCTGACAAGGTCCACAACAGAGCTAGTCTCTCTGGAAGCGCCACTGGGAAATGGGTCTGGTCATACACTATTTAACAAGCCACCACAAATTGACGGTGTCCCCCTAGACTTCAGTCCATTTGTAGGGCAGTTTGCCCTATACTCTCTCTCTCTCTCTCTCTCTCTCTCTCTCTCTCTCTCTCTCTATATATATATATATATATATATATATATATATATATGAAATTTAAACTTATGTCTCATAAAGCAGTTGGACCCAACAAACAAAACCCATACGGCCATGTAGGCTCTTAGCCAATGGATTTCGACTTTTCATATTTGAAAAAATATATATATTAATTATTACATAATTTTGTAATTATAACGAGTTATTTTTCATCTTTCTCAACACGTAATTTTTTTTATTCTTATTTTATAATTGTATATTTTTCACATTTTGCTCTAGTTAAACATAGAAAGTGTTTAATTTAATATATTGACTCAAAGAAAAAGCAGATGTTTTCTAGATGTGCAATTCAGCCATTAAATGCACGTAATGGATTCGGAACTCCAAAATATCAACTAATCATACATGTTAACTGTGTGAAGGGACCGAGATCAAGAATTAATTAAGCAAAATATGCCGAGGAAAAACCAACTTGATCGGGAATCCTATAGAAGCAAGAAAATGCCAAAAAGAAAAGAAGCGGGGGGCTGGCTTGTCGCTGCTCAATCTGAACGGGGAAGGACACAATTTGTCAGCTATGGTGTGCGACCGAATAAACTGTGCTTCTGGTGCCTCGGAGATTGGCCCCCCACCCCAACAAAAAGTTTCATCGAAAGCGACGTATGGGAAGTTGTCAAGGAGACATTTAGATGGCTACCACTGTGGCCGCGCGTGCCTCTGGGAACACTCCCCCACCACCAGGCCACCACCCATCATTCTACCGACAGCCGATCAATTGACAGCTGTCTTTCCGATCAGTGAACCCCACCTACATAGGCCTTGACTAATTGACCAGCAAGGAATTGCAATCCGCAGTCGTAACTAAGCTCCAACTTGTTTTGGGTTACGTCTGACGGCCCATGCAGGCATTCCCCGTCAGTTATTGTGTTGATCGTCAATTACAACGTTTACAAATAAAAAAGTTACATGGATACATTATATATATACAAGAATTATTAGTTTTATAGTATAAATTTTTAAATAAATATTATTACATAACAACACATAAAAAGATAATATAATAATTTTTTAACATTATATTATATTTTTTTTATGAAATTAAATAAAATATTATTGATTCATATTTTTAATATTATAATATTCTTTTATAAGTGTTACTATCCTCTTTTTTTTTCTTTTCGGTTTTTCAATATAATGGAAGTTAAGGATGCGTATCACGTATGTGCATGCAATAATCATGTAACATGACTCAATTTCTATTACAAATCAAGTTAATTGTGCTCGTATAAATGAGCTCTAATCCCAAATTGACTTTGAAGTTTTTTTTTGCTTTATATTAATTTTCCAATTTTGCTTCAATGTTTATGGAAGGGCATGTCAACAATAGATTTTCATAGGGTTAAAACGTGTTCAGTCACATGCTAGACAAATACCTGTGCATCAATGAAAGATTAGACCCGTTGTCTTTGAATTTGAAAACAATTAACGAAAACAGTGTGTACATGATTTATTTATTTATTTGGGCATAAGAGGAGTAGCACATGCACAAATGATGCATAGCCATGCAGGTCGCCCATCGTTGACTACAAATGCAGCTTAACGTGACTTGCGGTTTTTAAAGTTACGCGAATCATAGCCGTTGGGTTCCTCACGGGAGAGAAGTAGAAGTCAAATCGACGGCGAGGATGAATGGGGCGAATCTTGTGTGTCCAAGGAAGGGAAACGGTGATGTTTGGTAACGGGAACAGTGGGGCGAGAAATCCGGCAAGAGATTGGAGAGAGTGGGTACGGAGGAGGAATCTGATGCGGACATGACGCGTCCGAAATCAGAGGGAAGCCCCAATAATTGCATCCCACGCTGCCCCGACATCCATGATTCTGTCGGAGGTGGTGGCATGCTGAGAATTACACACATATCCACCACTTCTCCTTTCCTCCACCCATCAGTCCCTCTCAAAGTCTTTCAAATCCCTGTGCTCTGTTGTCACGCTACTACTAGAGTACTGCACTTTCTTTCTTTCTTTCTTTCTTTCTTTTTTCTTTTTTCCCGCTTAGCTTCCTTCAATTTCAATTTTTGTAGCCTCTGGCTAGTTCCATATTAAATAATAATGTGGGCTAAGTCACATTATAGTAATCTGTAATTATTGTCTACATTATACCGATTGAACAATTTGCAAGATGGTGTCTAGCCCACAAAATCTATGCATTTGGGTGTCGTGTTGGATAAGAAAATCATTGTGGGTCGATAATTTTACTTTGAGATTGGGTTCGAAACATTCCATTGTGATTAAGGAAGCAAAAGAAGATGTCAAAAAGACATAATTAGACTCCTTACTAATTTCAAATGATTAAGTTTTCCCCTTTTTTTTTCCTTCTATGTTTGACATTGCTTTTGATGATATTTGTCCCATAGCGAACAAAATGCCGTGACTTGTTGTTAGCTGCAATCCATTCACTAACTATTAAACCTCAAAGCTTGGTTCTTTTGGTTAGTTGAGTAAAAACAAGTTCAAAACTTTTAACAATTTTTTGGTTAGTCGAGTAAAAACAAGTTCAAAACTTATAATTTTTTTTTTTTTTAAATCATGACAACTGAATTATAGTAACAGGAACTTGGTACATGGTTATCTTGTTCACATTTAGATTCTGGCGCGGGAAGTTTGGTTTGTTTCCAATTGAAAACAACAGCATATGACTAAAAATAACAAAGCAGGACCTTTGTTTTGTATTTTTCTTAGTCAGTTCCCAAATTGATAGAATGACAGAAGATTCATTTTGGATGGGGCCATAATGCTTGGTTTATAATGACGGCTAATGCTTGCACCCAACTTTTCTCGCGTCACCACCACCAAGGAGGAAGGAAAAAAAAAAAGATCAAACTTGCAGCTTAATCATAAAGTAAGATAAGAACAAACTAACTCCACTGTCTGGAACGTATCTATATCTTGTTTCGAGGTTAACAGAGAAAGACAGCTAAAACATGAGCCGCATACCTCTCAGCCGACCCAGTTCTGGAGCCGACTGAAATGTCGTGCCTAGCAGAACACTGGAAAGCTGCTGCACTCTCTCTCTTTCTCTTTCTGCTATTCTTCTCATATAACCCACAGAAGCTGTTTCAGTGCCCATCAGATTCTCTCTTTCTCTCCCTCTAAATCCTTTAAAATTGGCCATTCACAAACCACAAGTTACCCATCTTCACAAGTTCTTCACTTTGCCACTCATAATTCCTACCTATATAAACATTAACAAAGATACCTTCTTTAAAGTAGCCAACAAGTAACTGACCCAATCAGCTTCTTGTCCTCTCAAAAATGCCATCGGATTCCGGCGAAGCGAAGAGATTAACCAAGCCCCACAACCCTGGAGCTCCGCCGCCGGAGCAAGAGCACCTGCCGTGCCCTCGCTGTGATTCCACCAACACTAAATTCTGTTACTACAACAACTATAACTTTTCCCAGCCTCGCCACTTCTGCAAGGCATGTCGCCGCTACTGGACCCATGGTGGCACCCTCCGTGACATTCCCATTGGCGGTGGCACCCGTAAGAATGCCAAGCGGTCGCGTACTAGTACCGCGCCCTCCACCGCTGGTGCAGTCATGGGTTCCATTGTCACCTCGGCCACGGCGGATAACCTGCCATTACCCGCTACCCCCGTTCTGGTTCCCCTAGCAGCCAATCACGGCGCGTCTGTGCACCTCGGCTGTGGTGGTGATGGAAAGGACAATGGAATGTGTGGAAGCTTCACTTCTTTGCTGAACACGCAAGGCCCTGGGTTTTTGGCACTGGGCGGGTTTGGGCTTGGACTTGGGTCTGGATTTGAGGATGTGGGTTTTGGGCTTGGGCGAGGGCTCTGGGCTTTTCCTGGGGTGGGAGATGGTGCCTCCGGAGTATCTACTAACGGTGGTTCTGCAGCAGCAATGAGTAACACGTGGCAGTTCGAGAGTGGAGAGCATGGGTGTGTCAGTGGGGATTGCTTCTCTTGGCCGGACCTGGCTATTTCAACCCCTGGAAATTGTCTTAAATGAGATAGTCTGAAATTGTCTTTAATGAGATGGTCTTTTTTCGGTCCAGAAATGAGTAGTCTTGGGGAGTTTTCTTGTTTTCCTGTCTAAATTTTGGTTCTCTTGTGGAAAATATGGTTTGATGGTTAGTAATTACTTTTAATCAAGAGATCAGAGTATATTAGGATTAAAAATCACAGTCAAAAGCTATGACTTGTTTTTTAATTCTATGGCATGTGATTTGGTAAGTTAAGTATGCCTTTTGTGTGTAGTGAATTGGCTTTATATCTGGGTAAATTAGCCTATAATTGCGTTCTTAAATTTCTAAATCATTATTAGTGGTTTCATCTTCAACTTTTGGATGTCCCAAAAAAAACATACTTGAATTTTTGGACGTGTAAGATGCAACATCAAATCCTTACTCTTAAGATACGTAGCACTTCCTCATTTGAAAAGAAAGGAATTGTTTATCCATGGCAACTGAGGGGGGGGGGAATTTTTGGAATATTCATGCCCAATCACTCGGAAATGCAACTTATTTCAAACGAGTATGTGGGGACAAAGAGAAATAGGCCTGAACAAAAACCATCATTCCTATTTAGTAATTCATTTTAGTGCATTTAACTCTTAAATAAGAATATGTCCCTTGTATGTGAGGGGAGAAAAAGAGTTTGCAAGCATGGTTATAAACGCAACCTAGGTATTAACTAGACAAAACATTTGACTTATTAAGTCATTGGTTTAACTTAGTGTCATCAAATTTGATTAGAATTAAACTTTATTTGATATTACAGTAAAAATTATATTTATTTAAGTGTAAAAATTATATTTTAAATCAAAAGTAATTTTTGTAATATTTAGTAATTTTTTCTAAATGGTATTTTTCAACCATAATACCTTCTAAAATCTTAGTTTTAAAAATATAGTGTAAAGAATGTTAAATAATTTAATAATCAACAACTATAACTAATTTTAAATTAAATAAATAAATAATAATTTTATAATTTTAAAAAATATCTATAAATTTACGGAATTATTATTTTTTTTTAATAAAAATGTTAAATTTAGTAAAATTTTTATTTGTAAAAATATATTTTATATTCTCATTATAAAATTTTATTTTTGAGAAATACTTTAAATTAATCAAAATTATTTTTTTAAAAAAATTACTCCTAAAAAATCCTTAATATAATAAAATTTTTTTATATAATTAATTTTTTTAACAATAATTTTATTATTATTATCAAATAATATTCTAAATACTTTTGTTCGCCGTATTTTAACCAAAGAGGGCTTTGATAGGTCGGACCGGTCGCGAAAGAACTAGTAGACTGAGTCAGGTTACTGCAAAAATCTCTTAGACACTTCAATAGGAAAAACTCGGTGGACCCGACTAAGGGCTTTTCTTTTTTTTTTTTTTTTTGACTCAAATGACGCGTTGATCCAATTAAACCAGACTGGCCCAACTTTTTAATTAAAATCGTGTTGTTTAGAAACTTTTGATCTTAGTTCTGTGTCTCTGTGGTGAGATGCAAAGACGAGGGTAGCGATGTCATGGATGTAAGTAATATGGACTCAAACCAATTTCCAAGTCTCCCTAAATGGTCCACCATTTTCTTTTCCTTATGGGTATTGTCGGCCGAAAACCATCGTTGTTGTTGTCGGCCGAAAACCACAATTGTCTATGTGGCCCACCACGGCAAATCGTTCTACTCCAATAAGTTGGCCCGCCACGGACTCTGCTTGTCCACCGTGATCAATGCAAATGGAAGAAAAATTCTGTTGTGAACTCAGTATTTCTATACCATTTTTCAACAATCTTTAGGATCTTTGAAATGGTATAAAAGTTATTGTCACACTACCTCAATGTTATTGTTGGCGGTTCAATAGCAACTACGAGTATTCGAACGGTGAATAGAACTCTCTCTTAGTCTTAACTTTTCCGGTTATAAGCCTCGACATTTCTTTTCAATTTTGTGCATTCACATTAAGTTATCGAACGACAAATCATTTCAGAGATCGTGAGTTTTGAGTTTTATGGTTTGTGATCAACAGCATTTTTCTGTAATTTTTGTAGTTAATGATATCATATCTCTTTCTCTGTCTCCCTATTATTCATGTTAGAAACTTTTGATCTTCTCCCGGTTATTGCCACGGTTGAGGATTTCCATGATTTACATAATAACGTATTTTGTGGTATTAGTTGATATTCAAGCCGTGAGTCAATGTCTAACTCCTATTCACATATTGGTTGTACCAAAATCCAATTGTTATGTTTAATTCCTATCAAATACGCTGCCAAAGCCTACAAAATAGCCGAGGAGATATCTTACATTAAAAAATTTGTTATGAATTTATTTGTGTAAGAAACATTTTCATTGTTAAAAATGTTAGTATCTTTAGTTATATCTTTTTTGCTAAAATGCTTAAATATACCTTTTTTTTTTTAGTACGTGAAATTAAAGTCCACATCTCCAAACAGGCACTAAACTTAGAAATGTTGAAAAGTTGGATATGTAATGTCATATGATTGTACATATGGTCTAATTAAATGTCAATTTATACATTTGACGATACTAAAAAATTTGGTCAACCGATGTGAACCATGCTGTTGTGACAAAATTATAAAGAAATAAGTTAATTATTGTTATAATTATAAAGACAAAATTGAATTTATTTGTTTAATATTTTGTGACAATTGTGAGATATTACCAATGATATAATTTGAGACTGAATTGAAAATTTGATTTGTTATTTTAATTTTAAATTCAAGTGTTTTAATAACTATTTTTTTTTTTTGGTATAAAAAATTGGGCTTTCAAACCGAAAGGGCTCCCGAGTCCTGACTTTGAGCCGTCCGTGCAGTTATACAGTGTAGCCTAACGAACTGCACAGAATTTAAATTGAAGAGCACAAATTTAAATTGAAAACTCTTTTTTTTTTTCTAGTACTTCTCATTGCTAACAAAATTGAAATTAAAGAGCACAAATATACTAAATACAATTTCATTTATCTAATGCACCGTATTATTTTGTTATTAATAAAGAATATTTATTTTATTCATTTGTTTTAGATAAGAAAGTTATTGTGTTGATTTTAATTTGGGCTACACCCTCTTATTAAGCTCAATAGGATCTGAACATGCAATTAATGGTTCTCGAGTGGAAGTAAAAGTAATCACTACGACGAGAGACATGGAGTAATGCATACTAATTATAATGAGAATATTCCAAATAGAAATAATTATTGTGTTAATTTTAATTTGCGCTACACCCTCTTAATTAATGCATGCAAGGACTCTTTTTTTTTCCTTTTTTTTTTTACATATTTCGTGAGAATTAGGGTAACTAATAAAATTAAATTTTTAGTTTTAAAATAAATTTATATAAAATAAAAACAAAATGTATACAATTAAAATAATTAATAAAATTTAAAAATTATATTAAAAAATTAAATATTTTTATAATTTAAAATTTTATTGATATGACGTAGAGATGAGAAGACTTTTATCAGGAAAAATTTTCGGAGGCCATGTGACTTATATCATCTGACTTTTGTTCTATCACGGCATACTTTTCAACGAAAGATTGTACTTTTGTTACAAATAAATTTATACTTTTTTTTTTCCTAGAAATCGCTTTGTTTCTTAATACCAAAATATTATATGTAGTTAAAATGATATAAAAAAAAGAATTTATTTTTTTTTCTTTTTCACAAAAAAAGAAAGATCTTAGAGATTGTATAATATGATTCTCAAACTCTTTGTCTACAAATAGTGTTACACCCTTCATTGTAAAATATCAATTATTTGTTAAACTTTATAAAATAAATTACGTAAAAATAGGATATACTAAATTTAAAAATTTAAGAATTTTATAAAATATTTTTTATGAAAAAAAAATAATGAAAAAATTCATTGAATTGAATTAAATTTATAAATTTAAGAAATAGTGAGAATTCAGATAATTATGAATTATATATATATATATTAATATTAATAAAATATTAAAATTTTTATTAAATTTTAATAAAAAATTTTAAAACGTAATTTTAATTTATCTAAAATTTTTGTTATTTTTTATGCAACAGCCCACGGAATCATCTCATTTGTTCCAAGACTTATCATATTTACCCAAAGAGACTATTTATTAATTTTAAATTTTTAATATATTTATTATTTTTTTATGATCTTAAAATAAATATTATATATATATATATATTAATATCATTAATTAATTTTATATTTACATTAAGTCAATTAAAATTTTTAATTAAATAATTATAAAATTTTATGATAAATATAAGTGATATTTGTCTTTTATTTAAATAATTAATTAAATTAATTATTTTAAATTTAAATTATAAGTATTTTATTTTATTTTATTTTTTTAAAATTATTTTAAAATTTTTAAATTTCTTAATATAAGTAAAATAATCTAATTTTGTATATTTAAAGAAATAATTTATTAATTATTTAAATTATATAATTTTTTTTTTAAATATAATATATTTTTTTAAAAAAAATTTTAATAACTTTTTACTTAATCTTTAAAAATTAAATAAAAGTCTTTAAATATAAATAAAATTAGGTTTTATTTAAAATTTTATTTGATTAAGATTTTTTTTTATTTAAATATGACTTATTTTATTATTAATTTTTAAAATTTTAATAATATATTATTTAACTTGTAAAAATTATATAAAAATATTTAAATTTAATTAATATTAAATTTTAATTAAATAATTAATTAATTAAATAGAATATTTTTTATTTAAATTTGATATATTTTATTTTTTTTAAAATTTTATAGTAAATTATTACTTAACTTACAAAAATCATATAAAAATTTTTTAAATTTTGAATATTATCAAGTTTTATTTAAATAGTTAGTGAAATTAAATATTTTTTATTTAAATATAACTTATTTTATTTTTTTTTTTTTGCAAAATTTTTAATAACTTATTACTTAATTTATATAAATTATATTTAAAATTTTTATACTTGAATAACTTTAAATTTTACTTAAATAGACACTCAAGTTATGTATTTTTTATTCAAATTTTATCTATTTTATTTTTTTCTTAAATTTTTAATAATAAGTTACTTAATTTGCTAAAATCATGTAAAAGTCAAAATGTTTGAATAATATTAATATTTTTTTAAATAGTTATTTAAATCAAATTTTTTTTATATTTTATTTTTTGAATTTTGACAAATTTTCAAAATATACTCTTTTTATAATATAAATTGTCAAAAATATGTTTTATGGAAAAGTGTCCAGAGCTGATTTTTTTTTTTTTTACCCTTAACCTACACTCCCAATTAGCAATTTAGAATTTGAGTTGCACAATCCTTAACATTGTAAGGTGAGCACGCTTCACTCGCTTATTTTTGGAGTAAAATTAGTAAATACCCTTTTTATTTTAAGTGCGTGTTGCTTAATTCTTAAAATTACATAAAATGGTGCACATCTAATTAGATTACAACTGCAGCTACCATGTCGCGCCATTTTAAATTGCCTCGTAAGTGTAGGATTGTGTAGAAAGCTGGGACAAGCAAAAAGTACCTGTCGACTAAAGCCCTGTGACACAAGTAACTTGAAGCTTGATTTATAATGTTGTAATAGACAAACATTATCTCACTGTTATAGTTAAAATTCAATCAATTTTGATATTACTATTAACTAAATTATATGAATACTCTCAATTTTATTAATTTAAAAATATTATGTAATAATAATTAATAAATATACATAATAAAATAAATATGAAATTATACTAATAATTCTAATAATATTTCTCTAATATTTACGTAACAAAAGTTTATACTAACCAATTATATAATAAATTAAAACTCTCAAATCCTACTCATTTAGTGGGGAATACCAAGACTTCTATATTAAGTGAAGTGAGCCTTTTATTTTTTTTTTTTTTTCAAAATCCATTTAAATGTTTCCTTTTATAGTCCAACGCTTTTGTTTGGCATGTGCATATTAGTGACTTCAAATTTTTGGATTTTGAGATTCCCTTAAATGGTGTTTATGGGCAACTATGTTTATTGGAACTGGTTTTAGCAAGAGGCAAGACATGCCCAATGCATATTTGAGATGAATGCTACTTCAACTTAGGCGTATTATCTAACTATAAGGAAAATTTTTTTACTTTAGTCGATGATATAGGTGTGCCTTTTAAAAGTTTTTTTTTTTTTTTTTTTTACTGTATTAATACTTTCAGAGGATGAAATTGTATTTTAAAAACATTTCAGGAGAATTGAGACAACTGTGAAATTTTTTATTTTGCATTTTTTGCTGCATTTTTTTTTTTTTTTTGTTCTAGTTCTACATATTTTGCTATTACTTTTGTCTTGTTTTGCTACTTTGCAGTTTTTTTTTTTTTTCACAATTCTGCTATATTTTTTTTGTGTAATTAATGCAACTGCATTTTTCTAGTTTTACTATTCTAAGGTTGTTTATTCGATAATTCTCTTAGTGACAAAATTAAGTGTACATCAAAACAACATGAAATAGTCAATCAAGTAATTTATAAAACTCATTCAAGTTCAAATAAAGGAAATAATTCCACATTGTCAATTAGATTATTTGAAACTCACTGGCCAACTTGGAAGTAAAGAAAATTTCTTGAATTATTTTGATTACATATTACAATAAATTACTATCTTTGTTGGGTTAAAAATAAAAAAATTAGAAGAAAAGCATAAAGCCAATAGCTTCAAAGAATACATTTTAATGACAAACAATTTCTTTTAATGATTTAAAATTTTGTAAATATTCCTTCTGTCCGCGCTTAGAGTTGTAGTTGGTAGTATTGCCAATTATCATTCAACGGGATTGGTATGGAAAAGGAAAATTTCAATATCCCGCCAAGGGATTAACACCAGAATTTTGTAGAACAATCAACAATTGTAAATGAATTTTTTAGATTATAGCTTTATCTATATTTTATATTTTATTAGTGGTCAACGAGACATTGATGTTGATCATAACATAATAACAATAAGAACACTATTATGAACCTTTTGAGTGTTAGTAATCTCATGTTGTAAATATTTAGAAAAATACTACTAACTTACGGATTTATTTTTTATTTTTTATTTTTGAGTAGAAAATTACTTAACAAATTCTTTCGTTTTTTCTTCCTGCTCACAAATAGACAAATAAAACCACAATACAGGGTTACTTAAAACAATAGCCATTTTCCTCCACCATTACTTTGAGCCCAGTGCCCAAACTTCGGCTGTTCATTGTTCAAGAATTTTGATTGCTGCTTCGCGCCCCAACCACACCCTTATCTCATTTCACAATTTCAAGTCCCATATCCACCAAAATCTTCATCTTCTACTGGTAAAATGCTCGTCCATGGAAGAATTGAAGCAAGTCCAAGCCCAAATCGGCACCAATTGTCTCGCCCCAATTAGACCGGACCCTCACGCTGGGGCAAGTTAGTATCTTCCTGTGAAGTTTCTGAGGAGGGCAATCTGGGCCACGCTGGGCTCGGCTCATATCTGTGAAGTTAGCATCTTCCTGCACTTGTAGCACTACATAATGGGCTGTGCAGTGTTTTTTTGTTACAATTCAACCACTATACCCGGAGATGGGCAACAACACCTTTAACAAAAGAAAATTAAAAAAAAAAAAAAAAAACTCTCATAAATAAGTATAACTTCGACCCCTAAAAAAAGAAAACTCTCATAGATAAGGTTTCATCACCAATACCACTGCGATTTTGCCAAAAAAGCCTCCTTATTCTAGTTCTTAAGTCGGGCTCACGGATTACCCACATCGCACCTACAGCCGCACCTACAAGCAGACCGACATTCATAACTATCAGTGTGGCGGCTAACGAAAAACCATTTCTTTTTGGGGCAGCACAAGGATATGTATTTATAGTTGTCGTTGTATTCATGGTTGCCTTAACCAGCGGCAAGCCGAATGAAACAAAACAACAATGCCCCCAACAGCAACCGTGCCTAAAACCACCCATATTCTTGCTTCCCTGATGATTATTAGTAGAAATCTCTCTTGTCAAACCTGAAATCAAAAGGAATCATGTTGGAAGTTGGTCACATTGAAGTTGCTTTTACAACAAAACAAATTAGCAAAAGTTACGTAGGAGAACTCATATATGGTTATCTTAATGTTACTGTATTTTGAATTTTAACACAAAAAACAAACTTATTGATACAAGTGAAACCGACAAGTGACATTGTGAGTGATCATAGACTAAAATTTTACCCATAAAACAATTGAGCTCAATGGTCCGTTCAAATAATAATTGCAATAATTTTTTTTTCTTCGCTAATCACCACGCCAACAACGATTATCACGACAATGCACTATCCTAAAGAAAACTATAAATAATGTTTTATAAAAGATAGAATTTTTCTTTTTCTTTTGGTGCATAAAAATATTGAAGTAATAACAATTTCACGTCATGCCACTTGTGTAATGCAAGAACCGTACACCTGTATTGCGCAATTAAGAGCCTTTTTACTTTTGTTCAAGGATTCCCTAATAGGGTGGAAAAGCACTGGAGAGAGAGGCTGGGAGGAATTAGAGATAACAATCACTAAAAGTACAGAAAGAAACAGAGAAGAGGAAAAAGAAGAAACTAATATAACACGGGCTGCTGGAGTTACATTTAAACGAAACCAATGCTGCCTAGGCCTAAGGAAACAATAAAGAGAATCAAACTTTACACTAAAATTTAGAGTTCATTTAATTTTATCCATGAACCTTGAACAGAAGCGTAATACGAATCGAATGAAAGTTGGCCGCATGAAACGAGCTTAGCCCAAAACTCAAACCAAAGTCAAAGGAGGCCTAAGAGAACTCAATGCCCAAGACATAAGTTTTTAACTCAGGTCCAATCTAATAAAAACTAACCCAATTGAAAAACAATCGCATGGGGCGAGTTTGGCCTTGGGATTGGTCTTGGACTTTAGGATGTAGACTTTGGATTTGGGAGAGGGCTCTATATCCTTAAAGAGTTGACATGAGTTGATTAAATTAACATTAATTTTCACATCCGTTACCATTCCCTTTGACATCCGAAAATGTACAATACAATGCGTGGCAATAGTCATATCAAATTTCGATACCCTAGGTTAAAAAAAAAAAAAAAAAATGTAGACAGATCGAGCTTAGTAATGTTAAATAGTAAAATTGTGCCGAGAAATATAATTAATTATTCATACATCATCATAAATGTTATAAAGTAGTGATGTTTATGAGGATTTCTTAAAATACATATTAGAAAACATTTAGAAAAATGATCAGGACTACATTAATTGTGATACTTCGGCAAAGTAAAAATTAATTTCTATATTTTGAGGCCATTACTCAATCGTTTAATTTTAATTGTTTAAATTTTAAGCTTTAGTCACTTCCATTAAAGTTAAAGAAATTAAAAGAAAGTGTTAATTATGTAAACACTCTCTCTCGATATTACACTTCATTCTATGGGTCTCCCTGAACTTTTTCTTTTTTGTTTTCTTTTCTTACAATAACTTTCTTATCTTTTAGGTACACTCCATCGATGTACCGGTAGAATCACTGAAGTAGGCCAAAATAATCTTGTTACAATCACTATACAACATCTAATTTCAGTTTTTTCTTTTTCTTTTTTTTTTGATTCAATTTCGAATTCCAAATACGATTTTTTTAAAATCTTTGTGGTCATTTACTAATTTCAATTCTACCCAATTAATAAAAATTGTCTAACTTTTCCTAGATCTATATGTTTTGTTTTTTGTTATCTGAACCGAGGAACAAGTATCAAAACAGTAACTTCCACAATTATAATACCTCATGGTAGCCCAACACTTTTCAGTAAAAACCGGGGAAAATATTTTGAGATGAGTTGGATCGAGAAAGCCATAGAGTAAAAGGTATAATAATAGAAGGCGATCAAGTCGTACTGATTACCCTCATTTAAAAAATGAGGCTCCTAAACCTCACTTGTCACGAAGATGGTTACTTACTGTTCCAAGGCACACACCTTTACTTGCGCTTATTGGCATGCACAGGGGGACGTTAGTAAAGGACAATAAGCAAAAACCCATTTCTTGTCCGTCTTCTTTCTTGCTAAAAGAAGAGTAGTAGTCCAGTGATTTGAACAAAGGGACAACTTACCTCTTGCCATTGGTTAACTTTGACTGATGATTATACCCCTGAGGCCCTTTTGATTTGATGCAACACACCTTTTTGACGATAGCATGATTTGGCCTTTCTACTAAGGCTGTTGACTACTAAACAGGGTCACTACCTTCTAAACAGTTAATGTAATTACCCCAACACGTGCCCTTCACAACAGTTAAACGCTACATTGAAGACAGTTCGAGACTCATTCAATATTTTAATTTTGCATGTTCATTGGGTTTCGCTTGGTTGCCTCTGGCCACATGCATTGACAATTTTGTATATAATTGACTTCATAAACAATTAATTTCGTATTAATTACGAGGAACATGAGCTCTACTCGATATCATGAAATGAATTTATCGATATCCCCACAATGTTAATTTAATTTGTATGATGGGATGAAATTTCCATTGGGTTTTGATTGGAATTGTTTCAAAATCTTCCTTTTTTGGCATATACTCCCGATTTTCCTTTGACAACCTTGAGGTAAAAGGAAACAAAAAATAGAAAAATGTAAAGTAAGCAATGAATCAATTATTCTCAACTTATGGTCCGTTTGTTTGTAAAAAAAATAAATTGTTTCTACAAAATACTTTTTAAGATAATTTTTTTCAAAAAAAAAAAAATTACTTTTTACTGTTTATCTACCAAAATAATATATATATATATATATATATATATAATGTACATTAGTTATTGGCCAAGTACAACCTTAAAGTTAAAATAGCAAACAAATAGTGTGTATTATTATTGCTAAACGAAAATTCCATCTTAACTCTAAAAAATTTCAGTCCCCACTCCGGTTACTGTGTTCGTCAGCCTTCTCGTTGCAGTGACAAGTAAATCATAAGGGATTCAAAATAATGAGAGACCAAGTTATAAAACAAAATTGTCAAAGCCGGTTATTCTTCACGGAATTCAAAATCGAAGAAAAAAATTTGATTTTTCAGTATGACTGGCAGGAAGTTTGATTTTGGAAATTTAAGTTTCGTCGAGACAACAATGTTGGTTAGTTTACTTGTAATGGCAATGAGAAGGCCGGCGACTGGAGGCTAGGACACAGCAGCCGACGACAAGTGACGCTGACCATGGAGCAGGAGGGTGTCCACAGCCCGCTTTCAAACTCGTGCTCCCTTTTAGTATCTCAAATTTAGTTTGTTGTATTTTCAAAAAAATTGACTCTAATTTATTGTGAGTTAAAGGTTTTTTTTCTATGAAAATGAAATTAATTTTGATTGACTTACAGAATATTTTCCATTGAGTCTAAATTTTTGTCTTGACAAGAAAAAAAAATGCCAAAAAAGATTTTTCTTTTTTTCTTTTTTCTTTTTTTGACGAATGGACCCTTACTGGAACCAATTTTCCGAATTATGGTTAGATGCCACGGGGGGCTGCGGGGTGATGAGACGAGAACATTAATAGCTTGTATTCCACTAAAAATCAATGCAAGAAAATAATTTTTTTTTTTTTTTAAAACTGAAATATTCTTATAAAAGGATCAAATGGCAAGCGTTTATCTTTTGTTTAATGACCCTCCTTTTCCCCCCGGGATGGGTGGGGGTCTCCCCTAAACCCTTGATCTTGTGCACGGTCTTTTGAGCGACTCATTAGCCTCGGCATGTGCACCTGCCTCATGCATCTTAACTTTTGTTGATTTTTTGTGGGCTAAGTCAATTTGTTTGTCGCTAACAAAAGTAAAAGTAAACTGTAATCTAGCTGATGGCCATTTACTGGTGTGTGCTACACAGGGGGGGAGTGGAATCCAAAGGGTCTGCTTTTGAGGTGTGTTCTCTATCCCACGCCTTTTCCTAACCGCAAGAGCTAAGCTACATTGTTATTACACGAAATATGGTCCCTACATATTTCTATATTATTAGATCAATTGGGATTTGGTGGCACAAGTTGACCTTGTTAGCTACATGGGAGCTGACCTAAAATCAAGTGTACTGGTTGACAAAACTACGTATTTCTTTCAACCTTGGATCCCAAAGCTGCTGCATACAATTATGCCACAAATGCTGCAATAAATCCTTGTGTGTGTGGGTGTGTGTGAGGCGGGGGGAGTGAATGTTGTCGGTTGAGGGACGTCTCATAGGACATCAAATTTATGCTTTTGTGACCCCAAAAACTTGTAACTCATAAATTTCCATGTATTTGATTTACTTTATCTGTGTTAAAAAAAAAAAAAAAAGAGGGTCCACTCCGTGAGTTTGTGCTGCAAATTTAAGGTTTGACTAATACTCGGATACCTTGCAACATTGTGGTCCCGCAACACCTACCATGTTTAATGGGAATGCTACAACCACAGAAATTACTAGAGAGAGATTATAAAAATAAACGTTATTGAATACCGCTGTTGCTTAATGGCACTAGGCTCCCTTTGAAGACCAAGTACATCAATTTATTGAAAAAAACGAAAAACGTGGAACTATTATTGCAATGAGGAATCTGAGAGTGAAAAAGGGTTGTACTCCTATTTCAACTTTTGCACTTAAAAATTCAATTAAAAAAACAAATAAATAAATTGGAAAATTCAAAATATTGTACAGCTGCAGCTTAGCTTCATTTTTGTTTAATAGTTACAATGAATTCTTTTATTTATTTATTTATTTGATTTGATAAGATGCCAAAAGGTGCCAAAAAAAAATCCTTCAAATTGCAGGAAATCCATTACGCACTTTAATACATTACTATGTAGAAGAATCTAGATTAAAAAAAATCCTGGGATTTTAGATTAAAAATTGCAATTTTCGTTTTAAGACGCAATGATGCTTGTTTGGACGCAGATTTGCATTAGCCATTGCAAAAACATTCTTGAAACAGAAAAGTCACATGTATATGTTGCGTTTCCAAGGCCAGATTGATATATTGTATTTGTATGTATGATTATAAATAATTATGGAAACAATACATGTGCGTGCAACAGCGCTTCTTGTGCTAATACAATCCGTGAAATTTATAAGATAGCGTGAAATTAACTGTATTTGATTGAAAAACATAAAACGAGGCACTTTAGTTTCTTGAATACAAGTAAATTTCCACTAGAAAATTAAAACTGGGGAGCACAGGGACAACATTCCAGTTGGAAGTCTAGGAATTTTCTTTTGTAAAGTAAAATGGGAAGGCAAAGTTTTTCTCCCTTTTCTCGTTAAAAAAATAAAATAAAATTGCGTGTGATGCATGTTATAAAATGAATTAAATTACTATACTAAAAAAATAAGAAATTAAATATCAAAATTAATAAATATTGTTAATTATTTTAATATTTTGCTTTATAAAACATTCAGATCCAGAATCACATTATAAGAACGAGTGCTTCAAATATATAGAACGCAACAATCGGTAATTAGAGGACTCGGACTCTGCGCCGGTCTAATTGGACAGAATTCAGCTTTATAAAATCAGCTGGTTGTTTGACTTTTGGCCTTGGACCGTAGGAAGAAAGAGCCTAAGTGGGTTCCACCGCAGCCACGTGTTATTAAAAAGGGAAATTAAATGGAAGGAAATATAATACAGTTACAATAAATAACAATTATTTATTTCAATAAACTAAACAAGAAAAAGGGGAGTTTTTAAAAAAAAAAAAATGAAAAAAACCAGTAATAGGCCAAAACAGCACTTGATTTGCAGAAGTCAATGTGTTTTGTCACTATTTGTTAATTGGAGTTGATTAATGTGGAAGATTGTGGAGAGAAAAACAGGGAGAGGGAGAGGTCAAAATGGTGTGGTTAACAGTGTATGGTTTTTGTTTTTGATTTACTGGCCGCAAAGAAATAAATGAACATTTTTGATATGGAGAGAGCTCTGTTTTGTTTTGTTTTATCTGTGCTGCAGTGAGGAGAGAGAAGGTAGAGAAAGGTAGGTTCTTTTTGAGCTCTCTGAGGTCTGCTAATGGAGTCTTGAGTCATCTTGGTACGGGGATTTTAGGTATTCTGTAAATTCTGTGGCCCATTTACGTGAAACCCTTTTTTTTTTTTTTTTCTCTTGCTTTCTTGCTGGGTTGAGTTTCTTTGCATGATTTGGAGATCTGGGTTTTGCCCTTTGACCCTCTCTCTTTCTCAGCTTTTTCTTGAATTTTTTTCTATTCTTTTTTCCTTTTTGTTGAACTTTTTTCTGGAATGGGGGTTTTGACTTTGTTGGATTGAGTTCTTCAATTCTAGGGTTGTGTTTGTTTGTGGTTCTGCAGCTTTTTCACTTCAAATTTGTGAAACATGCGCCCTTTTAAAATCCAGATCAAGAAAGCTCTAATTTCTTGTTATCACATTTAGGGTTTCGAAACTGGCTCTGCTGAGTGAATTCTTCTCGGATGGGCTAAATCCAACCGAACCCAGCTGCTTTCTTGAACCTTGAGGTGGTTTTGCTTTCTTGGTGGTCTATCTGATTGTAAAGTCAAAAGCTTTGATGCATCTATCACTGTGGAAGCCCATTTCCCACTGTGCTGCTCTACTCGTGGACAAGAAGAGCAGAAGAAAGGATGGGTCGGAATCCAATGTTGAAATCAAGAGAAATCCATCAATTCTTCGAAAGCTTCAAGAACTGAAGCTCAGGGAGGCTCTTGAAGAAGCATCTGAAAATGGGTCTCTCTTCAAGTCCCAAGACATGGAGTCTGAGGCAGTTGCAAACCAAGATGAGAGCCTTGGGCGATCACGGTCCCTTGCAAGACTCCATGCACAGCGCGAGTTCTTGCGGGCTACAGCACTGATTGCAGACCGTGTATTTGAGACTGAAGATGACATTCCTGGCCTGCTTGAGTCGTTCTCCAAGTTCCTTACAATGTACCCAAAGTACAAATCTTCAGAGAAGGTTGATCAATTAAGGTCAGATGAGTATGCACATTTGTCTCCAAAGGTATGCCTTGATTATTGTGGATATGGGCTTTTTTCGTATGTACAGACTCTTCATTATTGGGAGTCTTCTACATTTAGCTTGTCTGAGATAACTGCAAATTTGAGCAATCATGCTCTCTATGGTGGTGCTGAGAAAGGAACTGTGGAACATGATATAAAAGCCAGAATAATGGACTATTTGAACATTCCAGAGAATGAGTACGGCCTTGTTTTCACTGTGAGCAGGGGTTCTGCATTTAAATTGCTTGCAGAGTCGTACCCCTTTCATACAAATAAGAAGTTGTTGACCATGTTTGATTATGAGAGTCAATCTGTGAATTGGATGGCTCAAAGTGCCAAAGAGAAGGGTGCAAAAGTTTACAGTGCATGGTTCAAATGGCCAACTCTCAAACTTTGTTCTGCTGATTTGAGGAAGCAAATTTTGAGAAAGAAAAGGAGGAAGAAGGATTCTGCAGTTGGTTTGTTTGTGTTTCCAGTCCAGTCAAGAGTAACCGGGGCCAAATATTCATACCAATGGATGGCACTGGCTCAGCAAAACAATTGGCATGTCTTACTTGATGCTGGTTCATTGGGACCAAAAGATATGGATTCTCTGGGTTTGTCCTTGTTTCGTCCTGATTTTATTATCACATCGTTTTACAGAGTATTTGGATATGATCCAACTGGTTTTGGATGCCTTCTTATCAAGAAATCAGTGATGGTTGCTCTCCAAAATCAGTCTGGGAGTACAGGGTCTGGAATGGTGAAGATTACACCAGAGTATCCCTTGTATTTGAGTGATTCTGTGGATGGTCTGGACAGATTGGTCGGCATTGAAGATGATGAAGTTGTTGAGAATTCTGAAAAAGCTTCAGAAACTCGCCCAGGATCACAGTTGCCCGCATTTTCTGGTGCATTTACCTCTGCTCAGGTGAGGGATGTCTTTGAGACTGAAATGGATCAGGAAAATAGTTCTGATAGAGATGTCTCAAGCACCATTTTTGAAGAAACAGAGAGCATTTCTGTTGGGGAAGTAATGAAAAGCCCTGTCTTCAGTGAAGATGAATCATCAGATAACTCATTCTGGATTGATTTGGGTCAAAGTCCACTGGGTTCAGATAAAGCAGGTCAGTTGAGTAAACAAAAATTGAGCTCTCCTTTACCACCCTTCTGGTTTTCTGGCAAGAAAAACCACAAGCAACTCTCTCCCAAACCTACATCAAAGATATATGGCAGTCCAATCTATGATGACAAGGGGGTAAACTTGGGCCCACACGATGACCACCACATGCTTTCATTTGATGCTGCCATTCTATCAGTTTCACGGGAGCTAGATTGTGTGAAGGAAGTACCTGAAGAAGAACAATTCACTAAAACAAATTTCAACCGAAATAACAAAAGGGACTCAGAGCACATGAATATTCATGAGATTGAGGAAGAAACTGCAATTGCGAATTCACTTGCAACCAGTAGTGTGCCAAATTCTGCCATTAGTAAATCCCATCTTAACTCTTCTTCTGCTGTCCAGTATTGTGGCTTGGCAAACGGCTCAATCTCTGCAACCTGCCTGGAGGTAAAAGAGAGTGCAATAAAAAGAGAAACAGAAGGTGAATTCCGGTTGTTGGGGAGGCGAGAAGGGAATAGGTATGCTGGTGGTAGATGTTTTGGGTTGGATGAGAATGACCATCCAAGCAGGGGAAGAAGGGTATCATTTAGTATGGAAGACAACCACAAAGAATGTCTGAGTGAGACTTTGGAGCAAGGAGAATTATCGGCAGCCAGCTTGGATGATGAAGCATATGATAGTGATGGAGAATATGGTGATGGGCATGACTGGGACAGGAGGGAACCTGAGATAGTTTGTCGCCATTTGGATCATGTGAATACATTAGGTCTCAATAAAACCACCCTTAGACTGCGGTTTTTAATCAATTGGCTTGTAACCTCATTGTTGCAATTGAGATTCCCCAGTTCAGATGGGGATGGAAGAGTAAATCTTGTTCACATCTATGGCCCCAAGATAAAGTATGAAAGGGGTGCGGCAGTTGCTTTTAACTTGAGGGACAGAAATCGTGGACTTATCAATCCAGAAGTTGTCCAGAAGCTGGCTGAAGCAGAAGGTATCTTTCTAGGCATTGGTTTCCTTAGCCACATACGGATAATAGATAGCCCAAGACAGCGGGGTGCTTGGAATCTTGAAGATACTACCCTGTGCAGGCCAATGGAAAATGGTCACCACAATGAGAAAACTGGGTTTGTACGGGTTGAGGTTGTCACTGCATCTTTGGGATTTCTGACAAACTTTGAAGATGTCTACAAATTATGGGCTTTTGTTGCCAAGTTTCTTAATCCAGCCTTCATCAGAGAGGGTGTTCTTCCAACTGCTGAAGAGGGATCAGAAGCGTGAATTTTGTGACATCCATCAATAGTTCTCTTCCAGGAAATGAGTGGATTCTTTCGATCAGGGATCCAAGTCTGAGAGTCAGAGCTGAAGATCAAAAGCCTGAGAGAATGTCAGAAGGTGTTGAATGGGTGAGGCTGTATTCTTTTGCTCTTCCTTGTGACTCTCTGATGCAACAGATGAATTTATTAATTCTTGTTTGCTTTTGGAAATTTTCCTTTTACCCTTTTGGGTTCTTGTAGAGGAGGCTTTAGAACTTGTATCATCTGCGGAAAATATGCTGTGTAGGCCTCAAAGCAGAATTCTATGTGCAGAAACTTCACCACTCGGCATTCGGCTTTTTCTCCATACAAAATCAAATTTCTTGCTTCTGTAAAAAATTTGACCTCTTAGCCTGTTGTAGCTTGTGATAGAATGCAGTGGTATGTTCACCCCAATTCTGGTACATACAACAAACAGGAAGATGATCTTTTCTATGCGATAGGAAATGCATTCACATGAATGGTTTTCTCTCTCGTTTTTTATGGAAGAATTATTAAACGAACTTTATTTCCAGTGAGTCTAGCCTGTATATGGAAGGTTGTTTTTGCTATTCTCATTAATGATGCAATCTTGAGTGATAATCTACCCCAAAGTTTTCTTGTCTGATGGGGAAGATGCAGAATTGATCGATACCAATTGCAGGAATTTGAACAGTAAGAGTTGATCTGCCGGTATCGTTCATTTTATGGTACTCATGTTCACAACAAATAAAAGCGTTTGGTATACTTAGTTCACCATTGTCATCTAGACAGCTTGGTTCTGGAACCAAGTCTTCTGCAACCCTCAATGATTCACCATTGGCAAAAACAATTGACGTCATGCTTGTGCCAACGACTTGCTCGTGTTGGTTAAGTTGCAGCCTACAGGTTGAAGGGCATGACTAGTGACGTTCAATCTCCCTCCAAATTAGTAGTTATACTTTCTAGACTTCCGAAGAATCAGTTTTCTATTACCAACAAACTTTTTCTTATACAAAGCTCAACCTGGTAGCTTTAAATAATGAAAACACAGGTGGCCCGAAGGTCAAAGGATTAAAAAGGGCCGAATCAAAATCCAAGCAACAGCTTTTTGATGCTAACAGATCAAAGGATACGTGACATATCTCCTAGCATAATGTGAAAGCTCATCATCAAGGTTCTGCTGATGGGGTATCTTTGACTCTTTCTCATGATCATAATTGGGCCACACCCATTTACTCTTGTTTCCCACGGAAATAATGGTGGACACGTGTATAATCCTGTTTCGCTTGCTTTTGAGCTCTGTGGATTCTGGGGTTCTAGGAAAGCCCGATAGTGGGTCTTTGTCAAAAAAAGTTTGGTGCGGCCATTGACACTGCAAAGTTACATTTTGAAAGCAGATAATCATGGACCAAAAACCTTCTTTCTATAGAACAAAAAAAACCAAAGCAAAGATATCCCCACCCACCACAAGATACTCTTATAATTTCAAATGCGAAATCTTCCACACCATCTAATAGACGGCATAAAGTACTGAAGATGCAACGCCAACTTTAACAAACTACTTGTAGATTCCCCGTGGGGAGGTGGTGGCTGGCGACATTGAACCGTTGACAGCCTTCAACTGATTGAAGACGTGGTAGCCCAGATGGAGTAAACTAATAGTTAGAATTATAAAGTTCAGCATGTCTTCTTAATGCATCATCGTCGTCATCATCATCATCATCATCATCATCCATGACCCTACATCCACATAAACAAAGTTACGTCAAAATGAATCATGGAGCTTCCAAATTTTATAAGCTATATATCTTGTAGGGAGAAGGGTCATGCTAATAAATTTCTAAAATTTCATAATATGCAATGAGATTGACATGCACAAATAAGATTGGTGTTAAACAATTTGGCTCCAGAACAAAGAAATTTCAATTTTACACCAACTTCAATCATGATGAGATTGACACTCAAATCGGAAGGGCAATGTGCTATCACGTGCCGGTAAACAAGTGTTGATTTTAAAGCTGTTATCCAAACTATTCCCTCGTACGTTACAGCTCGTGTCGGGTGGCCAATTTTCTTTTCGAACATGAAAGACATTTGTTTAAAGGAAAACGGGACGAATCTGGGGCAAAAAGGCATTGGCTGTTATCATTAAATCAAGTTACGATCAATGCCATTGAATACACATTTTTAAAAATATGTAATTAAATATTTGTTTATCCAATTATCAGTAATTCTATAGCTTTATTACTGAAAATGATTTTTCTGTTATTTCTGTAGAGCAGGTATAATAATTGCTAATTTCACAAGCAAATAAATCAATATTTCTTTTTGTTTAAACGAACATGTTTTTTGCTCCTTTTTCAAGGCTATCAATCCCCTCAAACCTGCAAATTCCGTCTTATTGCATATACCAATGATGTAATGCTCTAATTGATTATCAAGTGCCATAAAATCAACTAGAGAAAATCAAATGAAATCTTGTTATGAGCTTACAAGAAGAGTTGTTTTAAACCGCGTACAGATTAATTCAAGAACTTGACTCAGCAACAAACCAGCAGTTCCAACCCCAAGCCCGCCAAACCATCTATCACTACAGTTCAATCATGGATAGGCGGCCCATATCAAGCGGTTACAGGTCAAGATCAACTTTGATGCCAAATTTTAACCAAGCTAACTAAAGCGGGCCTGGAAATTGTTTGCTGAAATGCTTATATAATGTTTGTTGAGGGAAGAACTTTTCACTACCCAAGCCCAAGTCTCCTTTAGCCTTAGAGGGAGAGGCTTTGGCACTAGAGCAAGCAAATTTACAGGCTTAATACTTGGGCAATAGCGACAGGCCCCTATGGTACATTGGCCCAATCATGGGGGATTGTAATCCTCTCCTCAGGCCCTCTTGCTAAAAAGTGCAAATAACCCAATTTGGCAGATCCTCAAGCAAGGTTGCAGATTCGGTCACAAAGGCTACGAGGTTCAAAACTTTGCCCTTGGATTGGACGAGGCCCCTGTTCTTTTACCAAACCTTAGTGAAAATTCATACTTCTACGAGAATTCTTGCTTCTTGTTTGCTTCTTAATGAATCATACTTGGAGCTTACAAGAAAAAAAAAAAAAAAACATGGGAGTTGAATGTTTGTAAATCATAATTGCCTAGCAAATTGCTTAGGTGAGATTAAAAGGGATAGCATTAGGCTGGCTTTTGAAGACCCTTTTGCTTTCTTTGTAGTATTGAATTGAAAAATCAAGCTACAACAATTAGTTAAAGGCAATCATAAGGAAAAAGTATCTTTAATTGCATACTTCAGTTCCAGACAGTAGGACTCAACCCAGTAAGACCGAGTTAGAGACTTCCAAGAAGAATGCCGGTTCAAATTGTTCTATTATGGAGCTTGATGGTACGCGATATGCATTTCTTCAACTATTTTTTCATTTTTTCAGAGGAAGATTTATTTTCCTACAAAAGAGTTGTGGTCGAGCCTAAGGGACTGAAACCTCCAGGAACTGCATTCACATGGAGGAAGAAACAATTGACTGGCTATGAAAAAGCTAAAGTTCTTCACAGAGCTTAGACCTAAGAACCCTTTTTCCAAGGTTGCCATGCAACCATCATGTGTTGATCCCTCACGCAATTCTAAAGTGGTAAGCTTTAAGTTCAAGCCGGTTACACAAACATGACGGCCAGAGGTGACCGATATTGATTCTTATCTTCATGTTTGTCCTCTTTTAACACTCATGCAGGTTGTGCCAGCCACCTTTTCCAAGAAATATTTAAACAAGAAGCATGCTGAGGTCAAGTTTTGTAATGCAGAGGGGGGAATTTGGACTGCTCAGTACTCTCGGGGAGAAACGCACAATAGTGCCATATGCAATGGCTGGAAGGAGTTTTCACAGGACAATCGTTTGAGAGTTGATGATGTTTGTGTCTTTGAACTTATTAGCCTAACAAAAATCATATTGAAAGTCTTCATTTTTCGTTTGAGACCCCAATTGTCACCCTTCATCAGTGAGTAGACGATATTCTTCCACGGGCAAATGATTTCGAGAATCCTCAGTTTCCTCTGCTCTTTTTGCTTCAAGCAGATGATGGCAGCCGAGAGAAGGTAGATGAACCCCTCATACACATTGACAGTGATTGTGCTAGGGGTGATGAGCGTAGCTAGCCTATTCCACGCACCAGAATCTGAGCACCATCATTTCAAGCTCCCAAAATTGAAGAGAATGACGATGAAAATGCTATTCTTGTTGAAATCTCAGAGGACTCGTCATCACACAAGAAAAGAAAATAGTCGTCTGCATTAATATCGAAGTGTAGAGGACAGTTTTGGATTGCGTTATTAACATCCCAATTTGACTCATATGGAACCTGTTCTAGTCTGCATTGACTGCTTGAATTTCATAGCTTTTGTTTGTTCCTGGTTACATGAATCCAGGGGTGTTAAATTCATGGATTAGACTTATAAAAAGGTGTCACGCACCTCTCGCATTGGATACGAAACAAAGCTCAATGCCCCAAACAAACATTGTGTTCGCTTGTGTGGAAATAAGGTAAGGAAGGAAATAGAATGAGAAAAAGGAAGGGAGGACTACCCACTTTACTTGTTTGTTTGCAAAGAAAAAGCAGAAAGTAAGGGGATGGAACATCCATTTTCAATACAAGAGTCCACAGTACAATATATATCAGGACGCTTCCTTTAGCACACCGTAAATATTGGGCTGACCGTGGTGGGCTACCATTTGTTCTTGCCCAGGAACTTATCCAGGGCAAAATGGTAAGTAGATATTCTGTTTGTACCCAAATAACCTTGTTCAGAAATATATCAGCATTTCCACGCTTGTAGAAGGCGTCACAGTGCTTGAAGATCAACGACCTTCCCTGGAAATTGAGACTTTAAACACTCCTCTCTTGACCATTTCAAAGGTACAAACATCTCTTGCTTGCAAAAAATTCTCCCTCGCAAATTTTGCCCAACCAGATGAGAAACAGCTTAACTGGCCAGATTTATAAATGAGCAGCTTTACAGGCCATGATCTGTTTGCAACCTGAAGCATCACAATCTGTCCGTGATAATGACCATGTGGCTCCAGAAAGCCCCGTGGTATTTGCTGCATCAGAACAGGAAAAGTAAAAATGAATATGCAGTATCTAGTCTGTTAAAATGGCAATGCAAGAACTTGTTCTTGCCCTACCATTGTATTACGTCTAAAATGATACAACTGAAAAACCACAGTGAAGGAAGGATAGTCATTGAATTTGCTTTTAGCTCCATGTGCACAAAGAATCCCTGAAGGTACAGATCTTCTAGTAGCCTGTTTACCAGCAGTTTTCTTGCATGGGATTTGCTCAAAGTTGCCTACATTAAAATAGATGAGTTAATGAATATATGAGTTTCACTGAACTGATCATCATAGGAAGTTTTCTGAGATTTGATGCATTTTGAGAAAATCACAAGAAACAGAAACCAGCTTATTACTGAAATCTGAAAATGACAAGAAACCTCAAAATGACTATGCATATTGCAAATCACTTACTTCAGTTTTCCCCACAGAATTACCTGACTTCAGCTTGCTATTGGAGTTCAATAGCATCACTTTCCTACATTGACTGCCACTGTCTGTGTCCAAAGTATGCTGCAGCTGCAAACCTGTTGTGGCTTTAATATTTGAGTCAATTGTTTTCATCTTACAGGCATGAGAACAGGGTGATGATGATGTTTGTCCTGTTTTGTGGGATGTGAAGTCAACCAAGATTTCTGCAGCACCATGGCCATGGGTTTGTTCCATGTAGGGCTCTTGAGATTCTCCATGAGTAAAAGGCTTCTCATTGCATGAATATTCTATCTCTGTAGCACTCTTATCAAATATAAGGACACAAAAATGGAAATTTCCCTCGTATTTAAAAAGAAGAAAATGTCCTTCAGCTAGAGAATAGAACTCTACAAATTCTTGCCAACCCTTCTGTAACCAAATTTCTCCATCACACTTTGTCAACTCCACTTTCCATACTTCACCACCAGGGACATTAAGGACTACTGTCTCTGGAAGACAATTTCCGTAAGTCCGTACAAATTTTCTTGGAAACCCCTGACAGAAGTACCAATTGAAGTCACCTTTAGGGTGAATGAGGAATGCCAACAAGAAACTACATCAATAAGTTCAATACATAGAACCTTATAAACAGAACCTTGGACAAGTTCCTGTATTATGGATGAAACTGCTCCTCATATCCCCTAAGTTACTTGGGTTGCTAGGCATGATCATCAACCCAAATACATTTCTCCCTTGTCTAACTTCCTTCTTTTAACACAAAAATATAACATTTAAAACACCAAAAAGGAAGCAAGCACAGCCAATAGGCCAACATACAATGTAGTAACTTTTGGATGATGAAATGGTATATCCGTACTGCACAGATGCATGGACATATTCTGATTGAAATGATAGTCGATTTTCTTCTGTAGATTTATTTATTCTTCTCGACAGCTTACTTAAACAATCAATATTTTGACCATGCAAAGGCCAGATATAAAATGTTCGATACAAAAATACGTCTGTGTAGAGAATAGCTAAGCAGGAAAGCGAGACAAGTGAACATCCTTACAAGTTTTGCGTCTCTGATGTTATTCTCGAGAAGTATCCTGAAAAACTGGGGTGCTTTGTCCGGGAACATGGAGTGATGTGACTTGCTGAGCGACTCTAATATTGGCTTCTCTAAATTTAGCCACTAATATTTGTAGGTCTGCAATTCACAAGGGTTCAACAATTTAAGCTATATTAACCACATGAATTAGAGCATCTGATTCTAACCAAGGATGAGAAAATTTGATAACAGTACTCATTGTGCTTATGTTGACATTTATCCCCCAAGTTAATCACGCCATTACTTCTCAATTTTCTGATCTACTAAAAATTGAGCCTAAAATACCCAACACAAAGTAACCTCTACCTTTAAAGCTCCATAGATTATGTTGGTGACCGAGGCTACAACAGCAAAGTACACATACAAAAATGCTAGATAGGATAATGAAGCCTTAAAAAGATTTCACCTTTCAGCAACTTGACACAGACCTCTGTTCTTGAAATTACCAGTACCAGAAGAGATGTAAATCATCTGTAACAGCCGACAACAACCACATCCTCTTCCCACAACCTCAAGATACCATCAAAAACAACCTTTTGGCGTAACATGCAGACAAAAGAAACAACAATAACACCAGAATGCAGCCAGCACCAGCATTACTTAGACAAAAAGCAGAAATAAATAGAGAAAGAGAGGGTACTCAGGCTCACCATGCCTCCAACCCCTTAAACCCAATTTTCAGATCATTGCCACATAAGGCCTTTCTGTTCGGTGCAAATGATAAAAATTCCTATTGATGACCTGACATCTAAAGTTAACACTAAAACTACAAATTTTTCAGAAAGAAGAAGATGATGTAGAGGAGAAAAGAAGCGCAAAGAACAAGGAGAAGTAGAGAAGCAGTGGTACTTGCCAGTTTATTAGAAAGTGTAGAGCCTAAAACCAAACCTCCCCTGTGGCCTTCTCTCGAAAGTCGAGCCTGATAAGCAAAAAGGAGATTTCTCCTAGTAAGTAGTGAAGGACCCTGCGCCGATGTTCAGCAGAAAGGTGACCAAAGCAAAGAGCCTATTATGTGGTTGGGAAAATCGTAGTACAACAGTACAGGCCTCTTACCATGTCACGTTATCAGACCTGGATTGCGTAATCCAGCTGGTTTACATTGCTGGGAAGGGACCAAAAGGTCTTGGACCATGCTAAACATAAAGAAGTCCATGCATAGTCAATGTATGAAACTTAATCCACATGTTCATTGGAGCTGATAGTGGACTAGCACATTTCACGTCTTCTTTTTTAACGTTTTAATCATTTTTGTTAAATGGTCTTCCTATTTTTGGATTTATCTCAGAATGAAAGCCCACTCGACGAAAATTTCTATCTTGAAATGTGTTGGGTAAATGTTTACAGTAGAGCATTCCGTGCCTTGAGAGTCTTTTTAATGGTTTTTTTAATTTTTTTTTATTTTTTTATGAATGGTGTAAACGTAGCATAAAAAGCGTAACTAGAAAGAATGAGAATAAAATAAAATGGGACATACTTCACTCTTGAGAGAATCTAAAAATGTTGGAGAAATTAGGGTTTGAGAATTAGAAATTGAGATTTGGGAATTTAAAATAAGAAAAAGAGATAAAATTAATTTTTTCAAAGGAATTAGCCTCCAATGATTAGTTTAAGGGGATCGGGTCTCCAATTATTAGTTTTCAATAAGTTAAACGTTTTAATAATATTATTAATTACTTACTTTCAAAATTTGTAAGATATTACAATTATATAGACTTGATAGACTATTGATATAATTCTACCTATTAATTCGAAAATAATAAAAGATAAATATTAAATAAAATAATTAATAATAATAATTTTTTAAATATAAGAATTTCATTATTCTCCAACTCTTCAAATTAAGCCTTATTATTTCTTTCAGTCTGACTTTTTTTCATGGAACTTCTTTCAAAAACTTGTCTTGATCAATGATTTTCTTTAATCTCACTTTATTCCATAGAACTTTTCTTATATGATAATTGAATGTTACATTGCTTTTGACATAATAATTTCTCTTTGAAACATGCCATAAAATATCAACTGTAACTTGCACTTAAACTTGTTACAAATTTTTGAAGGAATAGGTTGTTTGATCAACTTCTCATTCATTAATTCAACCTCAATGACTTACTCTTCTTTGAAAAATTCAACAATTTCTACGGATTTTTTGAATAATTCATCAAGTTTCATAAATGATAAATTAGAATATTCAATATAATAAGTTTACCAGAATTTTTGTCATCCATAATTTCATACTCTAAGTTGATGTCATCATCAAAATCTTGACTTTTCACAACTTCTAATTCTAAATTAATGTCATCACCCCACAGTATCATACTTTGAATTGGTATCCTCACGCTTTGAATCAATATCATCACCAAAATCTTTGCCTTGCGCAAGGTCATGCTTTGTCTCTTTAGCTTTCTCAACGTCAGTAGGTTTGCTGGCTTCTTTAGCAATTAAGTGATAAATTTTAGTGCCTAGCCTCTCTTCTTATAGGCGAGCAAAGGAAATCCATGGGGAACGAGATTTAACTTCATGTCGAATGTCAAGAATAAGTCTTTCAATAAAGGTTTCCACCAATTGCCTTTCTAACCAATCTTTCGATCAGTTGATCAGTCGCTCAAATTGACTTTGATATTCTAAGATGGTGGATGTCTGATGAATTGTTGTAAGCTCTCCTTCAACATTATCTCTTGATCGATTCTATACTATAAAAAGAATCGTCTGTTCGATCCGCTTAAAAGACTCTTGCATGTGAGATAATGATTTTTCAATTCGAGATATTATAGCGTCAGAATCGGATAAACTGTGTGAAAACATATTGTAAGATTGCCAACAAGTGAAATTTTTTTTTGGTAGTGGTGGGTGGAATAGAAATGAAATCTCTAAAATCACTGCTATGATACCAAATGTTGAGAACCTAGGGTTTAGGAATTAGAAATTGAGATTTAAGGATTTGAAATAAGAAAAAGGGATAGAATTGATCTCTTCGAAGGGATCAGCCTCTAATGATCGCTTGAAGGGAATCGGCCTCTAATGATCGCTTGAAGGGAATCGGCCTCTAATGATCGCTTCAAAGGGATCGGCCTCCAATGATCTGATCGAGAGATCAGTCTCTAATAAGTTAAACTCTCTGATAATATTATTAATTACTTATTTTCAAAAATTATACGGTATTACAATTATATAAATTTGATAAATTATTATTATAAATATAATTCTATCTATTAATTTAAAAATAATAAAAAATAAATATTAAATAAAATAATTAATAATAATAATTTTTAAATAGTCAAAAAAAAAAATATTTACTACCTATCGGTCTCGAGGAGACTTCATCTCTCTCATACAGTTCAAAGACACAAAAGTCGCCAATTTGCAAATTGTTCTCCTGCACAAAATCCCTCCAACCAGCGTAATTCTGTACTTTTGTTCACCCATAGCTTCTACCAAGGAAGTAGTTGACAAACCAAGTTCTTCCATCCAAACCGTCGATCACGAGACTCTTGCAATACTCCATGGAAAAGCTCGCTGGCATTGTCTACAAGTAGCATTTCATTGAGAAAACATAAAATTGATAGATATGTACGTAAAAATATTTATAAATAATAAAATGCAAGTTTCAAAGTACAGCACTGCCGGAGTACCAAAATATAAGGAGTAACATTCGGCGGTTGTAGGGAAACCATGAAGAAGGGATTTTCAGACTTGAAAGCAGTGCTTGCTAGCCTTATGGAGACAATTAGCTGTTTCATCAGCTGTCAATTGGCACTTCCTCCTTGCACCATTTGAAAATTTCTTCAAACTAGATATGCCTGAAAATTAAATCTTTTAGTTAAAATGAAAAAATTATGGAGATTGGCATGAACACATGACGTGCTCCCCAAACATTCAGACGATGGTCAGAGCACTCTAGGATAAATTTAGCAGCAGATTCAGCAAACAGGACAAAGTTTGAGAATGCGAATCAAAGTCTTCCACTATATTTCAGTGCAGCAAACTGCTTATCAACAGAAAAGGAAAAAAAACAGCAGTTTAGCTATGGACAACATTGGCCCTGCCAAAATTTCATGGTCTCCAAATGAAATAAGCATCACGGCAAGAAAGCTAAGGACATGATACAAGGTGCACAAATAAAACACACTTTATGATGGGTGTTCATTTGCTTATTGACCATATCTAAAAACTGAAACCTTCAGTGAAATTTCGTAAGGCCCAATCATTTCAAGTACATACATCACCAACTTCCAATTTACTGTCTTGCACAAATTCTTTCCAACCATCACAAAGTTCTGCCCATGCTTTTCCCCTTGGTACTAGATTCTGGTACTTTAAAGACCAACTTCTCCCATCTAAATTATAGAGGAGAACATTGCCATGATGTTTTTTAAAAAATTTCCTAGCAGCGCTTGCTGGTATAAGCTACAGAAGGCATTCGAAAGAAACAACCTTAAAACAAAGTAATAAAGATGTCTTAAACCAATAAATTTTTGAAGGAACACGAGTACAACAAATAAATGAAACATCAAATTGAAAGCTCACCACTCTTGATCCAGGAAAGATATATGATGGCCGCATAAAAACCATTAAAAAAGGACTACTAGATTTGAAAGCAGCACCTGCACTACAGAGAGCAGCATTGGCTTTATCATCATATCTCCAGGGTTCCATCCTTCCCATGATCCTATCTAACCTGTCTATTTGGTTAGGCATGCCTTTTCCTCTATCACCTACCCTTGCTGCAAAAAAAAGGCCTCCATTCAAGAAGCAGAACAATTGTGATACAGGCACAAAAATTACAATGGGTAAAAGTGGAAATTGCATACCGTTAAATTGCCTTTGTGGATAAGCTTGCTTTGCATCATTCATCAAACTCTCCAGCTTCACCTTATTGGGCCAAAGGCATGACCATTGTGATTTCTGTTTCCTTTTTGGGCTTGAGGAGAAAACTTCGTTGATTTCAACAGAGACATCATTTTTAGTTTCTTTATCCCTCGCCTCTTGTAATTATTTGTTATACCTTGACTCCTTTTTGCCATTCCTTGTATGTGAGGGATGGTCCAATTCTACGGCAATTGTATCAAATATGATCACATGAAAAGCATCTCTTCCCTTATACTCAAAAACCAGAAGCAGCCACATACTAGAGAGTAGAACACTGCAAATTCTTTCCATCCATTTTGAAACCACACCCTCATCTTCTGATTTGACCAATCCTACACGCCAAACTCTACCACTGGGAAACTTAAGAGTTACTTGATTCGACAGAAGAGTTCCATGGTTTCTACAAACTTCCTCCCACATACATTAAAGAATTGATTAAAAGAGCCAATCTTTATTGTCCCCGGAGGTCATAGGCACAATAGAGGCTAAACTCTCCCCTCTCTATAAACCCCACAAGATTTTACAAACAAAGTTACGTGACACCCACAAAAAAAAGATAGGATTTGAAGTGGAAACCCATCAAGATTCTGCCTTTCTGACGAAACTCGAGATTCAAAGATAGGGCGGACAAAAAGATCAAGAAGTGAACAGAGTTCTTGGGCCAACAGTTCTTTAAGAAAGTTTTAGCTAGAATTAAAGAAGAAGAACGAGAAGAAAGGAATACATACATGCCTCCCATCGCGTATGGCATCATCAAGAATTATCTTGAAAAAATGCGGAGAGTTCGTCCGGCCGTCTCTGTGCCGGCGAATGGCCGTTGCTGCCATGGAAACCGAATTCCATGGTGCGGGAAAAGTATCTCTCTTATTGCACACTGCTCAAACTATAACCATTGGGGAGCTTGTTGATTAAAAGCTCACGGGTTACTCTTCATTTATTTATTTATAGAGCAGACTGAGATATACCATGACTCTCCGAGGAACGTTACTTTGACCGTTATTCATTTAAGTTTTTTCAATGAAACTTTGCTCTTTTATTTCAGTTTTATGCCTCTGCATTTTGTTTACTTTGAATCTGTTTTTGAACGAAACTTAAACGTTACTTTGACCGTTATTCATTTAAGTTTTTTCAATGCAACTTTGCTCTTTTATTTCAGTTTTATGCCTCTGCATTTTGTTTACTTTGAATCTGCTTTTGAACGAAACTTAAATTTTTTTCAAAACATATTTCGTCTAGTCAAATGCTTTTTTTTTTTTTTTAGAAAATCAAATAATTTCATATATAATGGAATCTTAATGAACAAAACATTCAATTTTAAGAAACAAATGAAAAAGAAAAAAAAATATATAATAGAACTACCTTAAAAAAATCTATAAAAGTTTGTGATTGTGATTGATTTCGGGTTATCACATGGGTCAAAGAGGTCATCGGCCATGACATCTCGAAGTAGCGTGGACGTGAAGATAAATGCATTTGGAAGAGCTTCTGATGTGCTACAAATCTCAAAAGTAACCTTGTCATTTTCACTTTAAAACAGCCAATATATTATAAAATACAAGTTAGAATTTCTTTTATGGTAGCAAATCCTTGACTAACACCTAAATTAGGAACCATAAACATCTAACTACTAGCAGGGTCAACAAAAAAAGATGAAATTAGAAACCTTAAACTGAACTTTCTTTTACTATATCAGTTTAGCAAGATTGTCTTAGAAATGATACGACCCTTCTGCCACAATTTCTTGGTTTCAAAATGAAATGGGGATCAAGGCACGTAGGATATGAACATTACGCTGAGTGCACTGGCTTGCATCTCGATCAAATCTAAAAACAGAAGTTTTCATTGAAACTCCACCATCCTTGATCATTTCAAAGACACAGACATCACCAACCTCCAAATTGTTGTCCTTGGCAAATTGCTTCCGACCACAATCAAGTATTGCTGATGTTCCTTTATAGGATGTTTGGATGTAGTACTTTAAAGACCAACTTTTGCCATCCAAAACCATGTAGAGCAACATAGCCTTGAACCTTCTTGGAAAATTTACAGGCAAAACTGACCTGCATAGGCTACCTTTGATCCGTGACGATGGCTGCATGGCAACCATGCAAAAAGGTTATCACATTTGAAAGCAATTCTGTCTCTACAGATGGCATTGGCTTTCTCATCATCTGCAAAAGTGTCATCCTTCCATTGACCTCAGATAGGCCAGTTGTCTGGATAGGCAAGCCCTTATCGCCTAACTTTGCTGCAAAATTACATTCTCCATTCAAGAAGCAGAACAATTGTAATTCAATCACAGATGATACGATGGATGGCCTTTCTTTGGGCTTGGAATACACAACTGAACATCACATGCCTTTAAATTGCCTTGTTGGACAAGCTTTCCTTACATCTTTGGTCGAATTCACCGTAGGTGGAACTAAACTCTGTGACTTAAAACTAGCTCCCATACTTGTTGGTTGAACTGATTTTCATCATCTTTTCCAGCCGAGTGCGGTCAATCATGATTTCCCTTTAGTTTTTCAACTTGAGGCTAAGTCCTCCACGATCTCAACAGAGACATCATCTTCGGTTTCTTCAGTTTTTGGCTCTCGAAAATCTTTGTCAAAGTTGGACTCCTCATCACCATGCCTTGTGCTCAAATGATAGTCTACTTCTACAGCACTTGTGTCAAATATTATTACATGGAAATCACAACTTCCCTCATATTCAAAAACCAAGAAGTGGCCACGAGCTATAGAGTAAAAATTAACAAATTCTTTCCAACCATTTCGGAACCACATCTCACCTTGAGATTTTACCAATTCCTCTTCATAAATTGCATTACCTGGTACCTTAAGAAGCACTGGATTCACCAAATCATTTCCATTGTCTCTTACAAATCATTTCCACGGTCTCTTACATTCTTTGGGAGTGTGGTTTTATGCTTGTTGTTTGACCGATTGTGTGAAGTGCTTTAACAAAATTCGTTGCGCGTGGTTCTTCAGGAGTTGGATGGTTTCTTTCGTTTTTTCAGAAAGTCTGGATTTCTGTTCACTAAACTGCATTAATAATCGTAATATTCGATTTTCTAAACAATTACAGGGTGGCAAACCATGGCAGGTAGCCTAGGGCGCGTGGCTAAAACAAAGGAATAAACTCCAGACTAGATTTACTTATTAGAAATGTTTCGTTGATGAATTTACCGTGCATAATTAATAAATAATTATTTTATTAATAAACAGTGACAAGTATAAGGATTTTCCAACTAAGAAAATTTCCCGCAAAAAAATTAATCCTATTTATCCATGAAACGGGAATAAGAAATTTTGAAGGATTGTCCAGGAATACATCAATTTCATTGCATCCATCTCCCATTGAGGAGACTGTAAGGCAACATACGACCTGAAGATTTAAGGGCTTTCTCTGAAAATGGAGACCTTCAGCACTCTACTCTTAAACATCTTAAAGGTGCAAGCATCTCCAACTTGCAAGGAATTTTCCCTCGCGAATGCTAGCCAACCACCTGACAATATCTTGCTTCTAGCTCTACAACTGAGCAAACTTACAGGCCATGATCTGTCTTCAACCTGAAGCATGACAACCTGTTTTCGAGGAAGAATATGCATCCCAAAAAGGCCAGATGGTAGTAGCTGCACAAGGAAAACATAGATGCTTAAATAGAATAGGAAAAATTAGTGAACTGGTGTGAATTTTCATAGAAAAAATGTTGTGGGCAACACATTAACTTAACGCATCCTATTCTACAAGGTACAGTTTTCAGTTATTGCTTTAGGACTGACTGACTTGGGTACCCAACTTGCTGATTTTGCTTCTTGATAAACATGACATATTGATCTTCCAGTCCCTAAGTTTCCCCAACATTGTTAAACTGGGACTGCATTGTATTTCCCTAGAAACTCTTCTTAAGGCAGACATTTGATGTACTGAACAGTGGTAAGGTATAAGATGCTGATAAAAAAATATCATTGTTTTAATATCTTGTAGGATGTATCAGGAAAATAGTACTGAAAAACACCAAAGTCTACCAATATGGTCTGAAGTTGTTACTCTAATATATAGCTCTTATTGTTTTCTGATGCATAAGAAATCCTATTATAGAGAAATCTATGAGCCTGAGATAGTTTCTTCTCTAGAATAGCTGCCAAGCTACCATATGTTCATAATGCAAGAACACGTGTGTTACGTACCACAGTGTTATGTTTAAAATGATACGGCTTCAAAACAACTGTGAAGGATGGATAACCACTGAATTCACTCTTTGCTTCATGATCATGCGAAATCATTGATTGCGCATACCCTGTATCCCATGGACCAACACCTACAATAAATTAATGAGTATACGATTAATTAGATTTCTATGATGAACTTATTATCATTCTATAATGAATTTGTAGCAGTGATTGTTAAAACGGCAAACATTGAAAGCATAAATCAAACATTTGACAATGACGGGTAGCAGGCTTGCCTATTACAAGCTGGAAACATGGTTTGGACGCAATAGGCCTTGCAACAATTTCTTGGATTCAAAATGATATAAGGCATCATTTTATGTAGGCAATGAACACCAGAGAGAGCGTGCCAAGTGAAACACACCTTGTGTGGGGAGGTCATTGGCATCTTGTACAAATTTAAAGACCGAAACTTTCAATGAAACACTACCACTCTTGATCAGTTCAAAGACACAAACATCGCCAACTTCCAAATTGTTGTCTTGCACAAATTGCTTCCAACCACTAAAAAGACTTGCAGCCTCACATGAATGACATGGATAAATGCCATACTTTAAAGACCAACTTCGCCCATCCAAACTGCACAGGACAACCTTGCCACAATCCTTCATAAAAAATTTCCTAGCAAACCTTGCTGGAATAGCCTACATTAACCATTCAAACAAGACTAGAAAGCATGCAACAAAAAAGCCAAGGATATGTAAGTTGTTAAGCAATACAGTAGCAAATGAATGCTTACCATCTGTATTCCAGGATGAACATATGATTGCTGCATGGCAACCATAAAAAAAGGATTATCAGAATTGAAAGCAGCTGCAGCTCTACATAAAGCATTGGTTTTCTCGTAAGGTGTCAAGGGTTTCATCCTTCTAGTGTCCATATCTAAGCTGTTTCTCTTGTTATGCACTACCCTATCAACTACCTTATCTGCAAAATTAAAGACTCGATTCAAGAAGCAGAACAATTATGGCACAAGCACAAACAAAAAAAGAAAGTGGAGTTTTTTTTGACATAAGTAGAAATTGCACACCCTTAAATTGCCTTGTTGAACAAGCTCCCTTTAAATCTTTCATGGGATTCTTCACATTCATGCAACCAGATTGATTCCCAACAGGTGGAGCTGACCTGTGTAACTTAGAATTGCTTTCAGCCTTTCTATTTGAATTGGTTTTCATCATCTTATTAGGCCGCAGACATTCTGATTTTGATTTCTGTCTTGATTTTGGACCACGAGAGAAATCTTCCAAGATTTCAACAGACACATCGTCTTCAGTTTCGTCATCTCTTTGCTCTTTAAACCTTTTGTTATAATTTGACTCGTTTTGGCCATTCCTTGGTACCAAAGGATACTCAATTTCCAAAGCACTTGTATCAAATATGAGTACATGGAAATCACAACCCCCCTTAAACTCAAAAACCAGGAAATAGCCACAGGATACAGAGTAAAAGTCCGCAAATTGTTTCCAGCCATTTTGGAACCACATCTCTCCATCAGATTTGACCAACTCTACTTGCCAAACGGCACCACTAGGAACCTTAAGAAGCACTGGACTCGATAGATTATTTCCATGGTTTCTTACAAACTTTCTTGGAATTCCCTGATAAAATAATCAGGGTAAAGCCAAATGGCATTCCATAAAAGTAACAATAATAATAATATACATTGGTCGACAAAGACAGGCAAGACCTTGAGAAAGGAAATTAGCAGATAAAAACATAGAAATTTAAACCCACCAAAATTCTTTCTACCCCTCGAAAAAAAAGGAACTCATGAAACCATCACACAGTTTAATTTATGAGTGGAATGCTTTGTTCCCTTGGGTTCAAAAAGTAGAAAGAGAAAGGTAGAATCAAAAGAAAAGAGCACTTACAAGCTTCCCATCACGTAGACATTTATCCAGAATTATCTTGAAAAAATGGGTTCTTTTCGCCTGAAACATTAAGCAGCCTTCGTCTCTCTCACTGCCAAGAGCCATCTTTCTAGGTTTCTTACAAGCTTGTATCTACATTTATAGAGAGAGAGAGAGAGAGAGAGAGAGCGCACGCAATAACGCCACCACCGCCAACTCGATTCTTAATTTCAATAATTAAAATTTAAATCGTAATACCAAAAAAAAAAAAAAAAAAAACTGAAAAATGTACATTATGGACTAATGCAGAGAGAGAAGCTCAACAGCCACATGGCGAATGGAGTCCGGGTACGGACAATTGGGGTCCAGTTGTACACGTCCAGTATATTTGGAAGCCCCGAAATATCCGGAAAGAATCGTGATGGTAATCAAAAGGTTGTGTTGTATTCATATTAGTTTGTAAATTGTCAGAAATAAGTAAAAACCCCTTTGATCCAAAAAGCCCGTTTAATTTTACGGAAAAATTTGAATTGGAAATTTTACAGAAAGATTTATGGCTAGATATTTGGTTATAAACCAATCCAATTCTACCCAATTCAAAAAAAATAAAATTTTGAATCTAAAACTTTGGTTTAATCAATAAAAAATTATGTTGTGCAACTTAAATAATAAAATATATAACTAAAAATAAAAGAATATGCAACATTTTATCAATTACCCATATACTTATTTTTGATGAAAATTTTTAAATATTTATTTTAAAAAATAATTTTTTTAATGTCATATATATTGACCATAAAATCGCAACCTTAACAAAATACATAGACGAGCCCTCAATGTGCGGCCCAGCTTAACCCTTGTTGAGGCCCACAGGGCAAGCCTAGAGCCCAGAACTGGACTCTGACCCAAAATAAAAGAGACTAAACAAAGAGCCCACCAATAGCTAATAGGGGCCGGAACCTGTAAACTAAAACCCAAACCCATAACTTAAGAGTCCTTCCGCAAATGACATATGCCCAGATTAAGGCCCACGTATGTAAAGGGCACCAGCTCTTTTGGAAGGTACGGCAAATTTTCAATTCTTATCCTCGACAAGGACAGCCTAAAAGAACGTGTCCAAACATGTAAGGGAGCTTTAAAGTTATTTTACCCTCTACCACGTGTCCAAAGGCATGGAGAGTCCGAGTGCATGCCTACTTATATCAGATAAACTACAATTAATAATATGCATACATATATTGAAGCGAAGTACTCTCTTTTTTTTTTTTTATAGTTATTTTTTTTTTTTATAATTTTCAATCTATGATTATTCTAAATATTATAACTAAGGTAAAGTTGGAAATAACCCTCCGGCAATGCCGTGTATATTTGGAGGGAAGAAAGAAAGAAAGAAAGAACGCTGAGATTTTCCAAAAATCAGTTACATTATGATGTCCACCATGGGCATTCCTCGTGGCTCCTGCGACAAGCCCAGAGAGTATCTTGGGTGCGGCGGACCAAAATATTTGATTGAGCAGTCCCTTTCAAACATATAATATAAGATTTTTTTATCTATCTTGTGCATTCGAAGTAACATGTAAAATTCTAAAAGCCATATATGCACATAAAATTCATTGTTAAGTTCCTCCCATTTATTTGCAAACTAATGATAATATATATATTTTTTAAAAAATTAATGATTAACTGTGTTAAAACAATATAAATTATATTTTATTGAAATTTTTTTAAAAAATATTGAACGATTTTAAAATAAAATTTAAATACAATAATATAATTTTTATTATATATAATTTTATTTTATTTATTTTAATTATATATATATATATATTAAATAAAAGATGATAAATAAATTTTTATTATTAATTAATTTAGTATATAATTTTAAAAAAATTATGAATAAATTTAAATATTAATAAATATTTTTTCTCTATCTCTTCCGTCTTTCACCAAATCCCTATAAATAGATTTATGGAACGCCGCACAAAAAAATTAAACGGACGCTCATTTTTATTAAGATTTTTGCAAATAACACATAAGACAATTATTTGTATAATTTATAATTTTCATAAATACGTCAATATATTAAAATAAAAATAAGTGATATTTACTTATACATAAAAACATAAATAATTATATATTCTTTTATCTGTAACTTCTTTTTTTAGACCGGTTGCCGGCAACCAATGACTCGCTCGACCGATCGAAATTCCAGAGTCATATAGCCTACGGTTCCTCTTGCAGCGGTTAGAGACACAATGCTTTTATCTGTTGGATAAAGTTTTGCATTTCCAAAATCTGAGATCTTTGGGATGAAGTTTTCATCAAGAAGAATACTCCCTCAGCTCTTTATTTGCTTGAAGCTAAAGACGGATGCAAGATGGAGTATTGGACGGTCTATTTTAATCCAACACAACAATAATCTTGATTTTGGTTGTAACCCCTCTATTTATTTCCCAAGTCAAGTATTCCTGAACCCTAAACTCCAAATCACTCAAAAAAAAATATTTAAATATTTAAATTTTATTTTAATTATACATTTTTATTTATTTTAATTAATAAATTCAAATTAATTTAAACACTTATATTATATTAAATTAAAATTATTATTATATATATATTTACCATCTTACAAAATTAGATATATATTTAATTTTATTAAATATTTTAATAAAATTTTGAATTATTAGTTTGATAATAACACATAACAATAAATAATTATTTTTAAATTTAATTAATTTTTTAAATAAATTTTTTATTATTATATTTTTTTTTTTTTATTTTTTTATTAAATTTATTAAAAATTATTAATATAAATTATGTTATAAGATAAACTCATTATTATAATATTATAAATAATGCCATAATCACTTAATCATGTAGTTAAATTGATGTTGATTATACTTTATTTATTTTATATGTTATTTTTTATTAATAGTTTATTTAATAAAAAGATCATTAGTATATTTTTTTTTATTTTTAATGTTATTTTTTTAAAAAATAAAAAATAAAAAAAAATCAAATGACCAAAACATATTATTTATTGATTCAAAATTTTTTTAATGACCAAGAGACATTAATTAAGATTTAACACATTTTTTTAAAAATTAATTAGATTAAAGTCATCAATTTAAATTTTCTGGTGGCCCCATCACCCGCAGGCTTTTTTTTTCTCACTTGTTTTTTTATTCTTTTTTTTTTAATTATTATTTTTATCAGCTATCAAAACTATTGATTTTCAGTTACAGATTGCTCTTTTTCCATGAAAATTTAAAGCTGTGATAGACAAAAAAAATATATATATGATTTAAATAAAAATATATCTCATTTTTCATTAGTATATTATTAATCTCACATAAGTTGTTGGCAAATATGTTAGCATTCTCTTTGAATTGTGGGTTTAAGAGTCCAGCTCATAACACTTTTAATGAGTCCAATCCATTAACGCTAGATGTTGCTCTAATAAAGTTTAATGAGATAGAGTTATACCTTAATTAACAAATTAAATTTTTAATATAATATTAAGCAGTTAATCCTTAATTAGCTTCAAAATAAGGCCACGAGTTCGAATGGCCTGGATAATCGTGGAAGGGAGATTGTTGGCTAAGAGGTCAAGCCAAAGCCGCGAAAATCAAGTACTGATTGTTGCTCGAAAAAGTTGGAAGCGTCTATTAATTATATATTAGCAACAAATTTTATCCTTCACTGCACCAGCTTTGCAGATGTCAACTTTTCACTCATTCTTTTGACAATTTTTATTTAACTCCTAGAAATCTTCTTTTAATCCCTGAACAATGAACTCTTATACGAACAATAGCAAGAGAACTATGAAACAAGAGTAATGCCATCAACCACCAGGGAATTCTTTTGCCCTTTTCATCTCTATGTATTTTTATCACTTAAAGAGAACAAACTCAACCGGCTGCAAAGCTCCCCAAGCCAGTGATGCTTGGGCCTATGATTGGCCACATGCACCTATTTGGCAGCCAGCAATTGACTCACAAGACACTAGGAGCCAAGGCCAGTGCATATGGACCAGTGTTTACGATAAAGCTCGGCAGTCAGAGGATTTTGGTAGCGAGTGGCATTGAAATGGTGAGGGAATGTTTCGCTAAAGATGACAGAGTTTTCTCCACTGGAGCAAGTATCGCTGCATCAAAACTTCTAGGCTATGACTATGCTATGTTTGGTTTTGCTCCTTGGGGGTTTTATTGGTGTGGCATGCGGAAGATAACAACTATGGAGCCACCGGATTGATATGCTAAAGCACATACGAGTGTCAGAAGTGAAAGTAGCGCGAAGAGAACTTTACGATACCTGGACAATCAAAGGAAATGTTGAAAGTGGAGCTTTGGTGGACATGAAGCAGTGGTCAAATCCTGATGAATTCTAGCCTGAGAGATTCTTTACTACTTGCAAGGACATTGACTTGAGAGGGCAGAATTTTGAACCGATCCCTTTTGGCTCAGGAAGGTCATGCCCTGGCATCTCACTAACTCTTCAAGCGGTACATTTTGTTCCGGCTACCTTTTTGCCTGGTTTGGGCTCAGAAGGCCATCGAGTGAGCTAGTGGATATGACTCAAAGCGCTGGGTCGACAAACCTTAATGCAACCCCACTCGAAGCGGTCATTTTGCCACGCCTTTATTTCAAGCTTTATGGACACTAAACTGATGTCTTTCACATTTTGCCTTCGAGAAATTCTATGTATGTAGCGAAATAAGAGCAGGGTTTCAAGTTTCTCCAGTGTGCCCCAGAGCCATGAGTCGATACCCAAGTAATTTTTGTAGGGACATCTGCAAGAAGCTGGATCTGACTGAACCGTGGAATATAAATGTAGACCGCATTGTATGGATCGAAGGAGCATTTGCAGCTCTAGCTAGTGAAGAGATCTTTCAGAACAAGTCTAACATACTCAAATGTGTGGCATTCCTTGCCATCCTGAAGGATATGCCAAACCCACGTGCGGAATTGAGATCAAATGAGAACTGGCTTTGGTCAAAGATAATTGTAGCTTCTGCCGATTATAGGTGCATAAAATAAGTAAGTAATGCCCGTTAAAAATAATGGTTATTGCAAGATTTGCCAGCGAAGCCGTCGTCATTTGGGACACTCCAATAAAGGCTTGACCGAATGAAGAAAGAAATTTTCTTCAGTCAACTTTTATTGGTTGATTCAATCTCCATCGCTCTACTCTCTTTTGGGGAACATCTTTTCAGATGGTTAAGGTGGAGAGGCGTCCACACACATGTCAAAAACTCTGCCTTACATGAATCCTGTTCACAGATAGAAACAGACAGAAGTAACTGCACGCAAGATGCTAAAGCGCAACAGCCGAGTGATTCCTTCCACATATAAAAGGAAAAGGAGATCTAGTGCTAAATCTATACTAGCTTATGCAAAATAATTTATTTTTACTCATTTACGAGCTATTTTATGTACAGTTGTAAATAAAAAACATTGAGGCGGGGTCAATGCACAAGCCTCTCGTGATTTACTCATCCTCATGAGAATAGGAACTTGCTTCAGTGCTATAAATTGAATGATCACTCAGGCTGAAGTTTGGCCTCTCGTTGTTCCACTTCAAAATCTCCCTAGCGTACCTCAGGGCTGCATCAACACTACTAGGCTCCAGCCCCTTAACCATAGAGACATACAATTTCCTTCCAGTACGCGCAGAATAGAGCCTCTTGAATTTCACAGCAATATACTGGAAACCTAACTGACCAAGCGTGGGACTACTATTAATACTGTTGTTGTTTCTGTTGCTATTGGAGCGATTATGGCTGATCACTGGATGAAAATCATCAAACCACTCACACCGGGACAATGGCACACGTTCTATCTTTTCCTCAAAAAGATCAAATTTGTTTAGTATCAGAAGAAAGTCCATCTGGTTGAAGGTTGGATGAGTAATAATGCTCTCAAAGAAGTTCCTGCTAAGTAACATCTTGTTTGAAGAGAGCCGGTTCCCATCAACTGCAACTTGGTCATAATCGCTCAGGGCAACACAGAAAATGACCATCCCAACATCTTCAAACATCTCCAGCCATTTGCAGTTCTCTCCAAGCCCCCGAGCATGCAGCCTAATCAGTTGATACCTGGGAAGCAATACAAAAGGAATTGAGCACAGCCAGAAACCATCGCAATCCAATTTGAATTAGATTACAGAGTCACAAATATATCTGATCATTTACAGTTCAAATAGTACAGTGAAATACACAAAAAATTGCTTCGTGACAATGGCCAGAGCAAGACCATCCAAAGCAGGCACTTCTGAAAATGTAACGCACCTAAGCAAAGAGTCATGTTGATCATCAGTGTCGTAATTATCATCAAGTTCAGACTGTGGAAATGAGAAATCCAAACAAGCAAGCCCATTTGATGAAGTCACACCCTCAGCATATAGGATATCCAAATCTGAAGGTTCATAGTCTGTTCTCAATATGTCAACAGCCTGTCAAGAATGAAAATCATCTCAAAACAATATAACGCCAACAATAAACTGCAAATATTTGTCATACTCATCACCTTCTGCAGGAGATGATTAGACAACAAATTAATTCAACTGGTCCCACAATGCAGGATTGGATGACCCTAGTTATATCAGAAAAACAATAAAGAACAAGAGAATGATGGTGTATTCCAAAGGATCTCATTTTTGAAAGCCATAGGCTGTAACTAGACATAGAATGGAAGCATAAATGAAAACAAGGAGATTCACAAGTTATGAAATTTGACCAGGTAAATAAACCTGAAGCATGATCTTACTCGATTTAAGTAATAACTGGCAAAACTTGGTAGCAATTCCAGTTCATTTCTTCTATTGTAGGTGGCCTGAATGGCTGGGTCCTTCCATAACTCTTCAACCAATGGTGCATACTCACGAGTAGCAGCCGGAAAGATTACTTCCAGATTGCCAGACACCATAGTCTTCAAAAGCCAATCAGAGAATGCTTTGAGCTTTGTACCAATAGAGTAGATAGTTTTATGATGCTGGTTACTTGCATTCCCTGCTAAAGTGACATTTGTCCAAACATATCAGAAGCTAAGGCTCAGATGTGAAGGTTAGCCTACAACACCACTCAATTATAAGAATTCAACCTGTAAATCAAACTTAAGCTTCCCTCTGCCCACCCCTGGCAGGCAGCCCCCATCCATCATTCTCCATTTCTTAATAAAAAAAATGTTTACCACCAAAATTCATCCAATAAGCTTTTCGGGACCTAAAGGGGAAGGAACACCACCATACCCTGCCCCCCCCCCCCCCCCAAAAAAAAAAAAGGAAACAAGAAAAAAACTGAAAGAAGCTGTCTAAAACTACCAAAGCATCTCCATTTATTCAAAGCTCACATTTCCATGTTGAGCTTGAATAAATTCCTGTGGGGACAAAGTGTGGGGTTTCTATTCAAAGCTCACATTTCCATGGTGAGCTTGAATAAATTCCTGTGGGGACAAAGTGTGGGGTTTCTATGTGTTTGTTTGCATTCACATATATGCATGTATATCATTTCTTCATCGAGTATGTGTGTAAGTAAAAGTGTCACACATGCACATAAAAAGAAAGTAGAGAATAGAAGACAACAAATGCAAGTATCACTGGCATCCGTTTCACCAGAACCTTGATCTTGCTTCATTTGATCCAAACTTTCCTCTTCAAAATGCTCACGGCCCTCAAGCAGTATGCCAATATACCCATATACATTGCTCTGAATTCTCAATTTAATATTTTCGCGCTCATCCTCTGTAAAAGGGACTGATTTATAAAGAATTTTGGCCTGAAAGAAGTATTCAATCAGATTAAACAAAAATAACTAAACATATTATTCCCTGTTAACTAGGAATTCAGATAAACCAAAATTTGAAGAGAGCATCACAGCATTCTTTCCAAGAGAAGGTTTCAAGTCTTGGAATATAAGTTCAAAGATCCAAACATTGAAAGTAAGATTTCTAGAAAACAGGATATATTTACAACTTTTCCCAAAAGTTTAGTCAGACCCACCACAAAGAGTCCCATCAAATCATGCATCGATAAAAGAATACAACCTTTCTTTACCAATTGCCCTATCTAGGAACAGATACTCTTGTAAATCCAATATACAATTGCAATTGCAAGATTCTATAGTTCAGAGGTTCAACCTCTTCTTTGGAACCTACCTGCTTAAAAATAGTACTTGTACCAGATCCACTGTAACCTACTAAAAGGAACTTCAGAATCGTTTTCTGCTCCAGGTAGTCTGGGACACTCCTGCTAATTGGACTGTTCACTTGATCCCCACAAGAGTTTGAAGATTTAGAAGGGACAGGTAGTGACAAGAAAGCACAAACAAGCTTCATTCCTGCCTGCAAATCAACTTAGACATAGATAGGTTTCCAATCATGGATATAAAACAAAGAAACAACAACATTCATACAGAGAAATATGTTCACTGGTTGATATACCTTGCCCCAAATGTAACCTTTAGTGTTCTTCTGTCCCTCTTCCTGGTATGAGCCATCTTCATTCACCCAGAAATGTGGGTTTCCAGCACATTGGACTCCAGCCAACTGCAATGTGTGACAAAATGGTAACAATTGTGTCTTCCCATTCATCCATACAATAAGACAAAAGGGAAAATATGGCATGCTGTGAAAGTCCAACCTGCATCATCCTAAGCTCTACATTTGTAATCTCGCGGCCATTTATGTAAACTTGTGTGTTTCCATTGCTAGCATTTGCACTAATGGAACCCCCAACATTCAAATGAGCACTAATAATGGGAAGGCTTCTGTTCTTCCTGTTTCAGTAAAAGTTACCAGAATTATCAACCTCCATAATTATACAATTAATCAGATTGAAATATGGCATGCTAAAACCCCTTAAATTACAAACTATTCACCTTTCCCCAGAAACCCGACACCTTATCATACCAATAGTTTCCAGGTTTCAGTTTCTTTGGTGGCTTTGAGCAACTCTGCAAAATAAGTAGTTCCTCATGACAAAGAGGTACCCCATTTACACAGACATACTCTGCAGGCAATTGATTTGCCTCACAAAACTTTTCGGCCTTCATTATCTGTCTAACCTCTAAATCATTGAGCAGTCGCTTAAGCATTCTCGAACATTTCCCCAAATTCCCTCTTTTCAATTCATCGATGGGGTAACCAATGCACGTAACACATTTCCTTCCTTCAGGCATTGATCCCATTGCCCTAAGCACACAATTACTACAATACTTTGCATCACAAACAAGACAAACCTCCTTCTCAGTAAATCTATTCCCCTTTAAACACCTGTAACATGCCTTTCTCTTCCCTTTAGTTTGTAACTCTCTCTTGGTCTGTGCAACCCTCGTCTCCTCTATGCCTAACCCTTCACTGTCTTCAGCACCAATACCATCATCTGCTTCAATACCACGAAAAGTAACAAAATGGGCTTTCCTATTATTCCCATTCAACTCATTATGTAACTCTCCAGAAGCCTTAAGACTGGAAACCTGTGAAGACGGGTAATCAACGCTCAAGACCGACTCATTTGACGCCCAATCTCGATTCAATTCATTTGAAATCTTCAATCTCGACGAACTTGCGCGTGACTTATTATCTAAACTATCAGAAAACTCCATTGTGCTGGACCTCCTCGCTCCATTTGACAACTCGTTAGAAAACTCTAACCCACCTGAGCTACTCAACTCGCCAGACAACACGAAATTTTGATTATTATCGGCCTCTCTCTCGATAACCGAAGTCGGAGAAACCGCCACCGCCGTCTCCTCCGATTCCGATCCCTTACCAGTATTGTTTCCGATCACAGATGTCGGAGAGACACCAGATTCCAGTTCTTTAAAGAGGGTTTTGTTCGGACTACAGGGCAACAGCGGCTTAACGACCGGTAAAGAGAATTCATCTGGGAGAGAGAGCTGCGAAACGACGGCGGCGACCGGAACTTTGTTAACGTTGATTGGGACGGCGCGTGGAATTTCGTAGGGCAATGGCGGGCCGTTGTATTCCAAGGCAAAGGAGCACTGGGCTCCATCCTCCGTCGCCGGCAGCATGCCTTTCAAGTTTCTATACTGGAAATACTCAACTCGAAACCCTAACTTCCCAAGTCATCCTTAAAAAGAGGACAGGGCCATCCTCTTTAACTCAAATTCGAATCTTTTAATACGTTAATGGGTGCCTATCAAGAATTATCTGGTCTGTTTTGCAAGAAAAGCAAAAAGATCTAAAAAAAAAAAAAAAAGAAAAAAAAGGTAGGTTGGTATATGGATTAGTGTGAAAAGTAACAAGAGAATAAATGGGATTTTGATTGCAATTAGAGGGAAATGGTAGATAAAAGGGAATTGGGATTTTGAAGTTGCGGAAGCCAGAAGTATCCAAGAAAGAAAAGACAGGTTCTTCGAGGAAAATTATAAAAAGTGGTGATTGGGAAGAGAGAAGAAAAATGCTAGAGGTAATAAGAGTGAAAGTGACAAGCAAGAAAAAAAAAAAAGAAAAGTAATCCGGGTGCTGCTGGAACATGTGCAGGACAGGAAGGAAGTAACTGGACATGGAATCTCTGATTTTTACACTACAATTTTTAACTCTTACACATTTTTTAATTTCCAAATCAATCTAGCTTTTCCACTTTAAATCTTGCTCCTATTTTTTTTTTTTTATCTTTTGATGAATCTTTAAATTCTTTCGTGGTTGTTGGAAGGATGTAAGAATTGGGTAGAGAGAAGCCGTCTATAGAGACACGGCCTTTTTGTCTTTTTCAAGGTGGGTCTGCCGATGTACGTGTAATGTGTTGCGTTGGCTCGGGTTGTTTTCTGTTTTTGTTTGTTTTTTTGGGTCCGGGCGTATACCATGGAGCCCACAACCTCCAAAGAAGGATAACAATCAAGACTGTGGGTGCTGCTGCTGCTGCTGCCGCCTCTCTCAGCCTTTGAGTGCACGGCGTGCGGGCATGTTCCGGTTGTCCGAGAATTGTTTGACGTCCATGGATAGCGAAGGTAATGGGGCTCTTTTTCTTGACGGTGCTTGTTGGGAAATCTTGTTCCAGAGTAATTGGAAGGAGTGATCCGTCTGTTCCTTTTAAAAAAATAATAATAATAAATTCTATTAAGTCATAAATTACACGATAAAATTCAAATTTTTTATTAAAATTAAAACTCAATATTCTTAAAATAAAATTTTAAGTTTTAAAATACCAAATAATTTTCTTTATTTTAGTGTGTTATTAGGCCGGATAGATCAATCTTTTAGTGCCGCAGGAGGCCAGTTTCCGGGTTGGTAAGCGGTCTGTGGCTATTACTACAACATTTAACGATTGGGCTCGTATCCTTAAGTTTAATGGGCTGAGAAATCATGCCCTGATCCAAACTTAAAACCAACAAATCCAATACTTTACTGTCTTTTTAGTTTTTTTTTTGGTCCATTTGCACAGCCGATCAGTCCATGTTGGAGGTCAACCATGACGAGTCTACATTTCTTTTTGAGTGACGATCAACTGGAGTCTACTTTAGACCTTACATGCCCGAGTTCCTATTCTCTGATCCAGTTGCATTTAATATCTTATAATAAAAAAAATGTTATACGAACACTTTTTTCTCGTACAAAACACACTTAAAGCCATAAACTTTTACAGTTCACCATTAAAACTCTTTGTTATTTATTTTTTTTTTTTCTGATTGGATCAAAATTAATAACGGGGACATTCATTTTGTCACTGGCATGACATGTCCTTTTATTAACTCTTATTTTTTATTTTGTTCAAGAAAAATAATTATATACTTTATGTTTTGAATTAAATGCTGTTGGATCGTACAGTTGTAGGCAACATGAATGGAGAGGGAGATTGGCACATCAGAAAATTAAATGCAAACTAGATGTGTTGCTCTTATTTCCTTGTCTAGACAAGGAAGTACACAGCCACGAGGGAGCATTTGTTTTGTCTACCAATAGACAAAGAGATCCATAGAAGACTCGATCCACAAGTGATTATTTAATAAATGAAACTGTGATAAACGGGTTTTGAATTTCATCAGATACTTTTATATATATATATATATATATATATATATATATAACTTAATGTTAGTGGTAGACCTAATTGAAATATTACAACGCAATATAACACTCTTTTTATAATTACATATACAAAATTCGTGTATACTTAACATTTCTATATATTTATACTTAACATGGCGTAAGCCGTGATTTCAAGAGGGCTGGTCATCGTAAACAGGGGATGCTGGGTGGAAAAAAGAGGAGGGACTGATCACGTTGAATATTGCATGCAGCAATGTATGGTGTGCACATATATGTGTTCAAGGGCTCCCTGTATCTTTTCATTGTCGAAAGCAATGTTATTACCAATGATACCGTTCATCAACTTGATTATTAACAAAAAAAAAAAAAAAAAGAATAGCTCATACTGTCCGCGTAACCTTTTTAGAAACTTTTAATGTTGGTTTTCGGTAAATGAAATAGATTATGCATTTCAATGATGCTTTATCTTTTGTAATCTATAGTTTCAACCATATACATGACAGCTGCCTAACATATGAGACCCAACTCTTCCACATCCAATTTATCTAACCCGTTGACTCCCGTGGCCATGCTGACCTCATTGTATTCTACAGCAATCATATGCAAGTGAGAAAAATGCAAAAGAGAGAAGGACAATTGCATGCAAGGCATATATGTTTCTTTTGCACCTAATTACATTTACGGACAGAAAATAACAGGCACAAGATTCTTCATATTTACCATCTATTAGACAATATGTGCTTTGTGCTATACGTCTCACCGGGCTTGGATATCAGAAAACTCTCCACAAACTATCACGGACTATCTGCTCTTAAACAAACAAAAGTTTGCATTAATCAAGCAAAACTCTCTGCACTAGCTGGCTTTCAACGACCATTTGCCTTCACCTTTGGCTTTACTTTTTAATTATGACTTATTTTCTTTCAATTCTTCCATGTATATCGACTGACAAAACATATATATACTTTTTATTCTAAGATGGAGGGAAAACAAACATAAAAGTATTGACATTTACGCGCTTACAAGCTGCAAAAGATCCATTCTTTGTCTAGCTAGTGCTTGATGGCTTCGCTAATTCTTCCCTGAGCTGACAAGCTTGGGGCTGCTCGCAGCACGGTTGGCATGCCACCAGCACATCCATTCAACGACATTGGAGGTGCATATTCAGAGATCCGCCACATTTTCACAGACTTATCAAGACTACCACTATACAAAATCCACCTCCTTTCGCCGGACACCGATTCATGATCTCTCTCGGCAGCCAAGCACTTAACAGGCCCGGAATGACCAGTTAACAATGACAAGCAAACGTGATCACTCCCCATTTTTCTCCACACGCATATCCCCATATCGGCTGACCCGCTGAACAAAAGGTTGCCGGCTGCAACTAAGCACAGAACCGCCAATTTATGGCCCATCAAAATCCCACCATGAGATAGGTGCGTTTGGCGGTCCCAGAAGTTAACCAGCCCATCTGACGACCCGGAGTAGACCATAGTAGCATCAGGATTGACTGCCAATGCTGTAACTGCACATTCTTGTTTCAACAACGTTTGAGAAAAGAAGTGTTTGGTCCCTTTCCCTTGCATTTCCCGTCTCCAAACTTTGACCGTGCCATCGGCTGACCCCGTAAAGACCAAACCATCAAATCCAGCAACAAGAGAATTAACAGCGTCGTCATGAGCGGCCACCGATTCCAGGCATTTGGAATCTGATATTCTCCACACTTTGAATGTCTTGTCCCAGGAAGCAGAGTAAATGAGCGTCCGGTCTTCGTTAAAACCAAGACAAGAGATAGCATCCAAATGCTTGAACCACAACACACTTTTATTTCGTCTAACTTCAACATAACTGCTCGGTCTCATCGAGTGTTTGATGTAATCTTTAAACGTTGGCAAAGTCCCCACACGCCTGTGAATGCTTCGATTCTTGGAAGATACCCTCCACACTCTTATCTTCCCATCTTGATGCCCTGAAAATATTCTGTCTCCGGAAATTACTATTGCTTTAACCAACCCACTATTCGATTTAAACCCGGAGAATTCCCTATGGTTCTTCCAAACCCGAATGTTCTTGCTATCTGACCCTGTGTACAAAAGATCGCCTGAAGCAGCCAGCGAGTATATATGACCTTCTTCCCGAACCAACGACCCCATAAGAACATTGGGAGAGTAATCAATTTTTCCATCCTCAGAAGACGAGCGGTTCATGTTAAAATGAGCGGACCACGGAGATTTGTTCATCGGAGACGAACTAAGATCAGCAAACGGAGAAGCTGAAGGGTCCATGTCCGAAAAAGATTCATAACCGAAACTATTTCTCTCCATGGAATTATTATACTTCTTTCGTGTTCTTGTAGAGGAAAACGTTCTTAAGTCTAAACAAGGCTAAAGAAGAACAACATTAGGATAGGGTAAAGATGGTGTCTATAATGGAAAAGAGAAAAGAAAAGAAAAAAAAAACAGAGAGGATAATTGGTGGCGAAGGAAAGCGAAAGAAAAAGCAAAAGAAGAAACAGGAGAATTATTGATGGGAAAAAAGATGATCCTGGTATGTTGAAAATATGGGAGCTACAGGATGAGCCATGATCACACATTGTCTTGTATTTTGACCAAGAAGAAATGTTAATCAACGTTGGTTATTTTATCTTAATTAACTGTAAATCCGTAATGACTGCTCGCTGCTTGGGTGGGTACGTTTTACTCTGATACCATACATATTAAGCTATGATATCATTCGTAGCAGAGCTATTTTGGGTGATGTCCTTTCAAGTTTGGTGCTAAACCGGAGGATCCGGGAAGTTTGTGGTGTCACAGGCTTTGAATTAAGGGAATATTAATTTGGGTCATTAGGAAAAAAAAAGAGTTGGGGGGGGGGGGGGAAGTTATTTTAAGAAAATGTTGGGGAAGACCTATACAAGATAGAGGCAAAAAAGAAAAGAAAAGAAAAAAAAAAAAGCTGACCTTTGACTTGGTCTAAAGGATAAAATCTTTTGTTTCCCTTTGACTTGTACCGTGATTATGATGGCAAATTTAGAATTCCTAGTGCCAACGTTGGTCAACGAGGGCATGAATTGTGTGAGAATAATTCGGAGACATTATAATGGGAATAATTGATTTTAATTCAATACAAATTGAAAGAATTTAACTGATATAACATTTGCTGTGTGGATGAGAGTCCTGACCCCCTTGGCTCGGTTTAAATGCCTAAATAAAGAATCCTTATCCGAAGAGGAATCATGAAAATTTTGAGGAAAAATATTAAATGAACACGAGTTCTAAATACAACGGTGTAATACGTATCAGATGGTATAATATAAAATAGTAATCATGCATTTTCAAATATATAAAAATCACCCCAACATCCTAAAAATATTATTCGGATGGTAAATTCAAAATACTTACTAAAATATGAATTTTAAAAAAATATATACATCTATGCACATTTTGACACAAAATATGTGAAAATTACCGAGTGCAAAATTTTCAATAATTGGATATAAAATACATATTAATTAAATATAATACGTATCTATCGAATATTATCTTGCTTTTTCTCTACGATATATTAAATTCATTGTCTGGAGCCCAATAGAGCCCAATTTCAAATTTCTAAATGGGATAGGCCGAACTGATTCATTGTCTGGACCGAGCTGCACAGATCTTGTGGGCCCTTCAAATCCTTCATAAATGATTCATACAGTATGTTTTGGAAATTGTAAAAAGGTCCTCATAGTTTCCAAAAATTACCCTCGCCGACACTTCACCGATAAATCTCTGTTGCTTTAAAGCCCTATTCGTTCAAACGCTCTCGAGGAAGCTTCAGAATCATCAGGAGCCAAAACGTGAAGCCAAAATGTCAAAACGACAATTCGTTTCTTAATTTGGAAGCAAAAGCTAATTGCCTTGAATGTTCCTCCGAGACATAGTTCGCCGGAGGCTCGAGGCTCTCCTGCTGCCATGGCTGCAAGACGAGCCGGAGCTCGAGCTGGAACTGGGACTAATCAATTCTCGCGTCACAGCAAAGAACCTCCGGTTCGATGTTTCCTCTCTCAATCGCCTCCTCGGTGACTCGTCGGGCTTCTCCTTCGGGGAGTTCGGCGTGGATCACTTCAGCGTTGGCTTCTCTAACTGGTCCGCGCCTGCCTTCAAAATTGAAGTCCGGGGCGTCAATGTCACGCTATTATCAGGGTAAGCCAGTATGTATAAATCTGTGTATGCTCGTTGTGCTGTGCTAGTCTAAGTGTATATTTTTATTTTAATTATTTTACTTTTTTGGTAGGGAAGTGGAGGAGGATGGGAGTTTGAGAAGGTTGAGGAGACCGAATAAGACGGTTAGTGACGAAAAGAAGAAGGTTCTGGCAAAGATTGATCCTGAGGTATTTGTTGTTGTTGTTTTTTTTGTTCTTGTTCTTGTTGTTATTGATCTTGTTATTCTTATTCTTCGTCTTGTTCTTATTTTTCTTGCTGTTCTTGTTCTTGTTCTTGTTCTTCCTTAACTTTGCTGATCAGAGAGCCTAAGCAAGAAATAGTTTGTTGTTCATATTGTGTCTATGTGATTGGTTGGTTATCTTTTTTCTAATTTTTCTCCTTGGCTTTCTCGATCAAGAAAAAATTTTGCATTTTGATGATCATAGTAGCTTTGTTTAATGTATATCAGGGCAGTGCCTTGCACGACGTTCTGGAGAGGATCTTGGTCAATGCTATTTCAAAAAATCGTTTGAAGACATCTCTGTTGAATCTTGTCTTCAAACATTGCCATATGCAGATTTTTGATATGATTCTAAAAGTGCAAGTTCCCACCTCAAATGATGTTCTAATTTGCTTGTTGCAAATGAAGGAGCTTAATGCAGAATCCAAGTACTTTGAGCAGGGATCCCTTTTCAGAGGACTTGTAGGAGCAGCTTTTAAACCTCTGAAAGAAACTTCTATTAATTTGGATTTTAGAGGATTTGAGTTTGGATATGGGAGGAATGATCATAAAAATTTTATCATTAGTTCTGCAGACCTGTTCACTTGTATTAAGCTGACTGATCTCCAGATTGCAGAACTCAGCATTCGTGTTCCAGAATTAATTCTGTCAATTTCTCTGGTGGAAATCCCTGTTCTTTTGGTACTTAGCAAATTAACATCAAAGGAATCAAAACATGTCAGAAATGGTAGACAACTGTGGAGGCTAGCTGCAGACAGATTGGGATATGTAATTTCATCTCCCAGATTATCATTGTATAATTTGGTTGAACTTGTTTGTATTTGGCTGCGTTATCTAAATGCATATGAGAATTTACTGTCAGTGTTTGGACATTCTCCAGACAGCCTATTAGAAGATTCTTCTATTAAGATATCCCAGGACACCACTTTGCTGACTTCAGTCAAAAACAATTGGGAAGTAATTTTTCATGCTGAGAAATTGTTGCCGGTGGAAGCTGTTGCTCAGGCACGACGAATAGCCCGATATAGGGCAGCTCTAGATGTTTCGAATGGTGAAGATGGCTATAAGCAATTCTCTGTTAACAGTCAGTTCAAAGTTTTCTCTAAGATGCTTTCAGTGGTTGTAATCATTTGGAGTGTCATATGCAGAATGTTCTTCTCAATGATGAACTTCTTCTTTCTAATTAAATTTCCCTTTCAAGGACAAAATTCTTATGAATATTCTGGAATTCATTCTCCACAATATTGCTTCTTGCTAAATTTTGGAAGAATTTTAATAAAATTGTCCCCTAAGCACACAGTTCAGAATGTTAATGAAGATATAGTGCCCCCTGTTGGGATCTCATATTCCAGTGCTGATTCAGTCTCTCTATCAATTGATGCACTATTGCTAGTGTACAGTGACAAAATTTTTGAACAGTCTTTGTCTGTTTCCTGTGGAATGTTGAAGGTTAAGTCATCTCCTGTTATAGGTGCTACAATTATGCACCAATGTTCCAAAAATCGTTTTAGTACCATGAAGGGACATCAAGAAGGGAGGATTGATAATTTGGAAACTGTTCTCCATAGTGAACCTGCTGATATGTTTCTCCCTTCTCAAACTACAAAAACAAGAGGTGCAGATCAGGCTGAACATGCTCATAACCCACTTTTGAAGAAGTTACTGGGGGAAACCTGGTTGAATTGGAAAGAAGATTTGACAAAGTATCATGATGGGGAGTATGTGATCTCTGAATCTCCATGGGTTCTTATTGATATCAAAAGCTGTTTGATGTATCCAGGCTGCAAGAGTCTTGATTCTGGACTTTGGAAATGTTGTTTGTCAGTAGGTAAACTAAATTTGACTTTGGCATATCCATCAGTACTATCAATAGTCACTTTGATTGGACAGATATGGAAAGAAATGAACTGGAATGAGGAACATGGAATACAAAGTGTTCTTTCAAATTCTTCTCCACAGATGGAAATTCAACTAGAAAGCAGTTGGGAAGGTATGTATGAGTTTTATGTGAGGAAACTGAAGATGGCTGTTGTTAGAAGGTTACCAGAAAAACGTATTCAACTTGGAGTATTCATAACTGGTCCTCACATCCAACTATCATTGCAAAAAGATGGTGTCAACTATGGGAATGATGACATGAATAAGTATGTTTCTCACCTCGGATTTAATATCCATAATATTGAGGTTGTCATTTGGCCAAGTGCTAAGTGTAATTTGGTATTGACTGAGTTGCTGGGATCTGATGATGCAGAACCAGAATGCCTTTTACGAGAGCCTCAGATGATTGAAATTCCTAAGTCAGATAATGAAAAGTTTGCATCTCAGGAGTGTATTGCATTTTGTTTTTGCCTGAGAATTAATGGTTTGGATATTTACATGGGAGATTGGTCTGAAAAGCAGCATAATCAAATATTTGTCTTGAAACCCATAGCAGTCCGTTTATTGCTCATCAGGTAGAGGTTTTTCTGCCTTTTGATTTACCTTTATGCTTACTCTGCAAGATTTTGACACCTTTGTATTGATGGCATCATTTTCTTCTTATGGATCAACCTCAACAATCTCCTTGAGCAAGGAATGTCTCTTTTTTCAGTTCTTTGTCCAATGCCTGCTTTCTTGAAAAGTGTAGTCCTACTTCCATGTGTGCTAGTCTGTGAAGGTTGGGTTCCAACTTGCTGTATTAATGTGGAAAATATTTTATGTCAAAGAAAAGAAGCCAAAGATAATATTATTTTTTTGTATGTTTTATGATAATGTGGAACCAGGTGCTTCATAAAATAATATGGAAAAAAATGTGCCTTTTGTATCCAGTTTCTTTCTGTCATGCTTTTAATATATAACAAGAAATTGATGGAACTTTTTAATTTAATTATTTCTGTTTCCTTTCATTTCTTTTACTTGAACTTTTTAGTTCAAAAAAGTTGGCCAATACTTCTCTTCCAAATCTTCATGGGAGCATGTGTTTATATCATTTTTTCGAGATCTATCTAGTTCTAAATATCTTTGATATTCCTCCATTTTATTTTCATTTTAAACTTAGATTTGATTGAAGCAAAGATAGAGGATTTTGGGGTTTATTATTATTAAATATTAAATAAATGATACATAGTGTGATTTCCAAAGAGAAAAGAAAACATTGTTTCTGAGATAAAGTTCTTGCTTATTGCATCAAACCCTCTTTTGCAGTCTGCAACATTGCAAAGTTCATTATTATGTCATATCCTCTGTGCAACCTTTTCTACTTTCATTTACTCTTTTCATTTATGAAAGAAATCTTGCTATTTGTAAAATGGTTAAAGTGAACTCTCTCTCTCTCTCTCTCTCTCTCTGTGTGCTACACTGAAAAATACTAATGTTAACTGGATTATTTATCTTTTGCAGGGAGTCTGTTCATTCCTTTAGTACAACAATTATCGCTCTCTCAGCTGCTTTGTGTGGGATGGCAAAGGGATTCACTATTACACTGTTTATGGATGAATTGTATGTTCTCCTTCAGGTGATGGTGTTCTTTACTAATGGTAACTGGATTTTGTAAATTTCAGATGTTTAAGCCAACATACCAGAGTTTACTGTAGGAATCTTTCACCATTCATTTTCATAATAGCCAAATTATCTATCAAATTTTTGGCATTTCAAATATCCATCGCTTTCTTGAATCTTTAACATCTCTCCTTTTCTTTTAAGCCCACTTAAGTTTCAAGTACTTGTTTGTTTAAAGTTGAAGGCACCATGAGGACTTGAAAGTTATATGGCTTCAGTCAGTGATAAAAGTTCAATGAACAATGAATTATTGTGGGATGGTTGTCGTTATAGCTGAATGCTAAGGGCATCACAATCTTAGTAAGGGTGCAAAGTTTTGTTCTACTGTAGCTAAGCTCTCTTTGAGTCGTATGCATTACTGCTTTTCTGTTAGGAATCATTGTCAAGCTATTGACCTCAGCTTGACTATAGGCTGCTACTATTCAACAACAGAAAAATGATAATGAAAGGTCATATAAGCTGGTGCTGTTTTTCCTACCTTCTTTGTTTCTTTCTCGGAAGCAGAACTGAATAAGTGAAGCTGGATATTTGCTATAAGATATTTGAGTTACTTGGAAAATACAGTTTCTTGCTGTGCTTTTGTTTATTGAATGTTTGGTGTTACAACTTGTAACTGAATTATGTGTGTTTTTAGGTAGTTTCAGATTTATTTTTGGCACTCTCATGTGCTTCAGGCTGCTCTGATGCGGTGGGTTGTGTACCTGTTCAGGACCTCATGGTCTTCACAGAACCTGAAAATAATGAAAGTACTACAGAAGGAGCACTGTTGTTTCAGGATAGTACTTTGATTTCGATTAATGGCACATTTAGATTCAAATCAATGGATATTGTTCTTCACAATTCCCGGATAAATGATAAGTTAGAGAGTCCTATAGAGATATATGGTGCTTTTGGTAGCCAAAAGTTGGCTGGGAATGATTTGCCTGATTGTGGAATCTGGACTTCTCTTCGTCAAGCTTGTGTTGAGATATATTGTGGAGAAGAGAAACTGGAAGCTCTCCTTAATTTATCAGGAATTCAGTCTGTACTTTTTCATCAGCAACACATTGGGAAAAGCTTCTATCATTTTGTAATTGAGGACTTGTTGCAAAAATTTAGTAATTGGTTATATGAAATCTCTATTTCCAGTTGCACATTTACTTTATGGTTGCATCGTCCTTGCCAGAGTTCAGATAAACCATTGGATAATTCTACTAGCTCTTCATACACAGGGAAGAATTCCTGTGAGATAACAGAGTCTCAATTGTCAAATGCTCATTCTAGTACATTTTCTCAGAAGATGGAATTACCTGCACCTTTGAGTCACTGGATATCCATCAGTGCCACACTGAGTGGACTTTATGCAGGAAGGTGCTCAAGAAAGAACGTTCTGGTTGGAGCACATCAATCCAATGCGCTTACATCATTTCTTTCTGTTGAAGGAAATCTACAGAAAATCTGTTGGAAAATGCAGGTGCCAATCTTAAACTGGAGAGAGTGATTTTGTACCATACATTTGCAATTCTGTTGCTTTGCTTGTTGGGACAACCAATTTTGGTTATCTTTTATCTAGCAGTGTCTATCATGGTGGACTATGACTTCAAATTTTTCTGATTTTCTGATGTCTGAATCCTCAATTTGTAGAGTTTGATTACTGTTTTCTTTAATCAGTTAGAGTAAGAAATTATTGTACTGTACAGGGCGGCCTGTTGTTACTTGAAACAACTGCTTTGGGGATGTTTGCTCGTTGTTTTGCTACTTATCTTGATTTCATTGTGGATCATTTATCCAACATTAGATCATTGGATAAATCTGTTGAAGTTGCTGAATATGAGGTCCAAGAGATTCAACACAGCAAATGGAGACTGACCAAAGCTTTCTCTGTAGATGTGTCTCGGTTCTCTTTTGTTTTTGTTGTTGAAGATGAGTCTGGTAAATATCCTCCTTGAAATTCTTTTGGCTGAGATTATACTCTGTATTTAAAGAATCAGTCCATTTATGCAGGTTATTTCCAGGAACTTGTCCTAGAGGTTGATATCCATATGAAACTTGAATCAGCTGGTATGCTGAAGAAATTCAGAATCGATCTTCCTCATATTTCTATTTTTATTCAAGTCCTTAAAGAATACGTGAAAAGTGACAATCAAATTCCTCATTTCTCTTCCCTTATGCCACCTGAATCCTCGTCCCATCCTTTTCTGGAAAATTCTGATGTGGAATTTCAGCATACAAATGGAGCTTATATAAGCCATCAGAACCACATAGTGAAGCATTTAGTCGCTTCCTTATCAGTTGAGAAGCCTAAACATGATCCCCTGCCCTTGAATCAAGTTTGGGTTGGCAATGGTTCTGTTTTGGGTTTTGATATGATAATTTCTCTCGCTGAATTAAAAGTGAGTGGTTTTCATTTCTTCTTTTTGGTTGATGTCTTCAATGCACATATAAAGCATTATATGTTTCCTGCTACTGGTGCTGTTTCAATGTTAAGGTGGAAGTCTTTCTTGAACATTGTTTTGGGCATCTAAATGTACTTGCCTATCCTTTCAGATGATTTCATCAATTGCTACATCCTTCTCTACCATGTGCACAAAGGAGGCAACCATTGACCCTAAACAAAGGCACCTGTCAAGTGATGATGCAACTGAGAGAAGTTTTGAAGATATGGTTCCTGATGGTAAATTTTGGTGCTTGTTGCAAATTTCTTGTTGGTGGATCCTGAACTGAACCTTTTTCATGAAACGTGTAGGAGCTGTTGTTGCAGTCAAGGACATACATCAGCACATGTATTTTGGTGTCGAAGGAGTAGAAAAGAAGTATGATGTTGTTGGCACTATTCATTATTCTCTTCTCAGAGAAAAAGCTCTTTTCAGGGTAAGAAATTACTTTTAAATATGCTTTTTTACCTAGTCAGGCAGATGTCAAAACGTGCCAGTTTCGTGTGTGTCCAGCCTTACCCAATTCCAGTGTCTTCACATTTCAAGTTAGTCAGATACATACCTTCTGCATTATGGGTCATGCATTGATTTGATGTCCCACATTTTTTTTTCAGTTTGGTTACTGCATTTGAACTCATGTGCCAATCACTTTTCCATTTGCAATTGTTGATTTTTTTTGTTTATGTTCTAGTTGAATTTGCTACTTTTACAGTTGAATTGGCTAGATCCTTTATTTCTTTTCCTTTTCTACTCACATTATGTGCTCAATAACCTCAGCTAAAGTGTGTTTGCAGGTCAAGCATCACAAACAGAGGATGTGGAAGTCATCAGTTTTGTGGTTCTCCTTAATGTCTTTACATGCCAAAAATGAGTCTGGTGAACCACTGAGGCTGAATTATTGTCCAGGATCAGCTTTTGTTGACATCTCCAGCAATAATGATGGGGGGAAGGTCACTCTGGATAGCATTTTCTTGAGACTGAGAATTATAAGAGTGAAATTGATTGGGAGCCATACAATAAATTGGTTAAAGGTACTTTTTATCTGGTAAACAAGAAAAATGACTCTGGTGTTGCTTTTGTTGATGGGATTCCAGAGTTTGTTAGGAAACCTGGAAATCCTTTCAAGTTCAAAGTGTTCCATGACTTTCCTATGGCTCGTGATGTTGCAATAGTGGATGGACATGCTTCTTGGGAAAATGTGGGACCTAATGAAAAACTGGACAAGGACCAAACTTCTAAGAAAAGTGGACTTCTCCCCTGTATTCAAATTAGAATTGATAATATTGCTTTGACCATGGTTCATGAGCTTCCTGATACAAAGGACAGGTTTCCTCTCCTTCATGGTTGCATTAGTAATACACAAATGGATGTCCAAGTTTTACCTTATAAAGCCAGGGTTATGGGCAGAACAACTGTCTTACTAAATTATTTTGATGCCCAAAGGAATTTGTGGTTAGTATAAATAATGCTACAAATGTGAAGTTGTTACATCTTGCCTTTGCACAGTATCATGTCCCATTAAGCAAGTTTTCATTAGCTTGGCTTCTCTTTATTGGATCTAGGAGAGAACTGGTTCGCCCTGTTGATGTATGTGCATTCTACCGTTCAAGTTTGCAAGCTGAGGGTTCAAAAACCCCTCAGCATATGGTGCCAGTTCATATTTATTGTAGAACTAAAGAGGTTGGAGCGAGTAAACTTTAGATGATCACTTTACAAACAACTTGCCTTTTCTCTAGTGTCAAAAGACTAAAAAATGTGTTGTTGTGCATGGGCAGTTGGACATATCCCTGACCGAGCTCTCCTTGGACATTCTTCTCTTCATTATTGGTAAATTAAATTTGGCTGGTCCCTTCTCAGTGCGAAGCTCTATGATTTTTGCCAATTGTTGCCAGGTTTGTATTTCCTTTATCTTTGGTCCACTTGAAGTATCTTCCCCTCCCCTCCTGTGTTCATGCATGCCACATTATATTTTTTTACTGTTTTTTTTTTTCTTGTAAGAATTTATTCTGTGCTATAACGAACTGTCATAGGTGGAAAACCTGTCAAGTTTAAACGTTATCTGTGACTTCTTTGATAAGAAAGGTGTGACAATAGCTGGAAAACAATCTGCTTCTGTATTCCTAAGGTAACACATTCAAAATTATTTCTGTTGGTTTTGATGGATGTCATTAGTTTTCGTTGCTTCTGTTATTTTCTCTTTCTATGTCTATTCTTATTTTTTATCATGCTCAACAGAATCTTGAAGATAAGCTAAGTGGTTGCCTTGTTGAAATCCTAGCTTGTAAAGACATTGGATATGTGGTGTCATTCTGGTCATTGTTATTTTTGATGGAGAAATTTTATTCTCCACCCTGATTGGTTTAAAGTTTCACAAATAGTGGGTAAACAAAAAGGAGCTTGAAGCAGATAGATTAGATTATCTTACAGCATAGATTTTTATTCTCACCAAAATAAGTAAAATTTTTGGAAGTCCCAACTCTACACTAGGTGTTTGTTTTTCATGTGGATATGGAAGTTCTACTTATGGTTGGCACAGTGTAATAAACTAAAAATTTCTTGGTGGTAGTGTTATGCTACATGCATTAGACATTGAAGGTACTATAAATAGGCAACTACCTATTACACTCGTTTTTTGAGATTAGCATTTCATTGATTAATAATCCTTGATTTTCACTTGTTTTGAAGGCGCCCAGCACTAGCAAATAAGCAACCTGAAGGTGCATCAGTTGTTACAATCCAACTTTCGGATCTTGGATCTTTGGCAACTTCTTCACTCCATCTTTCACTTATAAAAACCCAAGCACTTGTTTGGCGAACACGTATAATGTCACCTCATGGTAAGCAATTTAAGCTAGTTATTCATATGATGACTATTGGGACATTAAAGCAAACCATGAGTGATGTGGTGAAGGGCACTTTCTGGTATTTATGATAATAAATTGGCCTTTTATCTCAGTTCATTAGTTATATTAAAAGAAGCAGCTATTCAGGTGGAGGAAATTGTGAGAGACAGACAACTTTGCTGAACTTCTTAATGTTGGGAAGAAATTTTGTGGACTGATGCGACAAAAGAAATATCCAGTGTTTCCATAGTTTATATATGTGTAGTATTTTCTATAGTTTTATATACATTTGGTATTAGTTTTTATATTCTCAAAGAGGAAATTTGTGCATTTGAATTATCGACTTTGAAGTTTTTACACTGTTTCCACATTCATTTGGTATAGAGGGGGCTCTGTTATACGTGTCCAACAAATGAGTCCATAACATGTTCCCAGAAATTAAGATCATATAATTACTTGTTGGTTGAGCTGTAATCTTTGTCATCCTTGAGCAGACTTCAGGACCTATCCAGGGCCATTCATTGTCATTGATATCTCAAGAAAAACTGAGGTATTTTTTTCAAAGTACTTCTTGATTTATGAAGTCCTGACATATGCTTTTGTGTTTTCCAATGGTTTCCTCTTCTGATTAATTATATAGGATGGTTTGTCGCTTGTGATATCTCCTTTATTAAGAATACATAATGAAACTGGATTCTCCATGGAGCTACGATTTCGGCGACCTCAACAAAATGAAGATGTGTTTGCATCTGTGCTACTGAAGAAGGGGGAATCAGTTGATGATTCCATGGCAGCATTTGATGCAATAAATATGTCTGGTGGACTAAAGAAGGCCTTACTATCTTTAAGTGTTGGTATGCATTTTCAACTGAATATTTTATTAACTGCATCCAACAAACTTCATCTGATTTGAGACCTGGTTCTTATTGCAACAATTATATCATTCTTTTCCATCTGTTTTCCTTTTATCAATACTGTGGTATGCTTCTTAATATCATAATGAAGTCAATAAGTGCTCACATGTTCTCATTAGGTTGTCCTAATAGGGTGATTGGGTGTGGGGTGGTTCTCCCTTTTACCCAAATGGAGCTATGAGTTATGTTTCTAAGTTACAACCATATTTTATTTTTCATTTGAAAATTTTAGTCTTCCTGTGGAAAAATATCAGGAAAAGAATTTTGATCTACACATAGTTGTTATTGATCTAGAGAAGGCACATGATAGAGTTCCTTTGTGAGTCTTATGATGGGTAATGAACTAGGTGTAAGAAAGAACAATTCTGTTTTTCAGAGGGATGGAAATATGGAGGACGATGTTTCTTATAGGACAATACACAAAAACTAGTTGTAATTATTAGGGTGTTTTAGCCTAATTAGGAGTTTTAGTTGAGACATTATTCAATGGAGTAACTTTTGGAGCAAGTTCAGGTAATTAATTAATTAATTTTATTTATTTCCTTATTAGTTAGTCTTTGCTAGGGTTAGAAACTAGTATAAATAGCACCTTAAACTTTCTTTTGTAGTCGGTCTATTAATCTATCAGTTATCAATTAAATAAACTCTCTTTTTGAGACCCATTATATCTTCTCTGGTGGATTCCAAAACTATCTTTTTCACACTTTTGTCTCAGATGTGCAATTGGAGTTTTGTTTGACCCCAAAATTCATTAATTTGAAGGTTAAGTTCTATTGAACAACAGTTAGGCTTGGTATGTTGTACGTCAAGAAAAATTTCCAAAAAATTTCTGAAAAAACTGAGTGCCACAACAATAAAGATGCTTAGATGGTTTTGTTGCCATTCTGAGAGGGACCACATAAAAAAGTAATGGTAAAGTTGGTGCAACTCAAATTGGAGATTCACTGAGTGTGTGGCATTTGTTTGATTTGGACATGTCCAACGTGGACCTATGAAATAATATAATTAAGGGGACAAAATCCAAGTGGATGATGAGAGGAGAGGGAAAGGGTGACTTAGGTTGACTTGGGAACCTTTGGTTTGGAAGGCTTAGAACAATTACACCCAAAGACAAGAAAAGAGTCATGCATCTGACCCTGATTAAATTTGGGATTAAGGCCTTGATACTGTTGCTGTCATTGTTTTTGTTCTATTGGGAGTTTGTTTTTCTCAGAAATTTATGCCTTTTGTAATTTACATTGCAGGTAATTTCTATTTTTCTTTCAGACCTGAGCTTACAGATGGACCATTAGATTCTCTGAGTCCATTTTCAGTGGCATGGTCAGATGAGCTTAAGGGTGGAAAGGCTGTTCGTCTCTCTGGAATTTTTGATAAACTAAGCTACCAAGTCCGCAGGGCCTTATCAGTTGAATCGATTAAATTTTCCTTTGACACTGAATGTTGTACTGTCAAATCTCTGGATGGAGATGTCACTGACCTGCATTTTCTGATTCAGACCATTAGTAGAAATGTGACTATTTCGGAACCTGGTAAGTCTGATAATGGTTCTGAAAATAGAAATTCAGCAGTGGCGTTACAGGAGCAAAAGGAAATTTTTCTTCTCCCAACAGTGCGTGTGTCCAACTTATTGCACTTAGAAATAAATGTGCTTGTGACTGAGACAGGTCAGAACAGGAAAGACCTTGGACTTATAGTTTTAGTTCCTCACAACCTTTCCACTTATGATTTACTGCATGGTGCAGATAAATGTACGACTCTTGGCAGTGGCATTATTGGGAAGCATGCAACCATACCAAGTGGATCAACTGTTGATTTTTATGCTAATCTGGCCTTACTTTACTTCAATGTCACTCTAAATGCTTGGAATTCATGCTGCAAAACAGTCAATATTGGTGATTGGACTAAGAAGCTTCTTAAGAACAAGAATGATGTAAAATATTTGGAAATTGATCTGGATTTTGGAGGTGGAAAATATTTGGCATCCCTGAGGTTGTCTCGTGGAGTCAAAGGCATATTAGAGGTATTACACCATAATTTTGTCATGATCTTTATTTACTTAATGTATTCTACATGCAGTATTGCCTCATAGATTGGATCTTTGACTTGAACACTCAATTGCTGCTTACACCATATTCCTTGAAGAATGACTGATTTTACTTTGTTTAAACTGAATCCTATTTGCAGGCTGCTATACTTACACCGTATTCCTTGAAGAATGACACTGATTTTTCCCTATATTTCTTCTCATCTAATGTGAAGCCTTTAACTAGGTACTGAATGTGTGATACATTCCTAATGTTGAACGAAATCCATAAGTACTGCACTTCATGTTATTGATAGTGGTATATGTTTGCAGGGATGAGATTCAGAAGTTTGGTTCCAGCATTCCTCCAGAGTTGGGTTTATTTTTACCCCCAAGTTCATTAAGATCATGGTTTTTAAAGTAAGTAGAATTATTTGCAAGTTCTGTAGTGCTGCACAAATTGCATCCCTTTGAACTTTTAATGGAAAATAAGATGCAACTTTTAGTTTCATGTTGTCTTTCACACTTCTGACAAATCCGTTATCAGATCCCACAAGTTGCGGCTCAGACTTTTGAAGGACAGTGCATCTGAGGCGCTGCTAAATTTGGATGGATTGTCAGGTTTCACAGAAGTAAGCTTGGAAATTAAAGAGATACAATCCAATTATATTATGAAGTTCGGAGTGTCTATGGGACCATCTGCTGGTAAGGCGGAGTCCTTGTCACAAACAGTAACTATGGCCCCAAGGCATGTAGTGTTTAATGAGTCAGGAGAAAGGATCCTTGTCCGTCAGTGTTATTTGAAGGTCTGCTCTCAATTAATAAATTATCAATCCATATTAAATGTTTCGTGAATTTTTATGATTTGTGCTCTTACTTTTTCTTCTGTTGTTCTTCTCTCTTTTGGAAAGGATGAAACTACAGGAATGATATGCATTAATAGTAAACAAAGAATGTCTCTACAGCTGCAAAATGGAATTGGCAGGAGCAGAGAGCTCAGTTTATTTGAGAATATAATTAGAAAGCATCGGAATGATATGGAGAATTCACAGATATATATACAGTTTCGTCCAAATGATTCTGAATTGAGCTGGTCTGGGCCAGTATGTATTGCTTCCCTAGGACGCTTTTTTCTGAAATTCAGAAGACAACCAAGTCAAGTGCAAGAACAAGACTACAATGTGATAGAATTTGCTTCTGTCCATGTGGTAGAAGAAGGCTCCACACTGTGTGTGCATTTTCACAAAGCTTCAAATATTAATCTACCATATCGAATTGAGAATCACTTGCGATATACATCTCTGACTTTCTATCAGAAGGTTTTGGTGCTTCTTCATTATTATCAATCAATTGTAGTTAAATACATATTGATAGAGTTTGATTATCTTTGAGTATTGTTGGATATTTTTCCAGGATTCATCTGAGCAAGAGGTTCTAAGGTCTGGAGGTAGTTCTCATTATGTCTGGGATGATTTGACTCTTCCACATAAACTGGTTGTGCTTATTAATGGTAGTCATTTTTCTACATATTATCATATTTACTTTTTCTTATCTGTGGCACCTTCCTGAATACAGTGGCTGATCTTGGGCTTTCTTGCAGATATGCACCTATTACGTGAAATTAACTTGGATAAAGTGCGAGCTTGGAAACCTTTTCTGAAACCGAAACACCACAGAGGATTGGCTTCTCATTCACTTTTGGACAAAAAGCCTGGAGATCAAAAAACTTTTATTGATCACTTCAACAGGATGGAGAGTGTAAATGTGGGGTATGAGGTTTATACAGAGGGTCTCACACGAGTTCTACGAATATGTGAGCCTTCTGATAGTCATGAAGAGGATAGCTTATCTCAGACTCATGCAAAAATCCAATTAAAATTATTTCACTTTGCTATCCACTTACTGGAATATGGGAAACAGGTCAGTATCAATGAATATTTCATCACTTGAGTAGGTTCCCTTATCCAATGTCTATGTTGTTTGTTCCAAGCACAATAAATTCAATTTGCAGAGTATATTTTCTTGTAGAAGTTGTCATCATTGAACTCTTGGTTCCTGATGTATTTAATTTGTCTTTTATTATTAGAGCCTATTGCCTACACCAATGGTAATTATGTTGTGGATTAAACATTTATATCAACTATCTTATTAGAGAATGGCATGATACATCCTGATGGAACAGTTTCTTTTGTTGATATTGTTATCTTCTGAAGGATTCAGATAAGAATGGAGAATCAACTTACACACCAATTATAGTTGCACGGTTTGCAAATATCAGCCTGGATTCTGCTTTTACTAATCAGCAGAAATACAGCCAGCTCAATGTTCAGGTAATAGAATCTGTACAAACATGACTTTCTGATTCTAGAATATAAGTAATAATTTCCAGGAACATCTGTAAAACCTAAACTAAATATTTTTATTTCCAAATCCTCGCAGGCTTTAAGTATTGATGAGAAGTGGGCAGGTGCTCCCTTTGCAGCAATGCTTCGCAGACATCAACTAGACTTAAGTGAATCTAATGCTTCAACAATCAAAATTGTCTTTGTCTTACTTGCAACTAGCTCCAATGTTAGGCAAGTTAAATACTCCTCCATTGTTCTGCAGGTATATGCAAGCAGGCAGTATGTGCTTCTGGATTTTATGTTGGCTTCATTGCCTTTATTTCTGTATGCTTCTTGTTTCGTAAAACATTCATGCATGTGCTGCCTACAGTAGCTTTAACTCTTATGTCTCAATGGGTGCAGCCTATTGATTTATATCTTGATGAGGAGACCTTAATGAAAGTTGCTACCTTTTGGCGAACATCTCTCAGTAACTCAAGTATTCCAAGTCAGCAGTATTACTTTGATCATTTTGAGGTCCACCCTATAAAGGTTTGGCACTTTTAGTTCATTAAGTTTCATGATGTCTTGGTATCCAGGACCACTTGTCATTTTGTTTTATCTGATCTTTCTTAATGTGTGCCATATAGATAGTTGCTAACTTTCTTCCTGGGGACTCATATTCAAGTTATAACTCAGCCCAGGAGACTTTAAGGACATTACTGCATAGTGTGATAAAGGTGCAACAATTTTTTCTTCAGCATGCAAGGAAAAATTTTATCTCTTCTTTTGAACCATATTTTGTTGCATAATTCCCTGAGTTGTCTGGCTTCCTTTTTGGACTAATGTAGGTTCCTCCAATTAAAAATATGGTTGTGGAGCTCAATGGAATCCTGGTTACTCATGCTTTAATAACCATGCGTGAATTGTTTATCAGATGCACACAACATTATTCATGGTGAGCCAATTTGTCTCCTTTTTGGTTTCCATATTTTCTTTTTATTTATATGTGGCATAAATTTGACACTGTGATCAGGTACGCTATGAGGGCCATCTACATTGCAAAGGGAAGCCCGTTGCTTCCACCAGCTTTTGCATCAATATTTGATGATTTGGCTTCATCCTCTCTTGATGTCTTCTTTGATCCTTCCCGGGGGTTGGTTAATCTTCCAGGTTTCACATTAGGTAGTCTGTGTGCTTCTTTGTTAATTTAGACTAGCTTCCTGCCTTGTGGTTCACAACATTCACTAAATTGTGATGCTTTGGACAAACATGAGAAATTTTTAATTGAGTTCTGCATTAAAAAATATATATACATATAAATATATAAATTCCTAAAGAAAAATTGAGGGATAATGCTAGTTTCTTCTTTTAAGGCCATTTAGGCTCTGTTCACCTGATGTCCACTCTCTTATTGCAGTCCATGCTTTTTCCTTGTCCATTGAAATATGCTGATTAGAAACCATGGGTTGGCAAGTAAAGACACTTCAAACTGAATGGAATAAACACAGCTTAAGCCATCTATTCTCTTTGACATTTCCTTATGTTGGCATAAAGTGTACTCAAGAAGTTCAAGAGAATCTTATCTAGAATTTTGGTGTTGATTTTATTAATATGCATAACATTGCATGTACAACTATGTTGGATTTCATTGGTTCTGATGGGTTGATTTTGGTCTGCTTTCTGGGTACAGGAACCCTCAAATTCATCAGTAAATCTATCAATGGAAAAGGATTTTCAGGGACAAAGCGCTACTTTGGTGACCTAGGAAAAACTGTATGTCCTGTTTTTCAGTTATGATTGTAGTTTCCATGGCACTTTTGATGCTATTATCTCTTGGTGATTTGCAGTTGAAAGTGGCTGGATCAAATGTGCTGTTTGCTGCTGTCACTGAAATATCAGATTCTGTTCTGAAGGGAGCAGAAACTAGTGGTTTTGATGGGATGGTACTGGTTATCTTCTTTTTGGGAATATTTTGTTGTGTCCCTGTTCATTCTACATATTTCTTCTTCCATTACCTAGATTTTTCTTCATTGACATTTGCTGTTATATCAAGGTGAGTGGTTTTCACCAAGGGATACTAAAATTGGCTATGGAACCATCATTACTGGGGACTGCTTTGATGGAAGGTGGTCCTGATAGAAAGGTCAAGCTTGATCGAAGTCCTGGTGTTAATGAGGTACCTACCATGGACTCGTATGTTGCAATAGACTAATCTGTTCTTTCCTTTGGTATGCCTTTGTTCTTTTGCAATGAGAGAATCAATGAACTGTTTTGGTTGCATGTTTACTCTTCAATTGCAAAACCAGTCGTGTGAATCACTCACACATTGACACAGCAGATAGAGTCGGAACAAGTGATGAAGGCTGGGCCTATTGGCCTCAGAGAGGCCAAACTAAGAAGTGTCTGTTTCTATTGCTTGCGTGGTTGGGAACTGGGCATTTAAGATTGTCTTATTCGATTCTGATTTATGGTTGCTTACTTTTAACCAGTAACCATTTGCATTTTTGGGCTGGTGCAGCTATATATTGAAGGATACCTGCAAGCTATGCTGGACACAATGTATAGACAGGAATATTTAAGAGTCCGAGTCATTGATGATCAGGTAATTATTGGGGAGATAATATTTGATCTGCTAAGAGCCTAAAGAATAACTAGATCCAGAAAAGTACATGTTCAATCCTCTGAGCAATACTCACCTTTTTCTAGTGACTGGACTGTGGAATTTTTTCATGCATTGTGCAACTTTTCCACGAAGTTTTTAACACGTTATTGTACAGTTTATTGTAACTTACCGTGTGAAAAGTCTTTCCTAATGGGGAAATTCAGCTTGTTGAATGATTTTCCTTGGTTATTCCTTTAACCGGGAAATCATGGGGAAATTTACATGGACATTTTATGATACCAAGTATTTGTTGTCATTGGATTGTAGGTTCTCCTAAAAAATTTGCCTCCAAACAGTGGGCTCATAGATGAGATCATTGATCGTGTGAAGGGATTCCTTGTAAGCGAGGGATTATTAAAAGGGGATCCTTCAATGTCTTCTCATCCCTTGCGCCATCTTGAAGGAGAAACTGTAAGCGTCTCCAGATTCTATAATCTATCTTCCTTCTTTTGCTGGCATCCTTGGTGTGAAATATGAATTGGCAGTGATTGCAAAAGTCTGTGCTGTTAAAGGCATCCATTGGATTTATGCCTTTACCACATTTTTGGTGGTTTCTTCTAATTATCTGGGCAATTTACTCGCCAGAGCTTTGTGCTAAGCACAAAGTTTCTTCTGCATTGTTCTGATTACATTGAGACAAATCTTTCTCGGTGGATATAATTTAATCAATCGCTGAAGTGAAAAACTAACCCTGAGCATTGTTTACACAGGAATGGAAAATTGGACCAACGCTGGTGACATTGTGTGAACATCTATTGGTGAGTTATGCCATTCGAATGCTGCGAAATCATACTGGTAAGCTGGTGGGTAACATCAAATGGAGAAGAGAATCAGATGGCGAGGAACATAAAGCGATTGTCCCTGCAGAACAAACTGAACAGGAGCGGAGGGTGAAGTTTAGATGGAAGTGGGGCATTAGCAAGTTTGTATTATCAGGCATTCTAGCATATATTGATGGAAGGTTATGTCGTTTCATTCCCAATCCCGTGGCACGAAGAATTGTCAGCGGTTATCTGCTGAGCTTTTTAGACAAAAGGGATGGTGAATAGCAAGAGTCTAGGTTGAATGGGATTCTCTCTCTCTCTCTCTCTCTCTCTCCGTGTCTCCTGCATTTCACCCGGCCCAACGTTTAAAATAAGTAAATTTGGGGCTTAAATTGCAGTAAGGGCCAGCCAGGCGACGCCAGGGAAAAATTTATTTTTGCTTCGTGATCTTTGAGTTGTTGAACTATCAGCCGCTTGGAAAACTAGCCGTGGAACCAATTGAAAACCTTGGTGCAAACAGGTTACAAAATACTTGTTGCGCAAACAGATTTCCGTTTCCAAGTGTGCTTTCAGAATCAGGGTAGGGACCAGGAAGTAGCTTATCCAGACGTTGAGAGCTAAGAGGCACACGGTTTGTCTTGGAAACTGCCGACCTGCCCACAGCTCTGCTCCCACAGCTTCACGTTTTGCATTTAGGCACCATAGTAAAATTGTCACATTGAAATGGCCCAAAAAAGACGTTTCACGTACCAGAATAAAATTACCGAAGAGGTGGCCTAAAGGCGTGGCCGATTCTTTCGATTATCTTGTAACCTTTGGAAGTCCGAATAGACCGTAAAAAAATTCCGTAGAATTCACCTTAAAGGAAAATGTCCACATGAAAAAAAAAAAAATTTCTATATATATATATATATATATATATATATTAGGGTTGAGCTAAGGAATTTTCACAATTGGGCATAATTCTTTTTCTTGTCCGGCAAGTAGTACAATTCTTTCACATCCATCAAATTTTCAATCATTTCATTTCATGCGGTATTTTGAACATGAGACCTCCACACTACTTTACAAGTTTACGTCTCCATTAAAAACTAATTATAATTTTTAATACTAACTTGTTATGGTAAAGGTAAGAGTTTCTTTCCGTGATGTTCGATCTCAAAAGGATGTATGAGCGTGATTTGAACTACCACCTTGGGTTAAATTGGGCACTCTATTAAGAATTCATGAAAAAAATTTCGCAAGAATTTTAACTTCGATCAGCTCGATTTCCCATTCGGCAGCAGCAACTTAGTGATAGGACGCACAATCACCAGATGTCATTTGAGGTACAGCGCTTTTCCATAAATTTTATTGCAAACGCCACTATTAAGCGCGAATAAATATTAAAAAAGACTTTCGACTTCTAGGTACAATCCGGAGGCAATGGAAATCAAGAACAATAACTGACCTTGCCTTTGTTGCGAAAAAATCAAGCCCGCATAATTGAAGCCAGAAACCCACGGGTTTGGAATACCACTAAACAAAATGGAAAGAGAGGCTCCCACTAGAAACTTTACCTTTATAAAATGAGACCCCATTTCTCGGTCACAATCTTCCATTATCCTGATGTATAACACCTCACTTCCTCAACCCCCAACAAAAAATGAAAAAATGGCCTCAATTGTTTCTAAAGCCCAGCAGTCTTTCCCGGAGGCTGGAAACAAGTTGAATCTGAACTATCTGGAAGCTAGAGAAAGCCAAATATTTGGTACAGTTAGCACCGAGCTGCACCTAAAAACAGCAGCTCAAGATCCTTCCGACTCCTCAGACAAAGAAGTTATCCTCAAGCGGATCCGCCACCACAGAAGCTTGAACAAGATACAAAATGCTTTCCAGGCTCTGTTGCCTGGCAACAACCAGCAGAAGTGGCAGGACCCGGAGGATGCCTTTTCCTCTCCTTGACTTTGCAGAAGAAACGCTTAGTATAATCTACCAAGAATTAATCTACCTTTCTTTATAATTAATACATAAGCTTTAAAAATTAGGTAATTTGCAGAGGAAAAGATTGTATATAGTGTGTTATTATTTTATCTTATTTATTACATATCTTTCCCCTCTATTATTTATATTATTAAGATCAATCTTCATGTTCCATCAGAAAAATTGATTTTAATGATTATTTCATGATTGAGCTATTAAGCGTTATTTGGGTTAGAATCGTTTATTGCTTAACTTTGGCTTTATTTTTGTCTCATTTCTTCCATAGCAACTGCATATGTTCTGGACCAATTGAGGTTTGCAGGGATAGGATCTACTAACACATGATGTCTGCATTAAATCATGATTTATGTTGTGCGATTAAGAAGCACCAATATGCAGTACACGTGAGGATTAGTAGTCCAAGACTTTTACAAGCAACCGATTTGGCATTATCTAAGAGTATTTAGATATGACATTAGGCCCAATACAATGGTTCTAGTTCTTTGCTGGCCTGCCGCTTGTAAAATGAGTAAGGCTCGAATTTAGATAAATTTTTGATGGGCCAAGAGCTACGATTATATATTGTTATGAAATATACAAAAATAAAAAATAAAAAAGAAATATACACAAAATTGGTAAGAATCAACAAGGCATCAAATACAAAGGGCCACAATTCAATATCTCCAATACAAAATTGTGCTCGTTAGTCTTTAAGTGCAATGACAAATAGTCTAATAATAGACTATGTCTCTTATGGTATGGATCGCTTGTGCTTAGTTGGATCCGGAGGCATCATAAGAAAAGCTTCAATGTAACACATTTGTCCTTATGGTACGCAGTCGGCCATCCAGATTTCAAAACATCTATCTGGGTGAGTAATAACGTTGCAATGGCTTTCAATGTGTCCTAGCCCGATAGTGGGCAGTCATTTCTTACTTAACAAGCCAGAATTAGAAACCAGACGTAGTGCTTGGTTTGAATTGTTCAAAACTGCCGACGATCTTGAAACCTGCATCTTCTTTTTCTTCAAGAACTCCAAGGAATTCTGTAAGCATGGAGGAGGAGATATATCCTTTAAAATAACAGCCTCCACCCTGCAAATCACCATTCATTAAATCATCAATTTGTTATAAAGTTATCAAATGGGAATTTCATTATGAGTATGCCATCGTACCCAGAGCTTTTGGGCCTTTTTTTTCGTGGATGAGGCTTTGGCTCTGTCATCTCATCCTCAGAGTCTGATAAGAAAACTTTTCTGCAACAGGATGACAAAACCATTTCAGTAAAAAATCTTAGTGCAAATCCAGCAAGACTGGTTTTATGGAAAGGTTTTCCACAAGGATGTGAGTAACATAAAACTGTGAAAGAGCAAATGTGCAAATAATCTCATAGCAGATGAGAAAATGCAGCTACATGTGAATTTGATATGTGCACAAGAGAAAAAGAGCGAGTACTTCTCATGAGCTGCAAGTAATTGGACAACGTCATTCGGTAGCATGTCCCCTATTCCAGGTGACTTATTCCCTGGTTCAGTGCCTGGATCATCTTGGACAGTTTTACTTCCTCCAGATGGCCGAGGTGTTTTCCTCTCTGCCCACAATCTCCGTCGCTCCTTACCCTCACGAACAACTCTAAATAGAGGAAATAAACAAGTTTGTGAAAATTTGTTATGCTAGATCATGAAACCCAATAATTAATTTTTTATTTTTATTTTTTTTCAAAAAAAAAGAAATAGTAAGAGAATCATCCTGTAGTAGAGTTAACACAAATACATAACCTAAACTCATCTTTACATGGAGTCAACCAAAAAGGCAGCTAGAAAAAAAAAAAAAAAAGCTCAAATTGATGATACTGGCTTTCTGTTTCCAAACAAACTGTATTCTCATCAAGCAGCAGCGGGGAAAAAAGAGAGAAAAATTCATGTCGGCGGAGGGATGGGTTCCAAACTTTATGTGCATGTTTCTTCAGTTAAATAAAATTAACTGTAAATTGCTTCCATTTTTAATCATGTGATCCTCATAGTTACGCTAATTCCTTCTTCAGTTGTAAGAATGGATTACTCACTGTCACCGCCTTAGAGATTACAAAATATTACAAAATTAGCGAGTATAAGCTCCCTTCTTCAGTTGTAAGAATGGATTGCTCACTGTCACCGCCTTAGAGATTACAAAATATTACAAAATTAGCGAGTATAAGCTAAAAACTCAAGCCGGGCTCACTCCAATCTCCTATATATGTACATACACATACACAACACAGAGCGAAAACCAATTGTTCTGCCTTCAACCAATGCAAATATGAACCAGATTCAAAAGCTAACAAAAGAAATAAATTCAGAATTCTTATGCAAAATCCAATGAATCTCTTCCTTTCTATTTCATGGGCACTAATAATAATAAGAATGAAAGAGAAACTGAAAGGGCAAAGCCATTGTCCTGAAGATTCAAAAAAAAAAAAAAAATACTTGTTGAGAGAATTAGAAAGCAAGTGGGTACCTAGTTTTGTTCTCTTTCTGAACTTTCCGTATTCCTTCATCTTGCAGGATTCCCTGGAAAAACACGGTAAATTACATTGAAATTTCGAAAAAAAAAAAAAAAGACATAAAACTCTGGTGGCTTTTGAGGAAGCATTGCAACGTAGGATTTTGCAAAAACCTGCTCCGACGTCAATTCCTCGGGCGCGTCGTTGGAGTCCGAATCTTCTCTCTCCGACATCTTTCTTCTCAGGTTTCGGAAAATTTGAGTTGGTCTTTTAGGGTTTATGGATGATGAAGATGCTCTTGCAGTCTTGCCCCAGAGAGACCCGAAAGTGGCATTAGCCACTTTTTGGGTTTTAATTTTGCTGGATTTTAGCGATCGTAATTGGGCTTTGGCCTTCTATTAATGATCCAGTGGAAGGCCTAACTCACTTCGCCTGAACCATATTGGGCCAATACACTAAGTCCATGGGCCTGGGGAGTGGGTTAAAAAAAAAAACCACCAGCCCTGGCATCTTAAATTGGCAAGGGAAAGTCACAAAACTAACTATCGTAAGTTGACCCCAAAAAAAACAAATGTTAGTAGATTGTTAGTAGAATGAATATTATTCTATATGATTAAAAAAAATACTTATTTATCAAAAAAAAAAAAATTATGAACCTTCATGGTGCTTCTCCAGTCAAATTCTAAACTGATATAAACTTTTTCTTAATTAAGTTTCGAGCTTTTGTAAAATTAATGCAATAGTCCTTGATTGGCATGCATTGACAGAAACCCACAAAAAAAAAAAAAAAAAAAAAAAAAAAAAAGAATTTGATATGCATATTATTCATGGCCGGCCATTTCGGTCAAGCCTTCGCGGGTCAAAAAAAAAAAAAGCACCAGACACGTAGAAAAGTTCCGATTTTCTTTTGCTTTTCCTAGAAGCAAGGCATCGAGAACGTGGGACGCCCATTAGTATTTCCGTATAGTTTAAAGGAATGCAACCCTGTTTGACATGGAAAGAGGTTTATTTTTCGGTCAATTTTTTTTTTTTCTTTTTTTGGTCTTTTTGGTGGAGGTCAGGGGTGCACATTTCTCAGACCTAATAAACGTTTTGAAATTGATCACAAACCCACTTACCAAACAAGCCAGATAGATTTATAGATGCTTGAACAAAATACACAACTGGAGAGGTATAATGTATTATCTGTATGTTTTCGCGTCTTTATGGTTATGGGTGGGATTCCTTCGTTGAGTCTTCTTCGAACTCTTTGCGTCCTAGTTTTTGCATGTGTTTGGCCACCCAACCCTCAACAGAGAGCCGTATCGCCATAAATGTTGCAAATATATATATATATATATATATATATATATATATATATATATATTATCTTTTTATAATTTATTTTAGATTAATTTTTAAAAATAAAAATATCAAAAATATTATAAATTATAAATTATTAATAATTTCATAGCTTTTGGTTCATAAGACATCTCAAACAAAAATATAAAAAAATAAAAATTTAATTATAAAATTTTAAGACTAATTTTTACTTATCCCGTTAGAAATGGGCGGAGACTTCTTCTTCACAAGCATCATCTCTAAAGAATCAATGCAAAAAATTTGTTGAGAATCTATCTCTACCCTAAATGTCAAATAATCATTTTCGGTTTTTAAGAAAATTACTTTAAAAAGTGTCTTTAATTAAAGTCACTTTTGTAGAGGTATTGTTGTAGAACCATTCTTACAATATATATATATATATATATATCAAAATAAAGAACCACTCTAACAAAAATAATTTTTTTAAAAAATTATTTTAAATTATAAATAAAACCAAGAGTCCATACACACAGAACATCTTCTTTCTCTCGATTATTCTGCCATCCTTTCCATTTTGCCACTCTTTCTTTCTCCCTCTCTCTTGTAAAATTATAAGATTGAAATGTCTCTCGTAAATAAAAATTTTCTTTTCTTTCAATTCTTTCCTTACTTTAATTAGTTGTTTTTAATTCTCAGTACTTGTCCCGCTTTGTTTGTATACAGAATAGTTGTGCCGCCTTCCTGCATGTAGAGTGGTTGTATGCCACCGGTGTGCAGTACACGCGTTTTCGCCTTTTGGTTTTGGGTGCATTTCACGAGTAATTAATTCCTCACCCGCCAAGTGAAAGAGGCGGCGCTCCCGATCCAATCCCATCTCTCTGTGATGGAGGAGACGATTTTACCCTTATTGCTTTTTTGACTCCTAGAGAGCTTCAGAGTTAAGACACGTTGTTCAAAATAGAAAAAAATAATAATAAAAATAAACGCTGTTAGACACGTATTGTTGATTTACCATAAACCCAAGTAGTTCCGTACACACTAAAAAAATGCCTAACAAAGTAAAGTAACAGTTCAATCTCTCATTAGTCTCAATCTAGTATTGAAAGCGTGTGCGCATTTTGAGTAATCTATTGTTCTAATTCGGTGAAAGACAAGCCATCCACCTTGAAACTGAGGAATTTTACAATAATTAATCTCATTTATCTTAATCCAGAATTTAAATTCCATAAGTTATCAGAAGTGTAAAACCCTATAATTCAAGTGCTACATCTTCACGCGGTGGCAGCGGGCCCATCTTTGATTGTAGAGATATGTACAAATATATATATAGAAGGGAAGGATTATTTTTAAGACATGCAGACCATAGTTGCAATATGATGTTTTTCTACTTAGAATTCTTTTGGAGAAAGAGACAGGCTGGCGGGCCTTCGATGACAGATTCTGCCGACTGCAGTTGAAGATAGAGGGGAAGAGTTTGAATAGATAAAGTATATGAAGTAATTAATTCTGGGAGCATGGGGGAATCCAAAGTCAACAGTCGCACAAGGGAAGCATCGCTTCTCCGTTTCTTCCTACGACCCAAAAATATCGATCTATTTAATTCCCTCAAAATAATATAAAACTAGAGACAAGGTACACCGTGATGAATGTTTCCATTTTTTTTTTTTATATATATTTTCAAATTATTTTATTCTCGCCAACTCGTTTTCTTTGATGTGTAGTTTGCAAAATTCCCTTTTTTTTTTTTTTTTTGAAAATAATAAAAAAAAAAAAAGTTACAAGAAGATAACCTTCTTGGGGAATAATTCCAACAAGACATTCTCAATAATAAATTTACCCTGAAATGCGACCCATTCTCACCTCATCAACGCAAACAACTTCGCCAGTAATGCAAAGACGAGAACCACAAAAAGAACAAAAAAAAAAAAAAACAAAAAAGGTGCAATCTATATCAATGGAAAAGGGTCACTTTCCTGATGTATGCAGTAATGTGAAATGCTAAGCTACGCAAAATGTGAATCCAAATCTTAGACAAAGTCATAATCTGAGTAGTACCCGAAGAATATTATACGGCTGCTGACTCGTTTTGCCCACCGTTTTGCAATTTTTTTCGCAGAGAAAAAGTCTTGAGGGAAAGAAGGATTGAAAAAACTCGTCGACTTGACATTTTGTATTATTATTATTCCAGGAGAAAGTTTGACAACTGCAACTGGCCGGCGCGCCCGGCATCTCCGGTTCCAACTCAACGGTAAAAAATTGCTGCTTGATTTGTCCTTAAAGCGCCAAACGGTAGCCTCCAAAATCTTGACTTTGCGCTGGATTTTCTTTTTTTTTTTTTGTTTTTTAATAGAGCAGACATGAACTTGTTGTAACTAGTTGGTGCGGCATTAAAAGACATTAATAACACCCTCAAAGATCGTAATGTTTCTGGTACAAAGTAGAGGAAAGTATACCAAAAGAGCACGTTATTAATATCAAAATCGATTAGTTTGAATTATCTATGATATATATATATATATATATATATCAAGAAAGACAGTCGATTCTCAAGCACCCAATACTCAAAAGATTGCAAATTAGAGTCCCACTTATCCTACTTTGGAATTGATAACAATCCCATATCATGTACATGTTAGTAAAACTTTAACTTGTAATTTTTTTTTTTTTTACGGTACAAATGTTTCTATTTTTTGGTCTATAATCACCTTATAATAACTTTTTTTTTATTCATAAATATAATAATTAATATATTTTTTATTTTAAAAGTAACCTGATAGCTTTGGTTTGCGATTGGGATTTTTAATCAATCAACTTGATAAAAAATTACCAACAACTTGCGCTCAAATTCTCCACTTTTGTGTTCTATTAAAATCCAAAATTTGTTTGGTCTTATCCTTAACAAATCGCAACCAACGCGCATTATCCTTTCGTTTTTTGTTTCTGGTACTCCAAACACTTATCTAAAGTAGAATATTCCTGTTCGATGTGACGTAGGCAGGCCAAGTGACTAACCGCTGCATTGCCCACAAACGAAAAGGAATAAGCACATAAACTAAGGGCGTTGAGAAATTGAGATGTTGAGAAACGGTCATCTTCCATACAAAAGCATCCTTACGCTTCTCCGAAAATAGCTATGGTTCTCGCGTAAGCTCCCCTTCATGCAATACTAAAATCTCCATTAGTTCACCAAGTGTCACCACACGATTGGACATTCATTCTGAAAAGACCAATTTTCAATATTTAACGTTAGCTCCTAGATCTTTCAATTTTCCCTAATATTTTTTTCACTGGCATGAGCTAATTCAAGTGGGAAGCAAGTTGTGGGGATAACAACTCCAAAAAATGAGTTAGACTGGAATAGACTTTTCCATCGTGAACAAGACATGGATTTGTATAAAACTTTTATAAATGTAGTAAATGGACAGTAGCATTAGAACAGATTTAATTAATAGCATAAAACTGTATTAAAAGAGAAGTCTCCCACAATGACACTTGATGGAAGGATTTACACGAGACTGATCAATGTAAATTTGGATCACATATCATCATTTTTTAATGATGTAACATTTTTTAAAAAGGTCTAAAATTTTGAAATAAAAATTGCAAAAAATTTCTAAAAAAAAAAAATTATAAACTCAAGAAACAATTCTTTTTTTTAAAAAAAAAAAAATCTAAATACCCAAAATATATCTGAAAGTATTTTTAAAAATATGAAGTTTTGATTTTTCAATATAAAATTTGAATATATTCAAAAATTATTTAAAAAATAAATTTTTATTTTTATTATAAATTCAATATTAAAATATTTTCAGATTTTATTTTAAGTTTTTAGATTTTAAAAATTTTTTGAATAATTTTTTTGAGTTAGTTTTTTTTATATTTTTTGAAAATTTTCACATTTTTTAAAATTTTAAAATTTTTTAAAAATATCGTTTCATAAAAAATAATAACTTGTTATTTAAATTAATATTAATTAATTGAAGTGACATATTTAAGAATAAATTAATAAAAAAAAATTAAAACATATAGAGGTCTAATTTAAAAAAAAAATCATTGTGACGTTAAAATAAAAAGTGACAAAACATAGAGGGTGAAGTGAAGCTTTTTGTCTGAGATTGAGGGCTTATTATGATATTTCAGCACCATAAAATAATTTTTTTTAAAAAAAAAAAAAAAAGAAAAAGTAGCTCCAAATCATAACACAAAACAACTGGGTGGCAAAATAAAAAAAAGTCATGGTGTGGCCCACCCTTCCCCACCTCCATCGAACGGTTAAATCAAACAACAAAAAATTGGGTTAGACGGTGTCCTCAAACAAACTTAAAACACTGTTCTCTCTCTATCTCTCGCTCTCTCTCTGTTTTTTTTTTTATAATTTTTGTACACCAGAATAATGCTTCTGTCGTCAGACTGATCTCTAACATGTTCCAAGTCAAAACCTTTTGCAATGGCGTGCTGACTGTAGTATTATTCCAGTCTCCCTGCCGTAAATTAGGCCCAAACGTCGGCAAATTTGAGATCAAAAAAGCTCCTCACGGTCCAATTTCACATGTCTCTTGTGTAAAAGTCAGAAAGGGAGGAAAGAAAATTCGGAATCTTGCCTTCTTTAATAAAGCACACAATTTTCTTTCCTTCGTTCTCCAGCGTTGAAAAAGATTGTGGTTTTGGTGCTTTTTTTTTCTTTTTAGAATTTTGTTATTTTTTGCATTTAATCGAGACCCTCTTGTTAGATGAGGGAGTTTAATCAGTGGCAGGTTTGAATTGGAAATCGCATGCAGCAATTACAGCCATTGAAGAAAAGTTTCAGAGGAAATTAAAGTAAGTTTTCATCAGTTCATAAATGACTCATCCAACCAAAACCATTTCTTCAATAATCTTTGTTTGTTGTCGTTGAAATATTGAAAAAGTTTCTTTCTTTCCCTTCTTTCTTCTGTGAAGCATTTATTGAATTAGATGGCCGCCCAACAGCACTAAACTTCTGGCTTTAAATTCACTCAAAATTAATTTCACTTCTCTCTCTTTCTCTTCCTCTTTTATATGGTAAAACAACAGAAAGATCGAAAATTTGACGACCCTTTTGCATGATCAATCCCAATTTCATTTTGATTAATTTCATATTGTTTCTGTTCCGGAAAAGGTAATGGTTCAGCTCATGATTGTTCAACACACAAGCTTGGCTGCTTTGGCTTTGTTTTTCATCTCAATTTTGGTAGTTGCCTCAAGTACTAGAGCTGCCCATAGCCTAAAAAACTGCTTGCAATTTTGCGGAACTGGCAAATCGGCCAAGCGTGTGCCGTACCCATTTGGGTTCCTCGGCGACTGTCCCATCCGGCTAAATTGTACAGACGGCGGAGACATCCAAATCGGAGGATTCCAAGTCCAGAACATAACCGCAAATGGCGTTTTGATTAATCTGGAGGCGGAATGCAACCGTCCGGTAGAGCAAATAAAATCGTTGTTTAGCAAACACTACGCGCTCGCTTGGCAGAACAGCCTGCTACTCCGGAACTGCAGCAAGCCGCTGGACGGGTGCTTCATTTCCAAGAGCTCGCTGAAAGGACAGCTGAATCTGCGCAGCTGCGGTTCCGGAAGCGACAACTTGACCTGCTATTCTCGGGATCATTTAGGTATCGATGTTTTGAGTTACGAGAATGTGATGAAAACCCAGTGCAAGTTCGTGTACTCTTCGCTGGCTATCGGTCCGGTGAGACCAGTGGTCTCGCTGCAGCTTCAGCGGGCGGAGCTGGAATGGTGGCTTGACGGGGGCTGTAATTCAAGCGAAGGTTGTGACAAGAATGCAGAGTGCAAGCAGGTTAAGCTTGGCGACGGCAAGGTGGGGTTCCGTTGCTCGTGTAACGATAGCTTTGTGGGAGACGGGTTCGCCGCCGGCGAAGGTTGCCGGAGAGGTTAGTCAACTCGCCGTAGTCTTCCTCTTTTGGGTTTTATTATTTTGTTTCGCTTTTTTTTTGTTTTTTCCAACTTTGAACCTGGCGGGTTGCCTTTTGACCGGGGAAAGTGGGCGTCAGTTGGCCAATCAGCGGGCGACACCTATTGATTTTGTGGCCAGTTTGCCTTTGAAAAGATGGTGAATATTTGGTAGATTGGTCACTACGTGCACACTTTTTCGTTCACTTGTTTGAAGGACAAAAATGATAGGTTGGTTGTTTTACAACCATGTTCTATTTTAATGTCTTGACTTGGATATTTTCAGTCTATTCGGTTCGTCTGGTTTTCTATTTTTTAATGTCTTCTTCTGTTTTTGTAAAGGGTTTTGCCGGCATAGGATTTGGTCATTTTCCGTAATGAGAATTTTGACAGAATGAAGTAGTAGAAATGGGAATAAACCATTTTCTTGTTTGTAATCTTAGGCTATGCCTATTTTGTTAATATTAAAGCACACCTCAGGTTCATAATTTTCGGATCAAAATTTTACCAAAAACTACGCTTGCATTGATGTAAGGTTTTGCATAATTGAAGTAATGCATGAATCATGTTCATAAATGGTTGGTCAAAGTCCATACTTTAAAATGAAAACGATTTTAAGCCAAAAACTCCATGGTCTGTCTTTTGATGTTTGCATGTTTACAGTTTATAAGGCACCCATTTCCAGTTCAAAATGATTAGGCTTTCAGTATTCGTGACAAAGGGATCGTGAAAACACTTTGACCATAATTAATTAAAGTGTAAAATAAAGGGCTGTACATCAAATGGAAAAGGCACGAAGAATTACTGATCTTTTGTATTCTGTATAAAACAAGTAAAATAGAAGAAATTTTGGATGGTTGCTAATGTTTCTGAAGCCAACTTTTATTGTTATCCATCAATCTTTAATGCAGAGCCATCCTTTCACGTCAGGTCAGTTATCCTGCGCCAGAATCAAGTTGGCATAAATTTGATCCATTTATATGGATACTTATCGTTTAGATTAGATGATGTTTTACCATATGATCACTTGATGTGGACGTACACCCTATCTGTACCATGCATCTGTAATCAGTTCTTAGTTTTTTATCATGTGAAGTTCTAATATGGTACATAGGACCGTTCCCTAAATCTCACGGTGGGAGTCTGGGAATCTAGTACACTGGAGACGTCCTTTTAAGGAAACATTGCTAACTAATAGCCTTTTTTTTCTCCTGAAGTAGAAATTTTTGCTGATCATTCTTCCTTGGTTGCTTTGCCAGTTTCTGACTGCAGCGTTCGAAGGTACATGTCTGGCCAGTGTGGTGGAACTACAAGAACCAGGGTTCTTGTTGGAGGTAAAACTTCTATATTCCATGCCTCTGTTACGGAATTTAGGATGAATTTTGATTCCTACCATACAATGGTAACTACTATCTAGATTCCAAACCACTGCACTCCATTGTCAAATGTATCTATTTTTATTATTAATTTCCATACACAACCTGAAAGTTCAAAATCACCTAGCCAAAAATAAATTTGCTCTCTCTTCTTTGTCTCTGCATTGTTCTGTTGGCAGGAATTGTTGGTGGGGCTTCATTAATAGCTGGTCTGGCCCTTCTTTGTTACTGCTGGCGGAGGCGATCCAATTCTCTGAGAAATCGTGTAAGTGCGAAGCGCCTTCTATGCGAAGCTGCAGGCAACTCTAGCGTTCCATTTTACCCCTATAAAGAAATTGAAAGAGCAACCAGTGGCTTTTCAGAGAAACAAAGGCTGGGTACTGGAGCATATGGTACAGTATATGCAGGAAAACTCCATAATGATGAGTGGGTTGCCATTAAAAAGATCAGACATAAAGACACCGACAGCATTGATCAAGTCATGAATGAAATTAAGCTCCTTTCTTCTGTCAGCCATCCTAATTTGGTCCGCCTCTTAGGTTGCTGCATAGAGAAAGGTGAGCCTATCCTTGTCTACGAGTTCATGCCAAATGGAACTCTTTGCCAGCATCTACAAAGAGAAAGGGGCGAAGGACTTCCCTGGACAATACGTCTCACCATTGCTGCTGAAACTGCCAATGCTATAGCCCATCTCCACTCTGTCATGAATCCACCAATTTACCACAGAGATATCAAATCTAGCAACATACTCTTGGATTACAATTATAGGTCCAAGGTAGCTGACTTTGGTCTATCTAGATTTGGCATGGTTGAATCATCCCACATCTCAACAGCCCCACAGGGAACACCAGGCTATCTTGATCCCCAGTATCATCAATGCTTCCATCTTTCTGATAAAAGTGATGTTTACAGTTTTGGTGTAGTTCTTGTAGAGATCATAACCGCACTGAAAGTGGTTGATTTCTCACGGCCTCATAGTGAGGTGAATTTGGCCGCACTTGCTGTGGACAGGATAAAAAGAGGCTGTGTTGATGAAATAATAGATCCATACCTTGAACAGCATAGAGATGCTTGGACATTATCATCTATCCATAGCGTGGCTGAGCTTGCATTTAGGTGCCTTGCTTTCCATCGTGACATGCGGCCTGCAATGATGGAAGTTGCAGAAGAACTTCAACACATCATGCTCAGTGCATGGGTTCCAGAATTGTGCATAGAATCACCTGCGGCTTCCTCTTGTTCCACATCAGACAATGAAAGTGAGAAGTCACTCAATGTCAGCTCAGTTAAGAAAGAAGGGGTAAGTAGCCGGAAATTACTTGTCCCACAGAGGACTGCAGATTGTTTGACTAAATTGGAGGAGGTGCAGGATAACTCCCCAGTTTCTGTGCACGATCCTTGGTTAAGCGAACAGAGCTCACCTTCAACAAACAGCTTATTGGGTAATGTAGTTCAGTAAGAAAGCTGTTTCTTATGGGCGCGGGGCCTCATGCCCTTTTTGTGAAAATTCCACAGCCTTAATTCTCTTCCCTCCCTTGCTGCTGAGACATCTCTTGCAGACACATATGTTGGCGTGCTTGACCTGCTGTGCTGCCTCTTTCCAGATTTTTTGCCCATATATTGTCAGTCTTGAAAATCAAAACATGTATGTAGAAGAAGACATAAACGGATCCTGCATGTACTTAATGAAATATGAACTGATCTTTATTTCTTTCCGTGTTTCTCTTCGTGGGTGACATAGTCGGAAAGCCTAATGTCTGGAAAACAATATTCTACTTCTTTTTCTTTTTTCTTTATTATTAATTGACTTCAATTAAGACTCTAACTCGAGACTTTGAGCTTTTGAAACGATTCGTAACGCAATGGTAGCAAAATAATAATTTAGTGAAGCTATATTGCGGCAAACTCAAATTTATTGATCTAGAGAGCAGCAATGCAGAGGGTCTTGGAGAATTGCACGTATACATTGTAACACTAAAATATCCTTCTTACACATTACCAACCGTGGGAATGTGATCACAATTCACAAGTCAACGGTGGCTCCATTGGGATGGGATGAAGTCACAGCCAATCAGCCAATGGCTACAAAATGTCGATTGGTACAAAAATTTGTATTTGGGAGAGGGAGAGATCTCAGCCTTGAAACCGGACAATCTTCCGTCGACTCCCTTAGGTTGCCCTAAAAAGCTGTGTTTCATCAAAATTGCTATACAAGAGAACTTGGCCAATAATTATTGGTCTTGATTAGGCGAAAAAGAAGTTGACAACGTGCTAAAGAAACCATTTAATTCAAAAGTTCTAATACATCTCTTCATGCACTCGGAAAAATCCTCGACACCCAAAACCCTAAAGTCTTAACTCCATGTCGCCATTTACAGATTGTGATTCATCGGAAGATAGAGAGACTAACTGGAGCTATAGTGCACACAATCCATTAATGCATTTGATTCTCTGGTTTGTTCTCAATCAACCATATTAGAAGTCCCATTTTAACTGGGAACCTGTTGGAAGAAAGAATCCCACGGAGTTGACCTTCCTTGTATTTCAAGTTCTCACATAATGGAAAAAATTTTCACTTGAACACAAAACGAGATACGATAATTTTTGAATAGTGGTGGAGCTCACAATTTACAAGCTGATTGCCAAGGAGCATTACGGAGTTAAATACTGAATTACTGGGAAAGTAAATTAATGCGCATATTCTCATGATTTTTGACCTTCGGGACCTAAAATACCGTTTACGACGGAAGTAGCAACCAGAACCCCGACAACCTCCGCTCCGACCACCACACCCGCCTGCGCTAACCCGCCAAAGCTCAACGCACCCTCAATCTCCGTCTCCGCGGTCTCAATGCCTTTCTCCACCGTTTCAATTCCTATCTCCGCTGTTTCCAATCCCTTCTCCGCCGTCTCGAACCCTTCGCTCACAATCTCCTCTGCCGCCTCCTCCGCCTTCCTCAGCTTCTTCCTTAGACCGAACAACGGAATGTCCTCCGCCACCGATGCCGATTCCCTAGACACCAATGTCGGCGCTGCGGTCAGCAAGAAGAGCAACTGCCTCCGGTTGGTGAAGACCACCGGCGCAGGTTTACAAGCGTGCGCGGCCTTGCAAGACACGGGGCGGAAATTGTGCACGTGGCGAAGCGGGAGGGTTTGGAGCAGAGCCGCTGTCGAGATTGTGGAAGCCATTGATTTTTGGATTCGCTTATCAAGAATGATGATCTTTCCATGGCGCCTATTATTTTGGAAATGCAATCATTTTCCTTTTTCGTGTGGGGCGTCAAACGGCGTCGTTCTATTTTCATCGCTTTTCTTTCTTAAGCGCACTTAAAACGAGGCCGTTTCCGGTCCCATTTTTAATTTCAACCGCCCAAATCAGTCGGCAGAAGAAGCACTCGTAGCAGCTATGAAATCGTTGGCAGGTTAGTGTTTGATTTTCTACAATTTTTTTAAGTTCCCTCTTTCGCTCTATCTCCCCCAAAACAAAGACAAAAGAAAACAAAGACGCGCACAAAAAAGAAAGACACAATAAATATGTTAGAATTTTAGTTATAAGATATATAAATTTAATTTCCCCAACTTCAAAAATTAATTTTCGGACTATAGAAAAAGAAGACAACAATGTGTATGTTAGAATTCTAATTATAAGATACGAAAGTTAAATTTTATGTCGAAAACATAAAATTTCAATGTGATGTTATATGGATTTAAGTTCTCCAACTTCAAAAATTAATTTTTGGAATATAGTTTGCTTATATACATTTATGCTCTTCCACCCCAACAGTGAGCTTTATCAGGTTTTCCTATTAGGGTCACGAATTACCGGTGAAAGAAGGAGAAGAAGAAACCAAACAATCCACAATCATATTGCACGAACACATAAATGTGTTAAGACCATTGCCATTGCAATAGCATCCTTCGAACTGTGTTTAGCCTCTGCAAGATTTTGAAATGAAAAACACAATATTTAATTGCATTACGTGCACTAAAAATAATGGGAACCAATTATCGACCAAGTGTGTAATTGAGACCTGGTAGAGATGATCAAACAGCTGACTGTAGCTGTGAAGGAAGTCAGTCTCCAGAGAATTTTGCGAGATAATTGGGCAAATTTATTTGCCAAAAACACCTTGGGAGATTAAGGGGGCATGGAGTGCTTCGACAACCATGTTCATCCTCTTGGTTTTTGAATTAACAACCGGGAGAGTTGGATTACTTTGGTATGCCAGAGAAGCCGAGAAAGCAAAAATAAATTTAGACCAGAAATAAGTGAATAATGCAATACATCAAGCAAATGAGAAGAAAATAAAATTTTGCTCAAATTGACAAACCTTAGTAAATGCTTGAATATCGCATGGAGTTGGTTATTTGTGGTTCTGCCAAATGATGTAGCAGCAACATTCATCGTACAGCAGTGCTTATCAGATTCCATGCCCACTTCCTGACCACCTTCCCTGTCACACTCCTGCAAAAATTCAATAAAGCTTGAGGTCATATGTCTGAAACCGAGAGAACATGAAAAAAGAACACCCAAATAGCACTTTTTTTTATAGAATGTCAACAAGTTATCTGCCAGCAGAGTCAGAATCTGCAAGCACAGAATTTTTTTTTTTTTTTTTTCAATATAGATGCAAAGCTCAGAATGATAATACAGTGGAGGCCACAGGATAATGTATAGGATTTTGGACGGAAGGACATTTCTAATGGTATAGAAGAAACTTGGTATATCTGTTTGTACAATTTGTCAGGCACAAAAGATATTAGGGTTTCATACTTGAAGTTGTCTGCAGAGTCAGCGCTCGTTGTCATCTGCAGATTTCCAGTGGCCCAGGAAAAGAAATGTTGGCTTCCACAAGGAATTATCGTTTCCCTTGTACAGTCATTAGTTGTTATTATTTATATCTGCAAAAGAATGCCACTTCAGGTAAGTATTATGGACGGAATCCAATCCATAATCTGATTATATCTGAGCAAGGGCATTTCCCAGCTGTGCAGAAGTTTTTATCGGCCAATTGTAGCTTTGAACATGCTGCCACATCTGAACTGATAAGTGGAGGAACATTCCACATTTTAGGCACTCACGTGCGCCCGCAACTCAAAAAGGCAAAACATTCAGGACACATAAAATAGAAGCCATATAGATTGCAAGACAGGAATATTAAACATGACCACCTGCAGCAGGTGAGAAGAGGACAACAAGCAGATTTCATACTCATGTGGCATAAAAACTGGTACTTTGATCGATGTCCGTACAAAATCTCTTCTTAGGCTCACTTGACTTCTGATGAATGAATGGGAAGACAATATTAACTAAAAATTCAAGGTCTGCCAGAATCATTAGTAAATATCATTAAGCATTCCTCTGTTTGACAAAAGAAAGGAATCAGTGAAAGTTATTAGGCTAAATGATCAAATTCATATCCCACCTTCCACTGTTTTTTCAGTTAAGGAACTTGTGGTTTCTTTTTTGCACAACTTGCTCTCTAACGTTCCACATTCCAGGTAAAATTGTTTCTTCTTGGAATGTTAGTGGGCTCTATGTATGAATTTGAAGAGACGATATGCCAGTCCACTGGCACTGAGAGTTAGATTTGGAGATAAGCAGCTGCTAGGAGCACAGCCTCAACTTTATACTCTCCTTTACTTAGTGTTAATTGGAAGGAAAAAAAAAAAAAAAAGAGGCAATGAAAAATAGTGTGACCCAACCATTCGACCATGTCACCGTATTTTTAAGTCTTGGGCACTCATGGCAGAGATTAGAAACATCTGTCTCCCATGAGCTACCCCAAGGAATAGTGCAACTTTTAAAATCTTTTGCAACGGCAGCAAAAGAAACTTCTGAAAAAGATGAAAAAGGAAAAAGAAAAAGAAGAAAGATCCAAAAAAGTAATGTAGAAGAAAGTTGTTAAAACATCTAGATGCTGCATGAAAAAAAAGAGGAAACATCTCGATTCTCATGAAATTTTATCAAATTATTTTCTCTTGTTATCTTTTTTCTTAACTATTTATTGTTATTAAATTTTTTTATATAAAAAATAAAAAATTCATAACTAATTTAATTATATTAAATATAATTTTTTAATCATTTATAATTGATTACACATAAAAATAAAAATAATATAATATCTTAAATACGAAAATAAAAATTTTTTAAATATATAAAAATATTTGTTTAGGTTTTTTTAATGACTCTAATATTAAATTTAAGAAATATTAATAAATTTTTTATATTTATTAACTATTATTAAAAATATTAATTTATAATAATTAAGAAAAATTTTAGTATTTTTAAAATCGTTTTAATTTAAGTAATAAATTAATTTAGATAAATTCTCACAAAAAAGAATTATTTAAAACTAACGCCACGTGGGGCGAAACCTAGTTTGGAGTAGAGCCGTTGGGTGGAAATGTAATTTTGTTTTCTTTTTGGGTTTTTCTTGGGGATGTCAAACGGCGTCGTTCTATTTCCCGCGCTTTTCCTTCTGAAGGGCGCTAAAAATGAGGCCGTTTTCGTTCCCTTTTATTATTTCAACCACCAAAATCAGTTGGCAGAAGAAGCAGTGGTAGCAGCTATGAAATCGGAATCTGCCAAACAAGCACTCAATCCGCCGCCGAACGTGGCGGAGAATCAAACCTCGTGTGAGGCGACAATCGATTTGAACGCGAAGGGAGGCACCGAGTCGAAGTGCAACAACGATGATACCGACAAGGTGGGAACTTCTGGCGGAGAACAAGAGAAATCGCTGGAGCTCGCTGCGTAGTTGGGGGAGAGAGGAACCAAAGCCTTCAAGGAAAGCGACTATGCCGAGGCCGCCGATTGTTTCAGCCGCGCTCTAGAGATCAGGTTAGGTTTTTCGTTTAAAATCAAAATTTTGATTTTCACAAACGCTAGGGTAATTAACTTGTAATTTTAATAATTTGCTAATATTTGTAATATTAGGGTTTCACACTATGGTGAGCTTGCACTTGAATGTGTACATTCATATTACCAATATGGACGTGCTTTGTTGTACAAAGCCCAAGAGGAGGATGACGAATCCAAGCAAGCCCCTGCTAGAGGTGATTCTCCAAAGAATGCAAGAACTGCAGAATCTTCAACAGCTTCTGTTTGGAGCACTACTGAACACGCTGAGGGTTCCATTCGTCAGGAAGAAGCGGTCGGTGATGGTCAGTACTTTCCTGCCAACAATGTTCGTATGTAAAATATCATGTTGAAATAACATGTTTGGTTTCACTTGTTTTCTTCTTGCAGGCATTAACGCACGCTAGAGAATTTTGTTTATATGCAGTGAACATTTACCAGAATTTATCAGTGTTTGCTTCAGATCAGAGATTAATGTTTAACATTTGGACTGATTCATTCTGTCTGCAATGTGCATAAATGTCGTGAAATTAATAAGTTATCCTATATGAGTAAAAAGAAGTATTCGTTGTTGCATTATCTGTGGGATTCAAAAACCCCATTTCTTGCTACTTTCCCTCTCTTGCCTTTCGCTCTTATTGGCTAATTGTTCATTCAAATTGGCTTTTATTTGTGTACTGTGAGAAATGATATTTTTTGGTGGTCAGTACACATTTTGTTGAACAAATTATTTATTGTGGTTTTTATTTTATAGTGTAAATGTTGGATTAACGACTGCTTGCTGGACTGCTATTTCTTTGATTTATATCTTTTCTTTTTGAACCAATTGAAGAGCCTTATTTCAATTTTTATTTCTTGACATGCTTTGGCAAAAACATGTTGGTGATTTTAGCTTCATTACTTTTATTTATTTATTTATTTTGCTTCTGAGCATGCAAATTCTGACATCTGGAATGGAGACAGCAAATAAGTGGTTTCTTAGGGAAGAGACTTGGAAAGTTAACTTGTTTTTGACTTCTCTCTGCTGCTACTTCTTTCTCTCTGCAGCTTCTGGTGAGAAGGAAAAAGAAGAAAATAATGAAAGTGACAATGAGGACCTGGCAGAAGCAGAGGAAGATGAGTCTGATCTTGATTTGGCATGGAAAATGCTAGATGTTGCAAGGGCAATTTCTGAGAAACACTCTGGCGATACAATGGACAAAGTGGACATTCTATCAGCTTTGGCAGAGGTTGCACTGGAAAGGGGTCTGTTTGTTTTTTTTGTTTAATGGCTTGTTTAGATGTTTGCAATGTGGATACTGATTTTTGCATTGATTGCCAAAAGTCTCTTCTTTGGCTTAAAGATGGATTGTGATTGTGTTGTGTTCTGTGTAGAGGATATTGAAACATCTCTCAGTGACTACCGGAATGCCGCTATCCATGTTAGAGCGACTTGTTGAACCAGACAGTAGATATATAGCTTAACTGTATCCTTTTCAATGTTAAAGTGGTCCCTTATCTTGGTGTTCATATTTGTTCCCTGTGAATTTGTTTATTTGGTCAGCCCTTGCATTTTCTGATGTGGGCAACATATGGGCTAAGTCAGTTATCCATAATTTTGTAAATTTATTAACCAATTTTATCTTCCCAAGGAACTTAACTGTATATTCAGAAACTTTTGCATATGTTTATGTCTAGAGATTGGATGTAAACCTCAAGAAGCAATCTCATATTGCCATAAGGTTGTATCAATTTGCAAGTCACAGGTGCAGAGGCTTATGAATGAAGTAAAAAGTTCTTCAGAATCAGCAACATCAACAGTTGTCTCAGAGTGAGATGATGGTATCCAGCAGTCATCCAATGGGTGTGAGACTGCTAAATGTCTGAAAGATAAAGAAGCAGAGGTTGAGACACTTGCTGGCCTGTCTGGAGAGCTGGAAAAGATGGCAAGTGAAGCTCGATTTTTTGTGTATGCTGCTAGAAATGTTAATTTGAACTAATTTTGATCTGACCTGCATCCATGGATTGCAGCTTGAAGATCTGCGGCAGCTGGTTCTTAACCCCAAGTCGATTCTTTTGGAAATCCTGGGAATTGCAAATGGAAAAGCAAGAGATGAGAAGGGTACATCTCCAGTTGTCATGAGCTCTTCACAGATGGCTACTGCTACCAATAATGAAGATTTTGAGTCTCCAACTGTTGCCACTGCTCACATAAATGTGGCTGGAGTGACACATCTGGGTGTGGTGGGAAGAGGAGTCAAGTGAGTTTTGATGCGTACAAGCTCAGCAGAATCAAGCCCATTGAAGAAACCTGCATCAGACCCATCATCGGACAAAGGGGATGGCAACATCTGCTAGTAGGTACTAAATTCATGAGCTCCACGTTTTGAACCCCTGGTTTCTAGAAGTTATAGCATTCCCATGTGCCAGAACACTGACACTGATGTTATGGATCCTTATTAGCAGCTTCACTGGCCAGCATACTCAGCAGTTAATACCGTCCAGGGAAGTATTCTGCTCAGCTTTGTTTGGTAGTTTGGCAAAATCTTCTCTTGCACATCTTCCAATATGACTTTGGAAAGCCATTAAATATCTACTACTAATATCTTGCTGCGATTGGGGGTGTTCTTTTCCAGTTGCGTTGAAGCAGGAGACAATACTTCAAAATTCACAACATACAGATTTTGACTAGTGCTTTTGTCTGGAAATGTTAATATGCTGCATGTTTTTGAGTTTCTTGTTCTTTTATTTTAGGTTATCTGGATCCTGGAGTTGATTGTATGACAATTAGATGGTGCCTTGCCTGGAAGTTATGATAACTAGGTCAGGCAACAATACGTGGACCTTGGATTTTCTTCTGGCAGCAATTTTTGTGTATCCCGAAGCGTATGTGATGAGATGATACCTGCGCCTTTTAATTTCTTTAAGCCATTCGCCGTTCTCTCCTGGTGTTATGAATTTGGCAAATATTGTTCAAGGTAAGGCCACACGGGTTACTGCAACAGCTTCCCGCGCAAGGTAAACTTATGAGTGTGGGGGGCAGTTCCGCTGAAATAAGCTGGTCATACGATTTCAAGCTATAGGCTGGACCACAAAAGCACAAACGCTGAAAGTTGACAAGCAATTGTTGTCGCCATAAAAACAAGTATCGCAGATGTGTGGTCACAACTTTAAATCTGACAATCACGATAATATAATTTCTATTCCTACCTGTCTCGCATCAAATTTTCCGTGCATCCAAAGGCTCAATTATAAAAGGTATTCATATGCATAGGCTGACAAAATTTGTTAACAAGAATAATTCTGTCTGATGACGGCTTGGAAAGTGTTGGTTTCCACGGTACCTGGAAATTGGCCGTCTATCTGCTTGGTGGAGCCGTAGTACAACAATAGCCACCATTTCTTTTTGTCGTAGGGGAACATTCTTATTCCAGGGTATTTCCGCCATGGCGAAGGACAAAAGTTTGGGTTAGCTCCTTTTGTCATGGCGACGTTGTTTTGTGCCTATTTTGCTTTACCTTTCCCAACTCACGCACAGCTGTGCCTCCGCATGTTTTGTGAACATTGTTGGCAATACAGCAGTCACAATCAATTGGTTCCTAACTAGTCACAGAATAATCGGCATGCCATAAGCTAACAAAGCAAAAAAAAAATAGAATAAAAAATAATAAGAAAAACAAAGAAGAAGATGAAATCAAGAAAAGTTGTTCTCATTGATTAGATTTTGAAGCAGATTAAAGCGTTATATTGCCGATGCTGGACAAGAGAATGAAGAACTATAAGCAAATACATTAGATGATACTCCATTCAGAAATGTAAGTGCAAATATTTCATTTTACAAATTGTTCGATAGTGAAGGCATAGGCTGATGGTATCATGATGCAATGATATCGTCCATAGGATATATGGTTGCCCAACTACTTCGTAAGAGGCCCGTTACGCATATGGGTTTTCTTTTCTTTCTTTCTTTCTTTTCCTTTCGTTTTGTTGATAGTAATGAATAATTTTATTTTCAATACGCCGTCTTGTGACTAGTACGCAACGCCTAGATGTACAAATGTCAAGCTAAAAGGATAAAGAACATGAAATTTGAAAAGTAATGTTACACAACATATAGAAGATTTGGGCTTTGTACATAATAATAATAATAATAATAATAAGCCTAGCGTCCCAAGTGTAAAAACATAATAATATCACGTTTCGAGAGTCTCACATTATTTCAATTGTAATATCCCATATTACCATAGCAGAGGTGGTAATCCAATGTCTCATATATATATATATATATATATATATATAGAAAGCATAGTAACCTCATACTTCAATAATTAGTCCAAATAACCTTCCGACATGTATTCCCAGTAATTTTATGCGTTCAGACATTCTACTCCAAATGCCCCTTCGGCCAAGTGGTCCATCGGTGTTCTCTGCAGCCGCTCAAGAATTTTCAGATGCAGGTGAAGCTTCTTGAATTTTATTTAAAGTTTAATTATTTAAATAAATTTAAATATTAATTTATATATAAAAATATTTAATTTATATTATATATATATTTTTAAATTATTATATAAATATTTTTAAAATATAAATATTATTAAATTATAAATATTTTTTAATTATTATTAAAATATTTTATCTATTATTATAATATTTTAGTATTGATGATATAAGAGTTATCTATCAGGCTACCATTCTAACAGTGGTATCAGAGCCCGGTTCGAGGCATTCCGTATCAGAGCCCGGTTCCAGGCATTCCGCATCAGAGCCGGTCCCAAACGCTGCGCGCGTGATTAAGCCACAGAGGGTGATTCCGGTAATTGATCTCCACGAACCTGTTCCCAGACGAAACGCGCCCTGTTGAAATCCTTCTGAGTCTCTTCCCACTGCTTGTAATTGATTCACGTGTTGCTATTACTTCTGACGCGCCGAATCTGATCCTCCGATTCTGCCGCCGCCGCTGCCATTGCTGCCGCTGTTGTTGTTGCCGCTGCTGTTGTTGATCCTCGAACTCCTTCCGCCTACAGAGCCGGTAAAACGACAAGCTCGGTTGCATCGGTGACCTAAAAGAGAAGAGTAGAGAGAGAATTGCTGTTGAGGGGTCAGATTAAAAATAATAAAAGTTTGAGGGTTAGATTGAAAATAATAAAAGTTTGGGAGGCCAAATCGAAACAATTATGAATTTCAACCTAAACAATACAATCCTTGTTTCAATTACCGTTCTAGATGGAAAAAATTATAATAGGTGGAGTGTGCAGATATATGTTTTATTTGACTATAATAAATTGTTGAGTATTGTGGAGTATGAAGTTATAAAACTCACAGTAAATGTTATAGAAGCACAAAAGACCATTCATTGAGAGTTACAAAAGAAAGATAAAAAGACACTCTATTTCATCCATCAGGGGTGAATGATGAAATCTTTGAGAAGATTGCAAAAACAACCTCGTCAAAGCAAGCATGGGATATCTTGACGACGTCATTTTAAGGTGTAGATAGAGTTAAAAAGGAGAAACTGCAAACCTTACGACGTCAGTTTGAGCTTTTGTAGATGGAAACTTCAAAACCAATTTCAGTTTATATAAGTAGAATACTCACCCTAACAAATCAAATGAGAATCTATGGAGAGCAATTAAATGATTAGGTAAAAGTTAAAAAGATCTTGTAGATACTCACATCGCAATATGAGTACATTGTGGTTGTTATAGAAGAGACACATGATTTGTCCCAGATGTCTATTGATATACTAACAGGCATGTTGCAAGCTCATGAACAACGAATGAATGAGAAGTGCATTGAGAAGCCAGTAGAGCAAGCACTTCAAAGTTAGGCTCCTATGAAAAGCAATTAGAGTGATCAATCAAAGCAAAGACAAAGTTCTTCTTGTGGAAGAGGGCAAGGACATGGTAATAATCACTACAACAATAGAGGTTGAGGAGGTCATTATAACAATTATGAAGATGGTGACAATCAATACAATGACCAAAAAAGATCAGACCAAATGTATAAAGGTCGAGGTCGAGGCCAACGAAAAGGTCGAGGTAGAGGAAGGCATGATAAGTCTTATGTTGAGTGTTACTCTTGTCACAAGTATGGTCATTATGCTAATGAGTGTAGGTCTCAAGGGTATAATCAGACAACTCATTGTGCACAAGAGGGAGATTCAAATGGTGGATATGAAGCACTTATGATGGTTACTACAACTACTGAAAAACCAAACTACAATACCTGGTTCCTTAACACTAGGTGTACTAATCATATATGTGAGAAAAAAGGAGCTTTTTGTTGATCTTAATGAGTCAATCCACTCCACAGTCAAGTTTGCTAATGATAGTAGTATTCCAGTGATGGGAAAAGAGCGAATTCTTATCAAGTTGAAGAATGAAGATCATAATTATATTTCAGATGTATTTTATGTACCAGACATAAAGAACAACTTACTCAGTTTGGGCCAACTACTTGAAAAAGAGTATAACATACAATTACGTGATAACTGTCTCTCAATTCTTAATGGGAGAGATAGACTCATTCTTAAATTCCCTTTAATGAAGAATTGGATGTTCTGAGTTGATATTGTCACTGATATTTATACTTGTTTAAGTGTTGTTGTCAAAGATGAATCTTAGTTATGACATCTTTGTTTTGACCATCTAAATTTTCACAGTTTAAAGTTGTTTGAATAAGGAAACATGTTGACAGACTTGCCCAGGATACATCATTCTAATCAAATTTGTGAAGCATGTATTCTTACAAAACAGAGTAGACAACCCTTTGTCACAAAGACTTGGCGTGCAAGACAACCACTCCAACTTATTCACTCTGATGTTTGTGGCCCAATGACTATGTCATCACATGATAACAATAAGTATTTTCTTACCTTTATTGATGATTTTACAAGAAAGATATGGGTTTATTACATACAAAGGAAGTTTGATGTGCTTGATTATTTTAAGAAGTTTAAGGCATATGTTGAAAGACAAAGAAGTGGATACCGTGTTAAAATTCTGAGAACTGATGAAGGTGGTGAATATATTTCTAATGAGTTCAAAGAATATTGTGAAGCACAAGGAATAAAGCATGAAGTTACAATTCCCTATACCCCATAACATAATGGAGTTGCTAAAAGGAAGAATAGATCAATCATGAATATGGTGAGAAGCTTGTTAAAGGCCAAGGGAGTTCCTAATCCATTTTGGGTAGAAACTGTTTTATGTGTTGTTTACTTGTTGAATAAATCCCCAATAACAAGTATTCAGAATGTCACTCCTAAAGAAGCTTGGAGCGGTTTTAGGTCTAATGTAAAGCATCTTAAGGTGTTTGGTTTTATTGCTTATACTCATGTTTCAGTAAAGACAATGACAAAGTTGGATGATTGAGGAGTGAAGACAATTTTTCTTGGCTATAAAAAAAGAGAATATAAGTTATTCAATCTTATAACGAAAAAGGTAATTATGAGTAGAGATGTGACTTTTGCTGAAGATGAAGTTTGGAACTTTGATGCTGATGAATAACATAACTCTCAGAGACGTCCAATTGTTATTTTAGGAAAAGAAGAAACTCAAATTGCAATCCCTACTATTAATGGGGAAGTCTCACCAGTTGATGCACAAAATTCTATGCCACAAGTTTTACAAAAGAATGGAAGAACAAGGAGAAATTGCCAACAATCAATTAGATTGCAAAATTATGAGGTAATCCCTGATAATGTTATCAATGATGATGGGGATTTGGTGCACTTTGTCATATTTGTAGATTGTGAACCAGTGACATTTGATGAGGCAATTCAAGATACAAAGTAGGTCAATACAATGAATGAAGAAATCAAGGCAATTGAGAAGAATGATACATGTGAGCTTACAGTTATTCCACAAGGTCAAAAAGTTATTGATGTGAAATGGGTCTTCAAGACTAAGAAGAAACCCAATAGAGAAGTAAAGAGATATAAAGTAAGATTGATTGTAAAGGATTTGAATAACGACCTAACAATGATTATCACAAGAATTAATGGAAAACTCATCAGATGGATGTGAAGTCAACTGAAGCAGATGTTAGGATTGAAAGCATCACCTAATCAAGATTAAGGGGATATTGATATTAATTCAGATTAGGAGTCAACTTAAATTGAAAGTTTATTATAATAGAAGTCCGTATTAAATTCGATTTAAAATTTAATTATTTTGGTAGATTTAAGTATTCGTCTCTATATAAAAACATATAATTTATATTATTTATATATTTTTAAATTATTATGTGAGTACTTTTAAAATATGAATACCTCTAAATTATGAGTATTTCTCAATTATTATTAGAATGTCTCATCTATTATTATAATGTTTTAGTATTAATGATATAAAAGTTATCTTTCTAATAGTTCTATCAGAGCTACCATTCTAACATGGTTAAGCTCAATCAAACATTTATGAACTATTAGGAAAAAAAAAAAAAGAATTGATAGTGTAATTAACGTCAATGCTGTATTGACTAAACATTCTTCTTGATCACCATGCGCACCTTTATTTTTCATTTTTGTGTTACAACTTGCAAGTGCATGGATTAATAAATAGAAGAATCAAAGTTAAACAACCGTTATGGCAATGTCTTGTCCAGTGCGCACTGGTGTCTTGGGTTTTGGTATTCTTTTGGATGTTTGTGTCATGGTTTTTGTGCTTCCTTCTTTTTGAACCACTCGAGCAAGTGCCTTTTGCGCTAGCAGTAAGCATTTAATTGGAGAGAGGATTTTAAATTTGCAGAGCAAAGACCGAGAGGTTCTCACTTCCATATGGGCTGGTGCCCTTGATATTCTCTCAGTGGGGACACCTAGATTTTCCCATAAAAAAGTTGATGTGCCCCAAAATTTGAACATCATGCAAACTAAAGTTCTAATTGCAATTATGGGCCCATTTTGTTTTTAATGATACTTGTGGTGTCAGTATATATATATATATATATATATATATATATTCCTTTTTTTTTTTTTTTTAAGTTGGATTGAGGAGAGAAAATAGGTGTCGAATTTGAAACTCGAATTTTCATTTAGACTTTAAGAATGATAGCTATTAAGTTATGTCCATTTTTTTTTTTGGAGTTGTAAAACTTCTCTTGTGTAACCAATAAGCATGGTGTATGATGATGACTCTGAGCTTTTGGTTCGTTAAATGTTGGTAATATTTTTTTTAAAATTTTTTTTAAGGTTTTGTTTTGTTCTTTTAGAGGCCCACACAAAAAAAGACCAACATACTCGCAATGATCTAGCCCTGCCTACTGTTGTGCATCGTGTCTGTCTGAATGTTGGGTCACTAGAGCATGGAAACCGTCAAAAAGAAAAAAAAGAAAAAAGAAATCAAAGGGCTCCCTTGAGTCCATCCACATAATGATTTACCTAGCTTTCAAGTTCAATTCAAAAGCAATTATTAGAGTAGAAGATTCCGATTAGACAAGTCACAAGTGGGGTTTGTTCGTTTTCCATACAGCCGCGAAGTTTGACATCACCATATCTGTCCTTTTAGTGACTAAAAACATTAGTTCGGTAACCTCATAATAATCCCACTTACGACCTACTTATCCCTTATTATCTATTTCCTTTTCTCCTTTTATGTTTCTGTTTTTCATTGACACACAGCAAACTTTAATTGTCACCTCATTTAAGAAGGCCATAAATGTGGTCAGGGGAAGGGTGGGAAGATAGATGTGTCGCTATAAATGAAATGGGCGCCAGTATTTCCGATTTCAGACCTAAATTTCAAAGAATGGTCGGTGGCTTGGGGGCCTAGATTTTCGTAGCAAATTCAATATCATCATTCGAAATTAAATTTTGAAAATTTTAGTTTCAATTTGAAATAAATCTATTTTCGTTATTCTTTATATTTTATTACATAATAAAGAAATTCGAACTGGAGAAACTATGTTTTTAATTCACACAATCTCGAGTTTAGCTGCACTTAATAATTCTTGGCATCATAAACAGAACAAGGATTAAAAAGGAAGGTCCAGAGAAAAAGGAAAAAGAATCCTTTGGTCAATGTGCAAGCTCAAAGTCACCATTTATTCATTCGACCGCTAAGAAAGCACGGCATGAATCCACCAGAGTTTGGGAACTTCTGCAAAGCCATGTTCAAAAATTTCACCGTCTAATGGATTTACTTGGGCCAAAGTCTAGATGGATCAAGAGTTTCAAATCAACTAATCACATTAGCGGACCATCCAAAGAACCCTGTCCCCTTCTGTGTTTTGGATTTGTTTGGCTGTCCAAACCTTTAACCTCAATCATCCAAGTCATCAAACACTAAGAGATAAAAGAAGCCCTCGGTCTTGTGTAACGGCCTCACTTCAAAATATGCCCCCATTCAATTGACCCAAAAAAACAAAAAAAAAAAAAACAGAGAGAAGCCCCATTACATAATTTGAAAAATGCCTCAGAGATGAGCAACCAAAAAACATAATGATATTTGTGGTTATAATAATTGTAGTTGTCTTTTTCTAGTGGCTCTCAATTTCAAGTGGGGAATTACAGTTTTTGAGCTGGGTTAAGAAGATGGCTTTCAATTTTAAGTGGGAGATTACGGTCTTTGAGTTGGGTTTCGGAAAGAACAAAAAATCAAAGAAAAAAACAAGACCAGAGCTGAAGAGTCATTGGCTGGTTGGAAGGCAGAGGCCATTAAAGTGTAAATGCAAATATAGAAAAGAAAATTCCACAATTTGCGCAAAAAGGCAAAGAGAGCCAACTTGGCAAGCAATGCGTTAATTGCCATGCGAAGTATGGTGATGGTATTTATTAGGTCTTTCGTAGAGAAATTGCTTCCATAACACCTACTTCTAGCGTTTACATCTAGAGAGAGAGAGAGAGAGTGTTGGGTTGGAGTAGTTGAGATTCTGATCCGATTGGAAGAAAGCGAAAAGAATTTAGGAAAAAGAAAGTATGATATACTGATCCATCCCAAGCTTTCTATTTGTCCGTTTTGGGTTACTTGGTTTTCCCAATTTGTCTCCCCTTTTCCAAGCTTTCCCATTTGGCCAGTTTTATTCCTTTCTGCGGACTCATGGATCTCCGTGTCTTAGCTTCCAGTGAATAAACACCAAACAAAGACCTTACAGAAGCAGATTTTCTGGGAGCAAAATGGCAGCCGAGAAGCAAAGCACCAAGGGCCAAGCTTGGTTAGAAACTTTTTGACACAAATACAAATCTTTCTTGATTATTATTTCTCTATTGGATTCATATACCCAGAAATGGATTTTTGAAAATTTTGCTGCCATTATTATTATTTTTTTTTATTTTTTTTGTTCTTGCAGGTTTTGCACCACTGGATTGCCAAGCGACGTAGTGATCGAGGTTGAAGACATGACCTTCCATCTCCACAAGGTAATTGTACTAAGTAATGCCACATTCTCTGCTTTGTATGTCCTGTCTATTCCAAGACCAAAGCTATTTTGTTTGTTTTTGGTTTATGGTCCAGTTTCCTTTGATGTCAAAAAGCCGCAAGCTTCATCTGTTAATAACCGAGCAAGAGACAAATCCCGCCGCCGCCAGAGAAGGCGCAGAACGACAACGTGGAGACGTTGGGGTTGAAGAGGAAGGGGATGAAATTGAGGAAGTTCAGTGTCAGATTTCCCTTCCGGATTTCCCTGGCGGGTCGGAGACTTTCGAGATGGCCGCCAAGTTCTGCTACGGCGTCAAAGTCGACCTCAGCGCCTCCACCGTCGCGCCTCTTCGCTGCGGGGGGGAGTTTCTCGAAATGACGGAGGAATACTCCGAGGACAACCTCATCTCTAAGACCGAACGCTTCCTCTCCCAGTTTGTTCTCAAGAGCCTCAAGGATTCCCTCAAGTGCCTGAAGTCCTGCGAACGCGTAATGCTGCTCGCCGAGACCTTAGCCATCCCTCAGAGATGCATCGATTCGATCACATACAAAGCGTCCTCCGCCGATCCTGCTCTCCTCGGCTGGCCGGTTAGCGAGGGCGCCACCACCGAGAACAACCCCTCTACCACTGCCACCGCCGCCACTTCCAACCAGGCCTGGCGGAATGGAATTGAATCACGAAGAAAAGGAGCAGGTAGAGGCACGAATGCAGGCTCGTGGTTCGAAGATTTGTCGCTTCTAAGTCTGCCATTGTTCAAGCGATTGATTGAATCGATGAGCTCACGAGATCTGGGTCCGGAGATTACGGAAAGCTGCTTAATGTACTACGCCAAGAAGCACATTCCAGGCATATCAAGAACCAATCGAAAGCCATCTTCCTCATTGTCCTCAATCACTTCAGAGACTGAGCAGAGACAAGTACTCGAAACAATAGTCTCGAATCTTCCACCCAGAAAGATCTCGATTTCTTCAACAGCAACTAGGATTCTATTCGGTCTATTAAGAACCGCTAACATACTCAACTCATCCGAAACGACTCGTTTCATATTGGAGAAGAAGATAGGTTTACAGCTTGAGCAAGCTACGCTCGACGATCTATTGATCCCGAGCTACTCGTACCTGAATGAGACTCTGTACGACGTTGATTGCTTGGAGAGAATTTTAGGCCATTTCTTGGATGGCATTGAAGAGAGTGACGCGGAGGTTGCAATTGAAGCTGAGGATGCTGGTGGCGATCGTCCCCTGAGATCACCGGCGTTGATGCTCGTCGGTAAACTTATCGACGGTTATCTCGCGGAGATTGCCTCCGATGCTAATTTGAAACCTGATAGATTCTACAATCTCGCTTTGTCTTTGCCGGACCAAGCCAGGCTGTTCGACGACGGTCTCTACCGCGCCGTCGACGTTTATCTCAAGGTATATAGATATCTATTTTGTTATTTTTTTTTTTTTGGCTCCGCGCGGATATCTATCAGCCGTTTGATTTTCTTTTTTTTTTTTTCTTTTTTGAAAAAAGGCGCATCCATGGATACCTGAGGCGGAGCGGGAGAAGATATGTGGAGTAATGGACTGCCAGAAGCTCACGCTAGAGGCGTGCACGCACGCGGCGCAGAATGAGCGGCTGCCACTGCGGGCTGTTGTTCAAGTACTATTCTTCGAGCAGTTACAGCTCCGCCATGCAATTGCGGGGACGTTGATGGCGGCGGATGCGGGAGCGCTTCCTGACGCCGGAAGGCCGTCCGTGTTGGGACGGGAGCAGGAAGAAGTTGGGGACAGCGTGGGAGCATCGGCAGCTGCTGCTATTGCTGCAGGTGTGCAGGAGACGAGCGGCACGTGGAGGGCAACGGTGAGGGAGAATCAGGTGCTGCGGCTGGACATGGACAGCATGAGGACGCGGGTGCATCAGCTGGAAAGGGAGTGTTCCACTATGAAGAGAGCAATCGAGAAGATCGATAAAGATGGCCCACGTGGTAGCGTAGGCTGGAGAGGATCGCTGAACAAGCGTTTTGGGTGCAAGTTCAAGACGCAAGTTTGTGATTCTCACGAACGAACGGTCGTAAGCGCGAGGAAGGGAAGGGAGCATCACCATCTTGAATAGACCTTCCCGTATGCAAAAATAAAAAAAATAAATAAAATAAAAAAAAAGAAGAAAAATGAAAACCCCATGTTCTTTTGAATTGATAAATTTGAATTGTGTAGCTGGGGTTTCCATTATTTTGTCATGCGGAGCATGTGTAGGATGGAGCCACGTATGCTTTTTTTTTTTTAAGAAAAAAAAATGAATAAATAAATAAATAGATAGAAAGTGAATTGCGGATGAGGAATAATGTGTGATGTTGATTGTTTGGACAAAAATCACACGGCTTTTGAGATGGTGGGCGTTGTAACAGAACAGAACACAATGGCCAAAGCCACAAGGGTTTTAGTGGAGGCTTAAAGCCTGCGGTTTCTTTTCTATAAAGTAAAGTCCATCAGAACTCAAATGTCGTTCAAGAGAAGTCCGAGTGGCCCCAGATTTGTAAATTTTACGCGGGGTGCACATTCAAAATTGACTCGACGCTGGCACCAGGCTGCCATAACACGACTTCTAGAGAAGGGCATCCAGAGGGCAAGTTGTGTACTTGGGGCGTCACTTTGTGGTGGTCGTTTTCGGCCTCTTTGTTTGGATTGTTATGTCGTGAACTCGAAGGTAAAAGATAGGATGATTCAAATGCCTAGCTGTGCCGCTCTCTCTGTTGGCCCCTCAAACTCATTGATAATTATAGGGACGTCACAGACATTAACAATGTCTCTTTTTTTAAGTATTCAGGAATCGTTCGATCTTTTGGATTGTGGTAAAGAAAAGTCCGTGTTCGCACTTGCACGCATACACAGTTGATCCATCACCTCAAGAATAATTTAGTCAAGCGCCACCCATCGGGCAAAGTTTAAATTTTTTATTCTTCAGTCTTGCGCTACATGTGGGGATTTCTTTAATATCATATTAGCACTATCAGAGGGAGTCTGGAGTTAGAACTCGTGGCTTCTGAGTTCTTTTCAAGAGTTTTAGCACAACCATTTTCTTTATTAGAAAGATGCACTCTATTTTTCGAACAATTTGTTAAGTTCTCTGAATTGATATACGGAAATTAACAAGGGGAAATAAGCTTTAACGTAATTTGGTTCAGGGTGTCGAACACATTTGCCAAATTTAACCCCATAACCTTACCAGAAAAAAGGGAATTGCAAGAGGGTACAAAAATAAGCTGTCCAAGGACCACGAGAATTAATTTTGTGGACGTGTGAATGAGCCTACATTGAGTTGGACAAAAGGCTGGATTTCACTGAAATACGTCCAAGCCTCACAACCGGGCCAGCAAAACCGAAAGGAAATGGTCTCAAACTCCACCTAAGCTGACAAGGTGAGCTTTACGGACAATAAATTGCCCTCGATGACGTGTCTTCATAAAACAGGCCCATGGAACCACGGGTCAAACGGTGCTCTCAAAATCGAGGCCACGTACTTGCACATTTGCCCGGGCAATCCGACAGTCAACTGTTGAACGGGCATCATCTGGATTCTCCGGTCCTTTCAGACCCACAATTTTCGGGTCCCACTCAACATCCCTGGTTAAAAGGGGCCACCCCAAACACAGCACACAAAAACGATAAACGGTAGACGGTGGACCCCTCCTAATGGCAATCCTCGTTCGACAGCTCATAAATTAATGTCACTTGTCCTTACCCGCCGTTTCAATCATTACCAATCAGACTGATTGGCTTTGGTTTCGTTTTGGTGTCCGAGGAGGGAAGGAAAGGGATCAAGAGAGGTGGGGTGGAAGAAATGGGAAGGACGGTGTATTTGAAGATGAGCACTGATGCGGCAGCGGAAGATTTGATCCAGTCTGATATCAATGAGCTCAAGGCTGTTGCCAAGAGACTCATCATTCATGCTAGCAAGGTTGGTGGCCTTGGATTTGGCACCTCTTTCCTCAAATGGGTCGCCTCCTTTTCTGCCATGTGAGTGATCTCTGCCACTTTCCTACCTTATGTGTTCTGTTTTTACCTTGTTGACTCTTCGTGAGTTTTTGGTGATTTCGACGTCCCAAGAGTTGCGGTCCAATGTGGAATGTTTTTCTTGACTGCCTTTGCTTTTCAGTTCCCGTTGTTACTACTTCAATTTTGTTATTTCCTTTTTATAATTTTTCCGTTTTTATGGCCTTAGAAGGGCAAGCCTTCCCTTAACAGTAAGTTACTTCATTGTAATTTGAAAGGCCTATGCCCGCTTTAGCCTTGGTTGGACTCTCATATATATGTTTACATTCTTAACGTAGATTCAACCTCAATTTATGTAGAGTTGTTTCTGATTGCAATTTCCTTTCCTTGTGGGTGCAAGCTACAAGATATAAGATCTGATGTCTTCTATTTACACCTTTTTGTTAAAATAAAAAAGAAAAGAAAAGAAAAGAAAAGGGTGGGGAGGAATGTTAGAAATCAAAGTTTGAACTTTTTATTATTATTATTTTTTTTGTTAACGAACTCTAGTCTCTTTTGGCAATTCACCTTTTGTTGTCTTAGTGTAGCCCCTGAGTCGGGTGCCTAACAAAAAACAAGGAAATGACAGAGCCTGATATAACCTAAGGTTGCTTCAGAGCAAAAACATTGGGGTTAGCTAATGCATTTTGCCACAAAAGTCACAGCATTCCTCATATTTGCATTGGTTTATCTCTCATTTTATGCTTTGGACTGCGTATGCGTCTTGATGTTACATGCTAGTGTTGAGCCAAGTTTGCAAATTCATAACTTGTATTGGAACATTTATCGCAGTTATTTGTTGATACTCGACCGGACAAACTGGAGAACTAATATGCTGACATCGCTTTTGATCCCTTACATATTCTTTAGTTTTCCTTCTGTATTATTCAACTTCTTCAGGTGATAATTTCCTTTGTCAACCAACTCTTTTAGTTTTTTTTTTTTTTTTTCTTTTTTCTTGTTAACTTTTGTTCATTTTTTCTACTTAAATTCCATATCTGAAAATTACTCAGAGGGGAGGTTGGAAAATGGATTGCTATCATTGCTGTGGTACTTAGGCTTTTCTTCCCACGGCATTTCCCGGGTATAGGCTCAAATCATTATATCTGTTATCTTATCTTATAGTTTCAAGGCAACAAGCTAAAATTGCTTTTTGTGCACTTTTATGGCATGCTAATATTAGCCACCTGTGTTGCTAAGAGGAAAACCTGGAAATTGGGCATTACTTTGACCTTATAGAATTGCAATTCCTAGTTACCATCTTTGACATGCACATTTTAGACTGTGTTGCATTTTATACCATGCTGCCTCAAATGCTAGCCTGTTTGTTCTATATATTATACTATGTGGTTAATGTAGCTACTCAGCCCAACACATTCTGTGAGTAGCTTTATGTTTAATGAACAAATAGCCACATTCAACCCCATATTCAAAAGGAAAGCAAACAAACGTAGGCACTTGCATGACCTCAAGAATGAAATTGATGATGCAGCTCTGTTGTCCACTGAAAGTTAATACGACAAGCAGTAGCATCATCACTCTTTCAATAAATTACTTTTGACCTTAAGATATAAGAGAAGGATCCATTTTTTCAGCTGTGTCATGTGAACTAGTACTTCATTGTCATTAATATTTAGCCACACCATCTTACTGCTATTATGTTCTGATCTTTACGGTCATTTATCAGATTGGCTGGAGATGCCGGGGGCTTTGATTCTTCTTCTGGTTGTAGCACCCAGCTTCTTTGCCCATACCCTGAAAGACAGCTGGGTTGGTGTCGTGATCTGTCTAGCAATTGGTTGCTACCTCTTGCAAGAGCATATCCGGGCATCTGGTGGATTCAGAAATTCCTTTACTCAAACCCATGGAATTTCTAATACAGTTGGTATCATACTTCTGCTAGTTTATCCTGTGTGGGTGCTGGTGCTTGACTTCATCTAGGCATTATTTTTCCGACACAAGATTGCTCTAGCGAATTGTTCGATTCTTCCCCTCGACTCGAGTCATTGATTTGTCTATGAATGAACATCTAAGATCCGAGACATTAGTATCAATGATATTTTGGTTTGTTACAAAACTTTTGTGAATTCTTTAGCTGTTTGTAAGAGGGCCTCATGTATGTAGCATGATAGATGAAACCTTTTCTTTTGTTAAGAGTGAGAAGAAAATAAAGCTTGATGTTAAATATCCCTATAAACGGCATCCATTCTTACCCATTTGCATAGCTCGGACATGTAAACTACCAAAAAAATGCCGGAATTCTAATTTCCATTCCTGGCATTGGTTTCAGTACTTGCTTAAATATGAAGTAATATTAATGTTCATGTGTATACCCAATTACACACGGCCTATTAGCTCAGTTGGTTAGAGCGTCGTGCTAATAACGCGAAGGTCGCAGGTTCGAGACCTGCATGGGCCATAAATTAAAATTTTCTTTTGGGACTGCCTTGTTGCAGTCATCTGCCCAACTCAACCTACAGATAGAAACGTGTAACCCTTTCGACAATAGCTATATGATGTTAACCTACAGGTACCATTAGTGGGTTAATTCCGAAATCCTCACCAACATCATCAATTATAGACCAAAAGTATCTTTATCCCATACGAGAAGCTTGCCACGTGCGGGGCTGGGAAAATCAGAGGCATTAGCCTGAATCAGCCAATAGGAGAAAAGCTCATCCTATCCCTTATCTTACTCGCACCAAAACCACTAAAAATAACTTTGCCAGCCTTCCCCACACAAAAACACTTGCTTGTGATCACTCTTTCAGATTTATTTCTCAGGAAACTTGGGAGAGGAAAGGGTCACTGAAATTAACAATGGCAGCCTCACTACAAGCAGCAGCTACACTCATGCAACCCACCAAGGTGGGTGTGCCTTCTAGGACTGGCCTTCAGCTGAGGTCTTCTCAGAGTGTTTCCAAGGCTTTTGGGTTGGAGCCTGCGACTGCTAGGATCACTTGCTCTTCGCATACTGACTCTAAGAACTTGGCCCAAAAGTGTGTAGATGCTACCAAGATTGCCGGTTTTGTTCTTGCTACTTCAGCTCTTGTTGTCTCGGTATGCTCTTCTCTTAATTATATGTCCCCTTAACTCGAGGTAGATGAGATGCAAGTCTTGGATTAATTTAAGGATACGACCAAATAATATCGCAGGAAATTGTGGAATGATTTAGTAATCTCAGCTGAAAATGTGTTCGTTTCTGTGCGTGGCAATGCATAAACTGCTTCCCTTTTAATCATATGTATACCATCATGCATCTAATCGCATATCAAATGCAAACTCAATTTTTAGGAATATGCTTGAAGTTAGCAACAAGGGACTCGCTTTTTCGTAAACATTGTCCATGTAACAATCCAAAGGTGAAATAATGCTTAGCAAAACAGTGGACGAAAAGAGTGAGATTTAGTACTAGATCAGTGAGAAACAGGGCCAGTCCTAGCAGGATTATAGAACACTATTCCTTAATTTGTAGCAGGATTCCATTTACCATTTTCAATTCCTAGGGATGGAAATTTTGGCACTGAGCCCTGTTCGCAATTGCTGAATTTCTTTATTTTTTCAGGGAGCAGGAGCTGAAGGAGTCCCAAAGAGGCTAACCTATGACGAAATTCAGAGCAAGACATATATGGAAGTAAAGGGAACCGGAACTGCTAACCAATGCCCAACAATCGAAGGCGGAGTTGACTCATTTGCCTTCAAGCCAGGCAAGTACAATGTGAAGAAATTATGCCTGGAACCAACTTCATTCACCGTCAAGGCTGAAGGTGTAAACAAGAATGCCCCACCTGAGTTCCAGAACACCAAGCTCATGACTCGTTTAACCTACACTCTCGACGAGATCGAGGGACCTTTTGAAGTCTCTCCTGATGGAACAGTCAAGTTTGTGGAGAAAGATGGGATTGATTATGCTGCTGTCACCGTGCAGCTGCCCGGGGGCGAGCGCGTGCCATTCCTGTTCACAATCAAGCAGCTAGTGGCAACAGGCAAGCCAGAAAGCTTTGGCGGAGAGTATCTGGTGCCATCCTACCGTGGATCATCCTTCTTGGACCCGAAGGGACGGGGTGGATCAACAGGTTATGACAATGCGGTGGCATTGCCTGCAGGGGGCAGAGGAGATGAGGAGGAGCTATCCAAGGAGAACCTTAAGAACACATCATCGTCAACAGGGAAAATCACCATGGGTGTCACCAAGAGCAAGCCTGAGACCGGAGAGGTTATTGGAGTGTTTGAGAGCCTGCAGCCGTCTGATACTGATTTGGGAGCAAAGGTCCCCAAGGATGTCAAGATCCTGGGCATCTGGTATGCCCAGCTCGACTCATAGATCTCTCTTGTATGAATGAACTTTGTATTTATTCTTAGTTCAGATTTTGCTTAATTATAAGTTCCTGATGTTGCCCAAACTTTCCCCTGTGATGTCGTTGAAAATCACCAAGTTTATGTTATACTTGCTTGTAGATGTCTGATATAGGATGTGGATTATAAGGTAAAGGAGAAATTAACAGGCAATTTACTGCGTGACGAAATCAATTAAAACCTCTTTTTTCTCGTCATGGAGAATGCTTAATCTGCTTTTGTTGGATCTCAAATAAAATTAGTTTTCCTATAAAATGTGATTAGAGAAAGCAATAGTTAAAAGAATAATAAATAAATAACACAAAAGAATTCAAGATAATTATTTATGCTTTTGTTGTAAATCCAACCTTCTGGGCAAAATTGGATTCAAAGGCACTAATGGTGCACACTAGTCTTTTTTTTAAAAATAAAATAAAATAAAATAAACAAATGATATACACACTAATTATTCACTCACAAAGACAACCAACTAGGCTACATTAATGCGGAATTCCTCCTATGATGTACCGAAGACAGAGTTTTGGTCAATCCATAAATGCAGGGCCTTTTGAGTTTCATGTCAATCCTTACGATTCAGGCTAAGGATATAAGTAAGAAGTTATCCAAAAATGTTTACTCAATGTTTTAGGTACTCAATCCAACGCAGAAGACCAAATGCACCTAAAAGATCCATATTAACTACTTGACTACAGTATTTTGTACTTAAATTTCATCAACTCGTGCCATAAGAAGATTAGGGGTCATCTAGTCATCAGACGTGAGGTCTCGAGAAGATTTCATTTTCAGGTTGCCAGATGTATTTTGACATTGGGGGGATCCTTGCTTTGGCGAAAAAACCATAAAAGGAAGCCAATAATGAAGTTTAGGGAGTGATATCCCCCGCTGTCTATATTTAAGGCACAATTTCTATGGTTGCCGTGAAATCTTGAATCACAAGTTGGAGATCAACCTCTAGAAGTTCTTTTTTTCAACATTGATTTTTCAAAACTAGCCTGGTTGGGAGCAAAAGTCTCTATGGAAGTACGGAATTTCAACCCATCTCTTTCAATTGTTCCCAAAAAGTGAAATTTCATTCCAAAGAAAAAAAAAAAAACAAAAAACAAAACAACTTGTAGCTTAATGAATCTAAAACCATGTGCCTGTAAGACATTTCATTTTCCTAACTTTTGGAGGAATAATGGCTAATATCGTGATATTAATTAACATAGAAAGACACACATTAATCCTTTTTATTAGGCCCCAAAAGAAAAAAAAAACAAAAACAAAAAAGGCTTAAAAAATTATTAGCAGTTGAATACCAATAACATAAGTCATGGGAATGGAAATCACAACCGACAGTTTGTTCCTTTTTCCATTTTTTTTTTTTTTTTATCTGATTAACTCGATTTAGAAGTTAAAAATGGTGCGTTTCATACTTCATTTATCAAGAACCACGAAGCCTTGGCAGTATTCTTATTCGGTTTAAGTAGTGACTAGTTCGGTGGATTTTTGCTCAATATCCACTCCTCTTACATCTACCCCTGACTCCGAGTTGGGCTGATCCCGGTTCGGTCGACTTATATCTTCAAATTCAAAGTCCCTTTCTTTTGGTAGTATAAAATTTAAAAAATTAAAATAATGGAGAGGGACAAAATCATCGCAGCACTAAAAAATTAGATAGATACGAATAACAAATATGAAATAAAAAGTAAATTTTAATGCTCTCATGCCAGTATGAACTGTCATATTAGACTTATTTATAATACTAATCCATCCGAACCAAGAAAGGAACCTCTCAAGCCTTAACCCATTTATCAACCCATCCGGTGGACTGATTTAAGAACAAGGAAATATTTTTAACAGAGTAATTAATTCATTCAACCACTATTTGATAAATTTTTACCCATTAAATATGAAAATACCCTTTAATTTTTATTCTTTATTTTTGGTTTTTGGACATCACAAAAAAGAAAACCCAATAAATTATAATAAGATTTAGATAAGGAATACCAAAATCTTTCTGTTTCATGTTATCTCATTGCATTGGCTCATTCACTCATAACAAGATAGAATCGTACGAGTCATAGCCGCCAATGATAGATGGAGCAACCGCCAACTTCAAGCGGCGATCAGTTTTTGACCTATCATCATTTGCCAAGACCTTCCCCATACGCGGACAACTCCAATATCTAAACTAAAGACCAAAAAAATGGAAAAATAAGTAAAAAGTGTCACACGTAACATAGTTTTTCTAGGACGCATTTAACACGCATACACGAAGTGCTCTGTCGCATTATTATAACTATTAATTATAAATATATAATCGTTTGCTTTATAATCACGATTAATCACCTGTATTACAAATGTGTAATAATTACTAATAATAATAATAATAATAAATAGGTAACCGTGGAGGTTGTGCGGGAGGCAAACCTCATATAATTGGACTCGGATGAAGCATAGTGCAATTCACCGAAAAGGCAGAGAAGTCAATTTAAAGTAGTTCAGGAGTCATCAGGGATTGCACAATGTCTAGGGGCGAAGGACATGAAGCCTGAAAAAGCAAATCCAAAACAAAAAAGAGAACTGTACGCTTCTCTCTCTATCTCTTTATCTCTCTATCTTGATGCAGAATTGGCGTTACAATTAAGTTCCTTTCTCTCTTTTACCCCTTAAAAATTTCCAACCAACGGAAACGGACTATTACGACCATTCTTCAGTCGCTATTGTGGTTTTTTTTTCGTTTTTTTAGTGATTGATGAGAAATGAAGCTTGGGACATGAAGAGACAGATGCAGCAGGGGCAGAGGGTATGGAAGAAGAGGTGCCTGGTGCTTTGGGAACAAGCGCCAGCTTGGCTCTCCGTTTGGGTCAGACCATTTTCTCCGCTGCTTCCCTTCTCTTCATGTGTCTTGGCGTCGACTTCTACAGCTATACTGCCTTCTGGTGATATTTTCTGTTTTCTTATATACATGTGTTTTGAATTTTGATCTGATTTTCATGAATTGGACACTTTTTGTTGTTAATCAAATTACCCATCTTTTTCTTTCGAAGCATATGATGATTTCTTGGTCTGTTCTCTAATCTTATGTCAACAGAACTCTGTCTTGTCAAGTTTTGATCTCTGTGTCTTTATTTTCGTTTCTTCCTTTGACTCCTGAGTCCTAATTTACCTGTCGAAATAAAAAGGGAAGGAAGATAATGATCAGACAGGTTATAAAAGTGATAGAAACGAACCATAGGAGAGTCTTGTAAATGAAAGAGACGAAGTCAAATCTCTGTCTCTGGGTTTGCCAGTGCAGAAAGCTGCCGTCCAATTGTTTGTTGGAGTAAGCTTGAATGATTGATAGAACTTTTTTTTTTTTCTCAATTTTTGGAGATTTATTGGATGGATTCATTTTTTATGGGGAGATGGTTCGTCTGTAAGGGAGACTGCAAAAAGCTTTGCGGTAAGGCATTGGTGTACTTGAGAGTTAAGACCTGGCTCCTTGGCCATACACCACTAGAATCTCAGCCTCGCGTTAAGTCTGAGATTCTATCTGCAGACCGCACCCATAATTGACTTCTTTCAATTCAAATTGATTGTCATTTGATTTTACAGTTAGGATTTTGTTTTTTGGGCTAACATTGCTGTCAGATTTAGGGGGATACTTTCAGCATTACATGTTCGCCCTGCATAAAAAACCTGTAATCAGGCATCCCCACATAGGACCGTGCTATCAATACTGCTGCCTTCTTACGCAATAAAAAAAAGCAATGATCATGTTTGGCTATTCTCATTTTAATCTGAGGAAGATGTGCCCATGTGCAATTCTATCAAGCCAGCCTGAGACAACACTTTCTCACCGGGGTTGTCTACTAATTATCTGTAATTTTCTACAGCTACTTGGTAACAGTCATGGGTTTAGTAATTCCCTGGAGCCTGACTTTGGCCCTGGTAGATGCTTATTCTGTCTTCATCAAATGTTTGCCTCATCAACCAAAAATTGTCTTGGCCATTATCATCGGAGATTGGGTACGTGCTGGTTTCTTCTCTCCTGTTTTTCTTTTTCTTTTTTTTTTTTTATTCCTTTTAATATGTTTATCCCATTTGAAGTTCTTGATTCTTTTCTTGGTTCTTGATTCAGTTTTTGTTTCCATGACAGGTTTCATCATCTCTGTCCCTAGCAGCTGCTTGTTCAACAGCTAGTGTTGCGGATCTGCTGCTTGATGTCGGTTCTTCATATTGCCCTGCAAACTTGTGCAGTAGATTTCAGCTATCCGCAGCAATGGCTTTTTTATCTTGGTTCCTATCGTTTGCTTCGGCCCTCTTCAATCTTTGGCTTTTCCCTTCTTTGTAACACTTAACAATCATAGACCTTTGTCGTCATTCTCCTGCACGGAAATCGTATGGGCAAATCATGGCGAAGTCTGGTTGCCCAGGGACTAGAGTTGAAGTTTTGTACAGTATGCAGCCATATATATATAAATATTGTTACATATTTACAGCCAATAGGTTAGTTCATTATTTCCCATTTTTCCTTCCTCAGTTGATCTCCTCTCCTTTGAAAACCAGTAGGATGTAAAAGTTTTTTCTCTTTTCTGATAAATTGGACGGTCAAAGGCCTAGACTATGTCTATCGTACAGAAATCCTGTGATTTCATTTAATTCCAATCCATCTGCAATCAAAAGGATGGAAAAAGTTCAATTGACACAATTGGTTCGGCACATATTTTGTTTTTTATTGTCATTTATGTGGTACAGAACACAGAAAGAAAACCTTTTTGTGAAAATCAGAATACGGTAATTTTCACCTTTCATCTCACTTCATAATGTACTAAAGAAGTTATCGAGTTTAATGTTAAGAAAATGGTTGCTTATAATTTTTTATTTTTATTTTTTCTTCTGCCGACACCGTCAGAGAAGTCAGGTTCGTGAGGACAATCATGAGCCCATCACTCTTGCAGTTCACCACATGAGCAAGCATGTGCTGGCAGTGGATCACAGGTAGAATTTTAAAAGGAATGTCATTGTGGGTCCATAATGTCTGACGCAACACGGATGTTGTTGAACTTTTCCATCCTCTTCAAATGAGGCAGTGACTGTTGAGAGCCCAATGAGGCCCACTTCAAAGCAACGGTGGAAAATGGAACTTTTCAATGTCCTGTGCACAATGGACACTCAGAATATTGGTGGGACAACAGATAATTTGGACCTACCTTAGTGAGAATATGAACTTCAAAAATATCATTTTGAATCGGGAAAGAAAAGAATTTTGCAGTTCAAATTCGCTAATCAAATAATCATATACCCTTCTACACAGTAGATGCGCTGTCTACACCTTTTAGACTGATGTTCAAGTTCTAGACTGATGGCATTTAGCCATAAGTATTGAAAAATCTCGTATTTCTTGAACGACCAATGTAATTTTTGATTAGATTGGAGTTACAAGCTGAATCTTAAATGTAAAATTCAAATTGTTATTGGACTTGATTAGTATGAAAAAACAAAAATTCCAATATGCTATTGAGGCATTAGTACTAAGTCACACATTTGATTGAAGTTGGGACCCTTTCGTGGTATCAATTCCTTTCTTTACAAAGAAAAAAATGATTCTAATTCAAAAAAAAAAAAATCCTGTAAAAATATAGATTGACGAAATGAATAAAGTTTTACTTTTTGAATTGGCAAGGCCTAAGACCCCGGAAGCATCATCGAATTTGCTTCGTCCCAGAGACACACAAAAAAAAAAAAAAAAAAAAAAAAAACGGTGCTTCGCGCCTCAACCACGCCCTCGACTGACTTTACAACTTTAAGTCCCAAGCCCAATAAGGTCAAGTACAATAGTCTTGTAAGTGACTAGTCCAAATGCACTAACCCCATGGAATCTATAATTGGAAGATGTGGTTGTTCACTGTAAGACAGTAAAATTGGCAATCGCGTCCCAAGACACAGAGGTGCGTGTGTTGTGTGTGGTCGCGGTCCACGAGCAATGTTCGTGGGTATTACAAAGCGGGTTGTTGTAAAGAATCGTTTTTGTTCAATGTAGACGAAAAATGTTAGTGGCCAAGTCGCTGGAGTCCGTGATTATGTATGCAGTAATTACTGTGTCATGAGTGCTACTCCCTGATGAGATGCCAAAAGGAGAAAATAGTGTCCTGGAATGCTTCGGTTGGAGCCCTTGCTCCGTGTGGTCATGACTCGGAAGCAATTAAGCTCTTTGAATAGATGCGGGCTGGAGGTATTCGGCCTGATGAGATTGCTTTCACAGGATTGCTTTTTGCTTGTTTACATGGCGTTCTTGTAGACATGGGAAAGCGTAACTTTGATGCAACTGAGCTCTGTTTTATGGGATTGTGAATCAAAATCAGCATTATGCCTGCGCGGTTGATCTTCTTGGGCAAGGTGGTTGCCTAGAAGAAGCAGTCGGTGTAATAGGAGAAATTCCAATGAAGATTGATAAGTGATCGGGGGTGCTCTGCTTGCTTCTTGTAGGACTCATGGAAAAGTTGAAATTGGGAAGAAAATCACGAAACAATTGTTGGAAATGGAGCCTTTGGGTGCAGGGTTTTTTCTGCTTCTCTGAAGCACAAAGTTCACTACACACGATTCAAGATCATACACATGCATATGATTCGGCTAGTAACAATTTTATTTTATTGTTGAACCAACACGTAACCAAACATATTAATACAGTAATAATCCAATATCACTGATAAAGACACTTCCGTGATAAAGGCGGACACAAGACCACGGATTTTATTTTCTCTTGGTAAAAAAATTACCAGGGGATCTTCAAAAGTTCCACGTAAGTGGCATGAAAAGTATGATTGTAGTCATGGTAGTGGAAGTTCTTGTAGATGAAGTGAGCTAACCACCTCGAAGCTACAAAGCATGCTACTCCAGTCAGAACTACAGCGTTCCTTGCAGCAGCTGACATGAAACCCTGCTTGTTTGCGGCAACAATGCCAATTGAAACTATGGAAATAGCCTGCAGAATGACCTCTAGTGCATTCAGGCCTTTGTATGCCCTACTGCAGCTGCTACAGTTTACCACATGGGACCAGTACCTGCAAAATTAACAAAAACTAACTCAATTGACAGGCAGTAAGGAAATTTAATCATGAAAACTAAATCTTGAATAATAGCTAAACATGTACCTGTCCATGAGCTGTTCTCTGGGTGGAGTTGGGGGAAGCACCCCACTATACTTGCCTCTCCAATCAACCTGCCCGCCAGCATATTTTTTTAACCATCTTCTGTAACTAACCACAAAGGCATCCGACTTTGTTGGCACAAAACAGGTCTTCTGCCAATTGGCAATGCCTTTATTCATTAACTTGCGCTCCTGCAAAGACAATCCAAACTGTCATCAATACTAGCCAATGTACAAGAGTAGATCAGCCCAATTGATTAAGGAAGCAATTGATCAGGATGACCTCCACATGAAGGAGGTATAAGTCTGAATCCAGAACCAGGTTTTGTCCCTTATGTAATATCCATCGTGGAACAACTTTATCTATCCAAGTCGCAAAATTTCTCGGAAAGAATGATATCAGTCTGCTGTTGCCCGGACTAACTGGAACACAAACGAAAATTAAAGCCAATCTCCTTTGTGCTGTCCCCTGTTGCAGCATGAAACTGTGTATGAACATGGTAGGAAAATAACACAAATAATAGAACTACAGATGAATTGCCATTTAGAAGCATTATTTACCTAAAAGCAACTACTTTGAGGGAAAAACAGCTAATCTGTTGAACAAGAAATCTACCATAGCATGCAAAATTCTCAGATGGGTACGAGCTTGGCAGCTTTTTGAGTTTCTAAATAAGAACTTGTAGCCTATATATGTCATTGTTTATCACAGAATGAGGAACTATAGCCCCGTATGTTTCCTCGTACGAAAACCAACTTACCTTCTTAGTTCCAGCTGATGGCAGAGTTCCATTACCTTGATCCACCAATGGATCAACATAAGAATAAAAGACACATGGGGCGAGAAATTTACTGCTACCCCAGTCCTGCTTTCCAATAAAACCATTTACGTCTAATCTTTTGACAGTCAAGTCCATTGGCCTACCCCCTTCTCTGTCACGCTTCTCTGCCATGGAATTTTAGTTTGAAATGATCAGGATCTGGACTTCTTGCATAAAAGAGAGTAGAAGAAAACCAACTGAAGAGACCATCTGGAAGTCCTCATTTACCTATGGGTTGTTGCGTGTGCATTATGCCATAATGTGCATATGTAACATGAGCAGGATCCATGAGGTTTTCTATCAAGATTTCATACCTGAAGTTATGCCAAGGAGAAACTGAGATCAAGTCCTTTCTTAGACATATATAATTCACCTCACAACATACCCGTAAGGAATATCTCTGTTAGAAGATAACTTGACAAACGACGGATCGTCCAATTCTGGAATGAAGGGAGGCTTTTTCTTCATAATAATGTCTTTGTATTGAGGATCAGTGCTTGGCCAAAACCACACAATGTCATGATGCACTGTACTTGGATAAATTGCTGCACATGCTTTCTTGAATGTGTGGACCTGCATTAGTTAATATTTAATGGAAAACTCTCATTTGACAAGAAAATTTTATTGTCTGTACAAACATTCTTGCTGACAATAAACAACTTCTGCAACAAGAAGATTACAGTAAGGTCTTTACCAAAGATAAGCAAACAAGTGCTCTTAGCATATTTTTAGTCAAAATTTCATTGAATAGGGTACGAGTAAAGTTAAATGCACCGTGGCAAGAAAAAGTAGATAGTTTATGCATGTAAAATTGAACTGCTTGCACATCAAGAGGAAACAAAAGGCAAAAGTATCCGTGGATGATCCAACATCCAGGACTTCTTACCGGATGACCATCTCGGGGTGCTTGAGGGATGAACTTGCAGTCACCAGAACCATTGAAACACCAGCCATGGTACACACACTGCAACCTACCCCATTGGTCAATTCTACCTTCAGACAATGGGGCTAACCTGTGAGGACAAGCATCATCAAAAACCTTCCATGCCCCCTCATTCCTATCCCACCATACCACAACATCAAGACCCATGACTTTCTTTGCATGTGGCATCCTCTTGTCCAAATCACACACTGGCATCACTGGATACCACTGTGAGTACCAATCAAACTTCTCTCCGTGGCTGTCATTGGCTTCAAACTCTAGCAGATGTGAGTCTATGGACTCAGCGAATGGTGATGAAGATAAAGTGGTGGACACCCTGAAATTTTCTGATTTGTTTGTGTAAATTCTTGAGACGGATGGTCTTGAATTAAACTGAACATACGACAGCCTTGGATTGGCGAATTGAAATGTGTAGCATGAAGCTGGGATATGAATCGATGGAACCGAAGAAACACCAAGGATTGCCATGGCTGCTTCCTTCAGAGCAAAAAGTAGAGAGAAAACAAACAGAGAGATCACGAGTTGTTGGTGTTTTGCCGAACTAATTATCTGGTTCGCGTTGGTTTGAAACTCAAAGCAGTGCAAACACAGTGGCTACCCATCAACGAGTCCGTCGGGGCACATTTTAAGTGTTATCCGTGAGTCTACACAATAATGCCTATACATTATAATGTATTTTAATTCACGTGTGTCACGATATTCTTTTAGTTAGTCATTTAAAATGTGGAAAATTATGCTATCCTTGACTCCATATGTGGAAAAAGTAGAATATTCGAGCTACATCGATTGAAAACTGCATCAAATCCAACTTAAATTACTACAAGTGGCACACATACGGTTCAACAACCATCCCCTTTTTTCGTCCGGTTACAATTCAACCACGATGACCTGAGAGCCTGAACAACCAGGATGGCCAACTACTCCCAATTTAGGACCCCCCGCTATAGGCCGTAGAAAAGTCCTGACAGGCCGTGGGCCTTACCTCCCTCTCTCCTTTTTAATATATTGTGAACACTAAATTGTTTTGTTTGATAGTTATATGTACATTTTCCTTTTTAGGGTACATTCTACTTTAATTAAACATACATGATATGTTGCTCCCAAAAAATATAAATGAAGGCCAAAGCCATCAATCTCTCTGTCTCTCCCCTCTGCCCCAACCATCCACTTAAATTTTCCGTAATAAATGGCATAACTTTATAAGTCAAAGAAGCCATTTCTTTTTTGCCACTTGTATGCTGGAATTTTTCAATCACTTTGTTTCTTTCTTTAAGATTTTCAATACATCACAAAAGAAAAAAAAAAATTTTTACAACTTTTATTTACATTTTGTTGTATGTTACTTAAATTTCCCAGTCAAAAGAAGAAGTTATTTCATTTTAAATTGTCAGAAGCTTCCTAGACATGACCTGCACGCAACCAGAAGACGCCGTTAATCACATAATTACAAATAAATATTGCTGAGAAAAAGAATGAGAGACCACGGAATTGCACACACTCATAATAAAAAAAATAAGAAGTATTAAACAAAATTGAATTAATACTTGATTTGATATACAAATATTCAATTAGGTATATACATATATATATTTGTCTTGGTTGTATCCATTTACTAAAGCTTCATTATGCTAATATTTAAAAGTTTTAGCAACAATCTCAAAGTTTGGGAAATTAATTAAAGCAAATTAACCAGTGAGCTTTAGCTCAATGACATTAGAATTGTCATTCAAGCTTGAGCCGCGCTTAACACTAATTAAACAAAAAAAAAAAAAAAGCAAATTAAAAGGGAAACTATATTCCAATTTCCAACTATATGCAGCAACAAGGTACAAAAAAAAAAAAAAAAAAAAAAAAGCGATAAAAGCCCATTCCAATTGTAGGCTGAATTAAAAATCAAAATTCGGCTTGTTCACTCTGTAGCTCTTCAGTTTTCTGCAATTATTGGACTTTTAAAAATGGGCTTGCCGCGGGACCCAGTTGCCGCCCCATCAACATGATATCCCACTAGACCAACCGATATTGCAGGGACCCAATTGTTTCTAGTCCATGCTTCTAGCACAATTGTCTTTTGTCACTTTATTAACACATCTGATGCGATCTCATTAGGCATTTTAGGATTTTTTTTTTATTATTTAATAATTATTTTTTATTATTTTCGAATTAATATCACATCATTAATAGTAGTCTGTCAAATCTATATAATTGTAATATCTTACAACTTTTAGATTCAACTAAGTAATAATATTATCAGAGCATTTAATTTATTGGAAGTGGATCCCCTCGAAGAGATCATTGGAGGCTGATCCCCTCGAAGTGATCAAATCTATCTCATCCCCAAATCTCACTCCCTACTTCCAAATCCTTAATCCCAAAACCCTAGATTCTCAACATTTGATATCAAAGCAGCATTCTTAGAGATTTTCCTTCTACTCTTTTCTTTACAAAAAAAAAAAAAAAAAAAATTGCTTATGCCCCTTACCCGACAGCAAAAGAAAAAATTGGGTATCACTAATTTGCAATCTTACAGTATATCTTCACATAACTCTTCTGATTTCGACGCCAGAATATCTTGAGTTAAAGAATCATTATCTCTTATGCAAGAGTCTTTCAAGAGACTTAAACAGATGATACTTCCTATCGTATAGAGGGAGTCAGGAGACAACACTTTCATATCTACTAACAAACAAAGAGAATCTGTGGAATCCTATGGAGGCACCAATCACGACTATGCCCAACCACACACAAGGGTAGAATTTCCTCATTGGGACGAGAGTGATCCTACAGGTTGAATTTCCTGAGCTGAAAAATATTTTCGCTTCCATCGTATGCTAGAACTCTTTAAGGTTGAAATTGCTTCTATTTAATTAGAAGGTGATGCAATCCAATGGTATGATTGGGTTGAAACGTGTGGTGGAGTTCCAACGTGGGCTGAGTTCACTAAAGGCCTTCTTGTGCGCTTTGGACCCTCAGAATATCACAATGTTGATGGAGAGCTTGCAAAGATTTGTCAAACATTCATTGTCCTTGAATATCAGAGTCGATTCGAGTGACTTGCCAATCGAGCTAAGATTGGTCTGAAAGGCAATTAGTGGGAACATTCATTGAAGGGCTTACTGCTAACATCCGATGGGAAGTCAAGGCTTGCCAGCCACAAACAATGGTAGCAACTATCTCCTTTGCTCGCCTGCAGGAGAAGAAGCTAGGTGTTGAAAATTGTCAACCATCTACTAAAGTGGCTAGCAAACCTATCGAGGGTAACACCAACTCACTCTTTTATTCATCCTTCTAACCCTAGACGCTTGACGCAAGAACAATTGAAAGAGTGGATGGCAAAAGGGTTGTGTTGGCACTGTGACGAGAAATGGCACAAGGAGCATCGTTGTAAGAAAGGGAAGCTTTTAATGATTGAGCCAGTTGAGGAGACTGAAGAAATAAGTGATGACCACATGGGCCCAAATGGTGATGACACCATTGTTGAATATGTAGACGAGCCCGCAGTGCATGCTTTAGCTGGGTATTCGAACCCACAAACTATGAAGATTGATGGATCTCTCAAGGGACGACTAGTAATGGTACTAGTTAACTCGAGTAGTACCAATAACTTTATGGATAAGAAGATTGCCAAAAGGCTTGCTTTTTCAATCGAGGATTGCAACAAGTTTGCTGTGAAGGTTGCAGATGGGAGAAATTTGACATGTCAAGGGAAGTGCATAAAGGTAAAACTTGTATTACAAGGCTAGATTGTTTATGTTGATCTCTTCTTACTACCCCTAAAAGACTATGAAATTGTCCTTAGCATTAATTGGTTGCAGACCTTGGGAGATATCACTTGGAATTTCTCTAAGTTAAGAATGAAGTTTCTAAAAATGGACATCCAGTGGAATTACAAGGAAGATGCGGGGGTAAAATTACCACTATTAGTAGTCATTGAATGGAGAAGGTCCTACAAAAGACAGGGCAAGGGTTTCTGGTGCAGTTGACAAGTACAGAGGTGGCCAAATCATGTTCTATACAAGGGAAAGAGGTAACAACACTATTGGCTGAATTTTCTAATCTGTTTGCTGAGCCTACAAGTCTACCCCTGCAGAGGACGCACGACCATCGTATTCTGTTATTATCCGGGAATACACCCATTAATGTCCGACCCTACAGTTATCCACATTTCCAAAAAGGAGAAATTGAGAAGATTGTTAAGGAGATGTTGGAAGTTGGCATCATCAGATCAAGTGTTAGCCTATACTCCTCTCCTGTCCTTTTAGTAAAAAAGAAGGACAATTCTTGGAGGATGTGCCTGGACTATCGGACACTCAACTACATCACTGTGAAGGATAAATATCCTATTCCTGTGGTCAATGAGCTATTAGACGAATTGGGAGGTGCTCAGCTATTCACTACACTCGATTTAAGGTCAGGATATCACTAGATTCAGGTCCACAAGAAGGATATTCAAAACAACTTTCAGGACACATGACAGCCATTACGAGTTCCTGGTCATGCCTTTCGGGCTTACCAATGCACCTTCAACATTTCAGAGTTTAATGAATGATATCGTTCGACCATATTTACGTAAGTTTGTACTGATATTTTTTGATGATATTTTGGTGTATAGTTCTTCCATTGAAGCACACTTGTCACATTTGCGGACGGTATTCACTACCCTGAATAAGAACTTTTGATTTGTTAAGAAGTCAAAATGTAGTTTTACTAGCTAAATAGTGGAGTATCTTGGCCATGTTATTTCTAAGGAAGGTGTGGTGGTTGACCCTTCCAAAATTCAAGCGATGCTGGATTGGCCAATTCCAAAGATGATTAAGGCACTACAAGGCTTCTTGGGATTAACTAGTTATTATCTAAAGTTTGTTCGTGACTATGGAAAGATCAGTGTTGAATTGACGACTCTCTTAAAAAAGATTCATTTAACTGGAACAACAAGGCAGAGGAGGTGTTTGATCGACTCAAGCGGGCCATGACCACCACCCCAGTTCTTGCCTTACCAAACTTTAGTAAGGTATTTATTATTGAATCTGATACTTTTGGAATTAGAATTGGTGCAATATTAATGCAGGAAGGTCACCATATTGCCTTTACCAGTAAGGCATTATCACTAAAACATCTCAGCATGTCTGTCTATGATAAGGAGATGTTAGCTATTGTTCATGCAGTCTTGAAATGGCGTCTGTATCTCATTGGGAGGCATTTTCAAATTCGAAATGATCATAGAAGTCTAAAATATTTACTAGAGCAGCGAATTTCTTCTATGGAACAACAAAAATGGATTTCTAAATTGTTGGGTTACGATTATGAGATCATTTATAAAAATAGGAGCAAGAATTTAGTAGCCGATGCCTTATCTCGTATTCTGAAGCAGGCTGAATTGGTGGCAATCTCTATCCCTACCTGCACTATAATTATGCAAATTAAAAGGGAGTGGTAGGATGATCATGAAACTCGAGAGATCATAAAGAAGCTATAGACAAGTCCTGATTTTGTTGTTCATTACACATGGGACTCTCAAATTTATGCTATAAAGGGAGATTGGTACTTGTTTCTCATTCTCACTACAAGAACACAATCATACAGGAATATCATGCATCCCTAACTTTCAGCCACTCAGGATTTCTTCGTACCTACAAGCGTATTGGTAAGGAGTTTTATTGGAAAGGTATGAAGAAGGAAATCAAAAGGTTTGTAGCTGAATGTGATGTATACCAACGTCACAAGAGTGAATCTGTGACATCCCTAGGACTTCTTCAACCTTTGCATATCCCAGAAGAAGCATGGACAGACATCTCTATGAATTTTATTGAGGAACTCCCACTGTCTCAAGGTAAATCCACTATTTTTGTTGTTGTGGATTGCTTGACCAAATATGCTTTGTGTAATTAGTCATCCATATACTGCTGCTAGTATTGCTCGAGTTTTTGCTAACAATATTGTAAGGCTCCACGGTGTTCCTAAATCAATTCTCAGTGACTGAGATAAGGTCTTCACTAGTAATTTTTGAAAGGAACTATTCCGCTTGCAAGGGACGCAGCTGAATATGAGCACTGCTTATCACCCACAAACAAATGGACAAACTGAGGTAGTCAACCGATGCTTGGAAAACTGCCTTTGTTGCTTTGCAAGCGACAAGCTAAGGGATTGGGTAAAATGGCTTCCTTGGGCCAAATGGTGGTATAATACCACTTATCATTCCTCTACAAAGATGTCCCCATTTCAAACAATTTATGGGCAAGTCCCACCTACTCTTACAAGGTATACAACCGGATCATCTCATGTAGATCAAGTCGATAAGGACTTACAAGACAGAAACAAGTTGCTCCAACTCCTGAAAGACAACCTTATTGCAGCCCAAGCCCGTATGAAGCAACACGTGGATAGACATTGTACGGAGCAAGAGTTTTTAGTGGGAGATTGGGTCTATCTTAGACTCCAACCATACTGGTAGTTATCAGTCACAGTCTGCTCCTCAATGAAACTATCTCCTCGTTTCTTTGGGCCATACCAAATTCTAGAGCGCATTGGTCCTGTTGCCTACCGTCTTAATTTACCAACAGGATCAAAAATATACCCCATCTTCCATGTCTCTTGCTTGAAAAGGAAGGTAGGAGATGGTGTGGCGACACAAAGCCAACTACCTGACATTACCTACATAGGAGAGGTTAACCTTCAGTTGCAAGCCATCATAGACTGACGTATTGTCAAACGTGGAAATTGAGCTGTTGACCAAATCCTTGTTCAGTGGATTAACCTCCTTGTTGAGGATGCTACTTGAGAGTTCTATCACTCTTTTGCAGATCGATTCCCAGACTTTATTGATAATCAGCCTTGAGGACAAGACTATTTTTGAAGGATGGAGGAATGATGCGATCCCTATGATTTGCGCATTCTATGATTCTCTTTTATTATTTAATGATTCTCTTTTATTATTTAATAATTGTCTTTTATTATTTAATAATTATTTTTTATTATTTCTGAATTAATAGGTGAGATCACATCACTAATAGTGGTCTATCAAGTTTATATAATTGTAACACCCTACGGCTTTTGGATTCAAGTAATCAATAATATTATCAAAGCATTTAGTTTATTGGAGGCCGATCCCCTCAAAGAGATCATTGAAGGCCGATCCCATCCAAACGATCATTGGAGGCTAATCCCTTCAAAGAGATCAATTTTATCTCTTTTTCTTATTTAAAATCCCTAAATCTCAATTCTTACTCTCAAATCTCTAATTACAAAACTTTAAATTCTCAACATTGAATGATAAGATCTTTCTAATTAAGAAATTATTATTTATTAATTATTTTATTTAATATTTATTTTTATTAATTTTAAATTAATAAATAAAATTATATTTATAATAATAAACTATCAAATTTATATAATTGTAATGCGAATATTTTCTGCTTACCCTATTGATAGAAACAAAGAAGAAACCCAGAAATGAATAAACACGATCTACACGGCTAAGCCCATCGACAGAAATAAAGAAGAGACCGACAAAAGGAGAGCTAAATGTCTTTTGCTTTTGTCGGTTGGCGACCTTTTGCTCTCGGCCTTGCCAACCGACATTTTGTCGGTTGGATATGTGTCCCTACCTGTGGACGTCAACTATCAAGTCAAATCCTTCCATGATATACGGATTATCTTTGTTTGGTTTGAGCGAAAATGATGGGAAAAAAAGAGAGTCAAAATTTGATTAAGAAAATGATAATTCATTGCTTGGAAATCACGTGAAAAAGAAAGTAACGAGAAAATGAAAAGAAGTTTTGTTCACGAATTCATCGAAACTATCGAACAGGACAATGTAAAAGAGTTTAGGGTCCTTTTTAGAATTACAAAAATGGCTTTATATATTTTAAAAATATAAAAATGCTGCACTTTTTTCTTTTTAAAGGATGGAGAAATCAGTGATTTTATAAATTTTTAAGTTTCCCTTTTCATTATTTTCTTTCGTCCATAGAAACGGAAAATTAGACTTCCTCATTCGGAGGGTTTTGAGAGGTGTTTCCTTTTTTTTTTTTTTTTTTTTTTCTTTTTTCAAATAATACTAAAATAAAAGCATTCTGACTTATCCCGACACATTTTTTTTTGCTTTTTTTTTTTACCCGAATAACAATTTTTGTCTCTATTATTACTTCATCAAAAACCTTTTGCAACTTTTTAAAATCCCTTTAATATTATTCATTTTTCATTAGACGAAACCGCGTGCTGACAAACAAAAACTTCAACCTTGGTTCTTTTCTTCTCAGCTGAACATCTTTCGTCATCTCTCTTTCTCCAAGCCCCCTTTCTCTCGCAGACCCACTATTTCTCTTAGAACCAGACGACTTCTGCTTCTCCTCTGCGCCTCCTAAAAGTGTTGGAGTTTCAGGAATTAAAAACCGCACAAGAAGCTTCTGGCTGAGTAGCATTAAGCTTTGATAACAAATTTTTCCGGTCAACAAAGATTTGGACTTAATTTGCATGTGGACTTTATTGGATTTTAATTGACTGTTTCTTGTAGGTATCTCTTTGCTTAACGAGTTTCTCTTGGGTGACTGGTTTATGTACCAATAGAAGTCCATATTAAAATATTAAATAAAAAATATATATTTTTTAATCATATACTGATCTTTAAAAGAAAATAAAAAAATCTCATAATCTATTTTTTTTAACTCATAAGAAAATGCAGTCAACAGAATTTTAAAAACTAAATAAAATAAAATAAAGTATATTAACCTACAAATAGAGAAATTATCTTTTTAATAAAATCAAAATCCATAAATGGAAGGTGCATCACCCTCAGTGGGCGGGGTTGACAACCATTAAGACCCGGTTGGCCCATACGTGTCAATAATTAAAACCCCAAGAGTCCCATCTTGCAAATATCATTTACACAAAGGTTTATGTAAGTTGTTGTATCTTTCTTTTTATTAACTTAAATTTAAATTTAAATTTTATTTTTAAATTAATAGAAATTTACAGAGAATTTTTTTGATTAAATATATTGTAATTAAATATAAAAAACACACACTCAAAATTATCACTAATTCAATAATTAATCTTTCTTTTAAATCAAGATCCCAATCTAAATTTATTGGAAAAAATAACTACCATCCCTTCTATTACAATACTAACATTTACAGATTCAACGCGTCTCCAACAACTTCCAGGCTGGCAGGTCACCCCTTCACTCAGCATGCGACGACATGTCTGATGTGGAAACCAGGTACATTTTAGGAGGCATTCTTTATTTCCTATAAAACAAACGCTCGTTTGTCTCTGAGCTCGAGAGCCCTCAAAAAGTTTCCAGATTTGACTACCAAAAGAAAAAAAAAGTCAACTTCAAAAGCTTTTTTTATTGAAAATTTGACAAATTTCAATCTTCCTGTTATGGGAATTTGCAGTTCTTGCGAATCGGCCCACGTAGCAACGGCAAAGCTGATTCTACAGGACGGAAGATTACAAGAATTCACGTACCCAGTTAAGGTTTCTTATGTCTTGTCCAAGAACCCTACCTATTTTATCTGTAATGCAGATGAAATGGAGTTCGACGACGTCGTTTCCTGCCGTGAACGATGAAGACGAGCTCCAACTGGGTCAGATTTATTTTGCTTTGCCGTTGAGCTGGCTGAAGCATCGATTGCAAGCGGAGGAAATGGCTGCATTGGCCGTGAAAGCCAGCTCTGCCTTGATGAAAAGTCGGTGTCACCGGAAAGGAGTGCTGCCGCTGGAATTTTCTGATCAGAAGAAGGCAAACTGTTACAGGAGCGTCACCGTCCCTGCCGTTGGACCAGGGGGCAGGAGTCGTGGTCGTAGTGGTGGTGCGTCCCTGAGAGCGGGCGGTCGGAGGAAGTTTACGGCAATCTTGAGTGCGATTCCTGAGTAGGGGTAGTTTGGGAAATTAAAATGGGTATGGTGTAAATTTAGTTACTGTTGGATCGGCACAATTCCTTTTGCCTGTCACACATTTAAGGGATGTATGACAATTTTACCCCTAGACAAGCTGATGAGCCGTACATAAATTAGTAATTAAATTTATTTTTTTCCCTTTTTTTTTTTTTTTTTAAAGTATGATCGAGAAGTGTGATTAAATTTATACTCTCCATTCTTCTTCCATAAGTGTAAAAAAAAAAAAAAAATTCAAAGTCATCTCTTCATTCTTGCCTTTTTTTTCTTTTGGAATAATTCCATACCTTGTTGAATGGTTATATTGTATTATATATTATTCTTTATTCTTTGCTGATAGAAAATTCAAGGCTGTAAAAGAATAAGAAATGTAACCGTGTAATCGGAAATTAAACTTATTTTTTTATTAGAGGGCAAAGGGAAAATATAATGAGATATAGAACGAAAATGGTTGTTTCCTGGGCAGAGTCAATTTCTTTTCTTACATGAAACGGACAAATAACTGAATAAGCAAAGAGCTCAAGGGAAGGGAAAAACAGAGTGTGCAATTGACAATGGGTTGTGCGTGAAAATGCTTCATCAAATTACAATGGTATGCAGTTTATAAACAATTACGGAGACCAAACTCTAAAAGCCCCTCTGCTATTTACCCTATAGATGTATTTGGTACAAGCCCATAATGCCACCCAGCCGGGAGAATACAATGCCAATGCTACGTGTGACGTGAAAGTGCAGAGCAATTACATACAAACTTTATAAAAAACGAAAGAGGAAGCATGTTGGTTTTCATTCTACAATGCATTTGTTAAACAAGTGAGATTAAAAATATGGAATTTGAAGATAAACAAATTCAGGTATAACACTTGAAATTATTTATATCCTATTAAATAAAGATATAACATATTGTAATGTTTTTAAGGATGAATTTTTTAATTTGATTCATTTTTTATAAAAGTCAAATTAATTTAATGTGAAATATTATAAAAAAAAAAAAAATTTAAATAAAATTTAGTTAAAATTTTAAAAATGAAAAAAAAAATATGAGAAATAAAATTATGTTAAAAAGAGTAATAATATAAGAATATATAAAATTATAAATTGTTACTATTTTTTTTTTGTATAAATAATAATATTAATTTCAATATTAATATTTTTTTGTGTAATAATATTAACTTATACAAATAGTATAATTAAACTAGTAAGTTATAAATTAAAATGATCTTTTACTTAAAAATTACAAATTGATATCATCAATGTCTTCCTTCTCACATGATCCTTACTGCTACCTTGAAAACAAAATAATTTTTTTTTTTTGGTTTACAAGGGAGGCCTAAGGACATTGGGTATTAATTTTTAAAACTTGGCATTGATGTTTGATCTTTTTTACTTTGCCGTATATTTCCAGGAGTACCGGAAGGGATTCCGGGCTTCGAAAGGTTGGACAGACAATCTAATTCAATATGTTGCTGGGATATTTATGCAAATGGATCTTTAAATTTGTTCATGGACTGGACCGCCTTGTTAGCCCGTCTCCGATGTCTATTCAGGGTTTCGGGCATAGGCCCATTTAGGGTTCCTCACATGCCCACTTAACCCACAATCTTGTATATAAATATTTGAAGCCGAGGTAGAAGGAGAAAAGCCGAAAAGAAAAAGAAAACAAAAAAAACAAAAACAAAAGTTTGAGAAAATGGAAGGTGAGCGCAGGCTCGAATAGGGGAATGCTCTGGACAATTTCGTGCTGAGATCCTTGATTAATTAATGATGGCATGTAAACTGACAGGCTGTGTTTATTTGACAGAGATAAAGGTTGGCTCCGAAACCAAGGGGCTTGAAATAAGGTATAAACTTTTTCTATAGTTTTTTTTTTTTTTTTTTAACTTCAAGTCTGTACTTCTTATTTTAAGCTTTTTATGTTTCAATTGTAACATCATGTTTATATTTTTTTTATGACAGAGGAAAAGGGAAAATGCATCTGGCAAAATGTATGAGGTGACTAGAAGCAATGGGACTGGTCACATTGAACCCATGCGACTGTCCCCATTTGCTGAAGGCAGTGCGGCGATGTGTCCTATGTGACGGGTAGACTACTGGTGCTGGCAACGATGGAGGCGAGCAAGACGCTGCTGGTGGGAATTACGATGACTGAACTAGAGCTATAACATAAATAATTGTATATGTGTATTTAGGTACGGGTTATATATATATATATATATATATGGATATTAACAAGAATGCATATGTGAACACATATACCTAAACATACATATGCCATTCATATATACATAAAACTCATACCTAAACACATATATAATTATTAATGTTCTAGTCCTAACTCCAGCGTCTTAATTCCCACCAGCAACATCTTACCCGCCTCCATCGTGGCCAGCACCTCGAACACTGATCTTCCCCCTTACATAAGACACATCGCCACACCTGCCTGCCTCAAACAAAGACAAGATTCTCGTCCCACGTGAGGCACCCTTTGCAAAAAGAAGAGCAGTTACATGTGTTCAATCTGACTAATCCCATTTCTTATCAGCACCTTATACATTTTCCGTCAGATTCCTTTCCCCTTTCCCCTTTCCCTCTCTCATAAAAAAATATATATACAATTGAACCATAGAAAAGTTTAAAATAAGAAGTAAAAAATTAAGAAGTTTATACCTTCATGTATTCCAAGCCCATTGGATTTCCAAAACTCCTTTTTTGAAAAGGAGTTTTGGAAATTGGAAGACTCTCTGTCAAAAAAAAACAGCCCGTCACGTTCCATGCCATCGTTAATCAGCATCTCAGGACGAAATTGTCTCGGGCGTTCCCCACCTCTTCACCCCTACCCTACAATCAGACGAAATTTGGTCAAACGGATAGCATTCAGATGCAAATTTCAATTATACTGAAATGGTCTTCAGAGAAGAACAAAATATGAATATTACCCTTTTAAGTAATTCGAGAAAAATATCATAGAGTGCAACGTGAAAAAATTGCCTCCATATTAATTATCCCATCCTAACACGTCAAAACGATAAAACGCCCAAATTTAAGCGATAACAAAAAAAATTGACCAAGAAACTGTTAATTTTTGGCTCAAGTTCTACTAAGAACTTTTAAGGATGAAAACTAAAATTTTACATCAAAAATAAAAGTATAGTTGACCATATTTACTCTTTATAAATAAGAGTCATGCAATGAGTTATAGAGGAGAGAAATAAGGGAAAATTAAGGAAGTCAAAACTCTATCTCCATAAGCCTATAGTCCCAATAATTGAGTTTTGTTAACTATACTCTTAAGTCCCTCCTTTGTATTCTCTACTTTAATAACATTTACTTCCATTTTTGCTTGTGGACGTAGCTCATATCGACTGAACTATATAAAATTTGTTGTCTCCTATTTTCAATTATTTTTATTACTTTTGTTATTGTCTTCGAGGGCTACAACCCGAAGCTCATTCCCCAACAAACCCGAAACTCATTCTCCAACAAACTGGTATCAGAGCTTTGGTTTGGTTCTTTGGGTTGTTTGCGAAAATAGCCATTATGACAATAACTAAATATTATTCTGAGAAATTTGAACGGAGTGTCAACTTTGGTATGTGGCAACTAAAGATAGAGGTCATACTGGTTTAAGATGGCGTTGATATAGCGCTGCTAGGGAGGCAGAAAAAGCCAGAGAAGATGTTAGATGAAGAGTTTGCTGGTCTTGACAAAAGGGTCAGATCATGTATCGTCTTAAATCTTTTTGATGAGGTTTTAAGAGAAGTAGCTACTGAGGTTACTACTAAAGATTTGTGGGAGAAATTAAAGTCTTTATATATAAAGAACACAGTGGAGAATATGTTTTATTTAAAGCAAAGTTTGTATATACCTCGCATGCTTGAAGGATCATATATATTGTCGCATTTGGATAAATTTGATTCTTTGCTTATGGATTTGAGTAATATAAATGTTCATATTGAGGATGAGGATCAAGCTCTATTATTATTGTATTTTCTTCCCCATTTCTTTAAGCATTTCAGAGAAATAATGCTTTACGGTAAAGAGACTATTTCTTATAAGGAAATTAAGTCTATTTTGAAGTTAAAAGAACGAATCCTGGGGAGAGCAGTAGTAGTGGTCAAGTTGACAGTTTGGTGGTTCGGGGCAGATCAGATAAGAGGGATGCAGATAGTCAGAGGTCCAGTAGATCTAAATCCAAACATAGAAATTTGGTGTGTAATTATTGTAAAAAGAAAGGACACATCAAAGCTAATTGTTTGAAGCTGAAAGCCAAGAATAAGCAGAAGCACAAAGGTAATGAGTTAATTCAAGTCAGTGTTGCAGAAGATGATAGTGATGGAATTATCTTCTTTGCTAATGATAAATCAAGGTCTACTCATGAATGGATCTTGGATTCTGGTTGCACCTACCATATGTGTCCCAATAGGGATTGGTTTTCCACCTATAAATCTATTGAAGTTGGTGGAGTTATCATGATGGGCAATGATGTAGTTTGCAAAATTGCTGGGATTGGTACGGTTAGAATCAAGACTCATGATGGTGTTGTAAGAACACTTACTCGGGTTAGACATGTTCTAGAATTAAAGAAGAATCTCATTTCTTTGGGAACAATTGAGGCTCTTGGCTACAGGTACACCAGTGAAGGTGGAGTTCTGAAAGTGTAAAGGTGCTCTCATTGTCATGAAAGCTTGCAGAATATTATTGTCCACAAGTGAAAATGAGAGCAAATATTACTAAAGTGGAGAATACAAAATAGAGACTTAAAAGTCTAGTTAACAAAACCCAATTACTGGACTATAGGCTCATGGAGATGGAGTTTTAATTTTCTTAATTTTCCCTTATTCTCTCCTACATAACTCATTACATGACTCTTATTTATAAGGAGTAAAGGTGGTCAACCATATTTTTATTCTCGATGTGAGATTTTGATCTTCGCCCTCAAAAGTCCCGATATGAGACTTGAGCCAAAAACTAACAATGTATATAATATAATTGTATATATTTAAAAAAAAATTGAATTTGGAAAATCCGTGTAGTTAACGAGGATCTTAATAAAACTAGACATAAGATAAATTCATTGATTGAGCATAATTAGGTTTTTTTAACAGACTACTAGCTATAAGTGCAACATTACGTTTAGCAATGAAATAACTGGGAGATAAGAAGCATGCAAGTAAAGTCAAAAGCTTGCCAAAAATCCAATTTACCCTCGGTTTGCATCCATCCACCCATTCATGTTTGCTTCAGGGAAATATGAAAGCATCAATGCTGAGTGTTTCAATTTGCCAATGTTAGTTGATTGTGATGGCAAGGATATTCGAAATTTGGCTACTGCATGCACCAGTCTAGATGGTAAAATTGAACAAATGAATACCACTCTCCACCTACTCTGCATTGGAGTACAATAGGAGAAAAATTAATTAAACAAAGAAAAGAGAGGGAAAATCCCAAAAAATCTCTAGAGTGTTAACTGACTCGCGTCATCGAAATAATTAGATTTAGATACTTCAAGACTTTTGTAAATTAGTACACATCCACGTTACTTTTTGAATTTATATATGGTAATTTTCATTCATTAAAAAAGAAAAAAAATTATCACTGTTAAAAAGCATTATTTAAACCCAGTAAAAGTTTTCATTTTTAAATGCAAGAGTTGAGTGTGGGATTGAGTTAAATCACATGAAACATGGTGCACTGGATACGTGTAGGTTGTTGCCACATGTAAGAACAAGATGCCGCGACGCTACCCCCATGAAATGAGAGCTCTGGATGCGGATGATGCCACTGAGTAAGAACAAGGTCCTTTTGAAATACAAGCCATTAACTAATTTGACTCAGTGATTTGATATGGAGCTGGCTAGGATACATATTTACACGAACCTACAACAATTGACTCACTCACTTTTGTATTATATTTTGATAGCATTAAAAAAGAAATTTAAATTGCTACGGTTTTACAAACAAAGTATAGGGGAATGGGTTCTATTAGAACAAGGAAAACAAAAAATTTTGTGGCATTATATTTGTTGGGGAATGGGCTTTGGGTTGTAGCCCTTGAAAACAATAACAAAAGTAATAAAAAAATAATTGAAAACAGGAGACAACAGATTTTACGTGGTTTAGTCAATATGACCTACCTCCAACAGATTTTACATGGTTTAATCGATATGACCTACCTCCACAAGTGAAAGTGGGAGCAAATATTACTAAAGTGGAGAATACAAAAAAGTGACTTAAGAGCCTAGTTAACAAAACCTAATTACTGGGACTATAAGCTCATGGAGATGGAGTTTTGACTCCCTTAATTTTCTCTTATTTCTGTCATATATAACTCATTATATAACTCCTATATTTATAAGGAGTAAAGGTAGTCAACCATACTCTTATTCTCGATGTGGGATTTTGGCCTTCACTCTCAAAAGTTCCAATGTGAGACTTGAGCCAACAACTAACAAATTTCCACCTTGGCTCAAGTTTCACATGAAGCCATACAACGCTCCACCTTCTTCATAAGCTTCCAAATCATCATAGCACGCCAATTAAGTCCAATCACTGTTTGAACTTAACAACTAAAAGAGACCTTGTATGCATATTTATAGGATTGTTTATGATACTAATTTTTTGAATCGAAACCTTCCTCTCAGTAATTGTCTCTATAGAGATTACAGTAGTACCCACAACTGTAGTTCCCTATAGAATATACAAATTTTCTGATTTGTAAGCTTTCATGACAATGAGAGCACCTTTACTGACTTTCAGAACCCCACATTCACTAGTATACCTGTAGCTAAGAGCCTCAAGTGTTCCCAAAGAGATAAGATTCTTCTTTAATTCTGGAACATGTCTGACCCAAGTAAGTGTTCTTACAACACCATCATGAGTCTTGATTTTAATTGTACCAATCCTAACAATTTTACAAATTACATCATTGCCTATCATGACAACTTCACCTTCAACAGATTTATATGTGGAAAACCAATCCCTTATTGGGACACATATGGTACGTGCAACCAGAATCCAAGATCCATTCATGAGTAGACCTTGATTTATCATTAGCAAAAAAAATAATCTCATTACTCTCATCTTCTGCAACATTAGCTTGAATTGGCTTATTACCTTTGTGCTTCTCCTTATTATTGGCTTTCAGTTTCAAACAATCAACTTTGATGTACCCTTTCTTTTTACAATAATTACACACCAAATTTTTATATTTGGATTTAGATCTACTGGACATCTGACTAGCTGCATCCTTTTTATCTGATTTACCCTGAACCATTAAACTATCAACTTGACAGTTATGACTATTCTCCCCAGTTATATCCCTGTCATCTATTCTTTCGACTTCAAAATATACTTAATTTCCTTATAAGAAATAGTCTCTTTACTATAAAGCATTATTTCTCTGAAATGGTTAAAGGAATGGGGAAGAGAACACAATAATAACAGGGCTTGATCCTCACATCTATATTACTCAAATTTATAAGCAAATAATCAAATTTATCCAAATGCGACAATATAGATGATCCTTCAGGCATGCGAAGCATATACAAACATTGTTTTAAATAAAGCCTATTCTCCACTGTATTCTTCATATATAAATACTTTAATTTCTCTCACAAATCTTTAGCAGTAACCTCAGTAGCTACTTCTTTTAAAACCTCATCAGAAATATTTAAGATGATACCTGATCTGGCCCTTTTATCAAGACCAGCAAACTCCTTATCTGACATCTTCTCTGACTTTTTCTGTCTCCCTAGCAGCTCTATGTCAACGCCATCTTGCACCAGTATGGCCTCCATCTTCAACTGCCACATACCAAACTTGGCACTCCGGTCGAATTTCTCAGAATAATATTTATTTATTGTCATAATGGCTATTTTTCTGAAAAACCTGAAGAATCAAACCAAAACTTTTATACCAGATAATAACAAAAATAATAAAAATAACTGAAAACAGGAGATAGGAGATTTTACGTGATTCAGTCGATATGACCTACGTACATACGTCCACAAGCGAAAATGGAAGCAAATATTATTAAAGTGAAGAATACAAAAAAAATACTTAAGAGTCTAGTTATCAAAACCCAATTATTAGGACTATAAACTCATAAAAATGAAGTTTTTACTTTCTTAATTTTTTCTTATTTTTCTCATATAACTTATTAAATAATTTTTATTTATAAAAAATAAAGGTAATTAATCATATTTTTATTTTCGATATAAAATTTTGATTTTTATTCTCAAAAGTTTCGATATGAAATTTAAGTTAAAAACTAACAATATTACTTAATATAATTTGTGACGTATTTTTCTTTTGATATACGTTGCAACATCTTTTTAATCTGTAAAATTCAATAAAAATTAACACTTCTTGAGCATCATTTTCCTAATTTTAGCAATTGGCAGGGATGCCTCCAAGAAATTTGACCGAGTAAACAAAAAATATTTAATTTCCGAAACTTGGCACTGAAAAAAGCACAGTTTCCACTTTTTGTATGTTGAAGTGTGAACGGACCTAAAATTGATACGAAATCATTACACTCTCTTCTTTCTGGTTACTGTTGGTAGAGGTTCACATGCAGCTATATTCGGACATGTGGCGTGTTTTGATCAGATAACATGTAATTTAAACTAAATGAACTGACCAAACTAAGCTGACCACTTCGAGTCCTGAATCAGGGAAAGCTCTTCCCTTCGGCGCCAAGTTTCCAAGAAAGGCTCTTTTGCGTCGTTTAATAAAATAAAATAAAATAATGGGACACTCTCACCGTCGGGGTAAGACGGAGTCAATATATATACTTGTTTTAGGAGACACATGCCTCGAGGCGCGTGGGTCAACCCTTAGGACCTTTCGTACTGCAAGCCATGGAGTGATGTGTCTCGGTGATCTGATGATGAAACTGGCTGGGCTGGCAAGTACATTTGCTTGAACTTCCCACACCAACTCAAACCGAATTAAAAGACAAGGACTTAGAATTGTGTTACATTACAACCCCCCGATTTGAAAAGGTCTAGCCCAGCAGGATTTTAGAGCCTCGGCCCACATCTACTTGGAGCCATCACATAAAAAAAAAAAAAAAAAAAAAGCAGTGAGAGATAGAAAACCATCAAATGAATTTCTTAAACAGACTCGCGAATCGCCTGTCCTCGTATTGAAGAATCAGAAGCCAACTGGGGCCGATTTGACGTAATTTTCCCTCTCTCTCTTTTTTTTTTTCCTACGGGAATTGGTTTGTGTTATTTTTGTTGTTATTCCATGTATTGATTTTGGTAGGGTGACACATATGTATAAAAGAAATTGTTATTCCTTTCACCTGTGAGGTTTTACCATGACTCGAATGAATTTTTGTAATTGTTTCTTATATAGGAGTTGATCCGTACAATAGGCTTTAATGTGTAATATTATTCTATTTAAAAGATTCATAGTGGAAATATTTCTTTGTTTATTTTCATTTGTTAAGATAGGATAAGAAAAATACTTGGATTAATAATTGGAGGAATGCTGCTTAACCAACCGTCGTTTAGAGGCAAGAGCAGTCCACGGTCGAAAGTCTCAAAGGTGAGCTGTTGCATTCTTGTTACGCTGCAACCAAGCCCACAATCACGGAGACAGTGGATTGTAATTGAAGGTGTTTAGACCCCAGTTTCGGGCCCAATGAGGCGCCTCGCACCACTTTCCCGGGACCAGGCAGCTCATCCCGCTGGCCGTACAATTTTAGAGGGCAATGCCCCAAAAAGGAACCAGTAATCCGTTAAGGCATGGCTTAAGTTTTAAATGATTAACGGTGGTTAAATTTTAATCGACAGACTGTGATTGGCTACATAATTAAGCGAGGAGTCACTCTAATTCTTTCTTTGACAAAATTAGGAACACAAGTAAGCAAGGGTGAATAGGATGCAGCTTGTCATGGAATTGGGCAGCGTAAACGCGGGGAATAGAGTCGGGTAAACTTTAGAATGCACATGATTGAGGTCGCTATTTGTTTGATTCTCCAATCTTAAACCAATGATCATATTTCTAATCAACTCTTAAGAACTGTGCGGATGGGCAACACCGTGCAGCTCGAATCCAGCCTCCTGCGCCTTCTCCTTTTGGAACAACGAGCTTGAGCACGCCGTTTCTCAAGCGCCACTTCACTTTGTCCCTGAACGGCCCAAAATAGACTTTGATTCCCAAATAATACTCCCCGATTTCTTTGCCATCTCCCATGTCAAACTCGGGGTCTTTCCCGCCTTCTTTTGCTACAATTGTGAAATTGCTTCTCCTTTTCTTTTGTGAAATCCTCGTATTTTTTTTCTTAAAGAAATAATAATAATAAAAAAAAAAAAAAGGATTGAACCACCCCTCGGTGTAGTTTGTAGGACTTTCTCTGTTTATATCTATCGCCCTCGCTTTTGCCTTTCTCAACCCTCGATTTAACCCAAAAAATCAATCAGGGAAAACCCCAGAACCGTACACTACAGATTGAAGTGAACAGGAGGCCGTCGCATGATAATTAATCAAGATATATTTTTCTTTTTATTTTTTTTTTTTTTTCCTTTGGGTGCATCGGAACAATATTTGATATTATCAGGTTTTATTTATGTATTATGGTTTTTGAATGACAACCATGCAGCAGTAAATATTGTTGGAAATATCAAATTTCTTTTCTCGACTTTCATAAAATTTTTGTTACGAAAATTTTTTTAGTAAATATTAAGTGAGTTTATTAATTTGTTGTCCTCACGGTGACGTTAGTTAAGCAAGTTCATCAACAACAAGCTGTGATGGGACCCGGGTCTTGAGACAACGATGCATTGACAAGGATTGGATTTATATTATATGGAGCACGATCTTTCGTTGCAACGACAAGGGCGAGCATTCGCGTTGAATCCAGACGAGTCCAAGCCTGCATCGGGAATAGAGTAATCGAAAATATTGTACTTGCATTGGAATGAGATACTTCTGAAAATCTCAAGATCTAATTGAAAAAAAAAATAAAAAAATGTGATATTACTGGGGCTTTTGGCCCTCCACGTGGCTTCTCCAATTCCTTGCAGCTCAACAACTTGAAGTCTTATCGAGTACATCTTGTTTTTGGCCTCCAATTGAGTTTATGCAATTGGGTATGAAATGAAAGGTGAAGTCTCATATTTTCTAAAAAATTAATGACAGTGGTATAGGGTTACATCAGAAAGAGAAGGTACGTCTAAAAGGAGCTGATCATATAGTATATGGACATAATACACTGTTCAGATAATGTCAAACATAATAAGCAAAGATAAGTGCAAGCATTAGATAATTAATTTTATCGGAATTTTTGACAATCTTCTTCTAAGCAAATTATTCCCTAACAAAAGACATACTCCAAAGGGACAAAATAAGCATTGAAGATGTTTATTTCTAGCAATGTTTTCAGGGAAATCTAAAATTCACCTTGATTGATGTGTGGATCCAAAATAACAAAATTTTATTGACCTCCTCTTGCTTTCTGGGGTGACTTGCCCGACCATAAATAAGTCATCTCGAATTTCACAAACAAGATTCTATTCTTCAAAAAACCCACTTGTGTCCCATGCACTGGTCCGATTCGTAGCCATACGATACGGCAAGAAAAAAAAAAAATGATATTTGAGTTTGATCGATAGGGTCAACTTATAAGCGATCAGAGACGTTAATTCGTATCTTGCACGTCAAAATTAGTCGAAAATTGAAAATTTGTCGCCTTTATCTCATGGTTCACGGGTGATAAATACACAAGTGTCAAAGATCAAAAGTCCTATAGTTACAACCTGGCTTCGACAACTTATCAGGACGGAGAGTCAGAGCCTTTGGCCTTATCATGAACGACGAGTCTGACGTGGAAACCGGGTACATTATACGAGGTAATCACGCTGCCCTATAAAGACCATCCTCCTTTCTCTTCCAGCCTGAACCCTGTATACCATGCACGAAAAAGAGACAAAAGGTTTCAAAATTTGACCAAAAAAGTTGAAATTCAAAAGCTTTTGCTATCAGAACCGTCGATAAACGCTAATTATTTCGCTGTTATGGGTATTTGCAGTTCTTCCTTATCGGTGCAGGTAGAAACCGCGAAGCTGATTCTACAGGACGGCAGGTTACAAGAATTCTCGTACCCAGTTAAGGTTTCTTATGTCTTGCCGAAGAACCCCACGTATTTTATCAGCAATGCGGACGAAATGGAGTTCGACGACGTAGTCTCCGCCTTGAACGACGAGGATGAGTTGCAACTAGGTCAGCTATACTTCGCTTTGCCGTTGAGTCGGCTGAAGCATCGGTTACAGGCGGAGGAAATGGCTGCATTGGCGGTGAAAGCCAGCTCCGCCTTGATGAAAAGCAGGTGCTGCCAGAAGGGGGCACCGCCACCGTTGGCTTTTTCTGATCAGAAGAATAGGAACTCTTACGGGAGCGTTACCGTCCCTGCCATCGGAGCCGGCAGCAAGGGTTGTGGTCGAAATGGTGGTGCGGCCACGAGAGGGTGCGGTAGGAAAAAGTTTACGGCAATCTTGAGGACGATTCCTGAGTAGGAGTTGCTGGGGAAAAAAATGGTAGTGCGTAAATGTAGGAAAGATGCTGTAGAAATGTCGTTGGTGTGCGATTGTTGGGTTGTTTGCCTGTCACCCATTTAAGGGTTGTATGACAATTTTACCCCTATATGAGTTTATCAGCCGTACAGAAGTTAGTAATTAATTTTAATTTTCCAGTTTTGTTTTAGATAGATCAGTGCAGTCAAAGTTAGTATGTTGAACTCTTCGTTGTTGCACGAAACTTCTGTTCTTTTTAACAAAGATTCAAAACCGCATTGAATGGCTGGGTATATCACTGGCAAAAAAAATTTAAATTTATAACTTTTGACTTTTATTCTTAATGTTTCAAGTTTTAATATTAAAAGAAATTGTAAAATTTATAAGAGTAAAAAAATATATTTTTTATTTTATAATTCATAATCTAATAGATTTTTTATAATCCAAAGCTTAAAAAGGATAATAATTAATTAATAATCAAACTTATTTTATTGTTATAGGGCAATGGGGAAATAACAAAATATGGAACAAAACATTGTTGAATAGATTTGTCCCAGAAGAAGTCAAAAGCGCCACCCATTACAAGCCCTAATTGATATATCTAATAATAAATTTATATAAATTTTTAATTTTAATTTAAAGTTCGAAGTCATAAAAGTAAAAGAAAGAAAAAGTCAAAATCTGGCCTTATATGAAACGGATATTGAACAATTCAGCAAGAGCTAATTGTCAAATACCAAGTGAAGTAAGATGACCGTAAAGGAAAGCCAAAGTGTGCAATTGACAACACAATGCAAGCCAATAAGAAAAGCCTTGTGACTATGGTTTTTCATTTGGCCTTTTATGTTCATGAATAAAATCTTAAGAAAATGCTATATGCGGAAATAAACCATAAGAATCAATCTTACAAACATGTACAAGCTATTTCATGTACTAATTAAATTAGTTTTATCATGTCACTATAACAAGTTTTCTAATTGCATTAAACACAACAACAACAACAACAAATTCAATTCCAAAATTCATTGAAGTTGATTAGTTGAACCCTTTTTTGACAGCTCCATCTTTTCATGCATCAAATATGGCATGAGATTTAATTGTTCTAATCTTTCTTAATTTGGAATTCTCAAATTAATTTTGGTAACTATTTATCTCTTTTTTTTTTCTCGTTCACTCACCTAAATTTACTACTTTTTCTAAATTAAAGCATTTATAGACTAACATTAGATATATTTAACTCAATACAAGTGTCAATTTTTTTTAACTTATCTTTAATTCAATACTATATTTATTTTCTCAAAAATATCGTCAATTTTTAATTGATTATTCTTAAAATAATCACAAATCTATTTAAACATTTTTCATTTTTACTACACACAATTTTTGACCAACAACATTGTTAGCATAATTGTTGTTCAAAGAAATTTATCTTTTAATTTGCCAAGAATTCTATAGTCATACAAAATTTCAATGACACTTTTAATTTCAGCCATCCAAATTTTTTCTTATGCACAAACATCCTCTTTTATATTTCCATTTCTTTGAATAATGAAGCCTAGATGATAATATTAATTGCATTAACGAATTTTACTCCATCTAATTTAATAATATATCCTACTTCTTTTTTAGTGCTATTAAAATAATAATGCATATATTTTATTTTTTGATAAGAATTGAGTTTCGAATTATAGCCCTTAAAAATAATAACAAAAATAATAAGAGACAACAAATTTTACGGGAGCAAATATTACTAAAATGAACAATACAAAAAAGATATTACTAAAATGATAACAAAATCCAAATATTAAGATTATAAGTTCATGGAGATAAAGTTTTAATTCTTTTAATTTTCCCTTATTCTCTTGTATCATTACTCATTACATGACTCCTTATTTATAAGGAGTAAAGATAGTCAACCATACTCTTATTCCCGATGTGAGATTTTTAGTCTTCACCCTCAAAAGCTCTGATGTGGAACTTGAGTCAAAAACTAACAAATTTCCACTTTAGCTTAAGTCTCACATGCAGCCATAGTAACAATACTCCACCTTCTTCATAAACTCCTAAATCGTCATAATTAGCCAATTAAGTCCAAGCTCTGCTTGAATTTAACAACTGCAAGAGGCTTTGTAAGTATATTTGCAGGATTGTTTTAGGTATTGATTTTCTGAATTGAAACCTTCCTCTCGGCAATTATCTTTATGGAGATTACAGTAGTACCCATAATTGTAGTTCCTTATAGAATATACAAATTTTTAGGTCTAAAAGCTTTTATAACAACGAGAACACCTTTATTGACTTTCAGAACTCCACTATCATCAGTGTACCTGTAGCCAAGAGTTTCAAGTGTTCCAAAAAAAATGCAATTTTTTTTCAATTCTAGAACATGTTTGACCTGTGTAAGTGTTCTTATGGTACCATCATGAGTCTTGATTCTAACCGTACAAATCCTAACAATTTTGCAAACTACATCATTGTTTATCATGACAACTCCACCTTCAACAGATTTATAGGTGAAAAACCAATCCCTATTGGGACACATATGGTACGTGCAACCAGAATCCAAAATTCATTCATGAGCAGACCTTGATTGATCATTAGCAAAGAAGATAATCTCATCACTTACATCTTCTACAACACTGACTTTAACTGACTCATTATCTTTATACTTCTCCTTATCCTTGGCTTTCAGTTTCAAATAATCAATTTTGATGTACCCTTTCCTTTTACAATAATTGCACACCAAATTTCTATATTTGAATTTAAATCTACTGCATCTCTCTTATCTAATCTGCCCTAAACCATTAAGCTGTCAACTTGACTATTACTACTATTCTTCTTAGTTATATCCCTGTCGATTTGTTCTTTTGATTTCAAAATAAACTTAATTTCTTTACAAGAAATAATCTTTTTACCATAAAGTATTATTTTTCTTAAATACTTAAATGAATGAGAAAAAGAATACAATAATAATAGAGCTTAATCCTTATTCTCAATATAAACATATATATTACTCAAATCTAAAAGCAAAGAATCAAATTTATCCAAATACGACAATATAGATGATCCTTTAGGCATGTGAAGAATGTACAAACTCTACTTTAAATAAAGCCTATTATCCACTATTTTCTTCACATATAACGACTTTAATTTCTCCCACAAATCTTTAGCAATAACCTCAGTAGTTATTTCTCTTAAAATCTCATCAGAAAGATTTAAGATGATACCCAATTTAGCCCTTTTGTCAAAACTAGCATACTCTTTATCTAACATCTTCTCTGACTTTTTTTGCCTCCCTAATAGCACTATGTCGACCTCATCTTGAACCAACATGACCTTCATCTTCAGCTGCCACATTATAAAGTTGACACCGGTTAAACTTATCAGAATAATACTTAGTTATTGTCATAATAACTATTTTCCTAAAAAACCAAACTAAAGCTATGATACCAGTTTGTTGGGGAAATGAGTTTCAAGTTATAGCCCTTAAAGATAATAACTCTTTTAATTTTTCTTTATTCTCTTATATTATAACTTATTACATGACTTCTTATTTATAAGAAGTAAATGTAGTAAATTATACTTTTATTCCTGATATAGAATTTTTGGTCTTCATCCTTAAAAGTTTTAACAACTAACATTTTTTCATGATTTATCCTAAAATTCTTGAATTTTTATGTTTTTCTTATACTTTTAATTTGTAGTTTTTTTTCTTTAATCTTATTAATTGTGATGATATCATGTGCAAATAACATGCACCGTGAGATATGTTCTTGAACGTAACTTCTCAATTCATCCATAACTAGCAAAAATTAAAAAAGAAAGACTAAGAGTCAATCTTTTATACAAACCAACGGTGATTGAAAAATCAAATGTCTCGTACCTTTTGTTGTCTTCACACGAGTTGTTACTTCTCGTATGTATCCTTCACCAGATTAAAAAATAATCCTAATTACATTAAATATTACATAACTTTTCGTTTGAGGCTCAACTAAACTAGATTATGACATAATTTTTTTTATTTGAAGTTCAATTAGATCTTTTCTTATTAACTTTTATTTTGATTTTTTTTGTTGTTTCAAATAAATAAATTTAAAAATTATAAATTTAAAGAAATATAATTAATTTTTATATTATATATATATATATTATATTTTATATATAATATAAAAATTAATTATATTTATTTATATTTATTACTTTTAAAACTCCTTAAATTTTTCCTTTTCATCATGTATGGCTTGTCTTGAAATGTTCTTGGAAAAAAAAAGTCGTAATCATAATGCATTTACCTCTTGTTTCATTAAATTACGGTGATGTTTATAGGGAAATGTGCAAGTTACAAGCTGACTTGTTTCGATCAAACTTGCCGTGGAATTACGCAGCAACCACGAGGATCAGGCTACAAAGTCTCCGTCGTTATTTTCCACATAGGTGCATCTGGTACAAACCTAAAATGGCAGCCAGCTAGGAGAATCCAATGCCAATGCTACATGTGAGTGTGACATGAAAGTACAGATCAGATACCTACAAAACCTATTAAAATGAAGAGGAGGAGCAGGTCATTATCTGCAACTTTGGTGGTCCTCTGTCAGCCTAGCTATTATATGTATTATGCACAGAAGAAGTGAGAAACAAAAAAATGCAGAAAGGCTTGATTTTCCACCTTGATCAAGGAATCATTGTTGTAATTTTGTCAAAATCAATATATCTCAATACCTGTCAAATCAAAGCCCAAATGCTTTTAAGGTAACCACCACACCCGAAAACTCTGTACCGTTTGTATGAGTTGCTTCCGGGTCCGTCCCACCTCCTAGTATTTGTATCTGCAGTTCTCGATCTGGGCAATGGGTCAAAGAGAATGTACTTAGTCGGAAAAGAGAGAACCAAGGCCCGTATATATATATTGGCGAACCTTTAGGTTTTAACAGGGCTCATAGGCATGCCATACAAAAAAAAAAAAAAAAAAAGTTTGGGTTTTTGTATACACACCCAATAGAGCATACTGGCTGAGGAAATTTTCTGTAATTAAATGGTCATAGACCCTTCAATAATCACCTTCCTATCATTGCTTAATTAAACCGGTCAAAGAAAACCTGCTAGCTTGACGGGAGATAGATGTGAAGTGCGACCTATCACTTTTTGTGGACTAGCATCGCATAAGATTTTGGAGAAAAAATGGCGCCAGACCACTTCATTAAATGTAAAGCCCAAGTACCAAGAGAATTGGGTTGAGAAGCAAACTAGTAGGCCTCAAGGCAAACTGGTCCTTCATTGAAGATATATCTAGGATCCCATTTAAAGCTCCCAGCATCTCTACACCACACTCGTATTCCTCTGTTTGTCTCCAAATGGGAAAGAGTGACCACCGTCACACGCGACATGGGCATTACCATTATCAGAGATAGCAGGCTGATTTACGCCGGTGGAGACACATTTGTTTAATATTGCAATTATATACTAATGGGGTTTGGCTTTAGTTGCTCTAAATTCCAGGGGCCAAAAATCTAGAGTTCATGTGGGTTTTCAAGTCACTTTTTGCCTCATTGTCAGTGAGCTGGGGCCTTTGCCAAAATTTTGTTTTTTTTAAAAAAAAGAAAAAGACAGACAAAAATGGGTAGTCAGACCAAACAGATCGATCCAAACTGAAAAGGTATGGTTAACCAAAGAAATTTTTAGCTAAGTTCGAGGGTGAATTGTTACCCTATGATATAAGCCGTGCAGATCGTGCAACCACAAACAAAATTATTGGTACGTGCTCATTGATGGAATGCAGATTAACCAACCGACATTCAGAGACAGTCCACGGATAAAGGTGAGACGATGTTTCATTGTATTCTTGTTCGACTCGAGCCTAGCCCATCAATAACCCTGATAGTGGATCCTAATTTAAGGTGTTCAGAACCCCGTACCGGGCCAGTGTGTTTTGTTTTTAATACTTAAATAGATTTAAGGTAAAAAATAGTGAACACATGATAGCCCACCACTGTCCAAAACAAAGAGTGCATTCCTGCGGCTCCCACGCTCAGTCCTTATTTTTGGCAAGAAAGACTGTTTAGCAACCAGAGCATGTGACCACTCCACTCTGTCCACAGATTGTCAATTTGTTATGAACAAATAATTTGATATCATTACCATGGATACAACAGTCACAAGTACCCCAATGACATTGTACATAATGGTGAGATTTCATGACATTCAACAACACAGAAGGCCACGATGTTCTATTCTAACATTTCCAACTGCATCTTCTACTATATACAAGGAAAAATGTCGAATTTGTATCTATAGAGAGAGCTTAGAACAATACGGCTGAACACGGGATCAGTGATGCTAATAAGAGATCATCTCATCAGCTCTTTAGATACCAGATAGCGGAATGTAAAACTGTGTGGAATCCATATAATGATGCTCTTACAGGGCTTCCCTTGCAGACATTTCTTAACACCCTTTCTTAGAGAATCAGGCAAAGATTTCTGAATCATTTCGATAGTGCCAGTCTGAGACAAACCCGAATCCTTTGCAAAGGATTCAACAATTTTGGGGAGTAGGATTTTCTGGTCCTTCCGCATGCCCAAGGTAGCTCGGATATACTCTTCTCTGGCAACTTCAAGCTCTTGAAATACTCTCTTTGGGGTGTACACACGAACCTGCAAAGAAATCTGATAACTCACAACTGGAGATGACAAAGTTGATGCTACATCTAACCACATTTTCAGTTGCTATTGATCTTATGGGGCTTTATCAACAGGTCATGGATAGTGAAGTACCGCAGGATCAGAATGACTTCCTGAACAGAGTGCAAAGTGCAGAAGGGGTTCCGGACGCTCAATTGCAAATGCTTGCCGTTCATCTCCAGTCTTGAATTTTGACCTTGAAGGGAGTAATATTCGTAGCCACTGCAATCAAAAGCAAGCTTTATCAGCCATGCTAAAGTTTAAATAAATTCACTAAATGTAACTGTCAATGCCTTTACTGTATTGAAAGAGAAAGTCATGAGACAGAAATGTAGATGAAAGATACCTGTCCAGGACGCGACATTCGGCATCCAAGGATAGAGCTTTGTATAGTGTCTGCACTTATTGTATAACCCCCAACATTGTAAGCAGCCTGGAATTAGAAAAGAATGTAGGAAATAAGACCATCTGCAGTGAATTTCCTCTTAACTAAGGCCCCATTATAACTTACCTCACCTTCAAGAGTAGAAGGACCCTTTTCACATTGTTTTGTGGAATCCCATATGCCAGAAATGCCTATTGGAAAAGAGGGATCACATGTACTGATTCCCCAAAAAAAAAAAAAAAAAAAGACCTAATGCAAAAGCCAACACTAACAAATATTTATGTCGAGAAAGCATTACATGCATCACTAAGGCATTGTGTAAATTAATCCAGAAAGCTAACTTTTCCTCATGTTTCAGCTTCCTGGGGTTGACTTCTTCCAATTGACAGATAAGTGACCTATGACAGAACAAGCCAATAAGTATAAAAAAGATACAGCAGAATAGTGATGCTAATATGATACATATGATATCGGGTGCCCTTCTAATCAGGACCAAATGTCACAATAGCTCACCTGTAATTCTGTAGCAAGTGTTCAACATCTCCCAGCTTTTGACTATCTCTATAAATCCGTGGCACTTCAATCATTGTACTGTATGGACCACTGAACTCTTTCAATCCTTCAACAAGGAAAGGATTATCCAATCGTACATCAAATGATGAACTATTCCTGAAACCCGGACTCCACGTATCGCATTGATCTCGTGAGGACAACACACTTGCTGAGGATAGAGATGAGTTGGGAGATGAAAGACCATTATTCATCAAAGGAGGATCTGCAAGCTTGCAATATATAGCTGACATGCACTTGATCATATCCTGGGAAAGTTTGTCAGGTGACTCTGGAAAGTGATCAGAAAAACGTGTTCCAAGATGCTCGGCCAAACTGATAATATTTGACGCATTCTGGGCAAACTGTATAAAGACAATAGATTTGTTATCCATTTGAGGCCAGTCAATTAGACATGTGAAAAACTTTATTCCTGCTTGCTACAGTTACTTTTGTATTATAACTGCACCTAGAATATTTACTTTTTCCATTCATTGTTGGTGAATGATGATAAAATAGTCATGCTTTGATGTGATTTATATGTATGAAGCCCAAAGATGAGAACTACCAAAGCTCTATGCATCATGTTCTAAGAAGTTACCCGAATCATGGACGATGGTTGTGAATGGCAGGCCCGTACAGCTCTTCCCAAAGATTCTTCTGAAGAAGAAGCTTTAGGTGAGAATGCAGAACGCTGTGAAAGTGAAGAGTCACAGCGATGAACACCAGAATCTAGTAGATTCTCTTCGCCTCTAACACGATTAAATTCCTTCATCAGATTCTGACGTGTCGGACAACCAGATTGCAGGTGTGAACTTTCCTTTTTTGATGTTAAGTCAGGTGGAGAAGCATCTAGGAACCTATGTCTTGGAGTTGGTACTGTTGATTTTAGCCTTTCATCTTTGCTAGGTGGAGAAACTGAAGATATTTGCTGATCAAACACTTTTCGGTACAATGACAGAAGATATTGTTCCAAATACACAACTTCCAGCTCCAATACTGCAATTTCCTTAATCAGTTCTGTGGCTGGCTACAATTGCAAAAGATAAGGGCACATAAGAGAGTCAGCCAAACATTGAAACACACATACATTTTTATATCAAAGCTACTTGAAATAATGGTTAGATGTTAGTGAGCAAATAGTTGGGATCATTGTCCACAAGACTCCAATGCAAAACCAATGAGGCTAACCTTGTGGAGGGAAGAATGACAGCATGAGCAGAAGAAACAGTTTTTATTTTCAGGTTATGAAGAGGGAAGAAGTTACCTTGGTTAGTGGCACATTAGCTGCACTATCATAGGACAAGGTCCCATAGCCCAAAGCTTTTTCCATAGCACGACGGACATGGAATTGGTCCTGTAATCTTTTCTCAAGCTGTGTAATCTACACAGAAGTAATTAAGACACAAAAGGCAGTCACTAAAAATGCTTACCAAGCTAGAGGAATCTCCAAAATAAGTTGTGGGATAAAGAACATCAGTCCCAAACCTCTTGCTTCAGAGATTTTTCAGCTTCAATCTTAGGACTTTGTTTCTTCTTAATTTTGACCTGGTCCTTCAAGCGCCCCATACCCTGTTTTCAGTTTGTATTCAAAAGTTATAGACTAGCAGGCTTGCAATTGATCTGCTGACAAACCAAAATTCTGGGACTAAATATCGATTAAATTATTACTGTACCTAAATATCGATTAAATTATTACTGTACTAACTGCTAAGCCCACAGCAATAGTTTTTTCCATTCAACTGGGACCTATGCAGGAATTTGCTCAAAAAAAGTAATCTCATTGTTCATACTATTTGGCCACCTACCCCTAAACAAACAGATGCAATTCCAATCTACAAAGAATGCGGCACATAAGAGAACGAGGAGGTAAGTGTACAGTAAAGTCCTGGGTGGCTTTGTGCTTAAGCTCTTTCTATAACATGAGAACAACTAGTCAACCAAAGTACACAATAATGAAGCCAATAAGGTATCCATTTTATAACCAGAGGGCAGTGAAAAATGGCACTTCCAAATTTTCTAAGCAAGATGGCAAGGAGAAGTAGCTTACCAGCTTTAGTCGGAGTGAATTTACAAAAGAACTCTCTGATTCATCTTCCTTAATGCTATTCTTCTCAGGGAAACTGTCATAGCCAAGCAAACACCAGATGAAGTATATAGATTGGACAAGAAAAGAAATGAAAGTTTGCCATTGAAATTCTAGCTACTAGCTATATGAAATAATACTCTGATTTTTTCCCCCTCATAAGGAGATGAATAAAATAGGTTGCTGAAAATTACCTTCTACCTAAGGTTCACCTAGCAGTTATTTTCCTAAGACTCACCTCAAAAACTGTTTCAACAACACTCACAAGAAGGAACACAAGATTTCATGCCTAACAGCCCATTTTAAAGCTCTCTTGAAGCAATAGGTTCCGCCATGACCACAAGGCCTTTGAAGGTTCTTTTTCCTTTGGGAGTAGTGTAATAAAGCCAAAATAGGCAATGTGTATAAGGGAATTCCCATGTTAAGGACAGTATAAACTCAGCTGTGAATACCCAAGTATCCATTTACTGTATAAACTCTTCACAAAAGCCATTCCAGTTAAATGAACCCATCAAGTGAAAACAATGAGCTCAATTAAGTCATGAGACGAATAATTGCAATTCGACAAAAAGATATGAGATTAGCTACCTCTTTGACCTCTTGTGTATAGGAGTCGCTCTCGGGCCCAACTTGTTACTGTCTTCAAACCCCTCAGACCCCATCTCTGAAAACCCATCACCAATCAACAGTAAATTTCAGGGAGACAAAAGAAACCAGACCCAAAGGAAACAGAGCTAAAAACGGTTGCCATTACACTTTGAGAAGAAAACAAGCTAGTACCGAAGATGGGTTATTCAATTGTTGAACCAGAGAAATAGATCTCCTGGTCCAAACAGACCATATAGGTTCACAAAGGGCTGTAATTAGACTCCAAATGCCAAACTTGTCTTCTTCTGATTGAGCAAAACAAAGCTTTAAAATGATCACTGTGCAGATAGCAGGGTCTAAAATATAGCAGAGGCTGAAAGAAATGATCTTTACAAATGCTGGAGCAAAGTAAAGATAAGACTTTTGGATTTTTAACCAGTGAGCCTTCACGTTGAAGAGACTCAGCCACTCGCTCTACAGAAATCGGTTAGCTTTTGCAACGGAGGACAAGGCTTTTTGCATTAAAAGAAGCAAACCATGGTTGTGGCCTTTAATTGAAGAAGAAAGTTAGACCTTTGAAAACTGTCAGAGGTGTGCAAAAAAGTCTACAATGCACAATGTTCCCTCAATCAGAGAGATCCAAAGAGTCAAAGTAAGAGGAAGATAAATAGTGGCTATGACTCTTAAGGGAGAAATCCAATAAAAAAAATATTATTCATATTGAAGCCAATTTTCCACACTTTCCTTTCGTTGGGAAGCAAGTGGTGGTTGGTGACCGTCCCTTCACCCTCAGTTCTATGCTGTTCATCACATAGTACGATATCTTTATGTTCTTGGGGTGTCTATATCACATCTATATGCTTGATGTGTTTTGGTTCTTGGGGCTTGAGAAAATTTGTGATAGTAATAATCAGGAAACGACAGGAGTTTTTTCATTTCTGTAACACCTACTTTGGTGGTTTCAGGTGTTCCTTTTGTCAAATTTGCCATCATTTTTACGTTGATTGACAAATTGTTCGTTCATTCATGATCATAAACTCTAAAGCTGTGTTTATCCCATGATATTGGTGGACTCGACAATAACTTTCGACTCGTAAGATGAGTAGTGAGAACCATTTTTGCTTACTGCTTAGGTATAAATGTTTCAATTATGCGAGATAATTTGTTCATATGCCGTAAAAGTCCATGGCTTCTTTGTTCAAAATTACCAAAAAAAAAAAAAAAAAAAAACCAAAAAGCTCCATGCCTTCATAATTGTTAATCCAATTTTTGCAATACCTAGAATGCCAGAAGGCAAAACAAAACAAAATTGTTCGACCAACTCACCAAACTTTCTCTTTGTAAAGTAGGCGAAGATGTTACTTTTCATCTCCATTGGAGTCTCAAAAGTCAAAAAATTTCCATTCCAAGCAATTCAACGCGAACATTGATCTGATTTGTTTATTATCAACTAGATAATCCCACCGAGAATTGCTGGTGCCACATTAGGTGAAGCTAAGTTTTCCTTCACCATCACTCGAGAAATTTCTATACCATTGACATGCAATAAATTGTCCTGCACGGATCCAATAAGACATAACCAATCTTCATGCACTACAAAAAAAGAGAATAATAAAATGTAAATGGTCATTTTGTTTCTGGGGGACACAAAATTATGTTGGAGACCAACATTCCATTATGACCCAAAAAAGTTACTGAAATGAGTAAATCCAAACACAAGAGATTAAGGGCATCAACCAAGAAAGTGTAAAGGTCCTAACTTGCCAAATTATCTTTAGCCTACAAAAAAAAAAAAGAAAAAAAACACAGGCTTACATAAAAAGGGTAAAAAGGTGACTAGGTGAAGGATATAAAGAAGACATTGGATGCTAGAAAGGAAATGAGGTTTTGTGGGGTTTCTCTTTGTCTAATTCTCTAATTTGCAGAAGCTTTTTTATTTTTGGGGTTGTTTTTTTTAGGCGCCAGGGGGGGGGGGGGGGGTTTGGGACGAGTACAGTCAGAGATACCACATATTGTCCTTCAGCATCCAAGAGACTAATCTTTGTCCCAGAATCCGCAAATAAAAAAAAAAAAAAATTGTTTGTGGGTCTCTTGATCTTTTCCAATACGGTAATACCAATAAAAAAGAAAGGGTGGCTCTGCCTGCGTGCCGTAAGGTAGCCGGGTCCTTCCTTTTTGTCGAGATACTCATTTGCTGAGGAAAAAGACCTTCTTTTTCTTTCTGCAACAACTCCGAGAGAGAGAGACAAAGAGGGGTGGGGAAGGGTTGCCTTTAGAAATACTTGACTTTGTTTAATGGGAACCTTTTTCGTTGAAATTGCAGATAATCAGGAAGCCTTTTTCTTTCTCTTCTTTTGTTAATCCGATGAGTTTAGCAAATTGTAAAACCATATAATATAGTTATGATGATGATTATTAATGGTTGAAATACGGGCACTCCTCCAGGATTGGACCTTGTCTTGTCATCCGCCCATTCCCTATCCGGATAAAAGAGTAGCGTTGCCTGTATGGGTATTTAAGTAATCAATTATGTGAATTTACTTTGATGAAGTTTTTTAATGTGTTATTCTGCCCAGTGATTCTTGATTCTTCCTTCATTTAAGGGGGGTCAGGATGGAGCCAGAATGGTTGTCTTGGACGCATTTGATAGTTTACTCTCCACTAATGGGTTTTGAAATTTTTAGTTCCAGTATCCTTACAAACGAAACTTCTGTTTTATCTTACATACAAGGTTTTACTCAAGTCAGCTTTAGGTGGTTTCTCAATTCCAGATTTGTAAGTGCTTCTATAAAAAAAAAATTACATTGAGGTTTCAACTTTTGAAATTGGTATACAATTTTCAAACGTTTCTGACAGACATGCCTCATAGATTTATGCAAATAATAGTAATAATAATGATAGCAACAACATAGCTTTTTACAATGATTTAGCCCACACATGGTTCCATGTTACTGAGATTTTCGTCGACAAGCTTGTCAGTTAGCAAACACAAGATTGGGTTAGACACCCACGTGTCCCTGTCAGTTTCCTTAGAAGTCTGAAGAACCCCTGCGTTATTTGTTCTCTCTAATCATAGTATTAATCTTTGTTAAATAATAAGACATTGGATGCTCAATTAAGAGTTGAGAAATCAGACTGGATTGTACATTCAAAAAGCAAGCATGCCTTGGTTGGTTTTTTGTTGTGCAATTTTAAAAAGAGATAATATTCAGTCTTGCCAGTAGATTCTTATCCCAACAAATAGTAGAACTTTTATTAACAACTTAATCCAAGATCCAATGGCGCCATTTGTACTTATAATATATTTGTTTCCTTTTTGTTATTTTGGTGTCAAATCATACCAACTGTTTAGCTTGCGAGTCCTATTGCAACTGTAATCTCACTAGGAGTTGAGATTAACTACCAAGAAATTTACCCCAAATATTCACCTCCTTTGAAGAGTTAAATATTTAAATACGTTTTGTTCTGTTTTATTATGAGTTTTGAAGTAACATTACTGTTGAAAAGAAAATCATTAAATTGTTGAAATTTTTTTTATATATATATATATATTGCAATCACAGTTTCAATTTCTGTATATCAAATTTCATTTCTCTGAATCTTAGTTTAAATAAAACATGTTATATATTACATAATAGAGAGAATTCATAAGGAAATACCTGCTTGTATGCTAATCTTAAGATTCAAAGTTAGTTCATAACGGGTATATATATATATATATATATATATATATATATATATACACACACACACAATTTTCCAGCTGCTCAATATATGGCTATAAGCAAAGGAAAAGTGGTTGAAATTCGTATCTGATCTGGTGCACGGGTTAACAAGCACATTATGTGCTCTAAAACCATAACAGATATTATTAACATAATGTCAACATTTCCTTTTAGTGATTCTAAGCTTTTTGTTCTTTTTCCTCTCACAACATAAGGTCAATTTTCTGATTTGAAATTCGTATAGAAACACGTGTAATCGCTTCCCTTTTCGCAGCAATCCATCCAAAACCCAGCTTAAGAAATCCCCTTTTGTCACAAAAGAAAAGGACAATTCGAATGAGTAGTACAATTCTTGCAAAGGCAAAGTGAACAAACCACAAACAAACGTTCGTTCCCAGCTCAAAAATAAAAATGTTTCCACGGTCCATGCTTCTCGGTCTCTGATTCCTGATGGCTTTGCGTCCCCTGTATCGGATGGGGGACTATAGACAATGTCTCGAGAGTTGGCCACACATAAAAAGAAAAACCCCACCAAAAAAATCCAAAATAGATGTCCATTAGCTTTATGAGAAAGGGAGAGGAGTGGATGCATGTCAGCATATGGAGTGGGGGGCAAAAGGAGAAAAGTCAATATAATATCACATGTATATGAGGGGCTTTTTTGGGGCTGCAAAGATTGTTTTTGTTTTGGGTTAGCTAGGGAAGGTAGAGTCAGTAGAATCCTACAATTGGGACATAAAAGAGTGAACTTTCCAAAGACATTTGGACAAGAAGTCAATGCCAATCATGACCAGCAAAAGGCATCACCTTTTTCTGCACCCACTTCACCACGTTGATGAAATGGTCCACTTTTTCTTTTTAGGTGTGATAAAAATGACCTTTTTTTAATATATATATATATATATATATATATATATATATATATATCTGCGATTGCAACTTGATTAAATTATAAAGTTTTTTCTGGACTTTTAGTTGGTTATTGGCAATATATATCAATCACAAGCCACTAAAATAATGAGACCAAGCCAATTTGTCACACTCATGGCTCTCGTCGGCCTTTAGAGGTCTTCGTTTCACACCCATCCGTGGGCGGGCTTTGCCCTTTTCCACTGACCCATGGATGCACGGGCCCGTGGCTTTCTTGTTTTTATTCTTTTTTCTAATACAGAATTTCTATCTATAGGAGCATAATTTTTACGTCATTGCCGATCAATCAAGGACTATTTTTTATTACAGTTATTATTATTATTTTTTTAATGTTTGAAGGTGGATTAAAGACTTCTAAGTTCTAACTCATACGCGACATATCAACTTTACTTCTCTTATATCTGGAGGAAAAAAAACAAAAAAAAAACCTATTGATTATGGTAAGTGGTAGTTTTAACGAAGCGCAGTCTATGTAAACAGACCAGAGCAATTGTGTGTAAAGAAGCCTTGGAAAGAAAAGGAACAAGACAGTAGCAATCAGCGGACGTGCCTGCTTTCTCTTTTTGGTTGAATTTGAGCAAAAGTTGACCTCTCTTTTTCACTGAAAAGCGAGGAGACTGATGCCATTGTTAGCAAAAAAAATGAAAAGAAAAATGTAGAATAAGAATTTTTTATTTCTATTGTAAAATACAATTTTTTTAAAAAATATATTTTTTTTTATTTTTCTAATGGTAAATGACTGGGGATAAAGGCTTTCACTTTACCCTCCTCTCCAACTAAATAATAAAGTACCATGCATCATTCAAGGACAAAAGCAATTTGCTTCCTTTTATTTATTGCTTTCCCTTTTCTCTCCAGTTTAATAATTGAACTCACCGAACAAAAAGTAAACTCATTCTTTTATTACAGAATCATGCATGGCAGTCAAACACTTTGCACGTAAATGTTTACTACACACATCTACATAGCAAAACAATTGAGAGTAGCAAGATAGGAAAGGTGCATGGCAACTTGTTAAATGCTACAAGTTAGCAGCGCGAGCAGAAGAAATTCCAAAGCAGATTTTCCTCCTGTTTTAAGTAGATTCTCTCTCTGTAATTTCGTTTCTCTTCTCATAAGTAACAAGTATAGCAGAGTAAAGTGTTCCAAAGATTGTTGACACGGAACTAAAAAAAAAAAAAAAAAAAAGTCCAGTACCGAGACACATAGTGAATGATGTGCATATCTTCTTGCAAACCCCAGTTCCTGGGGGTTGATTCCATAACATTCCCAACAAAACAAAAGCAACCACTCAAGTACAAAAAGCAACTACTCAAGTACTGAGCTTTTATTTATTTTTTTTTTTTTTTTATAAGGACTAAGATTTAAACTTTAGACAAAGAAACATGACTTTAAACTTTATCTTTCTTAGACCGGCTAACTGATACAATACCATTAGAAAAGTCCAATGGTAGCCCATTGTCCAATGGATACTTGGGCTCCACACCATGAAAACCCATTGTCCATGTCGCAGGCCCGACCCGGCATTTCCTGAGATAAAAGAGCTCTGACCATAACGACTGAAGAGAGAGAGAGAGAGAGAGAGAGGGGCAGGAGAGTGTTTCTGGAATTCTGAATTTTTACCGTATTAAGGTTTTAACTTTGTGAGTAATTAAGTGACATAAAAAGTGCAAAATAGGAATTTTAATAAATGAAGTTGAGCTAGGGATAGTTTGGGTATTAAGAAGAAGACGACGACGAGGTTATTTTCGTCAATTGGTTCTTCCTCACATGATAGACGAAGGATGGATCTACATGCCAATGCCCTGGTGTATGGATGATATTGCAAGAAAAGGGTTGTACTCTAAGTACGACGTCGTTACAGGGATGCATTTGACTTGGTTCAAGCCCCAAAGTTTTGATGCCAATATACGCGCATCTCTTGCTTTGAATTCACAAATCAAAATACCGCACAACCCTAAAACCGGCGGCAACCACCCCCCAAAAATATAAATAAATAAATAAATAAACACATAAAAAATCGCCTGTTTTATTAAACCGGCGGCAACACCCCCCAAAAAATATAAATAAATAAACACATAAAGAATCGCCTGTTTTATTATAAGCAACAACAGGCCCAACCCCAAAACATGGCTTTTGGCGAGTGGTCAAGTGCAAGCCACCCCCCACGCCAACAGTCCAAAAATTACGACACAAATCTCTTTGTTGCCAATGTTAAATTTCTTTGATTTATCTTCAATCCCGCGCACAATTCTACTTTCTCTATGTAAAAACTTTTCAACTTATTTTTAGGCCACGAGGGCATATTGGCCCCAGTTGCTCCAATTCTCTATCCACCACCCACGTTCTGCCACCCCAGTAAACACTGGTCACAAGATCACAAAAAAGCACATCTCTCACTAGCCATAGTCCAAAGTTGGGGGGGGGGGGGGTATTCGAGATTTGAGTGACATAAAGGGGTTACAGGTCATAGGTTACAGTCCCATAGGTAGTTGCAAATTGAGAGAAAAAAAAAAAAAAAAAAAAAAAAAATAAAATATATATATATATATATATATTAGAGAAGGGTTTTGCTATCACAAAACAATTGGTTGGCCCCTGCACAACAACTGCTATGCCTATACATTACCAACAGCGACAATGATCATCCAAAAGGTTGATCTACCGTGCAAAAACCCTTCTGCTTTAAAGGTAACGTTACCCATTACTTCCTCTCTTTTATTATTTATTTATTTTTTAAAAATCCTTTTCTGTTATTATTATTTTGGGTGGTTTTCTTTCTTCTTTAGACATTAGAGACTCATACCATATCTATATCTCTCTATGTGTCCATATGTTATAATTTTTTGCAGTCAATGTTTGTGACATATCTGATATACCTTCTTTTTGCTATTACCTATAATGTAAGCCAAGACCATGATATAAATCCTCGCGTACACAAGAAATTAAAGGAACCCCACTTCGATTCCATGTTTAAATTGACGTCTCCGCCAAGGATTTTAGGATAATTTGCAACTTATCATAATTTTTTTTCGGGGGGTTACGTAATTGGTTATTCGTTGTGTTATTTATTTTTATTTCTTAATTGGACCAGCCTTCTTCTTGGTCAGGTATATTTTACATGTTCATTTCACAAATTTATTGTTGGGTTTTGGACAGCCTTGCGAGGGCTTATTGCCTGCATGCTTATAGATTATGGATGAAACTTGACAGTAAAAGTGGGGCTCTAGGGCCAGTTCGTTTGCTGGGTCTACTGAATTAGGGTTTTAGCCGACGATCTCCGGACAATTATAGGTTTAGATGTGATTTCTAGGATCCGGGTCTTTAATTCGGTAATTATTGTCTGATTGATTATTTTTTGAACTTTTTTTTTCTTGCATATAAAAACAGTTTTTCTCTTTTTAATCATCATATTCTGTAATGTCATGATCCCGTTTCTAGTTGTTACAGACACACGTGTGTGTATCTTTATGTTTGTACATTATGTGTATGTACGTACATATGTGTGCTTATGTCCCTAACTATGTAAATTGATGTTGAACATGTTACGTGTGTGAAATATGTTTCAAGAATATGTTTTCAGTTCATGAATTCATCCATAGAACGATCTGGGGTTGGACGTTATGCTAAGATATGTAGGCATGTGGATGTATATAGATTTAGGGAGACTGCACACGATTTGCTGAATGTTTTACAATGAAAAAAAAAAAAAAAAAAGGTAAATTATGGACGTGAGACGGCGTGCAGGAAAGAGGGTAGCTTTAGCCAGATTGTTCTTGTCTCATATTTTCTTAAATAATGGTATTAATCTGTAAATTTTGTTTAATTTTTTTGGATACTAATGCTAGGAGTCTTTATGTCCACGTTGAAAGCAAAATATATTGGTCCACGTCATGTTATGGATCATTTAGTTAAAAAAAAAAATCACAGTTAAAGTCTCAGTACACCTAATCTGACTCTAAATTTCTTTGGGTTGTTGAGTTGTGGACATATGAGCGTTAATCTCTTGAATGTTAAATGATGGCACAAACCAAGAAAAATGGGTGGGAGAAAAAAGAGTAGTTTCAAAATTGGAAGCAACTAGCATGCAACACTGAGAAGAACGGGGGATCGAGCTTTATTTGATGGAGAGGAACTGTAACAGAGCTCTGAGTTTGGAATAGTGGCCAACTGAAAATGTTGAGAGTGAACTTGGAAAAATTTTCAGGGGAAAGATGAAGAAAATGTAGATTATGGAGAAAAGTAGGCAATCAATGTTGTGACCTTTTCTGGCAAGTAAGAAGCTTGTAATATTACTAATAAATTGTTAAAGAGTGGCTCAAAGAATGCAGGAATTCATTGTTTAGAATGACTATACAGCATATTGAAAATTTTCAGTTAATTGAGTTTGGCTCTGTTGTGGTAAAACATTGCAGCTGCTTTACCAAGTTTGGCATGCGCCTAATGCTTGTGGAAAAATTGACGTAACAATCAATGATTTTACTTAAGTATGTGAAATGGGTGCAAAATAAGGGAAACGGAGACATACACCTGCAAAAAATGCTTCTGGAGTTCTGAACTACTTTATAGGGGCAAATTTGCAGAAGCATTTTAATCCAAATCATTTTAGAGGAAGACTAATGCATTTCAGCACCTTAGAAGCAAAGGATAACCAATGATTTTATTGCATAAAATAAGAAGTTGTAGCAACTTTGACAACAAAATTTATAGGAGAAACATTACTGTTTCTACATTGGTTATTTTAAGCGACTTGCTTCATTTTCATTCTTGCATGTATTTAACATTTTTCGGACAGGACAATGAATTCAACAACAATCAATAGTTATCTACACATTGCCTGGGAGTATAAATTTTAGAGCAATTTGTGGAAGCAGTTCATTCTTCTGATGCACAACAAAATTCAGGAACAGCTTTTATTAATGATGGTGAATCTAATGGATTTGAAAATAAAAAGCAAGTTCACTTTACTGGTGGTGAAGTGGATAGCTTGTTGTTAAGAGTGGACGGAATGGATAAACAAAGTCAGGGGCAAGGTATGGTGGGGGAAGCTTCATATTCTGATTGCTGTGTGGAGAGCCAAAGGTTATCTCGTGATTCTTTTGATTTCAAGGGTGATGACTTGAATGTGCAGAATTACCGTGCAGAACCTTGTGTAACCTCCAAAAACTCCCACTTCACTGTGGGGATCACTGAAAGTGAACCTAGCAGCCATAAGGAAGGAGATTGGTCTCCTTCACAGCCCAAGTGGCTTGAAAATGATGAATCAGTGGCTCTATGGGTCAAGGTAAGCTCTTATGCAAAAGAAAAAAATCTCTATTTTCAACGCCAATATTTCTTTATGTATTCCATGCAAAACATACTCTAATGGAATTTAAAATACTTCATGCTATGTCTATGCACACTTTCTTGTGGAGGCTTTACTTTGTTTAGTTTCTTATCTCCAATGGCTTATCATTTCTTGACTTGTGTGGGATTTTCCTTTACATTATTCTCAGTAAAAGAAGGGGAAAAAAATTATATTTGCAGCTGGGAAAAATTTAAAAGCTTTCCTGGTGTGTTAATCAGAAAAGAGTGGTGAATTTAATATTGACATTGATATACCTATGCTTTTCCAATTACAGTGGAGAGGGAAATGGCAAACTGGAATTAGATGTGCGAAGGCAGACTGGCCATTATCAACTCTGAAAGCGAAACCAACACATGATCAGAAGAAATATTTTGTAGTGTTTTTCCCCCACACTAGGAATTATTCCTGGGCAGATATGCTACTCGTCCGGCCAATCAACGAATTTCCAGAGCCTATTGCATATAGGACGCACAAAATTGGACTAAAGATGGTTAAAGATCTAAGTATTGCACGACGGTTTATAATGCAAACTATGGCTGTTGGGATGCTTAATATTGTTGATCAGTTTCATAGGGAGGTATGTTGATCTTGCTTGTTCTGATTCAATTATTCTAATGAAATCTTGTACCTGTTTTGCTCTTGCCTTGCAATCTTCATCTTTTCTTCTCAAAATTTTATAGGCTTTGAAGGAGACTGCTCATGATGTATTGGTCTGGAAGGAATTTGCCATGGAGGCTTCACATTGTAGCGGGTATCCTGATCTTGGAAGAATGCTTTTGAAGCTTCAAAATGTAAACTCTTATTGCTCCGAATAATTTATATGCAGGATGTCAATTTATGGAGTCCGTCCATTGTTACCTTTTGTTAGCCTGAGGTTGCCAATGATAGGCAAACACTCTGGCTTGTGATTTTATTACTTCTTTTTTTTTTTTCTTAAGCATTCTTCTGGTAACTCGTTCAAACCCACCGTCATATCTACTATGTGCTACTGTCACTTTGGTATGACTGTCACCACAATATTTTACCACATCCTGATTATTAGAGCAGCTGTAGCACAGTGCTTCCACCTACACACTATTAACTTCATCCCTTCTTTCCATTTTTGCATGCTTGACTCATTGCCTAAAGTAATTTAAGTATAACTAAGTTTTTTATGAGCTGATTGTGCTGCTTTCTGGTAATTAGTACGTTTATTTGCATTTTGGTGTGGATAAATTCCTTGTTGAGTGCCATTTGCCACTTTCTAGTCCCTGTTGAGTGGTTTTATTGGTTAACCTCCTCATGTTTAAGTGTGGCTTACATTTAATTCTGTAATTAGTTTCCTAGGAAACCTTTATTTCTCATATTCTATGGTTAAAGTTCTCTCTTTCTCTTGGTTGGTGGTGAAAGAGTTCCACTTTTCTCTGTTCTTCACAGATGATATTGCAGCGTTACATTAATTCTGACTGGCTGCAGAATTCTTTTCAATCTTGGGTACAACAGTGTCAGACTGCACATAGTGCTGAGACTATTGAATTGCTGAGGGAGGTATGTATGAAATTTCTGCTATCTGACCGTAAGACAGTTTGAAATCATCACAGACCTACTTGTCTGGTAATGAATTTTGATACCATATTTGGTGTGCTAGATCTGCAATTCAGGATTATGCAATAGTTATGTCAGCCAATACTATGCTATATAAGATGCAATATAACTTTTTTTGTGCTTGTTCTTTTACTTTAATTGCTTTCTTTGCTTCTTGAATTATCTTTAGGATTTCTTCCTAGATACCAATTGATGCTTTGATGGATCTTTGTTATAAGATCAGCGTTTCAATACTGCACAACTTGTAGTCAAATAAAAATTTCAGTGTAGTAGGTTTCACTTTGTTCAAATTGGTTAAAGTAGTGACCCCTTCCCTAGTGGCGGCATTACTTTATCCACTCTGAGGCATACATTGTGTCACTCGGCTTATAGTTTTATACTCTACCCATCTCCATTTTGATGCTAAAGTGAGAAAACTTGGATCTCATGAGCTTTAACATCTCTTTCTTAAAGTCAAAACTGGTTGTGCGAGGCTTAAGTTTGTTAAACCATATTAATGTTTGTGTTATTTGCTTCCATTTTTCTTGCCCCAAATCTCAGCTATTGCTAGTAGAACCAGATTTGAACTTCAAATGGTCAGTGTTTTCCAACAGATAATGTACACTAGTTGTCTCTGCTTGTTTTATTTGGCAGTCATAATGAAAATGATTACTTGAAGAGCATCTAGCATCAGGATGATTCTTATTTGGTTTTCATTATTTTGCTTCTTCAACTTCTAACTATTTGATAATTTTTATGATATATGCACTTCTTTTCTATGATTCATTTGTCCTTCTGCATATGGGGTAATTACTAGACTTGTATTCCATGGTGCTTTCAATATTTCTGTCCTCAAATTTTTTCCAATGCTTGCCTGTATGTGATACAGGAACTATTTGCATCTATTCTATGGAATGAAGTCAACTCTCTCGGGGATGCACTGGTTCAGCCAACATTGCATTCTGAATGGAAAACCTGGAAGCACGAGGTTATGAAATGGTTTTCAACATCTCATCCTGTATCCAATGGTGGAGCCATAGAGCAGCAGAGACATGATACTTCCTCACCTATGAGTCTTCAAGTTAGTGGGAAGAGGCCTAAGCTTGAAGTTCACCGTGCTGAACCTCATGCTTCACAGGTGGACAGGCAATCCCTTTCAGAATATGGTTGTTGAAATTGATTCTAAATTAAATACTCAAGAAAGTATGATTGCTTCCACCCAAGCATCAGAGCTTTCTAAAGTGGAAGACCCAAGGGAGGGAGCTGCACCTATAGAGTTACCTTGTAGTGTTGCTGATAGATGGGATGATATTGTTGTTGGAGCTGGAAATACAGAGCTCATTCAGACCAAGGATGTTGAAGCAAGTCCTGCGATTGAAGTTTTGACAAAGGAATCCAGGTCTAAGAGTTGGCAGTGCATAGCTTTTATTGAATCTAAGGGAAGACAGTGCGTGAGGTGGGCAAATGATGGTGATGTTTACTGTTGTGTACATTTGTCCTCTCGTTTCATTTGTAGCTCAGCCAAAACAGTGGCAAGTCCTCCTGTTCTGAGTCCAATGTGTGGAGGGACCACCATTCTTGGTATCCGATGCAAGCATCGAGCTCTACCAGGTTTTTCATTCTGTAAGAAACACAGATCCAGCACAGATACACAAAATGCCTTGAATTCGCCAGAGAACATTTTCAAGAGAAAGCATGAAGACATTATTACTAGTTCAGACTCCATGGTCTGCAAAGATATGGTGGTGGTTGGAGAATTGGAAAGTCCTCTCCAGGTAGATAATGTCCCTGTCCTAGATGATGATTCTGTTAATGTAAGGAGCAGTTTAATCAAGAAGTTTGAACATTTCAGTCAGGATAATAATGGTAACGAGACGCTGCACTGCATAGGCTCTAGCCCTCTTGATTCTAGTGGCCCTTGTAATGAAATTCCTAAGTGCTATTCATTATACTGTGACAAACACATTCCAAGTTGGCTTAAGCGTGCAAGAAATGGTAAAAGCAAGATAGTATCAAAAGAGGTGTTTTAGATATTTTGAGAGACTGTTGCTCCTTGGAGCAGAAATTGAATTTACATCAAGCATGTGAGCTTTTCCACAAACTCTTCGAGAGTATTTTATCCCTGAGAAATCACGTTCCCATGGATGTTCAATTGCAGTGGGCTCTGTCTGAAGCTTCAAAGAGTTATTGTGTCGGGGAACTATTATTGAAGTTGGTTTGCACTGAAAAAGAAAGACTCACAAGGATGTGGGGTTTCAGCACTCATGAAGATGTATGTGTTTCCTCCTCAATGATGGAAGAGTCAGAAGCTTTACCATTGGCCATTAAAAGTAGCTACAATGACGAGAAGTCTATTAGGTGCAAAATTTGCTCAGAGGAGTTTCCTGATGATCAAGAGCTTGGCAATCACTGGATGGAAAAGCATAAGAAAGAAGCACAGTGGCTGTTCAGAGGCCATGCTTGTGCCATCTGCCTAGATTCTTTTACTAACAAGAAAGGGTTAGAAACACATGTGCAGGAGAGACACCATGTGCAATTTGTTGAGCAGTGTGTGCTTCTTCAGTGCATCCCTTGTCACAGTCACTTTGGGAATACTGAGGAGTTATGGCTGCATGTCTTCACCGTTCATTCAGCGGAGTTGAGGATGTCAAAATCTGCTCAGCAGCCTAAGTTGTCCTTAAGTCAACAGAAAGAGAATTCACCACAGAAGCTTGAGCTAGACAATGCAGCTTCTGTGGAAAACAACTCTCAGAATTCAAGGGGTATTTGGAAGTTTGTTTGCAGATTTTGTGGCTTGCAGTTTGATTTGTTGCCTGATCTTGGCCACCACCATCAGGCTGCTCATATGGGATCAAATCTTTCTTTTAGCTCTCATTGCTCAAAGAAGAAGATTCAATACTATGCTTCTAGGTTGAAATCTGGAAGAATTAGCCATCCTAGATTTAAGAAAGGTCTGGGAGCAGCAACATATAGGATGAGGAACAAGGCCAGTGTTAATACGAAGAAACAGACCCAGGCAACCAAGTCACTTGGCTATAGGGATGTAAGTGTACAGCCTCATGCACCTGAGGCAGGGACCCTTGGTAGATTGGAAGGATCTCAATGCTCAGCAGTTGCAAAGATATTATTTTCTGAGATTCAGAAAACTAAACCTCGGCCCAATAACCTTGACATCTTGGCTACTGCACACTCTGCATGCTGCAAGGTGAGCCTTAAGGCCTCACTGGAGGGGAAATATGGAATATTGCCTGAACGGCTATACCTCAAGGTAGCCAAACTTTGCAGTGAACATAATATTCAAGTGGAATGGCACCAGGAAGGGTTCATTTGTCCCAGAGGATGTAAGAGTTTAAAGGACCTGGGATTACTTTCACCTTTAATGCCTTTTCCAAATAGGTGTGTTGGGAAAGAATTGGCATATTCATCTGACCATGTGAACAATGACTGGGAAATGGATGAGTGCCATTATGTCATTGGTTTGCATGACCTTAGAGGTGGCCCCAGACGAACGGCCACTGTTCTGTGTAATGATATAAGCTTTGGGAGGGAACCAATACCAATAGCTTGTGTACTATACAAAGACTTCTTGAATTCCCTTCAGGTCTCTAGAGGTGGTTATTCTGATGAGATTTCTGAAAATGTCGTGCCCTGGGAAAGTTTCAACTATGTCACAAAGCCAATACTTGATCAATCCTATGGTCCTGATATTGAGGTAGTGGGCTGTTCACTATATATTGGGAAATGCTATTTAACATGGATTGTGAACCTTAAATCCCAAATTTTCTAGTTCCACTTTCAAGTCTCTAAACCACAAGATTAGGATTTGAATTTTAGTTTATTCTACCCAAGATTTGTGCTCATGAATATCATCTGCCTCTCTGAAGGTCGATATTATTAAATTGTTCTTTTCTGTTTTTCTCCTCCCCTTCCTACCCTCCTTGATGCAGAGTTTGCACTTGGGTTGTGCTTGCCCACACACAATGTGCCATCCTGATACATGTGATCATGTTTACCTCTTTGATAATGACTATGAAGATGCAAAAGACATTTATGGGAAACCCATGCGTGGCAGGTTTCCTTATGATGATAAAGGGCGGATAATTTTGGAGGTGATGGAACTCTCTCTTTCTCTCTCTATTTCTCACTTACACATGCACACACAGTTTGCTTCAGCTCCAATTATGTGTAGTGAGCATTGTTTTCTCTCTGATCCCTTTTTTGTCTCTGGAAAAAAATAATATCTGAACTTTTGGAGTCCTGAAACTTCTTTGTTTTTTTTTAAATGATTACTGGCCTGTAGTGGTTTTATTAGCATCTATATTGCCAAGTAATACTTGCTACCATTTCAGACCATGTTCTTACTCGTCGTGCAACAGACTTAAAATGTGTGGATCATTTCAAAGAAAGGAATATAAAAATTTTTCATTCCTTAAAAAGGATAATGTGTAAACTAGGAATGGGATTATTGGCCCATGAGATCTTAAGTGTTATTTTCCCTTAACCCTTTTTGTGGAAATAGGTAGGTCATGAACTTGCACATTGTGTGCTATAATTTAGATTTCATGCAAAATTTCTTTGTGCCAAGCAAGTAGTGCTATCCATCTCTTCCCACTCCCCAGTCCAGGTTGCTTTTTCTGAGGGTTTAAGTGTGCATACATAGCTTTTTTTTTTTTCCTTCAGTTGAAACTGACTTTTTGGACATTTCTTGGAATCTTTGTGCAGGAGGGTTACCTTGTTTATGAGTGCAACCACATGTGCAGCTGCAATAAAAGCTGCCCCAATAGGGTTTTGCAAAATGGAATAAGAGTGAAATTGGAAGTTTTTAAGACAGAGGATAAGGTAGTGCTTTAAAATTTTCCAGTATATGTTGCCTTAAATGATTTTCTGCTTGTTTACAAACAGGGTTGGGCAGTAAGGGCAGGTGAACCAGTCCTGCGTGGCACATTTATATGTGAGTACATCGGTGAGGTTTTAGATGAGAAAGAGGCAGAGAAGCAGCATGACAGGTTACACACTTTGAATCCATTCTTTTCCAACTTTTATTATCATACTCTTCTTCTGATGTTCTTTGGTAGGATTTCAGATACTGCAGGGAAGGTTACAGATACATGTATAATATTGATGCTTGTACAAATGACATGAGTAGATTGATTGAAGAACAGAGCCACTATGTTATTGATGCCACGAGGTATGGCAATGTCTCACGATTCATCAATCACAGGTAGGAAGAGTTATCACTTACCACTTATAATTGATGCTCTCTCCTGTTTTGAAACTTTTCTTAAATTATAACCTGGTTGCACAATGGATATCAATGTGAACCAAATGAATGCCATTGCTACTCTTTTTGAAGCTTGATTTCCTAAATAAGGAAGATGTTTGGGGGCTGTTATGTTGGGGATATCTAGATATTGGCTTGATGCTTTGAGTGCAAGCAGATAAAGGGAAGTCAATCTGCACACTAGCTTACACACTCATTAATTTAGTAAAATTTGCTTTTACTTTATTTTTTCCACTTACACTTTATTTTTCCAGTTTAAGTTAATGTTAAATTCCCTATATTTGTTTAGGAGGATTTGAACCCCTGATCAGGTGAGAAAACAAGGTGTGGCAATCAATGGGATTGTTGTACCTTAGTGTTGTATGAAGATGAGAGGAAAAATTAATTTGCACAATATCCCTTTATAACCTTATTTAAGAAATATAAATATGGACATTGTGGACCAATTTGTTGATATTTATGTACTAAGACTATCAAGTATATTAGTTATTAATATATGCTGCAATGCCCATTTTCTCCACTGGGAAAAAAAAGTCAAGGTATATTTTGTATATTAGCAATGGTATCTTTTGTTGTTGCAATGACATCGTGGTTCAACTTCTATTGGCTTCTTCTGTTTGAGTGAGCGGCTAGTTTTTCAACATTCCTAGGATTGAACAGAAAATTTGCTTCTTCACACAATTGGAAAATTCTATTGCCTATAAAAGCTACTCTTAGTATTCATGCATACCAGCCCCTCCCTTTTTTTCTTGAGAGTGAGATCAATCAATTGATCCCTTACTCATCTACATTGTGTGCTTTAACAATTGGCGTATATTTTAATTGTAAATTTATCAAAGAAGACAACACACTAGATTGACATTGATGGGGATAAATGATTGAGCAATGAGAGTTGGTGTGAGGCCTTGGTGTTTCTGGATTCATGATGGTTTCTCTGCTTTAGACATGCCCAAATGCCTGCTGATTTCCTCTTTGACGTGTTTATATTTGACAGTTGCTTGCCAAATCTTGTGAATTACCAAGTTCTTGTTGACAGCATGGACTCCAAGCGTGCTCATATTGGTCTTTTCGCGAGTCAAGATGTAAGTATTCTATCCATCTGCAGACCTTGTTTATGTACAAGACTTAATATTAGTCAAGGCTTCAACATGCTTCCTGTACCTTTAAAACACATCTGAGGGAATGACTATAGTGGGGTTCAGAAAAGCTTATGAATTATCAGGCGTGGGATATTTTTTGCATAATAGGAGGTTTTACACTTTTTGCTTGGTGGTGTTGATGGTTTGCTTCTAATTGTAAAAGAATTTTGTCTCACTGCTGCCTTGTTTCTTTGTTCTCTGTACAATGTTATGAGCAGATAGCTTTTGGTGAAGAACTGACATACAATTATCGGTATGAGCTACTGCCTGGAGAAGGATATCCTTGCCATTGCGGAGCATCCAAATGCTGTGGCCGGCTGTACTGAGTCTTGATAAACATCACAGCTTGGTGATCTTTCCTTCCTGCAATAAGGCGGAGGCAGATTCCAAACTTGAATTCTGTAGTTGGTTCGTATTCATGAGCCGATCAAATCATCAGTAGCATGCCAAGCGGATTCTTGGCATCAAAATGCTAATGAGGACAATATAATGACCAGGTCTTCTTGGAGGGGATCAAAGTTCAGCTCAGGTCATCTCTGCTCAGCGATGGAAGCAGTTTGTGCCCATTCCTCCTAATTTTGTCAACTCAAAAGCGGATTCTATCTCTCTGTTCCCAGCGGTTGTTGGACACTGATGCCTCCTTTAGCTTAGCAATAGCAGAGTGTAGATGGTTTTTTCTGTGTTGATTGCTTGTAGGTATTCTTTGTATTTTTAGTGTTTGTTGCAATGAGAAATTATCGATGGCCAGTTTCAAATAGTTCATGATTACTTGGAAAAATTTTCCGAGTTGACGTAGTAGTTCGATGTGATTCATATACATTAGGTGGTATTATAATGGACTACAGGAAGTGCTGCGGTTGCAGATGAAATCTTATTGCTTGCTTGTATTTGCTAGGGCCTTTACGAATTCAAAACCTCAAAAATGCCAGAACCGCCAGCACAACATAAAGAAAAATGCTTCACGACAAGGACTGGAATATAGGTTTATCCCTCAATGGTCTAACTTTATTCCTTCAGCTCTAACAACGAAGAAGACAAAGGGAAGTCCAAAGCTGAAGGTTACCAGAGCAGCCATTCCTGAAATGATAATCCACTGATTAATGTCTAATCAGAATAGTAATCAGTCCACTCCGGGGTAATGTAAGCGCAGGCCAAGGCAAAGTCAAATGTTTATTACCATAATCGACGTAATTGGGAATTATTGGCATGAGATGTTCTGTGGCAGAGGATGCTTCCAAATGCAGGATCATGGAAATAACGACCAATCCACTTCCAATTTTCTCTCTGACAACCCTCTCCGCCAGATCTAACGACCAGAAGCCAGCCTTAGCAGTTACAAAATCTTCCAATACCACCTTCAGAAGCAAGAATATACCAAGCCATAGCGTGGCTTTTGCAGTTTGCTTGATTCTCCTGGAGGGGTTAACCCAGTTCATCAGGCCGACAACGGAAGCACAGGCATAAAGAGGAAACCAAGAGTACCAATCTACACCAAACAAGTACAAAGACAGGAACATTGAGATTGAAGAATCCAACAAGTCAAAGCTTCTAAAAGAGTCGTGAGCTTTGTAAGACAACCAAAGGGAACGAAAGTACCAGGGTCATTTAACTGAACGGAAGCTGAGTAAACAAAAAGAGCGGCCATTAGCAGGGAACAGGATCTGAATAGCTTTGGTTGTGATGCCATTTTCTTCTCTGTGAGAACGTAGTAAGCCGTCTAAATATTCAAAGCCTTGACTTTCGGGAGGGGGATTGGGCCTTTAAGGTCAACGCCTAATGCGCTTATTAGTTTAATATTTGCTGAGAATGAGATGCAACATGAACCTATTGTACTAGTCTAGACAATTAACAGCATAGGCCTCAGCAAATTTAATCCATGACCCAACCCCGAGAAACTACAAAGAAATTAAAAATAAAAGAAAGAAACGATCAAAATTAAGGGGGCCAAGTTTCAGTGTAACAATAAAATTACTTTTTTTTTTTTTTAACATTTATAATTAAAATTAGAACAAACGAATCTCAATATAATAATAAAGTTATTTCATTGTAATCTCAAAATTTAAGTTGAAAAGCAAAGTTTTCGTAGATTCCACAATGCAGGAGCCAAAAGCTTCGTGCACTCAGAAATGCCCTTAAAAAGGAGTAGAATTAATTAGCCAATTCTGTTTTGGCTTAAACTAATGTTAAGGAGATGAAAGAGATGAACAATAACCAGAATAGCCAAGAAGCGAATAAGACATGGAAATTCTAGAAACTTGGCAGCCTCTGAAACAATGGGCTAACATATGTTGATGGGTTTTTGATCTTCTTGTCTTTGTGAGCCAAAACATTGTACTTACTTGGTTGTTCTCCCGTCAAAGTCAATGAGGTTCCTGTCAGGCTGTCCCTATTGACAGGAATTCAAACTTGTGGTCTTCCTTGTTCGCATTATCCCAACTATATGATTTAAAACAAACGGCAGCCGATTGAACTCTTAGGAAGGAAATGTTCCACCAAATATCTTATTATTAACAACAATGGAATGCATCCTCTCGTAAAACCTGATAATTTTGTGAGATGCAGAAATTCATATAAACAAACATTGAAACATGTACCCAATCAGGCTTGTCATTTTTCAATCAGATCCAATCGGGCTATAGTCAGGTTGGCCACGAGACCAAAATTCTTAAGAAAAAGCAACGTTTCCAACATCAATTAATATAACTTCTAATTCTCTCCTCAAAAATAAATAAATAAATAAAAAGAAAAAAATTCACACACCCAAAATCCTAATATGTGAGTTAGTTCAAAATGGTTGTGTAATTTTTGAAATCCAGCTTACACGCGGATTGCTTACCATCAAAATTACCCAAAATCCATGGGATCACAAGTACTGTTAAGAACCCTTCGGAGTGTGGCAGCCCACCTATGACAGTAAGTAGAAATGTGATAAAAGTACAAAAAACTGTGATGAAGATGCATTCCACGGAAGGCAAATCGATTGTGAAGTGATATCATTTTCCTTTCCTCCATCGTCCCACCATTCTCGCGGTCCTATCATAATGACTAATGAGCTTGATTCACGATATGATCGACACGAAACATGTTGGCCAACCGAGCTTCTACGTTCATCCAGTGCGTTAAATTACTCATACAAGTTCATAGATTATATTATTATAATTACACATTTATAATTTTTTGAAGTATCTTTCAATGCAACAAGTGCAGTTCACGGTGCGCGCACACTACAAAGGAATCCTTCATTCCAAGTTTAAGCTCCCACGTGTGACTGGCGCAAACTGTTTGGTCTGTGATGGTCAAACAGGGGAATGCACAACGAGCCCACGATCTCCCACATGAATTGTGATATTTTGAGATGCAAATGGTGGGCCACGATTCCAGCACAGATCAATCAGATAATTGCCAAAGGTTTTCTTTTTTGGTGCCATTGATGATGGAAACGTGCTCCTTTTTCTTCCCCAGTGTATTATCATCGTCATCATTTGTGCAAACTCCATGATTGCAATGCCTATTGACAAAGTTCACGTCTTTCAAGAACGCAAAGGAAAACCACCCCCCCCCCCCCAAAAAAAAAAAAAACAAAGTCTAGTCAAAAGCTTATTTCATATCAAGTCTTGAAATTCCATCTTTTTCTAAAACCGTGCCACTTTGAACATGATGTCTTCTTCTTCTTTCCCAAAGCAAAATAACCCATTGTTTAATTCAACAGAATAAAGCAAAAATGCCCGAGTTAAGGAACGTACAGAAAGGATGCATATATATATATATATATATATATATATATATATATATAGTTCAGAAAAAAAAAAAAAAACTTCAACATATATTTTAAAAGAAATCTTCTTCCAAGTTGGGTGGTGGTGATTCGAAGTTAATATTACATCATTGAGTGGTACAATTTAAAGAAATAATTAGTAAAATATGATTACATAATAACATAATAAAAGTCACCCAAAAAATATACAATTCAGTCTATATGTTTTTTTTTATTTTTTTAAATTCAATAAATATCTCATATAAGTAGCATAATTTAAAAAATAATTAATAAAATTTGATTATATATAATGAAAGATACATTAAAAAAGTTATACAGTTTATTTAACAAAATGTATATATATAATATCTTAAATTTGATAAATATCTCACATTAGTGAATAATAACTCTATTATCACTAAATTTTTCTTCAATTAGTAAGATATCAATTTGTATAACATAGTTTTTTTGATGGAATATATATAGATACAACAAAGTAGGATGACGTATAAAATATTAATTAAGATAAAAATTAATATATTATTATTAATTTTTTATGCGAATATAATTGCCACTAAGTCAAATGGACACCAGAAATTTTATTATTTAATAGACGACATGAAAAGGACAACTTGTTACATTGCTTGTTCCCATATGAGGGTGGAAACAAAGAAATTCTTATTTTTAAATTTTTTCACAGCGTCAAGCCATAGGAAGTTGAATTTTCTTAAAATGAAAAAAAAAAACGAAAAGATTCCGGTTTTGGTGGCTACCAAAAAAACAAGAGTGTGCATGTCCGACCCAAATTCGAATCGATGCGGACTCGTGGTCAGGATTTTTGGACCGTCCATCGCTGTCGGTGGTCCTCAGGTTATCCACACTTTGCACTCATCGAATTTCCATGCTATGCCCTTGAATTACTACTGTTTGTATTGAAGTGACAAACGAATTATGTTGGAATTTAAATCGAATTATTTTAAAATTTTAATATATTAAAATAAATATACCTTAAATTTTAAATTAATCATATTTTAAAATTTTAAAATAATTTAACTTTATATATATATATATATATTAAAATTTTAATTTTAAATTTAAATATTCGTATTTTAAATTAATTATATATTTTTTTGTTGTTAAATTATTTTAAATATACCTTATTGACTTTTTAATTCAATAAAATTACGACTTAATTAGGATAAGACATATTTTTCTTACTCATTTGCAAAAGAATAGGGGCATTTCAGCCATTTGGCTAAAAAAACACCCACTTCGAAGAAAACCTCGTTTACTTATCGTCGACAAAATCTAGCAGTGGGCTCGGGGAAAGCAATGCCACCAGCACAAAGAAACAAAGAACGGAAATATTGTTCAAAAAATAAAAGAAAAAAGAAAAAATTTCAATTTGAAATAGCAACGAAGAGCTCAAGAAAAACGTAAAATTTGAAAATAAAAGTTAAAAAGAAAAAGAAAAAGAGGAAATGGTAAGTAGAATAAGATGATGAGAGAGACAAGCGTGTTTGGTCAGTGAGAAAATGCATCTTTTAGCAGCTGAGAAAAAGAATTGTTTCAGAGAGGGGGAGAGAGAGAGAAGGGGAGTGGGGGTGACCAAGCTAAGACATGCAAAAACTGAGACCCCACATGACATTTCAATCATCAAAAGCAAAGTGATAGAGACATAAACCCATGAACCCGTTACTGTTTTTGCTTTCTTTTTGCTTTCAACTTTAATAATTCTGGAGTCTTTGCAGCGTGTTGTGTGTTTTGGTGTTTTGTTTTCCAGCTAAAGGAGAAACCAGTCAGCAGCAGTCATCATTTCTATCCCCTGCACGCCACTGTTCTTTGGTTCCCTTAATGCTTGACATCAGAGTTGGTTTTCAATCATTTTAGGCACCCGTGGGGACTTCAAAATTAAGAATAAGAGATGAGTTTTCACTGAGTTTCTCTAAATTCATTCCCTTGGTGAGTGCTTTGCGTTTTGGGGGTTTGGAAAGTGGCTAACTTTGATGCTTTGTTTAGTGCCCTCTTATGGGTCTTTGTCTAGGTTTTTAATCTTGTAGATTGTCGTGCAGGAGGTTGGGAGAATTGTATACATCTTATTTTCTGACTGAAGCTGTTGTTTACAAAGATTCACTTATTTTTTTCCCTTCCATCCTTCAATTGTAGTCTGCTCTTAAGAACAGTTTTTCTTTTCTTTTCTTTATTTATTTTTCTTTTTTTTTTTTTCCTCTCTCTCTATGTTTTGGCTACCTTTGGACTCTAATTCCATTTTATGATATTACAAGGTGGGGGTTTCTTGTGTTTAGGATGCTCTATTCATTGTGGAGTGTAATGGGGTTGCAAAGATTAGCTTGAAAAATCGTTGCTTACTTTTTGCCAATTTTGTTAAAGTTGTTTATGCTGCTACAACTTTTCAAGGAAAACCGTCTTGTTGACCTTATTTCTCCTTCGAAATTTGCAATGTCTTGATTTTTGGTAATGCTGTAAGCTCCTAAGCATGGCTGAAATTAGACTGACAAGGTTAGAACAGGGCCAGACCAAGATTAGAAATGTCCCAATTGCTGTAACTCCAGAGGGTTTCTGGTGTTGTCCCTCACCTGTTGTGTTTCAGAAGAACATTAAAACCCAAAATCCTTTAAACAAATCCAAACCTTCCTCACCACCACCAAAAACTGCTGCCCAGAAGAAACAAACTGCATTGAATGATGGAAAGCCAGCGTCCACTCCATTACGAACAGCAGTTGCTTCTGAGGATCAACCAAATTGTAGCTCTGAGACACCTGTTATTGCTGCTTCTGTTGGCAGTGAGAGAGCATCGAGACCTAAAACAGAAAATTTGCCAAGGAAAGTGGCAATTGAATTTGGGGAACCTGGAACTGGGAATATGAAGGTGGTCTTAATTGGAAAGCAAGGATTTTGTGTGAAGTTGAGCGTCCACAAGAATGTTTTGGTGGAAAACAGCAGTTTCTTTTCCAATAAGCTTTCTGAAGAAGTCTCTAGCATGCCCTGTCTAGAGATTGATGATTGTGAGGACATTGAGATATATGTTGAAGCAGTTGGACTGATGTATTGCAAAGACATGAAGCAACGGTTGATCAAACAAAGTGTCTCAAGAGTTCTTCGAATTCTCAAGGTAATCTGCAATAGATGGATTCCTTCCATTTGAGTTATTTAGGTGCATGATACTTGTTCCTCTCTGTAGTGTTTGTGAAACCTGTTCCTAATAACCTTCAATTAAGGAAATATATGCTCTTCTTGAGTCTCTTCAAAAGGAGTGAAACGGTTGGGTGATTGGGTTGATATGAACTCAGTTTTGAGTATTATATGATTCTTTTCATTAGAAAATCACTCTCTAATTTAACTATTGACTACAATGTTGTACTTCAAATTCTGAATTTTGCTTATTCTAGCCTATTTTTTGATTGTTGAGTATATGGTCATGTAGTTTTTCAGGGCTTGCTGACCAAAGATGGAATTGTCTGGTCCAGAACCAAATGACTTGAATAACATGGTTCTAATGTAAGGTTAATAGAAGAAAGATACCACATTTTTGGGCAAACAATAAACTTTTGTCTTTTGTTGCCCACTAAAGGAATTGTATCTACCAGATTTGTTGTTAAGGTGGAGGAGTTTGAACATGCCAAGGCGACTGCTTGGTGGACCTTAGAAGGGAAAATTGACTGGCCTTATTTCATTCCTGTCATTGCCAATATGAGGGATATTTATGAATCTTAATTTTTTGCAGAGGGACATAAGCTGTCAAATATTGTTGTTGCACATGTGTTTCCTTCAGATTGTAGGGGTTGAGTCAAGTTTTGGACATGCTATTTTTCTTCAATTATCTGCTATCGTAATTGATGCTGTATGCCTTGATACTCACATTAAATTATTCCATGAGAAATTAAAAAATGCAATGGCACCATTCAGGGAATATATGCATTTTGATAATCGCCTGGTCAGTAAGGCACCTAGAAGAACCTGTTCTGGACCAGTTGGCCCTCATTTTCAGGTTGACCTTTGATTAGGATCCTCACTCATTCTGTCGTATAATGGTTAGTGTGTTGGTAGCTTTGTGCATAATTATTTACGTACATGAACTTTGCAGATCGCTGAACTTCTTGGCTTCAACTCATGTATCAAGTCATGTTTGGAGTATTTGGAAGCAGTTCCTTGGGTTGGGGAAGAAGAGGAAGAAAAGGTGGTGTCATCTATCATGCGACTTCAGAATGAAGGTATTGGGGTTACACCAGTTTTGAAACGAGTGTCTTCTGAGGTTTCTAATCCACCTAGAGATACTCTTTCCCACATAATGGAACTTGTCCTAAAAAGCAATGAGGATAGAGGCCGTCGTGAAATGAAATCTGTGGTTCTGAAACTCCTTCGAGAGAACATCAATGGTCCAGGCCGTGGGCGTTCAGCTGACATGTGCAATGAAACCATTTATGGCTCATGTAGAAGTTGCTTGAATTTGCTATTGTCTTTATTCAAGCAAGTTTCTGAACCAGAGTTTGCTGACCAACATCTGGGTAATGAGGGACCTGTGATGAAGCAAATAGCTCTTGAGGCAGACAACATTTCCTGGTTGCTTGAGATTTTATCTGACAGGCACTCGGCAGATGAATTTGCTCTAATGTGGGCCAACCAGCAAGAGCTAGCCATCCTACATACAAAGCTGCCTATAGTGTCTCGTTACCGTGTTAGCTACATTACAGCAAGGCTATTTGTTGGAATTGGAAGAGGGGAGGTGCTACCATCAAAGGACACTCGCCATTTGCTGCTACAAACCTGGTTAGAGCCACTGATCAATGACTACAGTTGGTTACTACATGGGTCCAGGTCATTTGATAGGAAGGTAGTGGAGGAAGGCATAGGGAGGACAATCCTAACTTTGCCTCTGGAGAACCAACAGAGTATTTTGCTTGGTTGGTTGGGTACTTTCCTTAAATCTGGGGACAACTGCCCAAATCTTCAGAGGGCGTTTGAGGTCTGGTGGCGGAGGACTTTCATTAGACCTTACCTTGAAACACAAGACGTTAAACCTTATCTGGAAACGCAAGGAGATCTTCTCCATCCAGATAGCTCAATGATCACGGAAAGCAGTAGACCTGAATGAGTGACAATGCATTGACTGCATTACGGTCAATGATTGTATTTCATGATACTGCAGTTTAATATAGGGAAGGACTATTGCGTGGGAAATTTCTGCAAGCATGCGCTAACATAGTAAATTATTTCCGAGTCGACATTGGAACGTATGTTTAACTGCTACTGGTGTTTTCTGATGTGAGCATGGTAATGGTGTATTAATCTTCTTTTATGTTTATGATTGTGAGTCGATTGCTTGATTAGGACTTGTTTAAGAAGTGGGGTGCAAGCGACTTAATTTGGATTCATTTATCTCCATTAATCTACACGTTGTAATACAATCTGTGTCTCCAATGATTATCTATTTTAATCAGGTATCTAAATTCTGTATGTCAGCATGTGAGACTATTAATATTTAGCTTGCTTTGATTACATAGTCGTGTGATGTACTCGAGGGAAGTGTGATGTCCAACCCAAGATTGCCGCATTCTTGATCCAGGCCATTTGGGAGACGTTAGGTAGACCTCTGTTTTTACGCTTGTGTTCACGAGACGTACAATCATGATTATTGGGTTGTACATTTTTAATCTCATTCTTGCGTAAAGAGTGCTCCTAATCGCAATTTTTTGTGGATTGTGTTACTCTCTCTTGGGAAAAAACCTGCTTTTGTGCAGTGGGGTCGAGAAGATTCTGTTTCTCTCGGCACACGAGAATGCTTATCATCTAGTTGTGTGTGTGCTTGTTTTTTTTATTTTTTATTTCTTTTTTACTTTCGGTGCATCTGGGTGTGTCATTTCTACCCATTTCTTTTTATGGCCTGGTAGGCTTCTCCTATTGAAAGGAATTCCTTGGTGGATCCTACTGTACTTCCTTTGTCCTCCAAGATGGCAGGTTCAAAACTTCAGCTCCATCAGGGTAACTGGGCTTGAAATTCATTTGCAGAAGGTTCCGGCCTAATTTTCTTGGAAATGGGCCTCCAATTCTTAATGCTACTTTTACATAATCTGGGCCGCTCCGCCCTTTTCAGATCTGGCAAACAGAAATGTCTCTGACAAGACTCAGCAACCCTTTTGAAATTCTTACACACAAGCACAGATCATAACAACAGAAAGGTCTATGCTGGCTAATGGAGATGACATTTAAAACAACATAGAACTGTCGTGTAGCTGGGTATTGGGATCATCTTATCGCTTTTGGGGTCCTTTTCATCGGTGTGGCAGAAAACGCGTGCAAGTTCTACACTTTTGGGCTGGATGACAAGCCCATTGCTCCCTATCAATTGGACTAGAGCGACCCACTACAATTGAATTCTCTATTTCTAATGCACAAAAGATTCGGATCCTTACAAAAGTGGGGGCCAGACAGGTGGAAACTTCCAACTGAGTCAGGCAGAATGCCGTACACTGTGGCATTGAATCCGCTAAATTGGCTTTGGTTTGGTCCTACAATGTCCAGAGACCCTTGTTATTTCTCCATCTACTTTTCCTGTTTGTACATTATATCGTTTTGTCATTATTTTTGAGGTCGCCAAGTTTCCCAACCCCACATGCCCATGCTTGCAAATGATAGGCCAAACTCCAGAGGAGTGCAAGCTTAAAACGTGCGTTTCGCTTTGATGGGGTCGCGCGGTGGTGTGACTTTAAGACCATCGTATATATGGATTTACAATCATTGTGCCCACACCAAGTTCTTATCCAAGAGATAACGTTTTGCACTCCCATGTGCCCACCTTACATTCAAAACAATGCACATGGTACAGACTAGGGAAATTGTGAAATTCCCTGGACACCCTTTAAGCAGCAAAGGCCAGTTGGGTGGAGATGATAGAACGAGTGATCTTGACAACATACAAATCTTGATCTTAGAGATAGACTTGACCTCAGGCTAGACTGGCTACTAATTCAATTTAATATCGATTTAGCTTGGTTCGATGACTCCTTTTAAAGAAACAGAGGTAAAATATTTTTGATTTCTTTTTATTTGTTTATTTAGTTATTTATATTTATTTTTGTGAACTTATGGTTCAGATTGACAATCTACACATTTGGTCTGGTCAGATTATAGTTTTTTTTTTGGGGGGGGGGCGGTTGATGAAAAACCCCAACCGTGGTCCGTCTGTGCTCTTCTTTGGTCACGGTTCAAGCTAGACCTCGAACTACCGGCCGGTTCTATTCTGAGTTAGTTCTGTGCCAACATGAAATCGGGGTGGGTTTCTACTTAGAGGGGGCCCGTGGCGGTGCGGAATTTATTAAGGGTAGCGGTCCAGCGTTTTATAGTTTATCAAGACCATGAAGGATGAATGTGCTCCTAGTCAAATCCACATATGGCATAATCCCTCCGCTGGTCCATGTCGCCTCTTTGTCTCAGTCCACACCTTTGTCGTTAAATTGTTCTTGGGACCAACTGCATTTGGTAGCCCGACACAGCAAAAAGAAAATAAACAAATTTTCTATGTTTATGAAGTGAAATATTTAATTGGTATTAGAATCTTTTTTTTAAAATTTAAAATTTAGTCAATTAATAAATTTTGAAAAATAAAAATCAAAAGCATTATTCTTGTGCCGCGGTAGGGTTTTTATTTTCTTTTGGGGCCATTCCCCGATGTGGGCCCCACGTTACAAGCCTGTCGTCGCTGGGTGCAGTCCTTTGGATTGGATCTGGCGGGTACCTTTCAATCTAGTTAATTTAAGATTGGGCCCTACTGCTCCTGTATTTGCACAGACGCAACCCACATTGTTTGTTGTGGGGCCCATTTTTTGTTTAAATTCAAACATTTTAAAACCCACATATCATTATATATTGTCAGTGTCTTAACATTAAATTTGTAATTTATGTGCCCAAGTAAGACAAAAAAACCATTCTGGGGGTGGTACCCATAAAGCCCGTATTAAATATATTGATTTTATTTTATTTTTTTTTAAATTTTTTTTTTTTTTTTTGTTGGAATGATCCGAGAGCATTGAGACTTTTGAGCCTACACGCGTTACAAGAATTGTTCAGAGAAGTAACATTTACTACAAATATGAAAGAAAAAACCTATTTTAAAGATCAATCACATTAACTTGGCATTTCATTTTCACACAATGCAGTTTGTTCGGTGTGCACCTTTAATGGCAGTCTATTTTTTCGACTTTGCAGTTTGTGAGTGCATTTACGTCAAGGAAGTGCTGTGAATGCCACATTTCACAATTGCATGTAACTTTCAACTGACAGGAGAGGAGGAATCATGGCTGTCTCTCCATTGGGTACCACAATATTAACTTTAATATTACATATTTCCGTGGTCTTAAATCCTGATGCAGCCAGCAAAAAACAAAAAGGGAGGGTGAAAAAGCCTTTAAGAATCTAAAACCCCAAGTGGTCTTACATCTCAACATCTTCACTGTCTTCGCTGTCGCTGCCAGTTCCTTAAAGAGCCAGTAAATACCCCCTTTTTCTTTCTTCGTTTTTTTTTCCTCTTTTTCCAATTTTTCATTTAAGCAACTTCACCGTCAAAGAATGTAACAAAATTTGAAAATGACGTTGCCTGTATACTTACATCTATGAAAATGAAACACTGAACTTCGTGAGTGGGTTTGCTTCTTTTTTTTTTTTTTTTTTATTCTTTTTCTTTTTCTTTCCGCATGATAACGATTTGACTGTTACTACGTCATATCATACACCCTAAAAATATTTTTATTTTTATTTCTATTATTTTTTTTTTTCCTTTTTAGCTCTGAAAGCTTTTCGTTTTACAAGAAATTGTGTACCTTAAAATTCAAAAGGGAGATGATCGTTGCAACAGAAAAACTAGTAAATCCAAGACAAACGCGTTCACATATGACTTCTTGTTAGTAAGGTAATTTCCAAAAAGAGAAGCAACATATTAGGTAAAGGGTAATTGTTGCTTTGCACATTAAAGTTTCAATTTTGAGGAACACTCAAGCCGTTGGTTATCCAGTAACATAGCAAAACTACCACCTCTAGCTATACGTTCGTGCAAGTAATCAAAATCAGAAAATAGAAGTAAGCAATTTCTTGCACCGTCAATTTTTTATTTTTTATTTTAAAAAGGAACTGCACCCTCTTCCTAGTAATTGAAGTAGAGACTTACAAAACGGATATGAAGACTCTTAAACTGTCGTTGAGCCTTAGAAACATTTCTTATACGATCTATTGCCTGATTAAATACTGAATCCATTTAATGAAGCACAAGGCTTTTGCTCGATCTTTAATTTCCCTTTGTATTTTTGCGGTCAAAGAAAGGAAGCACACATTAGTCATTTTTTGTTTATTACGTATAAACAAAATAATCATGTTTAGACCTTCCTTCGCGGGAGAAGAAGTATGATGTTCTTTAGGATCATTTACATCAAATTAAAGAAGTTCTTGTTCCACATAAGTTATTTATGTTTTTGATAATCCCCAATTCATCTTAAATAAAAAGGAAAAAAATAAAAAAAAGGGCAACATATAACTCATGTAACTTCTCTCCACTCCAACCAGAGTGATAGGCTGTACTAACAAAGTACATTGGCATCATCATTTTCCACTGTCGGATTAAAGTAACCATGCCTACTTGTCACAAAGAAAAAGAGCCAAAAAAAAAAAAAAAAAAAAAAGCAAAGGCTGAGGATCACTTTATTGGTCTGTTTTATTCAACCATAGTTTAGATGCATGCTTTATCAATTAATGACGAGCAGTTCTTGCAAAAAACAAGAATTCACAGAAAAAGATACGTATTGCAGTTAATAGCAAATATCATGCATCCAACCGAGTTACCAAGTCTCCATAAAAAAAAAAAAAAAAAAATTTACAATAACCTTGTGCGCCATTTGCCATGGAAGAATGTGGGCAAATCCAGACGACCTCAAACTTACACGAGCTCGCGGATGGGATATAAAGAGAAAAGGACGAAGTTCTACCTAATAAAGGGGACGAGGTTGTCATGTTTTCATCTCAAGTTGCTCATTGTCCACAGCTTCCGCCATGCGATTAATAACAAGTATCAATCATGAAATCAGTAGCTTTCACTAGCAATCAATCATAGTCACAAATGTATAGCTCCTAAATAACCTCGAATGGATGAGCCCGTTTCTCTCTCTCACTCTTTTTTTTTTTTTTTCTTTTTCGCTGCTGCAAAAATAACGAGTGTAAAGACTATTACCATTTTCATGTTATTCTAAGTGAACATCACATATAAGGTACAAAACCTTTAATACATTGCCAAAGAGTATTGCACTATATACACTATTACAACAGACCCATATGGCTGTGGCTGGCTAGCTAACATGCTAGAGTTTTCTCATTATGTATTTGTTTTTCTTTCCAGAAAGTGAGAAAAAAAATATAAAGAGATAAGAGCTAAAATTACAACTTTTCCTGAAGGTACTATGGAAGTTCAATCAATTAATAAATTAACAGCTTCCAAAATCTCTAAGGGAGAAGCTAGAGCTCTTCTCTGGCATGTTCCCAGCATGACGTAGCCCTAAAGTGAGCGACACATCGCCAGCTGCAGTGGTCCCAAACCTTACAAGCGTAGGTCCAATGTCATCATGAGCTGCATTGGTAGAGGTGGTGGTCCCATAATCAGCTGCAGCCATGCCGCCACGACGACAGGTGTCATCTACCAAGTCATTGAAAGGCTGGCCGTGAGGTGGTGGCGCCACCTCTGTAGTGGCGGTGGCGGCATTGGTGGGGTTAATTAGAATATTATTGGCGGTCGTGGTGGTGAAGATGGAGGTGGAAAGGGAATGCCTGTTTGCTTGGTTTTCCGAGAAGCAATGTCTATTGATTGCTAGAAGCGAAGGGTCGCTTTCATTGGCACTGATTTCGGATCCTTTGCCTGCTAGTGAGGTTGGTGGTGCTGTTGTTATCGTTGCTGTTGTTGCTGATGATGATGCTGTTTTACTAGTAAGCGTTGGTGTTTGTGCAACGTTATCGTTGTTTTTGTTGTTGTAGGTTTGCCTCTTTTCTCTCTCTTCTCCCACTGCTTCTCCCTCCTCTTCCTTGGCCTCCTGTTGGTACATATCTTCCACCATAGGTTTCCACAACCGAACCCTTGCATTAATGAACCAATTTGATACCTGCAAGCAAAATGGGTTACACATTACAGGTCAGATTTAGGCAATATTGTGCGTTAATTTATCAATAATCTGGCAACATGTGTCTTGGACCTTATATCTCTAGCAATATTTATCAAGTAAATTTTGCAACCTACGAATGAATGAATGATATGCATCAAGGGTTAAGTAACTATAACTTTTAAAGGACAACAGTGCCCTCTTTTTGTTTGTGATTGCATCCTCTCCATGCGTTAACTATAATTGCATTCTTTCTTAATAAAATTGACTTCATTTGACAAGAAGTAAAAAAAAAAAAAAAAAAAAAAAAGTCTCTTTCTTCCTTTTTTTTTTTTTTTTTTTTTTATTTACTCTTCAGTTTTCTTTTGCTGGCTTGGAGCTCGGAATCTGTGCGCACCCCAAACATTGACTAAAAATAAAATGAATTCAACATGACTCAAATAAAATATTTTCATTAATTTTCTCTTAATGACACAAGGTTGCTTCCTAAATTCCACATGTGATGCCAATTCCCATGAATTTTAGTGAGAGATACCTATAAATGGATTCACATAAAATGGAAGCAAATAAAATAGTGCAAGAAGTATCATTAGATGATGAAGTGTTTCAAAAACTTCACTAACACTTATGGCTTTAAAATATTGGTGCTTTGGCGAAGAACCACATGGGTAGTAAAAATATATAACAAGACCACACATATTTTAATAGCAAAAAGCATATTTGAAAAAAAAAAAAAAAAAAAAAAACAAAAACACGAATTTAGAGCCATAACATATACAATGCCAAGAAGTAGTAAATGGATCCCTATTTCACGTTTTTGCCCCTTTCATGCAAAAAAGAAAAAAGCTATAACATATTTTACACGTTGATCTTAATCTCATAATTCTTTTTTAATCACAGCATAATCTCTTTCAAGGAAACCTCATGTTGTGTTATAATGCGATTTATCATCACAAAATACTCAAATTATGAAATGCATGTAAAAAATTCTACATCTAATTTACACAATCTCAAATTTGTCTATATCATTAGATTAATTTTAGGTAACTAAACTCTTTTGCTTTTTTTTTTTTTTTTGATAAGTTCCCTCACAATTGTGCTGTCCAAGATCTTAAAAGAAACCTGAAAAATAGGCTCTTTTTTTTTCAGACTTTTGTTTTTTTGAGGAAACTGAAAAATAGCAATCACCTAAGCAAGATATGAAGTTGGACTAGTTTGCTCTCTTGGGAGTGGCTTGAAAAAGTGGAAAAGAGAAAAAGTTGCTTCTATAGAGCGAAAGGTAAATTTTTCAAAGTTAAAAAGAGGACAAGGCCATGTTTCCCAGCACGGAATATATCTATTCACTGTCTTAATTGCCCTTCCCGTGTGGTTGGCTAGCAAGTTTGATTTTATGTGTGAGAGACAGCGATTTAAACTGCCATGTCTCATCTATTGTACTTGCAGCCTACTCTTAAATATTGTCTCTGTAGAGTTTCATCACTGTATCAGTATTTATGTCTACATCAGAATCTATGTCCCGACGTGAAAGAATCCAAAGAAAAAACAAAATTATGAGAAGAAGCAAGCTCATGTCATTGACACAACGATTAATTTTTAAATATTTTTTAATATTAATATTTGTATTATTTTATTAATTATATTCAATTATGCATATTCCTTCGTTGCCTAACAGCTGTGTCAAAAAATAAAAACAAAAAAAAAAAGGGAAAATAGGTGGGTTGAAACTTTGATAATTTATGTGTCTTTCTCTAACAGAAAGACAAAAGGACCAGATAAATATAAAACCCATTCCATTCATGTTCTTCTGAATTCACTCATGGTCCCTTTCAAATTTCTAAATGGGTTTTCTTTTCCTTTCTTTTGTTCCAGTCTGACTCAATTTTTCACCAACTAAGAGGCTTGTTCTCCCATGATTAATACAATTTCAGTGCACAGCATCCCTAGCTAGACTATGATAGCTCTCTCTCTTTCGCTCTCTCGCTCACACACAAACACACACACATTGTCATAGATGATTAGAGTATTTATGTACTGATTTGTTTCAGAAGATAGAGAGAGAGAGAGGTCACTAACCTGATTTCTCGATAAACCAGTCTGGCGAGCCAACAGATGCTTATCTGCATCGCTTGGGTACCTGAGAAAGAGACCAGAAAATGACATCAGACAAGAGACCCCAGTGCTTTATGCACCCCTACATGGCGTTTTGCGACCTCTCTCTCTCTCTTTCTTTCTTCTGCATGGGATTGGGCGTGAGAATCTAAGAGAAGAAAAGATCTAGCAGCAGCTGATCAGTATATATATAGCAGCGCTTAGAGGACAACTACTGCAGTCACTGATCTCTCTTTCCTTACGTACATCAATAAAAACTCTTCAAAAAATGCTGGTGTTTTTGATCAGTTTTCACTGATAAAGATAGATAGAGAAAGAGAATGAGAGTGAGAAACAAAAAGCGCAGCCAGGGAAATCACACTTTAATTAATAAAGTCGCTTTCTTTTTTCTCTTTTTACTAACTAATTTCCGGATCTGCGTTCTGCATGGGTTTGATTGAATAATAGCCTATTCAAATAGAAGAACCTTTTACAGCTTTTTTTGCTGACAAGACAAACATCCAAGGAACACAGACATGTTGACCCTTTAAATGATTATTTAGGAAAAAAAAAACAGTAAAATAAAAGGAAAGGCTATATGTGAACAACAGGGGAACTAGGATCTTGTGAATCTGTGATACTGTCTACTTAACTAATCATAAAGTATCATTACAGCTTACGCCGTATATGGTAAGACTTCAACAATACTGTGCTTTTTGTAACTTCAGCTTTCTTTGATTTTTATTACTGGAATATAATGACATTCTGTAAATATCGAAGGAGAGGGGTTAAAGTTAACGTACGGGTGCAGAAAATGCTCAAAAAGCCAGGCCCTCAGAATGTTGACAGATCGTTCGGGCAAGCCTCTCTGGGGTCTCCAAGCTTCTTGTTCCATCATACCCATTTGGTGAAAAGCCCTTTGTTGCCTTAGGCTTTGCTCGAGCATCCTAAGCCTTGGGGTCTCCCCTTTAGTTATGCCTGATGTCCCAACCGCATCTTTGTCTCCTAGTAGCTCGCAGCTGTGCTTCAATTGTGCTGCTATTGCATCCTTTAGACACCTGAAATGCCTTGACATGGCCTTCTGGGCAAGGGCTGTGTAAGGGACCGCCGCACCGAAGCCCATCACTAACTCAAATGAGTTCACTACCATTTGCATCTGCTCACGGTAATGGTTGTATCGTCGATCAACCTGCAATTGCAATTTTTTTAGAAGACAAATTAATAAGTAGACGATGGATCATTAATTAAGTTTCATCAAACCGCATGCGAGCTAGTTTCTAGTACTCTTCTCTCAATTAAATTAGAAATTGACGTGCTAATTGATTACGTTGAGACTACCCTTTCAGACACCAACAATATAAACAAACAAAAAAAAAAAACATTAGGAAATAAATTAAACAGAAGGTTGTTTTCGCTGCTGTCTTACCGACCAAATGAAAACCTAATGGTTGAAAGACAGTAGGAATTATTAATGTAAAATAACAAATATTCTAAATTTTCTGTATTGCTAAGGAAGTAGAAAATTAATTAAATATCAAATGATTGTAGTTTAGGATAGGAGACTGGATTAGGTGATATGTTTTTTTTTTTTTTAAAGATGTTCATGAAACTGGGAAAGAATAACGTGACAATGAAAGAAAGACAAATACATATAACGAGTTCCTCTTCCAGAATTTTTATGATCCTCACAATAATTTCCGGTAGGACCTTTGGTTGTTGTCAATGAGAGCACACAGAATATCCTAGTGTGTTTCCTTCCTGGCTCTCTTTCCCCTAATGCAACCAATTGGACAGGCTTGCTTGTGCAATGAATAAACAAAGCATACAAAATAAATAAATAAATAAATAAGAACAAACAAACAAAAGGGAAGACAAGAAAAAGATTAGATTTTTTGTTTTAAAAAAAGAGGAAACTTAAAACAACCGGCACCCGGGTCAACTATGGTACATGACCTTTTCCTCTGCAATATTATTACTATGATGGGCATGGATATTCTTGGTGGCCATTCGGAGTCATCTTCCCAATCAGGAGGGACGTCGTACTCCTAAATAGTTGTCTCTCCTGTTTTCTTTCTTTCTTTCCTTCTCTTTCCTTTTTTTTTTTTTTTTTTTCCAAATTCACACCCCAACTATCCAATCACTTCAAATTGTGAAACCAAAAATGAAGAAAAAAATGTGATCAAGAAATACGCAATGAACTAATCTAACTCCACCTACTAGATCTTATGGAAATGGAACTAACCCTATTGTCATAGCCGGCTATTTTCTATTTTGGTTTGTGATAATATTTGATTAGAAACTGGTCGGAATTTCCCTGTCCCCCGTGATTGAAAATCAATCGGCTAAATAAACGGCCCAAATGAAAAAAGGGTCTTGACCCGAGAGAGAGAGAGAGAGAGAGATCATGCCTCATCAAGCATGGACAAAAGTTTGACCTTCCTTCTCTGATGCTCAATCCTATCGGCGGCAGACAAAGGAGGGAGATCTTTTGTAGAAGAAGAAGGGCCTCCGGCGGCGGGGCCACTGCCGCCACTTCCATCGGGAGTATTGGAATTAGGGTTTGAGTTGTGCCTGCCAAGTTTGTTATTCTTGAACTGGCCTCTCCCTACGCTGCAGAATTCTTCTAGCAACTCTTGGGCTGCTTTCACATACTTTGAACTCCTCAACACATTAACTACTCCCAATGAAGACCCAAGACCAACGTGAACCTGGTGGTTTTGCCCCTGCAAATGCAATGCCTGGCCCTGTTGACCACCCAAACTCTTGTAGTACTGAGCAGCAGCACCAGAAGATGATGATCCCCCTGGTCCTTGATTGTAATATAATAGTCCACCATCTCCTATCCTCAATTCTTCTGCTTTTGCTGCCTCCAAATGCTGTAATGATGACGATAAAGACAAAGAAAGTCCTTGTCCTTCCGCAACGCCGCCGCCAATCTCACCCTGATGGTGGTGGACACTAGCGTTGCCTCCTTCATGGGCATTATCAGAAACCCATGTGAATTGCGGCGGAGCAACGAAAGCTCCTCCGCCGGCCCCAGAGACGCCGAATCCTTGGATAGAGCCTGATGGGTTCGGTAACAACATGTGGAGTGTAGAAGAAGTTGAAGGAGGCGCAGGAGAGGGTGATCTTGGCTGTGGATTCATAAGAAAGAGCTGCATGGCAGCTGCGGAATCATCATTAATGCCTGAAATCTGATGGTTCTTTGAATCCCCCAAAGGACCCAAACCACCTACTACCATACCTTGCCTGTTGGTGCCATACCACTCGTTGGTTGTTACTGCTTGTTGTTGTTGCCGTTGCTGCAAAGGGTGGTCTAACAATCCAGAGGCGGTGGCTGGACCTCCCGCAGAGGGGAAATTGAACATTTCCGATAACATACCGGCGGTTTCGTAGACAGCTGGAATGCTGCCGGAAACCTCTTGTTCGACGCCTACCAATGGGGGTGGAGGAGCCTCATAGCCTGCTTGGACTCTTAGTTTGTCTCTGCGGATCTGCTGAGCTAAGTGCTGCTGTTGATGATGCTCTACCGGAGCGGTTCTCTCGAAGCCATTCGAGAAAGAGAAGATGCCGGCTTGATGGTAATCTTGGGACATAGAATAATCTTCAGAAGTATTTGACTTGCGTGAGATTGGAGCAATCGGCTGATGAATCTTGAAGGAGTGAGAGAGAATTGGAGGGAGTGGTGGTTTTGCTATTCCCATATCAATATCCTGATTAGAATCATCATCATCACCATCTCTTTGCTGTTGCTCAATTCTACCATGGATCGGTTCAAGACTAGCCAAAACAAGAAGCACCCATCTTGTAATTAGACCTCTACATATCAAGAAACATGGCTTAAAACAATCAGAAAGAAAGTAAAGAGAAAGAAAACAAGAAAACTATCAAATGGGTCATTTTTAAAACTCTTCTTTTTAATACCTTTTGTTTATTTCCCTTGATAATTTTCAGTTGTGTTCATCGTCTAGCATCTATATTTATATGCACAACACACAAGACCCACACAAGAAAAGAGTACCTGTAGTAGCTGCAGACTATGAAAGGATGAAAAGCTCTCAGACATCGTTTTCTCTTCTGTGGTATCTGAAAACTTCGTGAATTCCCCCCTCCTCTCTCTCTCCCTCTCTCTCTATGTGTGTGTATACATATATATATATATATGTTATATGCGGTCTATTGTCTGTCTGTCGTCTCTTTCTTTCGCTCTCCTTTTCTTTCTATTTTGCAGCACTACTCGTGAGTGTTTTTGCAATCAACTTCTTCGGAAGAGAAAGAGAGAGAGAGAGAGGTTTGATTAAGTAAAAAATAAAAAGCTTAAAAGAATGGAGGCTTGTAGGAGTCGGGGGGTGATATCTCTCTCAATTCTCAACAGATAGCTCAGTCCCAAGGAGCGAAAAGAGATTAAAGAAAGGGGTCCCTATTCTTTCTTTTTTTTTTTGTTTTTTTTTTATTTTTTTATTTTTTTGTCTTCTCCTCCTCCTCCTCCTCCTCCTCTCTTTTCTTTGTTCGCCATTATTTTATACCAAAATGGCAGTGGACTCAGTATCCATGGGCAAAGTAAAGACAGAGTGGATGACACGAAATCTAAAATATTAGTTCCAGTTGTTCACCATAATTTTTTTATTATTTTTTATATCTAAATTTGCTAATTCCATTTTAATTTCATCTGTCTTATTTACTAATTATGTGTTCTCTAGTCGAATTCTATTTTACATATGTGCGTGTGTGTGTGGTATTGGTAACAGCCAATTACAAACCGAATTGAAAACGACTGGGAAAAAAGTGCACAAAGACTTTGGGTGTTGTAAATTACCGAAACGACCTCAACCGGACCATCCATATGTCGAGGGGTATATTAGTCCTTTTACATGGATCGGCTAACCCGTACGACTCGATTTCTAACCGAGGAGACCAGTCAAAACTTATGTAGTACCTGCAACGTTGACGCTCAGGCTACATCGTGTGCGTGGATGTCTATCACTTTACATCTGAAAATTTACTCAACAGGCGGTCATTACAATCCTATAAATGTAAAAGAAGCCAAAGGCACTTTGTATTTCCTGTCTCATAATTACTTTTTTTTTTTTTTTAATCTTTTTTTTACAGATATCCCATCCGCTTAGGGGTAACACATCAGGTTCGACAAAATTATAGTTAGAAACAAAAAGTTATTTTTTTTTTTCAAATTGATTAGATATATTTTATCTCGAAGGAAAAGACCAAAATGTTACTTCCGCATGTCGGCTACTGTTGTAATTTTTGCCATGCGTCAGTTGAAAACCGACGCAAACTAGGGAACAGAACAAAGATAAAATGGTCAGTACGAAGTCACCTCAACGATCCAAACTGCCACCGTCCTTCTATTTGATTTATGTGACCATAGTGCCCTAATTAATGATTGAACCCAACGCGCAAGACACACAAATAGTTTGCTATGGCCATTCTGGTCATTTTGATATGAAGTATTTGCTTTTTTTTTTTTTGAAAATGTGGAAAATTTTTTATAGTAAGCAAGGGACAGCCCACACGCATAAGATGGGTGGCACGTGTGATTGGTTGGGATCACGACAAGTTTAGGTCTGAAAAGCACACATAACCGCTTTACGGTTTCGCTATGTTAAGCTGGGCAAAGTTTGAGTTGCCTTTTAATATGCAGTTTGGTTGCTGCGTGTGTTGTGATTTGAAGTTTATTTCCCTTTTCCATTTTCTTCTCTTTAACCTTTTTTTTTTTTTTCCAAATAAATTTAATGGTTGATTATTACAATGTTAAAGAACCGGGATGACACATTTTCTTGGACAGAGAAAAAAGAAGTAGAGATGATGAGTTAGAGATGGACTAGCATGCGAGTCCCACATATTAAAAGAATTTTTTTTTTTTTTTAGAATTTAAAACTTTTTCACTAAAAAAAACACATTTTTTTTATAATAACAATTTTTTTTTTATTTTATAGGACTTACATGCTAACTCACTCTTGTTTTTTTTTCTTTTTTTTTTTTTTTTTTTTTTTTTTTACTCATTTTCTCTGCCCACAAATCATTTTCCCACTAAATATAATCAACTTTTCCAAAACATTGTACTGACAACTCACCACTATCCAATTTATTTTGATAAGATATTTGACAACAAAATTTTGATTGATTACATTATATATGTGGTTTCCTGTGACTCCTTAAAATTAATCCAACTATTTTTTTTTTTTCCCCCAAATATATTGAGATAACTCATGAAAGAAATATAGTTAATTTGGGAACTAATTAACGATCCCCAACAAAAGGAGTCGTTGTACAATTTCCAAGAATATCATATATAATTAGCACGGTCTCTTATCATGAGAACTCCAACTTGTTTTATAAGAATCGAATTCAAAACCATACGCTTATTTTACATGGTCCCTTATCACTAGGCCAGGGCCAACCGCGGGTAGTTGAAATAAATCCTTTTTTTTTTTTTTTTTTTCATCTCCTTTATTTATTTATTAGAATATCAGCAATTGCTATATTGGTGCCAGCCGCAACAAGTTACATATATCTGTAACTATTACTTGAAAAACAGGTTGGCAAGGAAGCCGTTTTGCCATGTGAGGATGCCGTTGGTTGATGTTGCCAATTGCCATGCAATAAATATAGGTAGGATTTGCAGTTATATCTTCCATGGAGACATTTGGCTTGCTTTCTAATTTTAATTAAATCCTCGCAGGGCAATCCTTTTTTTTTTTTTTTCTTTTCGCCATGGATTCCATAAACCCTGGAACCCACCAAACGTCCGGCCCCTCCCAAGAGGCGAGATTGATTACTGTAAAGATTGAAAAGAAGCGAGTCTATGTATGGGACTCGAGAGAGAGTAGATATAATCAATCCCTGATATATTCTATGTTAATTAAATACTCTGTCGATCTAAATCACTGCACCAAGATTATTAACCTCGTTCCTGGGAAACCCTACTCAGCGAAGAGACATAAAACTACAAAACGAGCCTACATTTATAGATGACGCCGAGGTCCTAGCTATAGCTAAATGTTTTGATTCTCTCCAAGTCCTGATCCCACTGCTTGGGACTCTGTGTTTTTATTTTATTTTATTTTTAACAAATGTTGGCTGCTGACATCTAGCTTGAAAATAGTCGGTAGGTAGGTAGGTACCGTGCTTAGGTTTTTTATTATTACAATTTTCAAGTAAGATGCTTTGTCTTCTTTAATTGCTGGATTGGCCCAGTCGGAGACGTTGCCTTTCCAAATGAGATGCAAAGGATTGAGGCACACTGCTTCTTGTCTCCTTTAATTTAACTTTCTTACTTCCTCCCCCCATTGGTGCTTTCAAGTTGGAGGATAGCCGTCTATGTTACGTCTACTTCCTACATCTAATACCTCAAAAATAAGTTACGTGTTATCCTCCCCAAAACGACACAGATTTTCTAGGAGGTGTTTTTAAGTCCTTGGTTAAACAACAAAGAATATTCTTTTCTTATTACATAAATCTCCTAACATTTTTTAATTATTTAACCGTCTCCTAGAGTTGGTTCAGGAGAATGTACTATTAGCTAATATTGTCAGCATTTTCCTTTGAATTTTAGACTGACATTTTAGTCCATGAGGCTTGTAATGGGTACAGTCCCTCAATATTAAATGCAGTTTTAAGAGGATATAAAAAAAAAATAAAATTATATTTTAATTAGCAATTTAATTTTTTAATGTAATAACAAACCTTTAAACTTAACAGTTAGTATTAGGATAAAATTATAAATTCGAATCCCTCAAATAAAGTTGATAAAGATAATGTTATCTAATATTATTAGAAAAAATTGTTAGTTAATATTGTCAGTATTTGTTTTTAAATTTAGGGTTTATCATCTTGGTTCATTACCCTTGTAATGGGTGTAGCCCTCAATACTAGATAAAACTATGAGAAGATTGAAGAAAATGATATTGTACTCCAATTAAGAATTTTAACTTTTTAATGAGATAACAAATGTTTGATCCTCACACATACTGCATCAACTTTCATTGATAAAAAAAAAAAAAAAAAACACGTACATAGAGATGGCAACTGAGCTACTGAAGTTCAGTCACATTAAGCAACGGTTGTAGTTGGAATCCAAAAGCTCCATGTATAGTGTAACACTCCAAAACTATTTTTCTCTAAATTATAATTGGCTTATACTTTCGTTATCTTTTCTCCTTTGAATATGCGTTTTGGATCTTTGTGCAATACAAAGGAAATAAGTAAATTATTTTCACTGACATTTGTAGTCTGCCTAGTGCCAACTAGCTTCATGCCTCTCATTCCCAACATGGTTGGATATGCTCTGTCATCTCCTTGACAATGACCATGTCATTAAAATAAATAATTTTTGCACTAATATAATTATATTTCACGCACAATATATATATATATATATATATTATCTTTACCATCTTTTGGAGGAATTGCATTCTTTGTAGAGTGGTCGCCTCGAGTTTGAATAGCAAGTCCTTTATCCTATCAGGCTATTCTGTTCAAGTGCTACTTCTTGTGCTTTCGGTGTCAAAATGATGACAATATTAGGGATTCTTTGGGCATCGTTTTGCCAAACCCAATTATAGTAACATTCAGTTGATTCACAATTGAGAGAGTAAATGCATGTGGAAACACTTGAAGGTCATAAATAAATAAATAAATATATAGAAACTTTTTTTTATTTTTTAAATTTCCAACCGCAAACACTGTTGATAATTGACAGCCTAACCTTCTATCCACCCTGTTATCTGCCGTATTTCTAGAAGGGTAATGGTCACGTGAATCCCACGCCCCTCGCTCAAACACCGGACAGCCCCGTCGATCCTCTTCATTGAAAATCTAATATCTCATCTGCCCTTCACGTGCCAAAGTCGGCTGTACGTACGTGTTGCAACCATTAAAAAAATAAAAAAACCACCCCTAGCTTTATGCATGACTTAGCCTCATATGCTTATGATGTATGCATTACCTAAAAACTGTTCCATCATCTTCTCTAGCGTTCTTTCTTATTAATTTGAATGAATAGTGGCCACCCCCTTATAGAGAAAAAGAGATAAGTTGGTTGTAACTTGTAAGGTAAAAGTTTAACAGATGGGGTTTGAGTTCATTTCAAGGAAACAACAATTCGAAAAACCCCCCTGTCCTCCTTTATGCAGCGCACACAATTATATATCATCAATTCTCAACCTTAACCTCCGTAGCGGAGTTACTTCCCCTATTGCTTGACAGAAGCATGATAAGCAACAACATGTAGCAGGCCATGTTTGAAATTACATATTCTCCTTATTAAAAACTTGATCAACCTCTATGGGACCAAATTTTACGTTTGCTTCCATTGTAGCTACTAGCTAGCTAGCTAGCTAGCTAGGAAGGCACATTGTGAAGGCTCATCTTCCGGGATATTTGACAAGTGATCACCATGTTCTAGCGTCAACATTTTTACTTTTCGGAAAGCTGTGCTTTTATACATGGCCTCACATTGGGATTGCTGAACATAACATATGATGGTCACATCAAAATTATTGTCGTTGGGCTATATTATTGACAAAAAAAAAAAAAAAAAAAAAGAGTGGTATGGTTTATATCAATGATCGATCGAATAGTCAAATAAGTTCACTGTGCTCACATTTTCCTCTTTCTCTTTATAATGGATGGACACCACATTTACTAGTGTGTCGCTTATTAGTTATATGTAAGGACACAATCATGCTATCATGGGCATAGGTTGTCCTACGTGGCCATCATTTTTTGCTATATCCATTTTTAATTAAATTCCATCTAGTAGAGTGCTTAATTCTTCGTGATATCTTGATTTTTTTTTTTTTTTTAGCTGTAGCAACAGTATTTTGTACATGATGGGTCCGAATATACATGTGAACTTCCAACATACATGGTGTCAACTCATTGTTACCATGGTTTTAACTTCCAATTGATAATAATGGAGTAAGTATATAGGCTTTTGCTCCATCCATTTGAAACAACTTGAAGTTGAAGGAATTACGGACATTTTCAATTTTCACTGTACCAGCCTCTCCAAAAGGAATTACATTCTGATATAGATATGTGAAGTACTTCTTGTACACTTCCCTTTCACTAGTTCGAGCGAAAAATATGTTATTTGCTATGCCCAACGAATTGGCTTCCAGTGAAACTCGGCTTAATTCATTTGGACCGTGCAGCTTATGCACATCTTCATCCCTGATTGTAATTTGTGCATACAGAAAATGCACGCACGGTTTCAGCTAGTTAGGCCACTCGGATACTTAAATTTAGACCACTCGCAATTAATGAATCCACAATAATGCAGCGAAATAATTAATACTAACAAAACTTCTTTTCTTTTTTTTTTTTTTTTTTTTTGATAATTCAGTAGGAAAGATTTTAATTAATACTGACAGAACTATATCGTGCAATTGCTGCCCAAGTGGCTAACAAACTTTAAAAAGATGAACAAAACAAAAACGGTATCCGCCTACATACATACAGATACGTGTACATATGGCATCACATCCACAATGATCTTAGAAAAGAAAAATAAAAAAGTTTCTCACGTTAGTGTAAATGGTCAATTGGTGATGGTGGTGGTGGTGGTAGAGATCATGAGAAGGTGTCGGTGCTGGTGGATGCAATCTGTGGAAAGGTTAAGGTTCTGATGTTGATGTTAGCCGTGTATTGAAAATGCAAATACTATAGTCGCTACAAGGCACATTGCCATGTAACCCTTTTATTTTTTTTGGCGCTCTCTCTCTCTCTCACACACACACGCACACGCACACGCTCGCAGGCGTATACACACGCATAAACACACACCGTCCTTCAAACTTGGAGACAAGGCCTGCCACGTGGGCTCTCAATTGCCAAGGCAAATAGCAGCACTGGCCATCATAAAAAATTCTTTTATTTTGGGGTTTTTGGGCAAAACAATAATTGGACTGAAAAAACATGTAGAAGTTTCTGATATATATATATATATATATATACGTTCGGCCAAATTAATTTTCTACAAATTCCTCTCATCACTTAATTCCATAATATTAGAATATGGCAAGTTTATTTTGATATATGACAAAATTAGCTGTCGCTCACCAATCAAAATCAATATTCCCCTCTCTGCAAATTGCGCAAACAGATGTCGACAACTGCAACCACAACTCCTACGTCTTAAACCACAACCCGAAATTCTTATAACTTCCAATATTTAAATCATGATTTGTTTGCAAATGCAGCATGCGTAGTCTTTTAAAGAATTTTGATCTTACATCATAATCGCAAGATCAGAACGACTTTATTATACAATAAAATTGATATTAATTTCTACCTAATATGGTTGTAAAAACTAATTAGAAGTGATGGGGCAACAGATATGACATTAAACGCCGTCTAATCTCGCACGATTCACAAAAACAAAATTTCCCATTGCTACTTATGTACAATATGATATCACCGAATAGTACAGATATATATATATATATATATATATATTCCCCCTTATTAAACAGCATATATGTGACATTAATATTATCACATTAGTCATAAACAATCTTATTGGACACATCACAATATGCACTTATGCAGTGTAGTGGCATTATCATATATGTAAATTGTTCCATGTATATATAGGCTTTAGAACTTCAGGGGTAAAAAGATAAAAAAGGATCAATGCCCGTTAAATCATAAAAAATTTACAATAATAAAAAACTCTTGAATAAGACCTTATAAAAATATCTTCTAAAAAATCCTTGTCAATACCAATTAAATATAGCTTACTAATATTGAAGTTGTTTCTAGAGTTGAAGATTTCAAATTGAAATTTCAGTCAAAGTCAATCAATTGAACGGAAAAAAAAAAAACAAAAAACAAAATACTTGTCAAAAAAATAATAGAACTTCATTATATGAATACATAAATTTAACATATCATTGACACGAATGAGACAATATCTCTTGAATGAGTATTTTCTCATTTAGATGCACTTATATATATATATATGATAGTTATATATTTTATATTTGAGATGTCTATATATACACTCATATTTATGATCATTATGCTTTGCATATTTAAAAAAAAAAAAGAATTTATTATAATAATAATATTTTAAAGATTATTAGTTGTACATTTATATATGTTAAATGCATAATTATTACCCTTAGATTTATATTTTCACATCATTCATTTCATTTCTGTGCCAAAAAAAATCCCAATGCCTCTTATATCATCTATAAGAATATTGACCAATGCTAAGACGAATGGTTTGATTCTTCTAAATGATTCTCACTGCATGGAAATTCACGGTCATTTGATTACCTTCCGTAAAAGTCCACGTAAGAAAATTAATTCTAGCACCATATGTAAAGACATCTAATCAGCACAAATAAAAAAAAAATGTAATGAGGCTTGTTAATCAAAATAATTAATACTAATTATTTGAGTCTCAATGTCAATTGACTAAAAAGAAAAAACACAAATTCTTAATAAATAATAGATGATAATCATCATCTTTACACTTCTGAGTTTTGACTCAGAATTATTGAAATTGTCTCCAAAGTGAGAAGTGTCTAACTTGGACTGACCGAAGTTAGTTGGTAAAAATAAAAACAGAACTGGATGGTATCTTTTTTCTTCAATTTTTCTCCACACTACTCTCTTTATTTTTCCTTATGAATACAAACTATTTATTGTGGTCCATTGTTTGTTTTTTTTTTTTTTTCTCATTTCTTTCATTTTCGTTAGACATCTTTGCCATTTTCTCATGCCTGTCACCAAAAGCAGAGGTGGTCATAGTCTCATCATATGGGGTTTTCTTGTGGTCTCGTAATGATCTCCTCCCCACCCCGCTCTTTTTCCTTGTTTCTTGTAATAAAGGTGGTCGAAATGCTAAAAAAGAAAAACAGAATTAATAGAACTTGAATACGGAACAAAGATATTCTAAAGCTGTCTCAGGGACACCCTTTTATGTTCTAATATGGAAGTTTCATTGCTTATGGGTAAAAAAAAAATGTGCTCAAAACTATGTATTACACGAGCATTAACTAATTAATATAATAGATGGCCAGACAAGGACAGATAAAGGAGATAGGGAAAGAGATAGAGACAGAGAGAAGAGATTGATCATAGGAAAACAAAGCTAAAGAGTGAAAATTATTGTAAAAGGAATATAAAAAAGTGAAGTTAAAGAAGATAAAATAAGGCAAAATTGTTGTACGAGGAAGCGGCAACGCCAGTTCCCAATTTTCTTTCCTAGCCGAATGCAGGATTCCAAAGCAAATGATGATACGTAATTCAAAAAGGCTACTACACAGCTGCAACCCAAAAAAAGACTGGGACTTGCCTCAAATCTCTCTTTCTCTCTCTCTCTCTCTCACATACACACACACACGCACACAAGCATACAAAACTGTGACCTTGCGTGTGGCTGTGTTCAGTGTTAAAATTAAATGTACAAAGACAAGCTATTGAAAAAGGATGGTCCCCTCGCTTCCTTTTACCCCCCTATTGATGTCAATCCAATTATTTATTTTCCTTTCCTGGATGCTTCTCAATCTTTTTCTCTCCACTTTGGAACGCACTTAACAAGCTTACTTTCATGGCTTGGCACTGCTTTGTAGGCTACCACTTGTTCAATTTTTTGGCTGGCATTTTTGGGACTTAATTGCTTGATTCTTTTTTTTTTAATAAATAATTAAATGATCCTTATTGTATATAAAATCCAAGTTTTATCTCAAATGGAAGAGTGGTTCACGGTGTGCTTATTTGTACAATAAAAATAAGATTTTGACTATTAGTGTCGGTCCATCATTTTTTTTTTTTTTTGTGTCTTGTAGGAAAATTCAAGAAATATTTTATTTTGAAAAGAAAATTTTCCCTTTCTTACAACTGGAAATAAGAAATAGATTTTACTAGAGCGAGCGGGAATAATTGAAGTGTAATATGTATGACAAAATATCAGTATGGTCAAGGGGGGTGTCCAAGTGACAAGGATGTGGGGGTGAGATTTCGAAAGACCAATCCAGGTTCAAAATCCCACGATTTTACCACTTTTTATTAACTTTGGGGCCAGGCACGATTTTCTATAGAAAAGGATAAAACATTTTTAGGTTTCACCCACATAACAGTCAAAAAAAGAACTTAGTCAATTAAAACATATAACCTATACAGTGAGTTCTAGAATTGCTTTAATACAATCTCTTGCTCAAAATTGCAGTTGCTCATAAACTGCAATGAATGAATAAAGAAATTATATTGTTTACATCCCGGCCGTACTCTTGAGAGATCCCATCTATGCCAGGCTAGGAGTTAATAAACAAATATATCCAACTCTTTCTAGTAAGGGTTAAACCGTCTGGTCTGAAGTGGGTCAATAATGGTATGTACTACTCGAGCCCTTTTCAACTTTCTTGATAAAATTTCCGTCTTGGATTGATTGTGATTTATCGTACCAAAAGCCCGGTCGGGACGTGGGACAGAGATGTCACAAGAAACCATTTTGTTCATATATACACTGCGTTGGTCTTTCACTGACTATTTGATGTTGAAATAATTAGCCTAAAGTTATTTTGGACTTTTTAACTTAAAGTCTAAAAGTTAAAGTTGGCGTGAACTTAAGTCCTTGATTGTCTGGGCAGAAAAGTTAACATTATGATAAATTTGATGTGTTTCAGATTTGGCCGCATAAATTTATATTATTATTATTATTATTAATTATCTATTTTAAATTTTTAATACATAATTATAAATATATTTTTAATGCATTTGACAATGTAATATAAATTCAGGTCTCAAACACGTTGTATAATAAAGCCTTTATTTGGGTCAGGTCAGGTTGTTTACAGAAGATCCTCTAGATTTTAAGGCTCTGCTTGATTAGCAATCACAGAGATTTCAGTCAAACAGACGTGCCGAAGCATGGCAGAATTGACTCAATTTATTCAAGTGAATATTAAGATCAAGCGCTTCCTATCTTATCAAAATTCAAGCTGTTAACGGAGAAAGAACTTGCCCCACCTCAATATTAGTAGGATGTCGCATGCCTTAAAATTGCCTAGAGTATATATAGAGACAATATACTTGTAATTACCCTTATCCAGACTTTACTCGTTTGTCAAACGATTTTTAAAATTAGGTTTAATTGTCCTTCATTAATGAAAATGAATGGTTCCGAGTAGGGCTTTAAAGAGTTGAACTAGCGAATCCTTAGTGAATGTGTCAGTTCGTTGCAACCGTACATGTGGCTGTCAAACAAAATGGCTACTTGTGCTCTCATACGTTACTTTGCAGTCCTACCAAAAATTGGCATATGCTCTCACTTGAATATAATACTGCATATTAAATCACTGATAGGTTCAAAAAAAAAAAAGGAAGAATCACACTGCAATGATGTATCCTAATTGCTCGTTTGAACATGAAAACAACAGAAATATTATTTATTATAAAATGGGTAAGCATCCACCTAATGATGTTAAGCCCCAACCAACACGCCTCCACTTAATTAAGAGGTATGTATCCACAGATACTATACTATATATGTGAAGCAAACAAAACCCCTGTTGCATTTTCGCTTTAAATTTAAGCCTCGTAGCGCCGTTGCACCGCCAACCCCTTCTTATTTCAAAAGATTCAGTTTCCTCTTGGATTGGTCCAAAAAGCTGAAATCCACCCATACGTTGAAGCGTATATGATGAGGAAACGTATTATATTAATGTCAAGTAATGTTTATTGCCAGGATCCTATCCCCATCGGGTAGAAGCCGTCAAAGTCAGTATTTGTTACTTTTAGACAAATGGATAAAATTAAATCGGAAAAAATCTTCACCTAAGGACCCCTCCGATAAGCAATCAGCATGAAAGCGGGTTATGTGTAAGAAACTACATACATTCGCCCAATCAGGAATAGCCATGCAAACATGTAAGTAGCGTCTGTATTGGCTCCGTTGACTTGGTGGGAAACAATTTTTGACGCCTTCAGAGATAATTAATCGATGGATCGATTGATTGGTTGATTCTTGGTCTAGGGGCAACGACGCCAAGGTAAAGCCTATAAGCAACTTGAACAGTGACCCATTTAAAAAATAATCAATAAAATAAAATAAATGATCTTTTTCGTTGGTCAGAATGAGTCATGATCATCATTCCTTTCCTAGACATTCAATCATAAATAATAGTTTATTCTTTTATTAAATAATCACATAATCTTAAGTTCTACCGGAGCTTGTGTTAACAATTTAGCGAACATGTGCTTGTGGACTAATAAGTACAACAATTGGCTCAAGACTTTTGACACCCCTTTTAAACTCTGCTGGGCATCAGAAAAAAAAAGGAAAACTCGAGCATTTTTATATGGCTGCTTTTCATCAAAGATGGAGAGAGTCCAATTGAAGAAGTTCCGGAGGCTGTAACATTGAAATCAATAGATATATATATCCAACCAAAACTCCCAAATTTCAAAACCCTTGTTCCGATGTGACCATTTGTCAAGAAGGTGCATAAAAACCTCATCTTCTTAATTATCCCAAATAATATCTTGCGCACAGATTTGCCATAATCTAAGATTATTGTTAATAATTGGCACACGAATGAGACAATTAGCCAGCACGGGGGAATCTTAATTGGTGTGTTGTTTTCTTGGGATCCGGGAGAAAAACCGGGCAGGCCTGTCCTCCAAGTGGGTCACTTTCCTCTGAGATGGTCACATTAACCAAGAGACCAACATTCCAATGGTATGGCTCCACCCTTTTCGAGACAATTTTACCTTCTTTTTTCTTTTCTGTTTTTTTCAACTTTTCTCTACACGCTCGGTAAGCCTAAAAATAATTAAGGGCCGCGCAGAGAAATTGAAACCTTGAAACCAGAGAAAAAACGAAAAAAAAAAAAAAAACAAAGAAAAAGAGATAGAGAGCATTTAAAGTGAAGGTGGTCCAGGGGCCTCTGTAAGGGCTCCACGTGGCACACCCGGCAAAGGTTGGCCCCAGCCACGTGGGAGCTGTGGTCCAATGGGGTTAAGAGGGACTTGAAACACGACACATGCCCCAAAAAGCAAGGCCGACAGCCTGTTTAGCAAGTTGCATGATGCGCTGTGGGAGGACCGATTCTTCTTTGGGCAAACTATATGCAATGCGTGAATACGCGTAAACAATGATTCCTGTTTGAATTGAAATCAAACCCAAATAGAACTTCGCAGAAATTTGAATCAATTTTGCGCTTGCATTTAGAACCAGAGCTATGAACACGTTTGTCCAGTTGTTGTTTACTTTCTTTAAAAATTTAAACCGCAATCACCACTACAATTTTACAAGAACTAAATTGGAATTAGCGATTCCCAAAAAAAGACAAAATAGAAAAAAAAAAAACAAAGGATCATTTTTCTTTTTTTTTTTTAATTAATAATATTTAAGAAAAGAGAGAGAGAGAGAGAGAGAGTGAGATCAAGTGAAAATTGGAGCAAAACTTAAATTGGAACCAAAACCCATTAAGGACTAGAGCAAGAACCATTGTTCCAATTTGAATGGTTCCAATCTAGCATTTTTTTTTTTTTTCCTTTTTTTAACGGTCAATTTTTTGAGGAGATTTCTCAATCATTAGCTGAGGATGGCAAGTGAAAACAGAAAATGGACAACGGCTCTGGACTTTTAGCATTAATGCAAAGTTAATGACTTAAGCGTGAAAACCTAAAATGTGGTCAATGCATTTTTTTTCTTTTTTTTTTTTTTTTTATAATCATTATGATGGGGGATTTTTCCACGGGGTCTCAAACCCTTATGGTCCTCAAATGGAGTAAAGTCTTTTATCAATTATGTCAACCAAAGTTTGTGGTCGATACCTTGATTAACATTCCTCCTATGGTCGGGGAGCAGTCAGAAAACTATTGTTTTTTGTACATCCGAATTAAAGGTTAAAAAAAAAAAAAAAAACTATAATGCTTCGCACACAAATAAACATTACAAAAATATGTGACGTTGTCCAATGAATGGTTTCAATATATCTTGATTCTATTTGTAAGATTTGTATGTAAAATTTATTTATTAGTAATGTTAGCATTGTTTAACCATTTTCAATATCCCTTCCCATTTCCTCGAATTGGGCAACGGGTGTTCTTTTAGAAATCCAAGCCCATGTTCAATTCGAGTGGACTTGGACTGTCATGCGACTAATATTGGGCCATCCAACATTCTTCAAAGGGGCTGAAATTTCTAGTTCTTATTTCGAGCAACCATCGGCAAATCTTGGGCCCTGCGATTGATGATGTCCAACCTTTCTTCAGGCCCATTTTCTGTTTAGCATACTTCGCGTATGCAGGAGAATTGAGCCTTTTTGGGCAAAATTATCCTCTTTTTTCTAACAAGCCTGTCACAGTTTCACGATCAGAGCCCTGCTTGTTGATTGCAGGCCTGAGCTACTTATCCGGCTTGTCTCAGCCCACGTACTGAAAACTCTTATTTGGGCCCACTTGTTTTTTCATATACATCTGCGTATTGGGCCTATTTTAAATCGTTGAAACAGCTTTTGCCTCAGGATGCATCCGTTTGGCGTATCGAAGAAGATTGTTTTGTACTGTATAGTAAAATTTATAAAACAAAAGTTTAAGTTCAAATTCCTGTCAAAATGTTGGGTGAAACTCTTATATTTATGGAATTTATTCTTCTGACAAAAGTATTGCCCTAAAATTATGGAGTACTATCCTTATTTTTCTACTCTTTAAAAAAAAAAAAAATTAATTTTATTTATTTTATTTTTAAGTCTATCTATTCTTCATATGTTTGTGTATCGAAATTCTTTTTATGAAAGAAACAATTTTCCGAATGGAAAAAGAGAGAGAGAGAGAGAGAGAGAGAGGGAGAGAGACCTCACAGATGCACTTCAAGTTGTTTTAAAATTGGAACGGTTGGCTCTCCCGCGTGAGACTTTTTTTCGAGATTTATTGCAGTATATAAAGTCTTTTTTGTTTTTTCAATTAACAGATGGCCAAACAGAAATTTCAATTTAATTGAGCGCTTTTTCGGTTGATAGTTCCTCCCACCGCTTTGTTTCCAAAACAGGGATTTTTTTGGCTCATCCATTTGCATCCCTCTTCTTTTTTCTTTTTTCTTTTTTTTTTTTAAAAAAAAAAAGAAATTTCAAAACACAACATAATCCATAAAAGATATTAATTAAAAATAGAAAAATGATGATTCAATGGAATCCAGAAAACTCAAAGAGATTAATTACCACAGGAAGTAAAAGAAAGTGCACCAATCTGCACACAACGAAAGAAATTAAATCCGTCAAGTCTTTTGGTGGGAAATCATCTTCTTGGTCAGTTCTTGAAAGAAGAAGCGGCAGCAGCAGGTCTTTGGGTTTCCTTTTCAACATCAACTTGGGCGGTAAAGCACACCAAAAACTTGAAGAAACAATGGCGACAGCAGCTGATCATATTGTTGGTTTTCTCTTTGACTAGTTGTTTGCATTTGCCGTGCAGGCCCTTCCCTTCTTTCCCTTTCTGCTTGACAGACCTCTTAGATTTCTCAATGACACCATTGCTCTTGTTAAGACTATTCTTCTCTTCTTCCATCGTAAACTTGTAGCTTCTGAGGTATTTTTGCCTGTAAATATAGACTTCAGGGGTACCCATGAAACCAACGGAGAACTCTTTGTCTTCCACATCCTTCTTGTCACCCAAATTGCGATCACAACGGAAAGGCGACGCAGGCAAAGGATAAGGAGAAACGCTGCTGAACTTCTTGCTTTCTTTTTCCCTTCTTAAATTCCTGATGAATCTTGCTTCTTCTTGATGCCATTCGGGTTTTACTGACCTTCTTCTCTCGGGAAAATCTTCAGTTTCTACACGCACAGACCATTTGGAATTGCAGCCCATCATGATCTTCCTATTGTTCTCCAATATTTCTTGATCTGCCTCTCACAGATTAAAATTCGCGACTTTGAATCCAATTCTGCAGCTCTAGTTAATTGCTTAATTGTTACTGTGAGTCCGGGGCATTCGGTTGGCTTCTGAATATAATGACTATCGCCTGAAGGACCGCCCTTCTTCGGAAAGGACAGGACACGCACGGATTCCGAATCCTAGTCGGAAAAGGACTTCAAAAAATCTTGTACCGCAAGAATATCAGGCAAGCAAAAACGTGTTGTAAGACAAAATTATCCTTGCCAAACCTGGAGCTTATTTAGGAGTTTTCTTGGCAGTGAGGGGACCAGAGGATCTGTTGCTTTTGCGTAGATGGCCACAAGGGAACATAATAAAAGACAAAATTATGTTACCCGAGGCTTTGGAGTTAACAATCTACCAGACCCACAACTTGTCACATTCCTGGGGCTAGGCGCCTCCCCGTCCATGCCCTGCTGTTACTGAACTCTTTGACCATGATCAAAGGGATATATTATAACCCATTGGTTCAATTACTCTAATAAACAGTTTGCCAGTATACCGACTTAGTGCAAGTCTTGGTTATTCTTTATCAAACAACAAACCACTCAAGAATCAATATCTATATATTCTAGATGGTTGCATCGTGAATTGAATCCGACCCGGTTGGCATCGGAAGCTAGTGAATAAAGGGTGAAAACGAGACGACCAAAGTGCCCAGGAAGTAGGACTAGAGTTCTTATTTATTTGAATGCATTAGCTCAGAAAGGGTAAAAACAGAAAAACCAGATAGAGAGAGAGAGAGAGAATAGCACAACCCTTTGTAAAATGAAATTTGGTCAGCAATCCAAGAAGACAACGTGACTTAACAACCTAATTGTCTTATGTGATTTTAATCTGGGATGGTGACAGTAAGTTCTCTCTTCAAGTCTTCGGAGCAAACTGTTATCAAGTAATAAAGTTATGTTGATCAATAATTCCGATGTACGCCCCCCCCAAAAAAAAAAAAATGAAATCAAATATTTATAGTGTCACGTATTATTATTCCCTTTGTTTTAATGTTATGTCCAATTTAATCTAGGCTGGGTCTACTAATCGGACTTTGTTACCCGGCCCTTGCAACCAAGTTGACCACTTTATGCCCAGTGCAGGGGTTGAGCTGAAGACATCGGGACTGTTGTGTGAATTGCGAACTTGAGCTCTTTTAGTCCTCATTGTGCATTTGCTGCCCCCGCTGAGTAGAACTCCGAGTCTATATTCTCTTCCAAAACACAATCATAAGGCGTTATTCTCTGGAGTAATTCTACAGTTCTTTTGTTTGTAAAAGGGAAAAAGAGATGATGCAAAGAATCTTTATTCGAGGCTCCACATGAAGGCACTTGATATTCAGTAAATAAAAATCTAGTTTAGTTGGAGAAAGCTACAGAGCTACAATGCTGCTTGGCTTTTGCATCAACCTGTCAGAAACAAGAATAAAAAAAAAAAAAAAACAATACAAAAGTTAATTGTTAGCTCATATTGCATAAATACCTCAAAACAGCCAGGCTAAAGACAATGGCAACTTTTCTTCTTTCCTCACAGCACAATCACCGCCAGCAGGCACAAATTTTTCATGTTCCGTGAATTCAGCTGCCACGTGCCATACATATGTCGCTTACCTCGCCTGGTCACCAGCTAAATCTCAGAAACATATCTGATCTCTTTCACGTTAGTCCTGAAGACATCCCTTTGCTTCCAGACCAGCTTTTACTTGTATCAATAACCTCTGGTTGCACACAGAACCGCTCTTCTGCCAGTATCACCTACCAAGTCAAGCAAGGTGATGGCTACTACTTGGTTTCAGTTAACTTGTTTGACAATCTCACCAATTGGCAAGTGGTAGAATATATGAACCCAATCTGATCCCAACCCTCTTGCATCCTGGAGACAAGGTGACTTTCTCTTTGTTTTGCAGGTGCCCTTCCAAGACTCGGTTGGAAAAAGGAATTCGAAATCTAATTACTTATGTCTGGCAACCTGGGGATGATCTCTTGAAAATTGCTGCTACGCTAAATTCCTCTGCAGACGATATTAAGAATGAAAACAACATCAAGGATTTTACTGCAGTAGTTGGCCATCCAGAGATCATTCCAGTATCTCAGTTGCCAGTTATTTCCCCATTGTTTCCCTCACCTCCTGAAAAGAGTAAATCCTGTCATCGTTGGATCCTCATTTCTGTCGTAAGTATAGCAATTCCTCTTTTGGTTTTCATTGTAGTAGCATTGTTTGTCGGTACTAATTCATATAAGACGAATAAGGCTTTGAATCACAGTGGTTTCTGTTTGTATACTGCTGTTTGCCTTTCAACAAAGGAACTTAGGAAGAGAGTGTTACAAGCAAAAGATCCTACCGGATAAGCTACTTCCAGAGATTTTGGGCTGCATAGGCAAGCCAATGATGTATGACGTTGAAGTGATCGTGGAGGCAACCATGAACCTACACGAGTACTACAGGAGATAGGATCGGCATATAGGGCAAACATCCATGGCCAGGTTTTGGCAGTAAAGAAAACAAAGGAAAATGTCACTGAGAAGCTGAAGATATTGCAGAAAGTAAATCATGCAAATCTAGTAAACTTACTGGGAGCTTTGTCCAATGCATATGGGAATTGCTTCTTGGTCTATGAATTTGCAGAAAATGGGTCACTGGAAAAGTGGCTACATCCAAAGTCTGCGTGCTCTTCACTCTCTGCGGCTTTCCTAACTTGGAATCAAAGGTTACACATAGCATTAGGTGTTGCCAATGGGCTGCATTAGCATATTCAGCAAAGCATAATTCACAAGGATATAAGAACGAGTAATATACTTCTTAACTCCAGGTTAAGGCATGGATATAAAAATTTTTAGTTGCTAGACCTGCCACAAATCCTATGATGCCAAAAGAAAACAGGGAAGGCTTTGAGCTGTGGAAGAAAATAGTGGGTATCGTGGGAGTTGCGGATAGACGAGAAGAGAGGTTAAAGAGGTGGATGGCTCCAAACTTGAAGAGCTTTTACCCCATGGATGGTGCTTTAAGCTTTGGCAAGGGCGTGTACGCTGGAGGAGTCTGCAGCCAGGCCAAGCATGGCAGAAATAGTCCTTGGCCTTGCGTTCCTCACCCGTTCATCATCAGAAACACCAGGAAGATCGCGGTCTTCTGCGCTACAACTAGAAGTTTCTCAGAAGGTCTATACTGCTCCTGTAACAATCACGATTTTAAGAATTATATCAGCCACAAATTTAATATTTAATATTAAATATAAAAAATTTTTAATATATATATATATATATATAATAAAATTTTAAAAATATTTAATATAATATATTTTTAAATATAAAAAAATTAAATTTAATATAAAATATAATATAATTAATAATATTTTTATTATATTATATATAATTTTTATTAAAAATAAAATAATTTAATTTTAAAAAATATATATCAATCTAATTTAATATATATTTTTATTTTTTATTAAAATATAAATAAATATATTATATAAATAATTTTTAAAAATTTTTATAATTTATAATTTTAAAAAATATAAAAATTAAAAAATATGTAACTTTTATTTTTAAAAAATTATAATATAAAAAAATATTTTTAAAATTTTTAATAAATTTTTAAAATTAATTAAATTAAAAAATTATAATTTATTAATTTATAATTCTATCAACTTATTTATTAATTTAATTATTAATTTTTTAAATAAAATTATAATTTAATTTTAAATTTTATAAATTTAATTAATTAGTTGAATTTAGTTTTAAAGAGCTTCATTATGACTCGTTGAATTTGTACACGCGGAAAAGGGGATACATTATCAGACTTTGCACTTACACTACAGACAATTTCAGCCATTCTAGACTCAACTTTGCTAATTTTAAAGCCAAGTTCAATCCAGTGCTTTTGTTGGAGACGAGGCACCTAAATTCTGATTCTGCATCTTTCCTCCCCACAAAAGAAATTATTCCCTCTACTAATTTCAACACTCTGAAATCTCTCATCCTGCATGAAAACAAGTTACTGAAATTAATTCCAACAAAACATCTGCACTTTGGTGATGCCAGGGCCCAAGTGCAAATCATCAGAATTTGATGGATTTAACTGCAAATTATGATTGTTTAAGGCATGTTGAGGCTTTGGTCAGAAGGAAACATCACACATCCATATCCTATTTGTCATTTTTAGGCCATGATAGGAACAGTTGAGAATATTAATAACCGACGACAGGAATCCTGGGACTATTACACAAATCCGGATAAAGGCGATCTAGAGATTGAAAAGAATCTTCACCGTCAAGGGGTTAACCATTTGATGAAGGAGGGATCTACCAGTAAACATGATCTTTATTGCAAAAGATTAATGCAAGTTAAATTTCTGGCACACACGGATGGAACAACATGCGATTCAGGTTGACTTTCACAGCCAAAAACACGGACAGACAGACAGACGCCTCAATTCCCACAGAGTTTCAGCCTGCAGGCACAAAACCGGATATCTGAACTTAATTGTATTTTAGCTCTTATTTACTTAGCATCTTTTAGATTTCAGTAGGATGGTAATCATCTCCTGGCCAACAATATTAACATATCCTGCTTAAAATCATTGCTAGGTATACTCTTGGTGGCATCAAGATATAAAAGCCTATCAGAGATGGCAGATGAAGATATTATTATCATGAATATAGTATATTTACCAGCATAAGAATGGACGTCTTGGACGGTATACTTATGCCAGTATAATCATGAGACAGTAAAATCCAAATCCTGCAGTACAATCCCCATTATTGAATATCAATGGCCATTTGCACGAGAAGATGAAAAAAGAAGACATCAAATTTAAAAGCAGTTAAACTAATTGGTAAAAAGACTCATTCCATGAGTCCTGTTGTTCTGTCAAAAGTTCCTGCTGAAACTCTGGTACCCTGAGACATTGCTCGACATTTCCCACGTCAAGGAGGCACTCAAGATTCTTGAAAGAATTGGCACGATTTCAACCATGACTGGGCGATCCACTGGATTTTTATGCAAGCAACTATCAATCAATCTCACGACAATGATGGCTAGCTCCAATGGACAATTCCCTTCCATAGAAGGATCAATGAACTGCCTTAGGCTCTCCTCTTCTTGTCCATCTTGCACAGAAAGAACATCATTTAACACATCTGACAAACTCGTAGTTCCCTCTTGGTAGAGAGTAGCAACCTCTTTCCCAGTCAACATCTCCAGCAAGAGTATGCCAAATGCATAGACATCAAGCTTTGTGGAGATTAGACCATTTTCCAGGTACTCAGGAGCCATGTACCCCTTTGTTCCAACTATGTGCCTTGTCAAGGTGAATTCACCTTCATGCCTTTCTGCTGATCTTGCCAGGGAAAGGTTTGCAATCTTGGCCCTGAAATCAGTGTCAAGAAGAATATTGCTGCTCTTGATATCCTTGTGGACATGAGGTGGGGTGGTGAAACTATGTAGATAGTTAAGCCCTGTGGCCACATCCAAACCAATCTGTATTCTTTGTGCCCAATTTAAGAACCTGTCGCAATTGCTGGTGTAATAAATCCAATCACTTAAGGGTCCATTGGCAGCATACTCATAAACTAGATACCAATGCCCATCATTGAAACAAACACCCGAGAGACGGATAAGATTGGAATGGTTGAGCTTGTTCAATAAATTTATCTCCTTGGACACATCTCCGTCCACTTTCTTAATGGCAGCGGAATCACCGTTAATTAAGCCACTATATACAGATCCTGCAATCCAACAACTGGGACCAAAGTTATCTGTTGCAGCTTGCAATTCTTCAAACTTGTACACCTTGATCGATTGAGCTATACTTGATATACTTTCCGTAAAGGCATCAGATTTTTCATCAAGCTTCTTGCTGACCTGTTTCTCAGTTGCCTCAAGACTTTCTGATGACACTATAACTGGATCAGCTCTTTGCTTTTGCTTCTTCCTATGAAAGACTCCAAACAAAATAATGGCTCCCAAGACAAGCGTTAGAGCAATTCCTGCAACAAGCCCAACAACGACATAAATCCATGATTTGCTCCAGCCATTGTTAGAGGCAGAACGTGGAGATGTTGGCGACGGTGGAGGTGGAGGTGGAGGTGGAGGTGAAGGTGGAACTATAGTTTGAGAACTCGATGGTGGGTCATTAAGAGGAACTAAGAGAGTAGTGAAAGGATAGATAGTGGGTGATTGCTCACTAAGATTATTAGCTTGAAGAGTCCTCCCAGTTCCTGCACCAAATTTTGCACTAATTCCTGAAACTGTATCACCCCAAGTGACTAGATAGCTTAGCAGATACCTAATGCCAACATCACTTTGGTTCTTTGTCGGGCAAGCACATCTGAGAGGAACTGCAAGTCTGTCACCAGGATATATATTGACAGTAAGTCTACTACTTTGATTCTGAATAGCTTGACAGGTTGAGAGGCCTTGGTATGTGTTATTGGCAATGAGGAAAGGAGTATCACCACGTTGAACGACATAAGATGTGTTTGTCTGATATTTCTGACCTGAACATGAGCAGTTGACTGGAACTATCACCAGCTTGTTCGTCTCAAACGTTTGTGTCTCGGAAACTGAATTTATTGCAGCAAGTTGAGATAGGTCGGATCCCAAGAGCTTGGAAATGGAAGCAACGTTTGTGTAAGGAGGTTGGGATCTGAAGATGAGGTAAGCTTGGCAGGTGGCGTTGACGCCATTGCAGGAGTACCCAAGAACAGAATTTCTCTTGTTGGAACAATTTGTTGTGGCTTTTCCAGCGTAAAGCTGCTGTGCATCTATCAAGGAGCGGTAACAAAGAATACAAAGGAGGAAAGCGTAGACGGCCGAGAGGAAGTCCATGTTGAATTGAAAAGATCTATTGCTGACTGCAGGGAAATCTAGGTTGAGAGGAAAGGGGACACAAGAACAATGTACCCGAGAAGCAAGTTTTGCAGTCAGCGCACACGGAATGGCCAGGTAATTTCTTTTTTTAATCTGTATGACCGAGAAAATTTCCAATGCCGATTAAGCCCCTCTGGATTAGTGGGAAGAATTGTATGTGCGGGCTTAGCGCTATCGATTGCAGTGTAGGGCTTCACAACTTAGGCCCAATATATCAAACACAAGGCCACCATATGAGCGAGTGTGCAGCCTTTTCCCTGATCCACACATCCCCATATTGCAGTAGTCCGAAAGGACTCTGTGCTTGGGAGACATTAGTCATGAAAATGCAGTATCTATCGCGAGTGAAAGAGCCCAAAAACAGGCAAGAAGCATCTTAGAAAGGCAGGAAGGGATGTTCTTCGGGGTTGTAACATAGAAGCGGGTGATCTCTGATCACCGGAGGAAACTGATCGACTGGAAAGAAGCAATAATAAGATCAAAGTTTGTGAAAGACGTCACAGTGTGGCTACCACACCCATGGGTACGGTTGGCCATGGAGATGCGGTGTGTGTGTTGGAGATGGACCCCAACGCAAGTCTTTTTATCGGGAGACTTTGCTTTCATTGAATATGTTTCAAGGAAGGAGTAGAGAGTCTTTTTGTGATTTTGCTGAGGAGAAGCGGGATGAAAGGGATGTGTTCTTGGATGACCAACAAGAGTTGGGCCCACGTAATTGCCCAAAGGTTGCTTTCTCTGCTGCTCAAAAATTTGCTTTCCGTGAACCTTGGCGTCGCACTCTAATTGGGAAGTTGATGGGTCGCTGGTTGGGGTTTGGCTATCTCAAATGTCGTCTTTTGCAACTTTGGGCCCCCAAGGGTAAAATGCAATTGGTTGACCTTTGTAATGACATTCTCTTGGTGATATGGTTGGGCATTATAATTTTGTATTACATTGGTTCCTTGGACTGTGGTTGGGCATTACCCGACTGTTCATGTGGGAGCCGGATTTTGATCCAAATGAGGCCAGCATCGACCGTGCTGCGATGTGGATTTGGCTACTGCACTTGCTAATGGAATGCTACAACTTGAAAGCCCTGAAAATGGTGGGGGACAGGGTAGGGAGAACCTTGTTGGATAGTCATATCCGTTGTAAGTGTAGCAATTCCTCTTTTGGTCATCGTAGTAGCCTTGCTTGTCGGTACTAATTCATGTAAGACGAATGAGGCTTTGAATCACAGTGGTTTCTGTTTGGATACTGCTGTTAGCTTTTCAACAAAGGAACATAAGAAGAGAGAGTGTTACAACCGAAAGACCCTACCGGATAAGTTACTTCCAGAGATTTTGGGCTGCATAGGTAAGCCAATAATGTATGACGTTGAAGTGATCGTGGAGGCAACGATGAACCTACACGAATGCTACAGGATAGTAGGATCAGTATATAGGGCAAACGTTAATGGTCAGGTTTTGGCAATAAAGAAAACAAAGGAAAATGTCACTGAAGGGCTGAAAATATTGCAGAAAGTAAATCATGCCAATCTAGTAAAATTACTGGGAGCTTTGTCCAGTGCATCTGGGAATTGCTTCTTGGTCTATGAATTTGCAGAAAATGGGTCACTGGAAAAGTGGCTACATCCAAAGTCAGCATGCTCTTCACTCTCTGCAGCTTTCCTAACTTGGAATCAAAGGTTACACATAGCATTAGGTGTTGCCAATGGGCTGCAATACATGCATACCATACTCAGCAAAGCATAATTCATAGTGACATAAGAACGACTAATATACTTCTTATAAAAAACATTTTTAGTTGCTAGACCTGTCACAAATCCTATGATGCCAAAAATTGATGTCTTTGCTTTTGGGGTCGTTCTATTATAATTGCTCTCTGGAAAGAAAGCCATGGCAACAAAAGAAAGCAGGGAAGGTTTTTAGCTGTGGAAGAAAATAGTCGGTATCGTGGTAGTTGCGGAAAGACAAGAAGAGAGGTTAAAGAGATGCCTGGCTCCAAACTCGAAGAGCTTTTACCCCATGGATGATGCTCTGAGCTTGGCAAGGGCGTGTATGCTGGAGTAGTCTGCAGCCAGGCCAAGCAGGTAGAAATAGTCCTTAGCCTTACGGTCCTTACCCATTCATCTTCAGAAATATTAGAAAGATCGTGGTCTTCTGCGCTAGTACTGGAAGAAGTTTCCCAGATGGCCCATCCTGCTCCCGTCACAGCCTAAGAAATGTATCGGTTAAAAGGTTTATAATTTTAAAGTTTAAATGATTAAATTTTTTTAATTTCATAAAAATAATATATTTATTTATTTGTAATTTTTATATAATTTAAATTTAATAAATTTAATATAAATTATATTATAATTAATAATATTTTTATTTTATTATATATAATTTTATATTAATAAATAAAATAATTTAAATTATAAAAATAATTATCAATAATATATATTTTTATTAAAATATAAATAAATAAATTATATAAATATTTTTTAAAATTTTAATAATTTATAATAAAAAAATTATCAAAATGATATAATTTTATATTTAAAAAATTAAAATATAAGAAAAAATATATATTTTTTTAAATATTTATAAATTTTTAAACTGATTAAATTAAAAAATTAAAAATAATTCATTAATTTATAGTTCTATCAATTAATTTTTAATTTTATTAATTAATTTATTAATTTAATAATTAATTTTTAAAATTAATAATTTTTTAAAATAAATAAATAAAATTATGATTTTATTTTTTTGACTAATTAATTTAATTTAATTTTAAAATTATTTATCACAATCTAATAAATTTGTAGATATGAGATATATGACCAAACTCTGCACTTACTCCACAAACAATTTCAGCCATTCTAGACTCAGCTTTGCCAATTTTAAAGCCAAGTTCCATCCTGTGCATTTGTTGGAGACGAGGGTCCTAAATTCTGATTCTGCATCTTTCCTCCCCACAAAAGAAATTATTCCTTCTACTAACTTCAACACTCAGAAATCTCTTATCCTGCATGAAAACAAGTTACTGAAATTAATTCCAACAAAACAACGGCACTTTTGTGATGCCAGAGCCAAAGTGCAAATCATCAGAATTTGATGGATTTCAAAGCAAATTATGATTGTTTAAGGCTTGTTGAGGCTTTGGTCAGAAGGAAACATCACACATATACTATTTGTCATTTTTAGGCCATGATGGGAACAATTGAGAATATTAACAACGGACGACAGGAATCCTGGGACTATTACACAAATCCGGATAAAGGCGATCTAGAGATTGAAAAGAATCTTAACTGTCAAGGGGTTAACCATTTGATGAAGGAGGGATCTAGCGGTAAACATTATCTTTATTGCAAAAGATTAATGCGAGTTAAATTTCTGGCACACACGGATGGAACAACATGTGATTCAGGTTCACTTTCATAGCCAAAAACACAGACAGACGCCACAATTCCCACAGAGTTTCAGCCTGCAGGCACAAAACCGGATATCCGAACTTAATTGTATTTTAGCTCTTATTTACTTAGCATCTTTTAGATTTCAGTAAGATGGTAATCATCTCCTGGCCAACAATATTAACATATCCTGCTTAAAATCATTGGTAGGTATACTCTTGGTGGCATCAAGATATAAAAGCCTATCAGAGATGGTAGATGAAGATATTATTATCATGAATATAGTATATTTACCAGCATAAGAATGGACGTCTTGGACGGTATACTTATGCCAGTATAATCATGAGACAGTAAAATCCAAATCCTGCAGTACAATCCCCATTATTGAATATCAATGGCCATTTGCACGAGAAGATGAAAAAAGAAGATATCAAATTTAAAAACAGTTAAACTAATTGGTAAAAAGACTCATTCCATGAGTCCTGTTGTTCTGTCAAAAGTTCCTGCTGAAACTCTGGTACCCTGAGACATTGCTCGACATTTCCCACGTCAAGGAGGCACTCAAGATTCTTGAAAGAATTGGCACGATTTCAACCATGACTGGGCGATCCACTGGATTTTTATGCAAGCAACTATCAATCAATCTCACGACAATGATGGCTAGCTCCAATGGACAATTCCCTTCCATAGAAGGATCAATGAACTGCCTTAGGCTCTCCTCTTCTTGTCCATCTTGCACAGAAAGAACATCATTTAACACATCTGACAAACTCGTAGTTCCCTCTTGGTGAAGAGTAGCAACCTCTTTCCCAGTCAACATCTCCAGCAAGAGTATGCCAAATGCATAGACATCAAGCTTTGTGGAGATTAGACCATTTTCCAGGTACTCAGGAGCCATGTACCCCTTTGTTCCAACTATGTGCCTTGTCAAGGTGAATTCGCCTTCATGCCTTTCTGCTGATCTTGCCAGGGAAAGGTTTGCAATCTTGGCCCTGAAATCAGTGTCAAGAAGAATATTGCTGCTCTTGATATCCTTGTGGATATGAGGTGGGGTGGTGAAACTATGTAGATAGTTAAGCCCTGTGGCCACATCCAAACCAATCTGTATTCTTTGTCCCCAATTTAAGAACCTGTCACCATTGCTGGTGCAATAAATCCAATCCCTTAAGGGTCCATTGGCAGCATACTCATAAACTAGATACCAATTCCCATCATTGAAACAAACACCCGAGAGACGGATAAGATTAGAATGGTTGAGCTTGTTCAATAAAGTTATCTCCTTGGACACATCTCCGTGCATCTTCTTAATGGCAGCAGAATCACCATTAATTAAGCCACTATAAACAGATCCTGCAATCCGACAACTGGGACCAAAGTTATCTGTTGCAGCTTGCAACTCTTCAAACTTGTACACCTTGATTGATTGAGCTATACTTGATATAACTGGATCAGATTCTTCATCGAGCTTCTTTGTCTCAAAGCTTTCTGATGACACTATAACTGGATTAGCTCTTTTCTTTTGCCTCTTCCTACGAAAGATGGCAAACAAAATAATGGTTCCCAAGACAAGCGTTAGAGCAATTCCTGCAACAAGGCTGACAACAACATAAATCCATGTTTTGCTCCGGCCATTGTTGGAGGCAGAAGATGGAGATGTTGGCGACGACGGAGGTGGAGGTGGAGGTGGAGGTGAAGGTGGAACTATAGTTTGAGAACTCGATGGTGGATCATTAAGAGGAACTAAGAGAGTAGTGAAAGGAGATAGTGGGTGATTGCTCACTAAGATTATTAGCTTGAAGAGTCCTCCCAGTTTCTGCGCCAAATTTTGCACTAATTCCTGAAACTGTATCATCCTGAGTGACTAGATAGCTTAGCAGATACCTAATGCCAACATCACTTTGGTTCTTTGTGGGGCAAGCACATCTGAGAGGAACCGCAAGTCTCTCACCAGGATATATATTGACAGTAAGTCTACTACTTTGATTCTGAATAGCTTGACAGGTTGAGAGGCCTTGGTATGTGTTATTGGCAATAAGGAAAGGAGTATCACCACGTTGAACGACATAAGATGTGTTTGTCTGATATTTCTGACCTGAACATGAGCAGTTGACTGGAACTATCACCAGCTTGTTCGTCTCAAACGTTTGTGTCTCGGAAACTGAATTTATTGCAGCAAGTTGAGATAGGTCGGATCCCAAGAGCTTGGAAATGGAAGCAACGTTTGTGTAAGGAGGTTGGGATCTGAAGATGAGGTAAGCTTGGCAGGTGGTGTTGACGCCATTGCAGGAGTACCCAAGAACAGAACTTCCCATGTTGGAACAATTTGTTGTGGCTTTTCCAGCGTAAAGCTGTTGTGCATCAATCAAAGAGCGGTAACAAAGAATACAAAGCAGGAAAGCGTAGACAGCAAACAGGAAGTTCATGTTGAATTGAAAAGATCTATTGCTAACTGCAAGGAAATTTAGGCTGAGAGGAAAGGGTACACAAGAACAATGCACCCAGGAAACAAGTTTTGCTGTCAACGCACACGGAATGACCAGGTAATTGTTTTTTGGTTTAAATGACCAAGTAATTTTAAAAAAAAAAATGACCAAGTAATTTTTCTTTTTTTAATCAGTGTGAGCAAGTAATTTTTATTTTTTTAATCCGTATGACCAAGTAAATTTTTTTTTTTAAAAAAAGAGTATGACCAAGTAAATTTTCAATACTGCTGGCTAAGCCCCTCTGGATTAGTGAGAAGAATTGCAGTTTAGGGCGTCACAACTTGGGCCCACTATATCCAACACAAGGCCACCATATGAGCATGTGTGCAGCCTTTTCCCTGATCCACATCCCCATATTGCAGTGCTCCAAAATGACAATGGACTTGGGAGGCATTAGCCGAGAAAATGCAGTATCTATCGTGAGGGAAAGAGCCCAAAAATATGCTACAAGCATTTTAGAAAGGCAGAATGGGTTGTTCTACAAGCTGGGAATCACACCCTTTCGGAGCTTTTTCTACCAGGTGCCCAAGCACAGATACAATATTGTAAAGAAGAGCAAGAAAGCTGTACCGAGACAGTAGCAAAAACAACGCAAGTTACATTCACAGTTTCTGAATCCACCAATTCCTTGAATCTCTGTAATGACAACAAAAATCCAAATCAAAAGTCCAAACACGCCACCAATAATTGTATCGCGCAATCCATCGGCCAGCCACTCCGGTGTGATGACAAATAGAATAAAGCGAGGAACTGTGTGCAGATGAAGCAACATAAGAATTACCAATCACAAAAATTGAGCAACTGTTTTTGGGGGTGATTAGCGATTATTCAAAAAGAGTACAAACCAGGAAATTTTTGAGGGTAGAATTGATTTGCTGCAGCAGCAAGAAAGGCTATCCAGTAACCAAATTCCCCCCTGAACAAAAGAAAGTTGGTAGCTTTAGTGGACCATATGACAAAAAATGTTTCCTAAATTGTTAAAGACATGATTGAGAAACAGGCGAGAACCTTAAAATCTTGAAGAAAAGAGTGGGACAACTGATTAACAGATACAACATTAGAAGGGTAGTCTGCGTGTGTATTTTCGTCCCCACTTGATTCCTGATCAACAAGAATCTGCCCAAAAAAGGGCAAGAAAGATTGTCACTTAAAACCCAATGAGAAAGCCAATTTACAAGGCAGTATCAACATTGTTATGCTTTATAATTGACAGAGAATATCATCGGAATTAATTGCAATTAAAAATAGGATGAAAATGAATGGGAGATCAATCAATTGGAGTATTGGAAAAAAAACCATTTCATACACTAGAACCAGAAGGGATTCTGCTGTTATTGATCGCAAAAGGAAGCGACCCGGAAGATTAAAGTCTCTGAAGATGAAGAAAACTCACAGAGCAGAGATGGTACCACCCCATTCAAAGCTGGCTAGAGCCCTGCTGGACCTCAACCCCGAAGCCGCTGGCGCTGATGACGCATTATATACAAGACTCTCAGCCACATCTCTTACTCCCATTTCAATCCAATTCTCCATCTTTGTAAGGTGCCAAGCTGAGATTCTAGCAATTCAACTTGATTTGTTTTTTCCCATTTTTATCGTGATCTTGAAGACAACTTTCTGTCATCTCTACCGCTGATCCCAAAGCAAGCGAAGGTTTCAATAATGGAGTCCCTTGAATTGAGATCTGCATGTATGATTTGCAGGGACCGGACCCGGCAATCTTACCTAATCATTTTACACGTGGCAGACATGTAGCCTTACAGTTCCTCGTTTGCATCAAGCTTGTAATAAACTAGGAACCAGGAACAGGTCTCGGCCTGTTGAGCCCATTCTTGATCCCTTTAACTTGAGTCTACGCTACGAGTTAAACTGTAATGAGAATATTTTCTTTATTTTTGGAACAGATGATATTGAAAATAGTTATACTATGAAAAAAAAATAAAAAATAAATAATAAAGTATATTTATCAGAGACGCACACATCGAATTGAGCGCTTCTTGAGGTTCATACACTCTAATTGTGATTGCATATTTTTCGTTTTTAGTACACATTAACATTGCAATAACACAAACTTGAAGCTAACGACCTTAATAACACGATGAAAACATGAGAACTTATCAAATTTACTTCTACTGTAATGAAACTCGATTGACGTGCATACAAAGTACAAACTTTCAAGCCATCATCTGGTGGAACTCATGAAAGTCAAGCACCCCATCACCATTGGAGTCAAACACATTAATCATGGCCACACAGTCGTCCAATGATCTTTCATCTCCCAGGCGCTGGAGCATCCTCTGCAACCCTCCAGGGGTTATGCACCCATCTCCTTTCTCCAACTGAAACATCTCAAATGCTTGCTTAAGATCTTCATTATCGGCCCCTCTTTTCATCAGCCTCAAAAAGTCTTCAAAATCCAACAAGTCGTCTCCGTCCGTGTCATGCTCCTTGATCACCCCTTGCGCATCCTCGTAGGACATGTACTCTCCGATGGACCCAAAGTAGGCCCTGAGCTCGACTGCCGAGATTTTGCCATCGCCGTTGCCGTCGAAGTATCGGAATACTTCCTCTAGCTTCTCTTCTCCGGAGGCGCTCTTGGGTGGGGTTAATGGAGAATTGGGAGACTTAGGGGAGTCTACTTTTGAGGTGGAACAGTTTGTTAATGCTTTTCTTGAGGAAGTGGACTCTGAGCGTCGCCGCTGGAAGCCTAGCCTAAGACCTTTGTTAGAGAACCATTTTGATGCTTTTAGTACACTTAGTTCATGAGTTGCCATCAATTGGCAGTGAAAAGAAACAATCTTTGGGTTGGTGGAATCAAGAACATCAAAATGCAACTTAAATAGACAAACTTTCTTTTCAAAAAAAAAATTATGTGACAATAATAATTTTTTTTTTTTTTTTTTTAAAAAAGAAGTCTTGTACGAGTCAATATTAATTGCACGGGCATGAGGGTTGGTGCAAGGAAATTGTATGGGAGCTTCGTAAAGGTTAATCAAAATTCGGTTGACCACATTCATGTAATCACTCTCACGCTCTTTGATCGCAAAGCAACTACACGTACCTTATTTCTGCTTATTTCATATTACAAAAGCCCGAGATTCAAGAACACCATGAAATTCATTATCATTCTCCACTTTGAATGAGAGATATTGGGGGTCTCAACACTAAAGTTCAAAACTTTATTGGGTGTTACAGTGTGAAGGAAATTAAACCTTACTTAACGGCTGACTAGCTACAAACAAAATTGTCCAAACTTCAGCGCTTCACTAATAATGAAATTCTTCTGCCCCACTCCCTCTGCCAAAAAAAAAAAAAACATTGAACCAGTGAGAGGCACGCCTCTGTCCTTCGTTTTTTGTTCAGTACACATCCTTTTCCTTTCGGTTACGTAACCAAAACAAAGAATAGCTACGTTTGCTAATCCTAGTTAGGTATGAGTCGGTCGAGTTAAAAAAAAAAAAAAATTGCAAGAGGGCTTATTTAATGTTTGTATGCAGTCATCGTTACCTTTGTGGTTACGGACATCATAATAAAATTCAATTAGGAGAAATTAATTTAAAATTCATTGTTTGAGACTGGACTATTTTTCCCTCTTGAACTCAATTAACAAACTCCGATCAAAACCACTGGCCGAATCCCTTTCCGTTGTCTTTATTGCTTTCAGAGATGCATTTGGGAAACCCCAACTTAGAAATAATGTATTCAAATCTCATTTGAAGGAGATAGAAAGGGTAGATAAGATGGAGCCAAAAATCTGACTTGGTCAAGTGATATCATGCCTAAGGACGGGGCCCGAGCCTTACCTGGCACCGGTGGACTGGACTGATGAAGGTTCCAAAACCCTAGAATATCAACAAAAAAGCTCTGAATAAATAAATAAATATATATATATATATATATATATATATATATATAGAGTGACGTGTTAATATTATGATTTTTCATTAATAATTGATATTAATTAATTTCGACAGTAAAAGGTAACAAATCTAGAATGTTTTTGAACGATATATAGCCTCACACGTGACCTAGAACAATGTTTTCATGTTATTAAATGGGCTTGCCTTACTGTAATGGAGGCCCAATTCCAAATTACCTACCCGAGCCCAAATATGAATTTCAAGCTCTGTCGACTTAAGATTCTTAAGTCGCGCGCTTACTCTTACTTTCACTGACTTATAACAGTCTAATCCTTCAAATTAACACAATGCTACGTCGTTTAAGGCCTGGTGACAATCCCATATAAATTTATCAACACGGTTGATCAAATCACTGCTTCATTCTCTCAATTTCCCCAATTTTGCTACCTCTCCGCCCTCTCTCTCTCTCTCTCTCTCTCTCTCTCTCTCTCTCTCGTCCTTGGCCTTTTGCCTTCGTCGCCGGAGATTATTTCTCCAGTCTTGTCATTCTCCATACGTTCCCCTCTGTTTCTTTCCTCTAAAGATTCGTTATGTCCTCTATTTTTGGCGTAAAATCGCAATTTCCCTTTCTATCGCTGTTATTGCCGTCGCTGGAGTTCGCGAAATCTGTCGACCTTTTTCTTCAAGAATGCAAAGGAACCCGGAAAATGGATGTATCTTTTTTGCCAGAATGGACCGTCGCCTTAGAAAAGCCCTGTGGTGGTCGCCAAGATTTGTGGCATTTTGGACCTTGTCTGGTAATTCTTGATTCTTGTTGTTTGTGTTTTTTTCATTTTTCGTAATTGTAATCCTTCTTTTTTATTTTTTTCTCTTGAATGGTTCTTTGTCGTTATTTTTGTGTTCGTTCTTTGATTCTTGATTGATTTTTGGGTACAAGTTCTTTGGTTTTTGATAGATTCGTTGCCGTGTTTGGATTGCGGAAACGACACCTCTAACCCTAACCCTAAGGAGAATGAGGTATAGAGGCAATGATGCGAGCCAATTACTCGTGCACACGAAATTCCTTGAAGGTAATCCATCTCGATTTTATTCGATTATTTGCAATTTTTTTGTGTTTTTTTTTCTTAAACGGTTCTTTTTAGATATTTCGCCGTCTTTCTTTGGTTTTTGATAGATTTTTTTTAGGTACAAGATCTTTGGCTCTTGATAGGTTCTTGTTGACAGTGTATAAGTCAAGTTTTAGTTTGGTCACATAATGTCCATCTTTAGCCTTTTCTCTTTTTGTCTAATACTAGTCCTCTGTTTTTCTTGGGCGTTTGAGTTGTGAAGAAAGAAAATGTAGCGGAGCCAATAAGGAAGTAGAGGCACTGCAACGGATGAATTGAAACTTCAAAAGCAGTTGACCCACCTAAAGAGTATGAGATATAAAGAAAATGCTGTAAGCCAAGCATGAAAGTCCTTGAAATCATTACTTCCTTAACTTCTACTATTTCTTGGTGCCTTACGTAAAATTGTGGCCCTAGGTGAGTGGATATTTAATAAGTCATCTCAGACACTTGATTCGCATACGACATCTTTTTTTGTGATATTGAAACTTCTTTATGTTATATTAGGTTCTAAGGGCATGAGGACCTTTTTGATAAATTGTAGTGGAAACTCTCTAGACTGGATCTAGTGACTTATTTGATGCTGCCCGCCTGCTGAGACCACTATCCTGCTATGGTCTTAAATTTTCTTTAATCTCTATTTTTTAAAGTCCCCTTGAGGCATTATATGCATTAGGCCCTGCTTAACATCTCTATACTCTAGAATATTCTTCTTAGGGTTAATTTTCAGACATTTGAAAAGCAACAAAAGCATGCAGTGTGTAGAAATTCTGTGCCCCTTATTTTCTGGTCTTCTTGGGTTGCTGGTGTTATGATACACCTCAGGTCAATATTTATTGATATTGTTAACTCATTGTATTTAATATCATGCTGTAATGATTGGTGTTCATTATTATGAATTTTGCAGTACTTGGAAGGAACAATCACTAGAATGTCAGCAGTGAGCATCTTTACATGTAATAGAAGCCTTTTCAAGCTATAGCATCTCTCTCTTTCTCTTACGCATCGTCTGGAGTTTTTGCTTTTGTTCATTATCATCCCTATCATTCTTGCTTTTCAAGGAATTAAATTCTGTAGCTTCTATGTCTGTGGTGGACTCTATGGCCTGCCTTTTGAAGACATTATTGCAACTTAACTTTGTTTTGCTGAAGATCTGGGAAAGTTCCAGTTGGAAGATGGTAATTGAAAAGGTGCAAGGTGAGGATTTTCTATTGTGGTATTTTATTCCTTTTGGTTGGTTTGAGTCATCCAACTGATGCACAAATCTTTTATTTGTTATAACTCCTTTCGCTGTTTTTGGAAATAACTATAAAGGACATTTGACAAGCTGGAGCTGCATCCTTACAATGGCATTTATTTTCTTTCCCTTCTCCTCCCATAACAAAGTATAACTCCTATTGAAGGCAGACTAAGACATAAAAGCATCTTGTAGAGAATCTATGCTCTGTTGACCTTAAGGTCTCTTGGTGAAGTATTTGGTTCTCTTAGAGGGCATCTATGTGTCAGCAGTACAGTGGAGCAGTAACCCAGATAATGATACTACCAGGTATTGCTGATGACCTTTTATGATTGCTATTATTTTTTTTTTTGATATAAATATCTGTAATCTGTTATTCAACACATGCATTATCTCATTGCAAGCATTTAGGTTGTCTGTTTTTGTTTTTGGATGAGTGTTAATTTCAGCTGAAAGCTGTTCTGTAGTGAATAAAAGTGCGAAAAAATGTGGAAATGGTAAGGTGATTTGTGATATGCACTTGCTTTGTTGCAGGCATCTCTAGATTCAACATTTTCATATCCCTGCTCATGTCCTGGAATGACAGTTCTGTGTCATTGATCGAAATTATTACTGCAAATGGATTTGTGTACATAGAGACATACACACACACACACACACACCATAATCTGTTCAGGTTTCTGGCCATTTTAGCTTCTAATTCAAGTTTTTGAGCCCTAAACCTTTGGTGAATGAGGTATTAAGACAATGATGTGAGCCTATTACTAGTGCATGAAAGTCCTTGAAGTTATACTTCCATAGCGTCTACTACTTCTGGTGCTTTACATAAAGTTGCGGGCCTATGTGAGCGGACATTTGCAGTTATATGTATTTTCTGTCTGCCTTTGGTTTATCTTAGATACTTGATTCTTATAGGAAATTATGTTTGATATTGTGAAATGCCTCGTTGACAATAAGAAACATGTGAGGCTGTGCATTGATTACTTGATTCTTGGCTGCTTCCACTCATTTTGATAAAAATGTAATTGCTAACCTCATTTTGTTTTTGTCCAACTCAGTCACATCAGTCTCAGGCATAACAACAGTATCTTTGTCTAGATTCTTGTGTGTTACAGCAGCTTTAATGGATATAATTCTTTCTGCAGATAACCATAGTCTTCTTTCATTTCTTGTTATTGGCTTTTCTGCTCATGCCTCATATTAATTGGCAAATCTATGGAGAAAAAAAATGCACATGTAATTGATGATCAGAAGATGTCAAGAATTTTAAGATACTTACTGAAAATTTTTTTTGGATCATTGTGAAATGCAAACCCAATAATCAAATAATCAAACCAAGAAACATAAAAGCCTCATTATGTGCTACATTAACTTGAGATTACAAAGATACATGCTAAATAAGAATTACAACAAAAATCACATGTATTCTTACTATTGAGAAGACCATAGTTAAGAAGGCATACTTCATGATTGTGTACGGATTGAAAGTTGGGGTTCCCACGAAATTGTGGATGAGTTTGCTGCTTGCGATGATTCATCATCACTTTAGCTCTAGTAGCTGAACAAATCTTTCGAGAAAGGTTTGTCTTCTCTGATGTATAAGCTTGCATTCTACCTAGTAGCAAGAGATGGTCACCTAGTTGAACTCCTGTCACGTCTTCACCAACGCTTTCTATAATCTTGTATCAAAACATTTAAGCAAGGCTCTTCTTTCAGTAATACACAAACAAACCTTGAAACCATTTGGAATTTTTCACCCAAGCTATTTAAGATGCATCTTGAGACTTTAATTCAGAGTTACTAATGGTTTTTTAATTATATATATGTATAATTAGCTTTTCATTTATCCACAAGCGTCAAATTCTCTCACTATTTAAACGACTTCACCTCTCTAAATTTCCACACGCATAAAAAAAGATTGTGATTTTAATTATTTTATTAAAAAAATAGTTGAATTCATAAAATGAAATAAAATAGTTGAAATTGACTTAAAATAAAGATGAGGTGTTATAATATTAGTATATATATATATATATATATATATATATATATGTATGTATATAGATACTTGATTGTCGTCTGGAAATATTAACCTTATAATTGCAAATTATCCGTACCCACGCCTTCTAGTTGTTGGTTGGGTCACTTTCCCAAGAATTAAGAAGACAAGAAGAAGCAGTGTTCTGGGCTTCTCCTTCACCTTGCTTTGTAATTACTCATTTATGAGCCCAGCAGTGCCACTAACCAGCAGAACGAGCAAGGCTCTCCTATGCCACTAAAAGCGTGCATAGACATTGAGCCATCCTAAGCCCTATAGGTCTACTTAACTTCTTGCCTAGGCTTTGAGAGAGTTCAAAAAAATCCAGATTTGCGGGTCCAATAATTCCGCGAGACACTAATATAGTTATTTTTATTTATAGACTTTATTAAAAAAAAAACACGGACAATTTTTGTTTTCAAAATTTTCAATTAGTACACTTCAGTACATCGTTTATAGGCGATTATCAAATAATAAGAGAGATTTTTAATTTGATTTATTTTTAAAAATTAATATAATTTAATATTATATATAAACAAATAAAAATTTTAAATAAAATTTAACTAAACTAAGAAAAAATTTTGAGTTGACATAATAAATTTGTTATATTTATGTAAAAGTGGATAAGTGTAACAAGTAATACTCTTAATTTTTTTTTTTATTTTGCTTTCTTTTGGCAATATTTAATAAGAATAAACTCTCTTTCTCTCGAATCTTATTTGTAACATGATAAATTTTTACAAATTTTTAAATTTTTATTAATTTTATAATTAAATTTTATTTTTAAAAAATTTTAAAATAAATCATAAATTTTTTATTTTTATTACATATAAGTCATTTTAAATATGATTTGATCAAATATTAAATATATAATTTGATTTGATGAAATCTGTATAAAAAAAAACTTAATAAAAATATATTCTAATAATATATTTATAGGTATGTTCTGATAAATTTTTTAATATATATAAAAATAAAAAAAATTTAATAATTTTTAATTTTTTAAAACATATTGACAAAAAATTTAGAGTTATTACCTTTCACAAGTCAAAAAAAAAAAAAAAAAAAATTTAATAAAATATATATCTTAATATATTTTTATAATTTTAGAATATATTTTAGAAACATATCTATAATATTAAAGTATGGATTTAAAAATTTGATTAATTATTATTAATAATAAAAATTCAAATAAAATTAAAATTTAAAATTAATTTAAAAATTATAAAAAATTTAAGATTTTATTATAAAAATTATTAAAAATTTAAAACTTGTTGAATTACCTCCATTTACAATTGTATGCAATTTGCAGGAAGCCTCTCTGTCAACAAAAGCCAATGAAAATTAGTTATATATATATATATATATATACAGAGAATAAATGCAATTACTTGGGACTTCACTGCCTTGCCTGCCTTTCCAAGGGAATTTCTTTTTTTTTTTTTTCATCAGCGTCAAAATTAAAAATCAACGACTGAAAAAGAAAGTGTACCCATGATTCTTTCATTAAAAAAAAAAAAAAAAAAGGTGCATCTTTTTGACTTATAGGAATTTAAGAATTACGATTGCGCAATCTTGTACGGTTTGCCCATTAGTCATCCGTAGAAAGCAATTTTGGAAATTAATTAAGTATATAATGGCGCAGTACACCAGAATCTCCGAAGCCAAGTCCAAAATAGAAATGTAATTTCTGTACCAATACAAAACAGTACTAGATAGCGGTACCTAGATAATATGCAGTCTCATTCTCCAACTGAGGCAAACTTCCTTTCTTGTATGGTAATTTTTGAAAGAGTCCAATTAAGTGGACTCAAAAATAATAAACTAAAATAAATATAAAAATTTTAATATTATATATAAAATAATATTAATATTATATAAAATATTTTATATATAATATAAAAATTATTTGTACCCATTAAAATTCATCACTTTTATATTTATCAAAATTTTTCCTTTTCCGAAACCATGATCTACAATAACCAACTTGTCTCTTCCATTACCCCCCAAAAAAAGACCTGTAAAATCAATTGTCAGAAGGTAAATTACTATCATTCGCTAAAGGGCATATATATATATGGGTAAATAAACATTTCGGGGAGTCAATTTGAAAAATTCTTGTTTATGTCCCCTGTGGTTTGAGCCGAAATTTTAATAGAAAGTGAGAGAACTACTAGCCTTCAACAAGTTAAAGGTAGTTGCCATCTAGGGCTACAAACTTCAAACATTTTTGCATAGGAAGAACCATCATAATGTTATGGGCCATGCTACAAATCACTAACCTTAATAATGTAAACGCCCCACAATTTCAAAGAAATAGGTGACTGTATGGCCATAGCAGCCCTCTTGGCTAAAAAGGTTTTGATTATTCGGTCAAATGATAGCCAGATAATAATACCTAAAGAGAGAAGTAAGTGACCTAAGGCAAAGGGTATCAATTCATAGAACTAGAAAAGCTTAATGGATGTCAACGAATAAATGGGACACATGGGATCTGGATCCAAAACCCCAAAATAACAAGATTGCTGAATGATAGGGGAAAGCAAATATGATGTTTGAGGCCGGGATATTTGAGATTGAAATCGTTTTCGTGCGTGCTGAGGTCAGGTTACCTCTCGACTAGAGGCCGATTGGTGGAAAGCTAACCCTTTTAAGTTTACACACTGTACGTTTGTGCCCATGTCAATTCCAACGTCTTAAATGGCGTATCTCTGTAAGGTCTGCAAGGTCAAGGAGGAGGAAGATGAGGACATTACTGTGCCCAGGAGTAACTTCAGTCTAGACTTTGTTCAAGGACGATCACTTGCAATATTGAATTATCTGTTTGAAAATGAAATGATGCAGGTCCAATCAGAGCATCTTTTTTTAAGCATTTTAGTAACCAATTAAAGCAAAAACGAATAACAAGTTAAAGATGCAAGAAGAAATTAAAGCAGAATTGGAGAACAAGGGAGGATTTTGCAGCTCCCCAATCTTCTAGTGCCTTTAAGTCTGCAAGTATATACTGTTATCAGGTACAGACTGGAAAAACAAAAAAAAAAAAAAGTGGAAAAAAATTACACAAGGATAGAAGCATATTGTAGGATCTGGTAATGGCCGTATATTAACATTTTCCCTCTGCCATTACTGAATGATATTACTTCAAAAAAAGGAAAATTATGGAAGAAAGGCAAATATCAAATATCTTTATTGGCAAATATTAATTAATGTCTCATCCTCTGTAAACTGTGGCTAAGACTCGAGAACGAATGGCGTCTGCAGGAGATCATAAGGAGCCCACAAGGCATCCAAAGGGCAAGGCCGGTTGGCGTCAAGGCGAGCCCATGGCTTCCCTTTGCCGCTCCAATGTAACAGGCTGACAGGACCCGGATGCAAATCCCTGCAAAGCCCTCTATAATTGTCACCGCCGAGCCCATGCTGGTTCCAACTGTGATCGACAGGCGCTATGTTCCCTGCAAAAACAAGCAAGAAAGGCGGCTGCGAGCCGAGCTCGTAGATCCGAATCCTCTTTTGCAACTCCATCCATTCGACGATCTTCTTCGTGTAATCGCCCTGTCTCCATCTTTTCAAATCAATGACCATTACCCCGGTGTTGAAGTAGCATGGATTGCGTCCCGCAAATGTCGAAGAGAGAGAAGGATTAGACCAGAACGTCGGCGTGAAGTAAGATGTGAAGTTGGCACTGCAATACTCGGGTGCAGCCAGGACCGAGTGGTGGCCGAGGGGTGTGGCTGCCAACTCTGCTATGTCATCCACGAGGACTAAGTCCGAGTCTAAGTACACAATCTTGGTCACGCTGTCAGGAAGGAGATTGGCGAGATAGTTGCGGGCGTAGTTGAGAGGAGAGTCGAGGGCGGAGCGGATTGAGGTGGAAATGAGGCCGGAGACGGAGGAGGCGTGGAAGGTATAGATTTGGGATCGGAGGTAAGGGAAGGAGGCGGCGATGGTGGAGTGGAGAGAAGCGGAAGATGGGGTGGAGATGAAATGGAAACGGATGTTTTCCGGACAAGAAGAGTGTTGGAGGATAGAAAGGATGGAAGCCATGGTGCCGCGGAGGTACGATTGGTCTAGAGTCATGGCCACATGGACGGCTTCTTTGGAGTACATGTCGCTGGAGCTAGCGAGTGACGGGCAGGCAGGGGCATTGAAAAACTGCGGCGCTTCTCTGAATTTCACATCACCGTTTGCGGCAGCAGCCGCGGTGGTGATCACATTGGTGGTAGTGAGGAGGAGGAGGAGGAAGAGGTGGCGGTGGAGGTGGAGGGAGAGAAGCGGGTGTGGCGGTGATTTAAGTTCTAGCATTGTGAGTTGGGAAGAGAACGGGTTTAGAAAGGTGAAAGAAAGAAAAGGCCTTTTGGTTAAACAAGCAGCCTGGGATTTTAAATCCAAGCACGTAGTAACGCAGTTTGAAGCAAAGATGCTGGCTTCGTCTACATTTGTTTAATGTTCTTCGGAATCCTTCTCTGTCTTGTTTCTCTTTCTGTCAATGTTTCCAAATACTCAGAGTACCGACTAATATAACCCTCGGTAATATGGTGGCAAATGTAGTAGGTCAACAAGTCATACATGGACAATATTTTATGAACCACCATGTCTTCGAAAACAAAATTTACTAATAAGATGCTTACTAATTAAACATCGCATTTAAGTTTACAAAACTCACTAATATTCAGTAATTAAGAATTTGGATACCCATTTTAGAGATTTCACATTAAATTATGGGAGGAGTAAGAGATTCATCATAAATGAGAAAATTGCCTTGGTGTTACAAGCTTGAGGGGGGAAACACCGCGTTTGCACATGGAAAGGAAGCTCAAATCAGCGCGCAATCATACGAGGCGAGGCGAGGCAAGGCAAGGCAAGGCAATGGCCCCAATAACAACTTTTGAAAAGCAATACTTGACGTTTGTAGAACATATGATTTCATTCATAATCGTCTTGTCGGGGCTCATTTGCTATGTCCCGGGTTTGAAGTTTGTACGGTATTGCCTTCTCTCTCTCTCTCTCTCTCTCTCTCTCGCTGTCACTCTCCCCCGCCAGTTGATCTATCCAAGTCGAGGAAAGCTCCAACTCATCACAATTTCTGGTGGGGAAATTTACTTTAAAGTAAAGAAAAACATACGCAACTTGAAATATAAAAACAAAATGTGATTCACGATGAGGAAATATTGTTGGGGAACAAAAATTATAAAAAAAAAAAAAATGAAAAAAGTTAGGTAGCGTGGCTCTTTTTGAAAATTTTTTAAATAGGTAATGCACTAGAAGAGCAACCTGCTGCAAACGATGAGTTGTACAGAATATAATCGACTGCAACAATTTCTGAATCTTTCAGGTATAAACCAATTTTTCGTATGTTTTATGTTCTCCAACTCACAATTATGGTGCATAAGAAACGCAATGATAGAAAATCATGTGAGCATAAAAGCATAATACCCACAAAGTATTGTACTAGAAAAAGAAAAACAAAACAAAAAAAAAAAAAGCCCACGAAATTAGGAATAGCAACAAAACATACGGGATGTGAAATGGGTCAATACTGAGCCACGAGGCCGAAGCTTTGTGGTGCAACACTGGCACGCTCTACTGCTGCATTTGAAAGTTCTCTAAAGTCACTATTACATTTGCAATTGACACTCACATATCAATGAAATTTGGGTCATCGATGCTAAGGAGTTCTTTTTCGTGGGAGGTCTATATTGGGTTGTGACAAATACATGGGTTTCGTCTTTTTCCTTAATGCAAGATTTTCATTCCAGATTTCTTTTTCTTTTTTTTTTCCCTTTTTTTTTTTTTTGAAAAAACCAATCAATTTTATCAAAAAGATACACAAAAAAAATACTAAATGAAAAAAAAAATTGTATCCCGATAATTAAATTTAAGACCTTTATAATAGATATATGAGAATCAAAGTAAGGTTCCAATGCCAAAAAATTAAATGATTCGTGAGAAGTGCGGGCTTTTCTTGTAGAATCGATTGAGATTGGTAAACCCCATTATAAGAAGTACTTTTTTAAGAATTTTTCCTAATCTTGGGACAGACAAGATGACACCAAATTAAACATAATTAAAAATCTCTCCAAATATACACGGGATTATGACATTTCAAATGAGGGTTTTCTTTTTTTATCCTTTTTTATTGAGGAGTAAGGGTATTAATAGAAAACAAATTGGCAAAATTTCTAATCTGTAAGCGTCATTTTTTCTTTTTTCATGAGAGTGTCCGTTTGAACATTTCCACAATGAATGTCTAAGCTCACCAATGACAATATACCTGCAAGAACACTTCCCCCCCCCCCCCTTTTAAGTCAATACATAACTTAACAATTTTTACTTGCACGCCTTTTTTTTTATTATTATTTTTCCCTCTTCCCGAGTATGAAAGCGCATACCAGAAGTCAATACACATATGACGCAATGCAGCGTTGAAAGATAAAATGATAGTGCTTGCCAATTACTTTATTGCCAGAGTCAGGGTACAACTTCAGTACATCACCGACACTACTAAGCTTAAAAAGAGCGGGGCAAAAAGTCTGCTCCAATGTGCTGGCCGGGGCTGTCTCGCAATTGTCTGTTTGCGAGACAATTTGATAGCAGCGGGACACGCTTAGCGGTGGCTGCCGTGCAGCGAATAAGCGCGTCAAATATATTGGATCTTACGTATACGTAGGGGGAAAGCTTAGAAAAACGAATTTTCGAGGCACCCCACTCCCAGTTTTACTGTTTGCAGTCTTTACATTCGGACGGTAGCATTTTATCTTATCGTCCTTTTAGTACGAACAGTGTCACCTTTTCCATGCAACTGGGCAAAGAATGACAAAACACTGAAGCCTTTTTGATTGAATTTGCTCTTTCTGTATAACTGAGAACGAAAAAGTTAGATTGTCAGGGGAGAGTTAATGGAGCACAGACGGTGCAGTGGATTCATCCTTCCAAAAAAATATTTTTTCTTTTTTTTTTTTTTCAAAAAAAAAACTAATATAAGATATACAATAATTATAACACAATTTAAAATATGTAATAATTATTACACAACGCGTAACAATTATTTATCAAACTTTATATAATTTTTGTTACACATTTTTCTTGATTTTAGTCCCGGTCAAATCCTTACCGACTACGGAATTGGACCCGATTCAGAAATAAGACGAGAATCTGTGTTTTTTCGAGTTATTAATGAGGACATTGGTCCTTATTTCAAAGGGGGGAAAAAAGGTTTAAAACAACACGAGCATCGAACATTGTACAGTACAGTGTGGACCCCATAAATGACCGGTCTACGCCCAACAAACTGGGCTTTCTTGATTACTTCTTTATTCTTCTTCTTCCGCTCTCAACTTCGACCGCTGGTTTATATTTTATGTATTTCTTAAGCATGGTATATAGACTTTTGTGCAGCCTGCCTGACAGAGGCAAAGTTGAATAAGAGACAAAGCATATAAATATGCAATTAATAAGCGTCACACGGCAGAAGCAACGAAAACATGTCATTTTCCTGGCACACCAACTTTGAAAATATCTGATTAAATGCACTAGGTGATTTACCTTCCTTTTTTTTTTTTTTTTTTTAGCATTGGACTTCTTTAAAGTTTCAATTTGAATTGTCAAATGCATATGGCCTCCCGTTTGAATTATACATTTAGTTTGCTAGTAATATTCAAGAGATATGCCACACTAATTCTAACTAATCGGTGACCTCGCATATAGATTGGACGGTATATTACCATTTTATGTAGATTATAGTGTCCACCGTCCTATTCCAATATAATTTTTTTTGGCAATTTTTTCAGCTCTGTGAGCTTTTTGTATTGAAATTTTTATTCTATGATTTCTTTGCAATGCTCATGAATCCTGAAAATGTCTCAGTTATCAAAATTGAAAAATAAAGGTACTTTAAAATATAAATTGAAATCTCATGGAACTAAAACAAAAAAAGAACGACCGAGAAAGAAGTAAACCAAACTGAATACAAATTGGCACTATTGGCCGATGAAAACGAGCTTTCGGGTGGCATGCCTCTGGATTCCCCAAACCCACTTGCCGTCACGTTAAACCAGAGAAAAGCGCTACTCACTCTGTGGAGCCAATTCCGTGACAGCAACGGAAGCTTGCCGTTTTCATCTTTAAAGGATCAATCTGTTTCAAAAGCTAATAGACCAAGACTACATGGATTTTATGAAATTGTTACTGAACCATCAGAGGCTATCCGTGCAATGCAACTTGGGATTGTTTGATTCGGCAGGTGGGCAAAGGTAATTAAATCCACATTGCTGATCAGGACCACAAGCCTATGGTGATCGGGCAAGGAGACCATAAAGGTGGTCCTGAACTCGATCACAACCCAGGAAAAGCCATTTTCAAACCAAAGAAAAGACGGGTAAATTTGGAACCCAAACCAGAAACCTTAACAACCCTATTGCCCATCAAATTTAGCCTGAGCAATTAAACTCTTAATTCCAACAATCAAGAGTCAACTCAAATTCTGATGCCCACGAACAAGAAAAATATTTTAGCCGGAGGTAAGAAGGTCTTCAGAGAAACTCAAGTTATGCTTCACCCTTACTTCCTAATCCGACCAAAACTTTTGCTTCATTCTCACAAGTTCTCTCTTAATCTTACCAAGTCGAGGAAGATAAGTGCAAGAGAAAGTAATGAGAGGCCACATAACAAGAACAATGCTCCGAGAAGAAAATGCTTCTTTGAAGAGTAACATAAGTGCTTTCCCATTACAAATCCAATAATTTGCATTTACTTCTTTTCTGAGTTTCTAATAACCAAGATTCAATCTTTGCCTAAAACACTCAACGAAAAAAATTCTCAAATACATCAAACATACAAATTCAAGATTTTCCTGAAATATAATTAGCCTAAGTTTAAGCCCTTTTTTTTTGCCTTAAGCCACTCTTGAAGATCGTAGGGCAACAATATCAATGAGCAAGAGACTGAAGATCATATGAAGGAAATGATTTAGAGTCACAACACTGTTATTTTGGATATCAAAGACTGCAGCCAGTATGAGAATAACAAAAATCCACCAAAGCTGTATTATTTTCTACAGTCCAACAAAGTATCATATGTACAAACACAGACACTGAAAGCCCAGACTAACCACTTGTGCGGTTGAAATATAGGTGGCCTGTGTTTGAATTACCACCAAAGCAATGCCAGGACCACCAGGAAGCCAATCAATAGGAGAAGATTCTTCAGAATGTTGTCAGTATCGACTTGCTGGCCCCTACTTGTTGGCTGGGGATGCCCATGTGCAATGCCACCATGGAATGCATGCACACCATAAGGAAAACCAGACGTTGTACCATACACAGTTGCATCGGGGAACCCATGAAATTGTGTGTTAAACAAGTATGGAAAAATAGATAAGCCGCCAAATGCAGTTGTCAATGTAAAGTTACCAATTCTTGCAGTTGCCATGGGTACAAAACCCCCCATCATCCCAAACCCATAATTGGGGGCATTATTTGCTTGAGGGGTTGGGGCAGTTTCAGGTCTTTGCCCCGCAGGGCGACTAGGAATCTCCATGCCAGGATAAGATTTGAATCGAGGGTCAGTCTGCCTTTTGCCTCTACCATACAGAGGAACTAACTTCTCCTCTTGTATGAGAGATTTACAAACTGGACACTCATGCGAGTGTGAGTGATGGTTTAACCATCTGTACAGGCAAGGCCAACAGTAGAGATGACCACATAGTGTTACAATAGGATCTTGAGCCAATTCAAAGCAAATATTGCATTCAAAATCACCAGCATCATTGGCACTATTGACCGAGTAAGACGAGCTTTCAGGTGGCATGCCTCTAGACTCCCCAAACCCACTTGCCATGACTTTAAATCAATTGCCAAAAGCCCTGCTATCTCGCAAAATAAAGTCTTTTCAATAAACATCGCATGTGTTGGGTTCTGAAAAAGCTAAAAATTACCAATTCCCCTTAAAACCAAAGGCACAACCAATCTTGAATCTACATATTGTCACCAATTGGATTGTATCACACAGCAGGGAAATCATTAAAACAAAAAAACAAAACCAACCCTGCTCTCCTCGTATCAATAACTCGCATATAAGGACTCAAATGACACCAAATACCATTTAAATAATCTTCAAAACTGCAAAATTGAGCATCTTAAAATCCTCCAAACAAAATTTAAAAAAAGACTTAGGTACAAGGTAAAAAAGGAGAAGTCAACACCAATCCAAATCCAGAAAAGTACATCAGAAAAGCAATTACTCTCTGATCTTAACAACAACAATAAAATCTTAATTCTAAATTTAATTAGATGTCTATCACATTGAATCTTTCATACACACATTTAAACATTCGTTCTACCATGAACTAAATTCCACATGAGATACAGACAAATGAATAAGCATCCATTATCCACAGACCGAAAAAATAAACATGAATGAGGGGATCAATCAAAGGATGAACCTGAGCAAGAAGAATCTTGTTCTTCTCTCGTACCTTAGGACTCGAAGGAGAACTTCGTCGGAAACAAGACAACTTTGTAGGAGCTGTCAGGCCGCGGACTGCCGAAACCTACTTCTAGATGATTCGCGAGAATACCAGGCTCCATCCAAAACGACGCTTCCACTCGTCGTGGCCTCGCCTTTCCCGCTTGTAGTTACTTTTAAGCCATCGTTAGCCCAAGGTTTTGTACACTGATTGGACATGAAGTAGGAACCCACTGGGCCTTTCTAGTAAATATAGTTAATTTTTTTCGACTGGACTGGACCCGGAACGGTCATTGACAAATGGACCCAGATCCCTAAGCCCAATGGCCCAGCTCCGACAGACCATATAATAGGGACTAATGGGAAATGGCCCAAAGTCAAGGACCGACCAATCAACCGTGGCCACAAGATACCAGATTAAGGAATTCCCGGGCATCCTTGTTTGGAAGATTTTCATCGACTTGCAACCACATTTGAATTTTAAATAATCTTATAACATTTATTTTAATTTCTTTATTGCATTTAATTAAATATTATTTAATTTTTCCTTCATAAGTTCAATTTAAAAAATTTAAAAATTCTCTTTAACAAAATTATGAATTTTTTTTTTAAATATATTACTTGGTATATGTTAATAGTCATTGAGGGTGACTTAGGAGAAGATGCTTCTTCTTCTTCTCTTTTTTTTTTTTTGTTATATATATATATATATAAGGCATACAATTCAATTTCTAGGAGAAATCAATTGTAACTCTTAAGCAAATTGAAATAGTTTATATAAGTATTATCTCAAAAAAGAAATACTTTCTATAAGTGAAAAAAGCATAATTTTAACTAAAATTTCGTTAACATGAAAATCAAATTAATTAGCATGGATATTGGACAAAAATCAGATTCCACGTTGACTCTTGACGGATCTTACTTTTCCGCTTTGTCGGTAATTGGACTTGCTCAAAGCCGGCGGGCGAGAGAACATTCAACATGCAAACTGCTTTCTAATCCAGACTTTTTTTTTTTTTTTTTAACCAGTGGAGTAGTATGAGTAGACTCCCACCAAGTCATTTTGCAAAGAAGAAGCATCATGAGCTTTCCAAAAACAGAACAAAAGTTCAAATTTTTTTCCTTTTTGTTTTTTGGAAGTTGCTAACATCATAAACCGACCCGACGTCAATTAACGTTGGGACGCACAATCCATGGTCGACTGGGTAAGCTAAACCGCAAATTATTTTATGAGCACCAGCTTCTTAAACAAAAGAAAAGTGAACAACAACAAACGGAGAAGGTGAGATCACAAGGGATTTTAATAATCAATTACCATATGCAAATAAGCTGATCATCCTGCACACCTATTTTATCCTTTTTCTTTTTGATTTTAGTTCAAATAAAATAAAACAAGAAGTTCTCTGGCTTACTCTTTCTGCTATCTCCTACTTTTTCCTGCTATTTCATTGTTGCAAAATGATAGAACGGTGTATTTATTCTCACGAAGCCCCCACCAGTGTACCATTGGCTAATCAGCGTCCGGAATTTAAATGAAGGTCCTGGACCTATGACCCTACCTTTGTATAATGGAAAACGAAACGCAAGAAAAGTCAAATTTGGATTGAAGCGAAAAGATCGAGAAAATTCCCAAAAAATAGATGGTTTGGTTTACGGTTTGAATGGTTTTTTTTTTACTATAAAATGGCAAAAGTTATAATTTGATCTCCAAAATTTGTTCAAATTTGTGTTTGATTTATAAATTTTATCTAAATTTAAAATTTAGTCGATATAACTAAAATTTTGTATATAATCAAGACTTTAAATGAATCCTTTTTGTTAATAATATTTAAAATTTTTAATTAATAAAATTAATTTTTAATTAAAATATATTGTATGTAATTATTTTTATTTTTTTAATTATTTCAATCGTTGAGCGGATGAATTAATAATTTTAAATTTTATGAAAATTTTTTATTTGATAATTAGTTTAGTCTTGACAAAATGGACTGCCCACTACTTAGAAAGCATATTCGTTTCCTCATGGATGATGATGGCTATTGACTAGCGAGGCATAAGAAATAAGTTTACAAATATTTTTTATCTTGATGAATGATCAAACCAAGCTTCTTCTCTTTTTGTGGTTATTTGGCCTTTGTCATAGCAATAGGTAAGCAAAACTCTTTTTTTTTTTTGACGTAAAAAAGATAAAGAAAGATATTCATGATTAAGCAATCTGTCATATTCTTTACAGCTTTGATGTCCTCTATTCTGTCGTTAGATGCCACTTTTAAATTTCAAATTAGAAATTGTGATGCTAAGAATGAATGGTTACATACACACATAATTTTATAATTATAAATAAATATAAAATAATTTAATATTATGATAATAATATATTATACAATATATTATGTATATTATATAAAATATTATATATATATATATGCATATATAATATAAATTAATGTATATATATTATAAAATTATTTTATGTTTATTCGTGTTTAAAAAATTTTGTACCCGTAAAATATTCCTCTTCAAAATAAAGTGGAAGGAAGCTCCACCACATAAATAAATGAATGCATTTAACTTGCTTGATTTGACATTCTACTGTAAATAAATAAAATTTATTAAATTCAATTTAAACATCGACCATTTGTTCCGACATTGGATCAATGGTCGAGTAGCCATAATTTCTATGTTAGACTGTTAGGTGAGATTCACGTTAGTATCTCACGGTGGCCCATTAACTCAGTATATTGGTCGAATTCTAATGAGAAAATTAAAGTTGAAGATTGCTAAAAATGCAGAAAAACGTGGAGTTCATAGGTTTTCTTTTTTTAAAAAAAAAATATTTTTATTTTTAATCGATTCTTATTATTATTTCTCTATCATATTTATTGGGATCGTCATTATCATTATTTTTTTTTGGGTTTGTTAGGCAGGCAATTTATGGGTGTCTGTGCACGTGTGATAATTATCGCCCATAACATTTCACACGTGTGATCATCCATATTTAACCACGTAGCCAGAAAACCGTGAATCTCCAAACCTACATGCCCTCCACGTCCACCATCAATCCTTTTGCACGTCCACTTTAAGCTGCCAAACAAAAACCCTTTCCCTGCGGAGCAAAGCTAAAAAAGACACGAAGACAGACTTGGCATGACTAAACTACTACCAGAACCACCACGAAAAGGGCGGCGGTCCTCCTCCTCCTATCCAAAGCCCAACCTCTGCCGATCAATCCTCCGGTGATGACGGCCGCGTTCGCCCAAACCCTTATCTACTGCCTCTCCCAGCATCCTTCCATCGTCACTTTCAGGTGGAGCCACGCCCAATCATGGGGCTCCACCTGGTCCTTCCTCTTCGCCTCCATAGCCTTCTACCTCGCCATCTCTTCATTCGTCCATCTCCTACTAGCGATTCTCGTCCGACGTGGCCGTCCTGTCCCTCTGGGTCCCATCCCCGCCGTCCACAGCCTCTTCATGGCCTTAATCTCTGCCACCATTTTCGCCGGCATACTTCTATCCACGGCGGCAGAGATCCGTGAAACTCGCTGGTTCTGGCGCCGTTCCAAGACCCCATTTCAATGGCTCCTCTGTTTCCCCTTAGGAACTCGCCCGTCGGGCCGGGTCTTCTTCTGGTCGTACATGTACTATCTCTCCCGGTTCCTCCACATGTGGCGGACTTTATTTACGATTTTCGGGCAAAGAAAGCTGGCCTATTTCCAGCTCTTCAACAACTCAATCTTAACCTTCGTGGCTTTCTTGTGGCTCGAATTTTCCCAATCTTTCCAAGTTTTAGCAATCGTCCTGGCAACGATGGTGTACTCCGTGGTCTACGGGTACAGGTTTTGGACCGCAATTGGCTTGCCAAGCGCGTGCTTCCCATTCGTCGTGAGTTGCCAGATTGTCCTGTTGGGTTGCAACCTCGCATGCCATTTCGGCGTGCTCCTGTTACACTTCATGAAAGGTGGGTGCAACGGAATTGGCGCGTGGGTTTTCAACTCTGTGCTTAATGGAGCTATTTTGTTGCTGTTCCTCAATTTTTATGTGAAGAGGCATTTGGTGAAGAGGAAGCATGGAACTGGAAGTGCATCAATGGTGGTGGAAGCAGATCAGGTGGATAAAGCTGAAGAAGAGGAAAAATGCATTTGAAAGGTTGTTTCTAGTGCTTAATTGTAATTAAGGGGGCAAATAATGGGAAAGTACACTCTTTTTTTGGTTGTATTAAAGAAGCGTAAGTATGATAAATATTGGTTAATCAGAGGATATCACATAGAACAGCCGCGTTTTCTAGGTAAAAGCTCATTGTTTTCTTAGGTTTATTAGCGCTCTGTTAAAAATTGTTTGTACTCTGTTAATAGAATAATTAAGTATGTGGCAGGAATGATCCTCTTGATAACTGTTATATTTAATCTTGATGAATCACCTGTCAGCTTCATGGCAAATGTGAAACGAGTGATGCACAATAGTTTAATGAACCTGTTATGTCCGATGGATGCCACCACTGCTTAATTACTATTTCAACTTTGTAATTGGGCATCCATAGATATTCCTTTGTTCTTTGCACACAGGCAAATTCAATAGACTTATTTTATGCAAACAAAATCGGTGAATTATTATGGGCCTCCATCTCTGTAGCATGTGAACGTGGAAATTTTGCAGGGTTGCTGTTGACGGGCCAAGCCGACTAATGAGGATATGTTATTGCATATACAGGATTAATGTCAGTGAGAAGAATATCCAGTTTTCCAAGCTTAAGGCATCAACAGGGAGTATCTCCCTCCACGTAGTTAATCATACGTGGTCAAATAGACGGGACAAAAAACTGACAACGAGATGCGGTGTGACTTTAATTGCCCGACATTTTTCCGAGTATCGGAGATGGCAGTCCTGCCATTACAATTTCCTGTGTTTTTTCCACGAAATGCCCTAAATTTTGAGCATGTGATCGTACCTTAGTACTTGGCAAGAAAAAATTGTGACTGATTGGCTATATAGTTACAGTTGGTTCATAAAAATTATAGTTATTTAATTATTAAATAATGATGATGAAGTTTGTTCACGAATAGTCAAGGAAGTAACACCAGCTTGCGACGAATGAACGGAGAATGATCGAAAAGAGTGAAAGACTAATGAAGACATCAAATTAGACTATACTGTATTTATGACATGAAAAATATGTTCCAATTAAAGGTGGGAAATTCGGAAGAATGGTGGTCCATACAGGGGTCAACGATGGAGAATAAACCCAGGCTTTTTACCACACATTGACATAGTCGTCTACCACTCTTATGTTTCTTTTGTGAATTCTAACATTCGCTGTTTTACGGAACCGTAATCACTTGTTTCCTTCCCATTCTGATAATATGTTTAGGGAGCAATTCCTTTTTATTTCTCTCCAACATTCAACTTTTAATATAAACTTCAACTTTTCAATGTTATGTTTTTTAATTATTAATTTTATATCAGGAGTTACACAATCCAGTTGTCCGGCTTGCCTTTAATTTACGATATTGTGATCAGTCCAGTAGCTGTTTTGATTGCTTTCCCTCCCTCAACTACAACGACAACAGCAGATCATTGGGTACTCGGTTTTATCCCAATCACAAGCGAAAAAGATGGGGAGAGAGAGAGAGTGAGACGAGGATGCTGCCTTGGCAAATAGTCGGTGCAGTTTAGGCTCACACGGTTGAAAATGTACACAACTACAACCCAACGAGTTCACATTTTGGTCTGGTGTGAAAAACTCCATATGCTGTAGCCCACACGGCGGTCCATTTGACGCTTCAATGTGTTCACAACAAGTAGCTTGTTAATGGTTTGAAGATTGTCCGGGAGCCGACATCTTGTGGGCCACTTCTAGCAACAAAAAAGCCCCACTATCCCTGCAATACTGCAACCGAAAACCCAAAAATAAATCTGATAAAAAAAAAAAAACAAATTAAATTGTAATGCAGTGACTCAATGACGCAGCTTCCTCTCTTGTAGGCTAAAAACTTGGTGATTTTTTATTTTTTGGTTTCTTTCCGTTTAGAACATATAAAATCTTTATCAAAATATAACATTTTTATTTATTAAGTTTATCACAGTCATGATGACAGATTAAATTCACCTGGGAATTTTAGACATTTTTCAATTCGGTTCAAAATATCAAAGTAATACAGAGGCCCCAAAAAGATGTTGAAACCCATGCAGGTAAAATTTACCATCGTGGATAAATTTTTTTAACAGACTCTTCTCCTAAAACTTAGGATGGTGTCGGTGGCACTGGCGGTGGCCACCCCGCCTTGTTGGGGAGACAAAAATCGTGGGAAGATGAGCTAAACTCAAAGCCCGGAGAAAAAGGGGTAGCACAAACAAGTGTCAACACGGTGTTTATCTGCCAAACGACAAAAGTGCTATCCTAGATATACTTGGGGCAGTTGAATATGAGGGTCGGATTCAGAAAATGAAATGGGTGCTGAACTGACCCCAACTTCCTAGAGGTTTCTGGCTAGATAGGCGGCTGCCTTACGGAATATCATGTAGCGTGTGAACTGTGGACCGAGCCATGCGATGAAAAATCCCCGAAGACTAATGCTAAAAAGACAATTGGAATGGGTAAGGACCACACCTGCTGTCCAATAAATCCTTCCCTATATTTAACCCTCAGCCACAAGCTTGTTCGGGGAAGCTACTTTTATTATCAGCAGCCACTTTAGCCGAACCACCAGGTAGGTTCCTTGATTTCCGCGTTTCCAAAGGAACAGCTTTTACTTTTGCTGAATTGTTTGGCTAATCGTATGCAGCCGTTTTTTTCTCTTTTTTCAACCTCCTGCTTTTATTGGTGGGGTCCCTGATTACGATTAAGTTTCCCTGTATTGATGCCTTTGGTTTGTTTAATTTTATTGTTGCTGGCTTGTTGGAACGCACGTCTTGAAGTTAATTTTTTGTAATCGGCGTAAAAAATGGGTTGTTTTAAAGCTTTTTTGGTAATGGAATGCGAATGCACAAGCACCTTGTTTGGTCATATACGTTTCGACCTTTATGTCTCACAAAACTCATGTACAACGCTAACTTTATGTGCCAGGTCAGGTGGGTGGCACAAAATGGTAGACAAAATGATATGATCATCTACTTTGAGAGAACCAAAAAACGACGCTGTGACTTAAAATGTCACTCAACGAAACTCCACCGCGTAATTGAACAACAAATGCTTTTCCCAAAAGTCTTTTGTTTGAATACCAATTGGAGCGTCTGTGCATATTCTGCACTGAACCGTCAACATGGGTGTTTACTTGGCGTCGTTGCTTTGCTTTCATCATCATGTCATGTTTCAATTTTAAGGATTGCCATTGGCAAACAAAATAAACCAGATTTTTTAGTTGCTTTTATTAAACAATCGTTTCAGTTCATCCCTGTATTAAACAATCGTTTCAGTTCATCCCTGTACACATTGCGCTTGTTGACACAGCACGCACAGAAATTGTTTCTAGTTGTTATTTAAGAATGGTCTGTTTTCTTGCCCAGGGGTCCTCAATTAGTGATTTTAAAATGATACCCTCGTCTCTATTTGATGAAATGTACGTAACCCAAAAAATCTGAAATGATTTGGAAATTAATTTCAACTTTTAATCTATTTGTTTTGGTAGACTGAGAGACCCTTTTGCCCACTCTCAGTGATGTATGAAACATAATAATTCTTTGTTATCCCATTAATTTCCTCTTTCCTCATGGATGCCCATTTTAGGGGTTCAAAATCCTTATTATTTTGACGTCCCATAAAAAAAATATATATATTACAATAATTTTAGAAAAAAAAAATTTAATTGATGCGAAATTTGTTTAAACAAATGTAGATAATTATATGTTAGAACTATGTATCATAAATATATATATATATATATATATACCATGTCAGCAGCATTACCGACAGCCGCGCCGTACCTAACAAAGCTACATTCTAGATTCCGCATTTTTGAGGCTATCCTAAACTCTAACGTAACAAGGGAAGGGAAATTGGTTACGTAATTGCAATTATTTTTCCTAAAATGTTCGGTTAACGTATTAATGATTTAGTGTATTTTTTCAACTCCGTCAAACGAAGTAAATGCAGGCGGTGGCTGCTCCGAATACGGGTAAAAAATATCCCGAAGCTCCCTGTACCTCTCCACATTAAAATTGTGGAGTTTTATGAGTTGCCTCCGTTTGTCACCGAACCTGCTCTGATAGAACCCTTCAAAAGACGGCTCTTTTGACGTCCTGAGGAAGAAGGCGTAGCCGGCCATGAAGTACATAGAAGTAGCGTAAAAGCAAATGGGCTCCATGACATCCCATGAAAGTTCCCAGAAAGTTAGCCTCATGAACCCGGCAGTTTGGACCACCAAGAATCCTAGACCGCTCCACAGCTCCCTCTGCACCATGGCCCTGGCTTTTCGGTCGATTTCAGCTTTCTGCCTCTCCATTTCTTCTAGCTCCCTTTTTCTTGGATCATTTGAATTAATTGCTCGTAATGGAATTAGACCTCCAATCGCTCTCACCACCTGTAATAGACACAATCAAAGAAAAAAAAAAAAAACAAATGTTTGGGTAAAATACAACTCTACAAATTGTATGGTTTACATGAATTGGTGCATGAACGTTTCTCTTTCCAGCTCCAATTCCCTTGTATTATATCAATTAACATCCATGTATCTCCTTTCTCAATACCCAGTTAAGATAATCATTTTCTTTAATAAATTTTTTGATTTTTATCCGTTTATTAGTAATAAAATTTTTAAAACGTAAAACAAGTAAATAAGGTTCTGAGAGGGCAGCAAGGCATTATGGGTACACTAAAATTCCCCATAACCCTAAGACCATGTAAGTGACAATAAATCTTGTCACTGTAGAAACTGAGGGCTTTTTTGTCCTTTAGATCTGGCGAAACAACAAAGTTTCATTCTCCTGTCGAAAAAGAAAACACACAAAGTAGTCATAAAAAAGTTATCAGTTTTCGGCATACCCATATGTTAAAAGTATTCGATACAAAAAAAAATTAAAAATTAAAAATTAAAAGAAAACTTTTAATTTATCTGGTGAAATTAAAAATTTTAACTCTCAGAGGACCATGAATGCTCGTGTTAACCTGTACAAGAAATTAAATAAGAAAATGCATATGCATATATCTATATATATATATATAAAATAATTAATCATTAGAAAGTAGAAAAAGAGTGAAATGAAAAGGTTTTAATTTTCACCTGTTCTGGTTTGAGATACACGACGTTTCCCAGGACGATTACAGTGCCAGACTCGTCGAGCGTTTTCGCGATCGGAACAGCTTTTTCCGGATCCGAACAGATTTCTCCGCAGATCTGAACAAACTCCGTGTAGGTTATCCAACTTTTCTCCATCCCTCGCAGCCTCGATTTCACCATCTCCAACTGCGCCACCAGTAACAACTTCCTCGCATCCTTCACCGTCAATCCTTCCTTCTCCAGGGGTCTCTCGGCGGGCGATCTCTCCACCTTCAGGATCGGCGGCGGACAGAGACCCTCCAATCGGATCCGATCCCTTGCAAACTCGAAGGCTTTGAGCTTCTCCACCAGATTTCCCCCGATTTGCGTTGGCCGGAAGTCTCCACGGGCAGACGGCTGGAAAACGGCTCTCTTGTGGAACAATCGCCGGAATATGCCTTTGTCTCCAGGATCCGGGGCCATGTTGGCCTGGCTTGGGTTCCTGGGCCTCCGGCTCTGGACCGACGGCAAGGAAATGCGACAGTTCGTGAGAGATTGATTTGAGATTTTGGAGATTTTGAAGAGACGCTCCGCTAGCGTTTTCTTAAAAGCCGTCATGTTGAATGAAAATCAAGAATTAAAAACAGAAAAACAAAGAAACAAAGCTTTTGGAGTTCGATTAAAGTGGCCTCGCTATTTGCATGGGAACAGAACAGCTGTTTGGGGACGGTGGTCTATATAGGTGTCCCAAGGAAGAGGAAGACAACGAGAAAACAAAAATACCACGATATTTTGTTCTGACATGACGACGATATATTGTCACTGCCTGAAATTTTGGTTCATGGGAGGAAAGTATAATGCAACTTCCTTAACACCGTACACGTGTCTGGCTAAGGTTTGGTACTACACCATCACCGGCCCCGTCTTGTGAATTTGAAAGATTATGGACAAATTTGACCGCTGGATTATTTTGGACCCGATCATACCAAACAAGTGCCATGTTGATATAAAGGTTTTAAAAATATAACTAATTATTAAATTTAAAAATTAAATTAATACTTAATATTAAATATATAATAATTTTTAATATTTATACATTATATAAAAAATATTAATAAATAAAATATAATTATTATATATATATATAATATTATAATATTTAAATAATTTAATTATATATATTTATAATTTATATATAATAAAATTTAAAAAATAAATATATTATATAAATATATTTTTTTAATTTTTATAATTTATAATTTTAAAAAATATAAATAATATAACTTTTTAATTAAGATATAAAAAATTATATTCTTAAATTTTATAAATTTTTAAAATTAATAAAATAAAAAATTATAATTAATTTTATTAATTTATAATTTAATCGTTAAATTTATTAGTTAGTTATTAATTTTTAAAATTAATATTTTTTTAATAAATTTAATTAAAATATAATTTAATTTTTAAAATTTTAATTAATATATAGAATATATAAATAATTAATAATACATATATCATTAGTTATTATACACAAACTTTTCTTTTTTTATAGCTGTTCGCATACCTTTTTCAGGTCTTGTACGCATTGTATTTTACCTATTTATAAAAAAGAAAACATCACGTCACTACCTCGATCCCAGATTATCCTTATAACATTTTCCATTTTCAAAACATAAAAATGAATTTAAAGAACCAACTTATCAGATATTGTTGAGCTTTTGGCATCAAGCATCTTTAAGAAATTATTCCAATCCTCTATCTTCAACTAACCATGAGTCATGACACATTAGAGATATTTAAAGAATGATATTATATACCGAAATAGGGGAGATTAATTAATGGGTACATCACAGTGATGGGATTGATTGTAGGATCCGTTGCCATTGTAGTGAAGCTGGCCCAATTGCGATTGCTCCAGAAACGTCAAAACTCGAACGCACTGCCCCAGATGGCCCCAAGCGGTGCGGAATAATATTAATATTAGCGCTTTTTGGTGCCCCTTTTCAGGAGTCCAATTTTTAGACCTGAAATTTCGGTTTTATATACATATATATATATATATGCGTGCCTAGAGAGAGATATGAAGCTTCATTTCCTCTAACCAAAAAAAAAAAAAAAAGAAAAGGGCTTCTCTTGTTACTGTATAGCATATATTCTTAGAAATTATTACACGCATTGCCATGACGTGAGGGGATAGAACTCAAGACTCTTGCTTATGCCGCGGGCTTTATCCAACGCGTGCAGTTTTTCACAAGTTAATTCAAGTCAATGTCTGCTCAGCTTTTGGTCCGCATGACCTGGCTATCAGTCAGTGACGATCTGTTAATTCAAGTCAATTGGGAATTGGATCGCGTTCACCTAAGGAGTCTCCCCTGTTGTTGATGGACTATGCTTTACAATTATAAGGGCGAGCATCCATTAATCATGATGGGGATTTTGAAGTCCCTAAAGTTGGGGTGGGTGTTTCAAGTAAGCCTGCCTGCCTTGTTTGAGTACTGCATGTCATTATCCGGACATGTAATACTTTGTTTTTTCTGCAATATAAACGACGTTGAGATGAAGATGCAGAATCCACATAGCCACCAACACATCGGCAAATAGAAGTACTTGGAGCCTATGTTTATCCTCCAGGGTTTCTACAGCGACGTGGCACGCCACAGCTGAAAGGGATCCCCTTAGTTTCTTTTTTCTTAGGGAGGAAAAGTATATACTCATGCAACCTCCGTCAATTATCTAATGCAAGCCAATGCTGATCAATTCAGTTTTAATGGTAGGCGGGCAGGGCAAGTGGGTTACGAGATTGAATCACTGAATCCCATGAACTAACGTAGAATGCTTCTTTGAGAGGATTTTAGATCAATTGGAAAATGAGGATGTGTTGTGGATACACTTTCAAGATAGCCATCAAAGATTATAAATTAGCACTTGCCGTCAAAGAAATGGCCACGGACCAATTCAAACCATTCATCTTCTTTTTCTCAGCTACGAGCCACCATTGCAAGTCGCACAACAACGACCTTTCATCAAATTAACAATCAAACGAATTAATGCCTTAATTAAATCAATAAGACAAGTAACTACTTCAGGCTTAGGCCTTCATCAATTTCAACAGCCCAATTACTCAGGAAATTCTTAAGAAGGCATAGGAAATGTCTATTTGCAAAACAAGGCTAGAAACTCTGCCACAAAAGAACCTTGCAACCAAACTTCTAGACACGAAAATTAGGGGGAAAAATTGAAACAAATTTCTTCATACAACAATCAATATGATGCAGGGTATGAACTGGTAGCTTGTTCTCATGAAATAATCAGAGATGTAGAATCCTGAAACCCACACCACACTGATCCAACGGTGCTTAATCCACCAGTTATATAGTGACACTCAACCACTTTCATACCCTCCTTAGTTGCAGGCTCATGATACCACCAACACCACACTGATCCATGCATCAGCTAACAAGCCAATTAGAGATGCTCGGTATGTGAAACTAAAGTACTGCAGCACACAATATGACTCAGAGAATTGAAGCAGCAAAGTACCCCTTTAACACATTTGCTATGGCCTCCAATGCTGTCATTGTATCAGAAAAGAGCATGGACAATTCCGTGAAAGACAATTAGAGATCAGAGTTTCATGCATTTGATGGAAACACTATGGTTGGGCATGAATATACGAAAGCTCAGCTGAATTCAAGAGGAAACCACGGAACTGCTGCTGATAGTCCCAGCCACTTCCCAGTGCATGATCACAACATTTCAATGGAACTGAGAACAATCAGAATCTCAAACCCTTCATCAAAATTTTCAACTTATTTCTCTCAAGTGTATGGATGAAAATTTAGACACCAAACCCTTCATCAGGCAGGGAGATTCACACAAATGAAAAGTTAAGTTATCAATCACCCGGCAAATAGAAGATCACAAATATTGTCATCCACAGATACTCTAATCTGATTATGACCATTGGTCAGGAGGCTCTTCTTCTCCTTCCTGAAGGTTTCTGTTTCACTAACCCTGCCAGTTTTTTCAAGACCAGACAATAGAACATTGTATGTCCCTAAAGAAAGGTGAATGCCATTCTTTTTCATGGTTCTGTAAACTCTAAGTGCTTTTTCTGCACTACCAGCAGAGAAATGCATGCCAATTAAAGCAGTGTAAGTAGAAGTGCACTTGTTGTCATCTGGCAATAAATTGAAAATTTTTCTAGCACAAGTAGGCCTTCTAGCCTTCCCAAGTCTATAAATTAGAAGTGCAGCTAGATATATTCCAAGAGAATGCCCAGCCCTAATCATTTCCTTAACAATCTCCACAACTTTTAGAAATGTGTTTGACCTTATAAGAATGCCAACTAATGCAAGATATGCTGTTCTCTCAAGGTCTACACCTGCTTTCATGCTGTATTCAAAGGCTATTAAAGCACCATCAGGTCTACAGCGATCACAGTTAACTTCAACAATGGCTGAGACAATCCAAGGGTTTAACATTATTTTTTTATCTAGTATTCCTGCAAGAAACTGGTCAACAGCAAGAAGATTTTGCTTTTTCAAGAGAAACAGCACAAGTCCTTTATCCAAAGGAAAATCATTATCAGTGGTCATAAACACAGAGGCATCCTCATAGCTGACAGATTCAGTAGCACAGTGAGGATTAACTTGCCTGATCAGGGTATCACTCTCACCAGCAACTTTTAGAGCTTGGAGAGCTTCTAGAAACACAGGGTATCGAAGAACAAGACCATTGGCTTTCATGTAATGAAGAATTTGGATCATTGCTTTTATCTCATGTGCTTTAGAACATCTCTCAACCAAAATATTGCATGCAGCTTTATCAGGTTGTACCCCTTCTTCTTGCATTTTGGTGAAAATCTGAACGGCTTCTTGGCATTTGCCTAGACGTTACCTCAAATAAAAAGAGAATGTCACAAAAGTGCAATAATCAAAACCAACAGCATTAATGTGAAATAAAAAATATACATGCAGCAGTACACAAGGTTTAAAAGGTCAAAGCAGCAAAAGCAAGAAGCAAATCAAGTTTTTGAGATAGGGACATTTCTGAAACTATAGCAAGTCCCAAAAGTTTCCTTGTAGGAAGCAAGATGTTGATCATCAGACCCTAAGCTAGACCAGCTCTCCTCCTTTCCCTTGAAGTTAAATTGAATGTTGCAAGTCAGCACTACAGTCTCATTATTTCTTTCTGTCTCTCTCTCTCTCGCTCCATCCTACACACCCATAGCATTGCTGAGACTTGTGCCACCACTCCATCTCTCATACAGTACATACTGCTTACATTAATAGCTATCAATTGCATTTGCAATAGCTTCAAAATGGTCAAGATTGAATTTCATGTTAAAAATCTGAGCACAAAATGTTAACTAGCAGAACGCCTCCCCTATTCAGACGGAAGTCCAAACTTACACCATAATGTATCACATCCATCAACACACCATTTAACCCATAAGGTAACTGAAGGTAAGTGACATCAGTTGATCAGTAACTTCAAATTTGCTCATACTGCGTCACAGATTATTCGGAGGACAAAATTAGCACATGATTGCTTTTCATCAATTACCATATTCTATTTATAATCATAAATTCATCATACCCACAGGGCCATGCCAGAGTCAATAAGACAATATAACGAACAGCACTAATGCGAGGCAAGGCAAGTTTTGAATTACCATCAATAATAAGATACTCCATCAAGACAGTATAGGTGTGGCAATTTGGAGAAATCCCAGATTCAATCATCTCTTTGTACACATCAGTTGCCTCCTTAACCTTCTTGTTATCAAGCAGAATCTTCATATAAGCCGTGTAAGAAACAACAGTAGGATAACAACCATTCTCTTTCATTTCCTCCCAAATCCTTATCGCCCCATCAACATCACCAGAGTTCGAAACCCAGTGTAGAACCGAAGTGTAAGTAACCACGTCTATCTTAATCCCGTTCTCTTGCATTTGCTGGAAAACGTGTCTCATCGAAGCCATCCTGCCAGCTTCCCCGAAAATGTCCAGCATTGTTGTGTAGGTGAACTGGTCGTGCTTAAACCCTTTTAACCCAGACGCCCAGTTGAAAAAAAGCCACGCCTTTTCCATTGGTGGATGAGTTTTCAGTACTTGGTTGACAGTGTAAGAGTCCCACTTTATACCGAGCCCTGAAAGCTGCTCTTTTGCTGAGTCCCAATTGGAGCTTTTCAGGACTCTGTATATGTTCAGCACTGTATTTCTGGTAAAAACTTTTGGGTCTTTCTTTGGCACCGATTTGGGTGAAAGTTTTGAACTTTTTTGCAATTGGTTTGTGGGTTTTCTGGGTCTGGAATGGTGGAGTTTACGAATACACTGAATGGAACTTTCAGAGGCAAAAAATGGCACATCGTTGTATATGAGTGAATGCAGTAGAGGTTTGATGATAAGTCTGTTGGATCCATTGAAGTGAATCATATATGCTGACTGAACGATCGGAGTTGCGGAAAATGGGGTCGTCTTTACGACTAACGTTGGTCCATTGTTGTCGAGCAATTGCACAAGTATGCGCGGATTTTAGGATGCGCGGATTTTATAGGTCGAGTGACCAAGACGTCATGTCCCCTGCCCCAAGAGGTGGAAATGGTCGGGGCAGGCCGCATTCGGCCCAGTAGGACCTCAAATCATTGAGTTCAGGTACATTTGAGTTTCAATTTTACTGAATTTCAAATATATTATGTTTGAAAGCAGTAATTAGGATTGAAATTCGGTCTCTGTACTGTGTTAGGATGGACTGTTATTCACTAACATAAAGGAAAAGCCCACACGTGATACTTCGAGCGTTGCTTTTTTTTAATTAAATTGACTTTGAGTAAAACTCACAACTTAGAAGAGCATTCTTTCGTCCTCAGACAAAGTCTCCGAGTGTACCTTACCAACCCGCAATCACTAGTAGAATGTAACTGGAAACTGCGGAGTCATACCTTCACGCAATATCCACGGCATCAGGAACGAAGGTGGGTATTATTTGCATAACAAGAGGAGGTTAGTTTTGCAATTGATGCCGTGGAATGGTTCGCTTCATTTCACCATATTCACCAATTTAAATCTGCTTGGTGAATGGTCTAAATGAAAAGAAGAAGCATTCTTCCACCGGAAACCTACAAGCCAGGATATTACACCTACAATAAAGTCAGTGTAACCTACCTGTATGATCAAAAACATAAAATGCAAGCGAATCCCACAGAATATCCAACACAAACCAGTAAACTGTTGAAGTAAAAGCATGGAGAAATCATGTTTGAGACACTCATGCAAGCCAGCTACAGAATACATGTGCCTCAAAGCTGCAGGTCAGGCCAAGATGTCAATGTTCCCTAGCCAGGATGTCTGATTATCCTCTGCAGAATCACTGTCCTTGCCTGCCTTATATCACGGCTACACCTATCAGCATCTTCACCTAAAATGTCAATGCTCTCCATTAGCACCTCTAATTTCTTTTTGATCTCATCTATCACAAATGTCAAAGCATCTTCTTCTCTGAGAGCAAATTCAGCATTTTGCATGAGTGATTCAATTTCTATTTTCAATTTATCCACGAGTAACTGAATACCATCCATATCCATGATCGTAACAGAAGTTCCAACCTGCATTGTGCTTATTAACCCTCTCTGTTCCCTCAATTCATTCTCATAACTACTCCAAAGCGAGTTGACCCATTTGCCCACAGGGCCAATTGGCACAGAGACTGCACCTGCTATAGCTGCCATGACAGGCGGTGCAGAAATAGCAGCTGCCACTACAGAGAAAATCAATGCAGAGACAAAAGCAGTAACAAACACCACGTTTGACACCTTCCTCCAGATCTTCACGGAGTGCAATTTCTTATCAAGCTTCATTTTCCGTTTTTTCAATTGTTGTAACATGGATGACTGTTGCAAACTTAAGGAATCGAACAACTGGAAAAACTCCGTAGTAAATGGATCTCCAGCTTCCTTAAACTCTTGTAATGCTTTTAACGTCTTCACATAATTGTTCTCCAAAACCCCATCATGCATTTTTACTTCTTCCTCAAACTGCTTAACTGCAATCTGTATAAATATCTGGCTATTTCGAGCCCGCCTAAGGCAACTGGAAAGGACAGTACAGAAATCCATAGTCTTGATGCTATTTTCCAGATATTCCTTGACCAAAGAAAATAATTCTTGATTTTTCCATATATCTTCCCTGCTTTCTAGTATGACATGGACCGCTTCTTGGTTCATTTCAAGAAGAAAACTAGTGAACTTTGAGTGAGTCAATAGATAGTGATCTGAAATTAACACCAGTGACAAGAGTGCCAATGACACGGCTAGTCCTTTCATGGAGTGTGTTATCAAAAGATTGCAGGTCTGGATCATTCGCACAAGCAGCCTCATATGAGGTCAAATCGGATGTGAAATGGGAATTGGCATTGATTTTGAGGCATGACGAAGGAGCATCACCACCCCTCTTTTTGCTAGATTGTCCTCCCATCATATCTACTTACAAGTTGAGCAGAATTTTAGAAAACCCAACAAATGTTCTGCAGCTAAACTTCGCTATCTACAATTCAATACGTCAGCCTCAAGTATCTGTGATTCAGCTGATACAAAAGATGCGATCTTTTTTAAGTTCACAAGAAAAATAGAGCCTTAAATAACCGAATTCAACCCTAAAACCCCACGATCGAGGTGAAACCAAATAGCACCATCCCAAAAAATAAGATTCAAGGTAGTGAAAAAATTGATTCAAAACTATATTGAGAAAAAACTGATGAGACCCAAATTCAAAAATTCTTCTTATGGAAACACTGAGATCTAAAGCAGATGAAATGGGAAATCTTAAAAATTCAGAAGCATATTAAGTCTTGCAAAAATAAGCTTACAGATCAGATAGGCCCCTGCAGCAGAAGAGCTTCAAGAATCTGAAAATTGTATCCGAAAGTTCTTGTGAAACCCAAAAGCAGGCACCTAAATGTAACCCTGAAGTCCAAGGAAGAGAGAAGGTGTTACGAAAGACAGACACAAGAGGGCCCTCTTATGTATAAAAATGGCGAAAGCCAGTGACTTGTGACAAGAAGAAGGCAGAAGATGAAGGTGGTAAAGGAAGAGAAAATGTGCAGAAATGGGAAAGAAAATAGGAAGCAAGGATTCAGACACAGCTTCGAGAATCAAACAAACGCCGTGTCGTTGAACTCTATGCTACGCGGTCTGGCTTAAGACCAAGTCTAAAGATTGACTAAACGTTGTGACTCATGTGGGGTCGGGAACGGACCGTGAGTAGGCAATGTTCCCCTTGGGGCCCCACCGCTGCAATGACTAATCTGCACTTTCCGAAGAACATTTGATTTCGGGTTGACTAAATTTATGTTAATTATTCTTCTATTTTATTCCAGCCAAGTTAGATTAACTATGATAGGTTTAGCCGTTATAAGTCATTATCCGTTTAATTATTATTAGTCCAGCATCATTCACTTAAAGTATTACTCAATTAAATAGTATCGAGTTAGATATTATTAAATTAAATATTATCAAGTTAAATATTACTGTATTAAACATTACTAGATCAAGTAATTATCAAATTAAACGCTATTTAAGTCATGTATTACGGAATCAATCAAATTAATTATTATCGAGTTAATTATCACGGAGTTAGTCATTATCAAATTAATTATTACTGAGTGAATTATTACCAAATGAGAGTTAGCCATTGCTGAGTCAATCATCAAATCTTGAGAGAACACTGGTTCGGTCGAAGCAAATTTGCAATTACCAACGGGACAAAGTCTGTGCTATGGCTGAGCTTTCTGCTGTACAAGGCATGCTTAATTCCCCAACAGAAATAGGTGTTAAGAACATATGGTAAATGATTTTGTATGCAACTTTGCAGAATCCTTCGTCTTTTAACCTGATATTGGACTTCAATAACGAGTTTCCTTCAGTTACAGTATCTCATGTTACCTTAGTACAGACATTTACTATTGATTATTTTTTTTAATTTAATTTTACACCACAATATCACGAAGTCGTTGTAGTATAGTGGTCAGTATTCCCGCCTGTCACGCGGGCGACCCGGGTTCGATCCCCGGCAACGGCGGTTTTTTTTTTTTTCACACTATTTTGTTCTTTTAACACGATTGTAGCTCATGATGGGGTATAAAACAAAACGGCGTTGTTTTTTTATGTGTGGAAATTAAAGTATGCACGGCTAAAAATGCAATTATGAAATGTGGAAGCAGAAGCAAGGAGAAAACTTCATGCAACTCGAAGATTTGACGGGACAGCATTTACAAATGCTACGAACTACGGAGAATCAACAGAACCATCTGCTATCTAATTTTTATTCTTAGCAAACAGAAATCACCAGCTTCCATTAGTAATGGATGTGCACATCTTATTGCATTCCCATGGCAGTAGAAAGGTGGAATGGATGATTTATGAGCAAAGGGTTAGCCGGGGTCACCTAATATTATAAAAATAAAAAAAATAGAAGGTAGTGACATCTAAGTCAACCTCAAAAGTTCATAGGGGATTACATTCCTCAGAGATAATCATGCAACTTGCTTGCTTCACGAGTGCTGAAAACTAGGTAGAGGGACTAAAGAGAAAAGTTGATCCATAGCTATTGAGCTGCATTCGCTATGTATACAAGCTCACCACATTGCAATGAACCCTGTTCTACCTATAGACAAACCAGATATTTTCATGTTTTCTGCTGAAGAGTTGGAATTTAGGGTTTAGGGTCAATTGCAGATTATACTTATTCAATAAGATTAATTTTGCTGGTAAGCAATGTAATGGGCCCAAGCAATCAAGGAAGCAGCCTTCTCAGGATCAAAGCCAGCCACCTGCTCTTGTGCTTCCTTATTCAACTCCTCCACGAACGCCCTCAGACTTCTCGAGACACATCAGCTTAGGATATGTCATCTGCCACATTAAATAACAACCTAAATACTCCTCGCGTTTATCCTCAAATTGCCGAATCTGCTCAACCTTACAAATTCAATACAATCTAAACCCAAAATCACCTAAATTGTTTGGTCAGGATAAGATATTGATTGTTCTTTTAAGGAAACTGTGATTGATATTTCATGAGTTAATGCCACATCTACAAATTAAGCAGGCTTTTGCCACTTCCCCAATTTTGCCACTATAATCCAGAATCTTTACTCTTAACATACTACTTCATAGGATATTATAATTATAGTTAAGAAATAATGCCATATATTCATCTATTGCACATAATTAATTTTAATTAGCCATACTTAAACAGTCAAACCGACTAACCACTAATAACAGTTTGACTGAAATTCTACATTTACCGGTTGATTGTAGTTTTCAAATTACTCAAACCAACATTAACGATTTAATTTGGATATGAGCATAAAACCCCCAACAAGAAGTCCCCCACAAGACGTAAAACCTGTGTAAAAACGCTAGAAAAAAAAAAACATGAGCGTACTAATGAAAGAACAGATCAGAAACTACAATATATAATGACTACAGAAAGAATATGTCAGCCACTAGCCCTAAACGAGAAAAACAAAGTCTAATTTTATTTTTCCAATTCACAAGAGAGAAATTGTTCAACACTTTTCTGGACCCCGTCATTGATCCAGTCACTGGATTATCAAGCTACTGGCTTGCCACTTTCAAAATTTTCCAAAATTTCCACAATCATCATTACATATGCCAAAATTTTCCCTCCAAAGATCCTAAATATCTAATTGAGATGAGGAAGACGTGCAAGTTGTCTAAAGTTTTTTCCAAAACGGGGGAAAATTTGTCCTGATTTCAATGCAATGCTCTTTGCTGCCAACAGCCTTCACTTGTGGTATAAGAATATGAAGCTAAAGATGAAGAACCCAGCCATCTGCAATCACGAGGAGCAAATGCTTATTGTGTTCACACAGATCAAAAACAATAACAGCAATGCAGCATTTGTGAAAGAATGAGTACCGTAGTAAAAGAAGCTCCATAATAGGGAAAAGCAGTTGTTATAAATCTCTCATATTCATTGTGTCTGAAGGGCCGCACTGGAATCTGCAATTCATTATTTCCATTGCTTTTAATTGATATAAAATGCTCAGCTCTTCAATGTACTATAGTGACAACTCTGTTAATCTCTGTTGTGCATAAATCAACAAATTGTAAGAACATATTTTCCTAATTTTCATTACACACTGACTTTGAGTTCAACATCATATTCCTGGATGTGAAATATTTGCACTATGCAGAATCCATTTACTCAAATTTCTTTTCAGACAATAAATTATACGGAAGATCACCCAACACAGCAGTAAATTAAACTTACCTAGTTGGCGCAATATCATCCATAAGATGTCAAGTGGCCAAGTGGGAACTTAGTCCACTCAACTGATCCCTCATATTTCCTTTCCTGGATCCTCTCAATTTCTAAACATACTATTTTTTTAACACAAGCAGTTCAAAGTATTTCTTCCATTGAATATGCACTAATTAAAATCAAATCTAAAATATATGATCATGATCAGATTTAACAGATGCAGAACGATTGAGCACAAAGATGCTAAGCGATTCATGGGGGAGGAATATTGGTATCAAAATAGCTTACCTGTTTGGAAAGAGACAAACTGGTGTAACCAAGTTTGTGGTACTCAATCTTAAACTGGAAAACCCCATAAACATCAGGAACCTTGAATGATGTATGATATAGACCCTGAAAGTCGGGTTTACAGATGATCAGAGGCATTTTTATGAGCAGGAATGTACGGGCAAAAGGGACCTGAAAATCTACCTTCTGGTCTGTTGATAGGGTTTTCAATACATAAGGACTCATCATGTAGAACTGGACCTGAACATCATCAGCCACATATGGCTCCCAGCTCTTGCCAGACCATTCATATATCTCAACAGAGAAGTCCTGCGCCATATTAAGCTTTACATGTAAATCTACCTAGCGATACAGCAAAAATATATCCAACCATGCCAAAATGGAAGTAGGCAGTACCAGATCATCTTTGATCCTGTACACAGCAGGTTCATCTGTTTCACCAACTTTTTGGTGTCTAACATTAACAGCCTGGACAGAGGAAAGAACAAGACTTAATACTATGCAGCAGATGAGAAGAAGACAGCATATAATCTAGAGAAAGATCAGCTTAAGGGCCAAAGCAAGCATACTAACAATAATTTAGGCTTCCATATGGACTCTATTATTTGCAATGCCAAATATTCTACGGTTACAGGCTTATAATAATTAACGTCAAGAAAATTGTCTAACCTTCAAATGACCTCTTTCATGGAATACCCATTTGCTAAGTTCAGTCACAAACTGCTCATTACCAGACTTCTTATATCTGCTAATCACGTTAGCATAAATAATGTGAGTTTCATCCATCTGTTATTAATGAACAGAAGCATCAGCAGAGACGGGGAGAAACATGAATGACAAATTTGGGTGTAGTTAATGAAAATTACATGACAGAAAATAAGGGTCCAAAGCAGAACGTAGTTCCATGTGCACATAAGCATGGGTGAGGCACAACAGCAGAGCCAGAAATTTATTTTAGTGGGGGTAAAAAATACATAATCATAAAAAAATGATTCAAACATAGTTCATAATACAATAGAGTAGCAAGAAAAGACTCGCATAAACAACTCCAATTAAATTTGAGTTTAAGGCTTTGTTGTTATTGTTGCACATAAGAACTAGGTGTACATATCGAATACATAAAGATTTTCATAGTAAATATAAAGGAAAATAAGTAGAACATATATTGTATTAGAACTATAGAAACAAAGGAGCTCCACTTACTTTGCTGAGGTCCCAGCTTTCTGCACACCCGATCTGAAAAATCTAAATAACATAAAAGAAGACATTTCTTTAATGCATGAGTAAGCAAACCACTGATGAAACATTGAGCTTAAATCAACACATGGTTATGTACCGATTGCTAAACATGGATAAAGAGCCTGAAATCATAATCCGAGCATTATTCCGAGCCTGCAATATATAGAACTTGTTAGAAATTTATACCAAAAAAACTTTATATTAAAGCCCAAACTGACTGCAAAGTGCTATAGACAAGCATCAACAAGAACATACGGTAGCCACGCTATCCAACTGAGTGATGCTTAATATTTCCATGAGATAAGAATCATCGACTACAGATCCAATGGATAACCCAATAAAGAGAACAAAATATCAAGCAGAGATAATTATTTGTAGCTAAACATATTGAACCTAATCAAAGGGAAAACCTTAGTGCAATTGTTAAGTTCCTCTATTGTGACCAAGAAGTCAAAGATTTGAGCAACAGAGACAGCCTCTTTGTAAAACAAAGATGACGTTGTATGCATCTTATTCATCCCTAAAGCACACAATGTGGAAGCCTTGGACATTGGGACACCCTTTTTTTTAAACATATTGAACCAGATATCAATGTATTATAGCAAATTTACTTTCTTACTTGGCAGCCATATAAATCTTCATTATGAATGTGAGTGCACAAGGGTGGCCAGAGAGCTAGTAAATTACAAAAGAAATCATTCTCCTTGACATAAGTAATGTACGCTTTATAGCTACTACCGCTATTTAAAAGTAAAAAGAAATAAAAACAAATGAAACAATTTTCCATGATATTAACCATAATAGTCATAGCTCTTAAATAAAGCTTTTGTTAAAACATCTGCATTGAGAAAAGGGGATGAGAGAAAGAAAGAGAGTTTCTGTGAGTAAAAGCATCATCACCTGCACAACTGAAACCAGTGAGAGGGCAGGCCCAGTGAGTGATGGAGGACTTGATAGCTTGAAGCTTGGGTTAGCTGAATATGCTGATGGAGAAGCTGAAAGGACCTTCACTACCTATAGATCACAGCACATACGCAGCAAGCAAGAAGCAATAAACACAAACCACAAGGGGAAAACCGATCCTAGCCAAACTTGTTTGCATGCTTGAAACTTGAATGCTAATAGGCTACTACATTAAGAACCAAATAAAGTAATCAACCACGCTTGCATTTGACCTTACCAAGCTACTGCCTGCATTTAGAGAATGTCCAATCCCCTCAAAAAGGACGGGAGCCTACAAAATCACAAGCATTAATAACTGGGCATTGAGGTACAAAAACTATAAAAGACGAAAATGAAGGCAAAATTCAAAACTAACAACTGGGCATTGAGGTACAAAAACCATGGAAGACGAAAATGAAGGCAAAATTCAAAACTAACCTCAATTTTATTTTTCCCAAGAATCGCATCAGATTCAATGAAATCATCTGCAGCAATCAATGTATGGTCGCCTTCGGTCTCTGAGACTGCGTAGCTATTGTGATCAATAACCATAGCCGATGGATCCTACAGAATTACAGGATGCTTATCTAAAAAGAAAATTTAATTAAAAGAAAAAAGTGAAATGCCTCACAAAATTTGCACCAACCTCATCAAAGTCAACTCCACATTCAGTAGCCACGCTTTTGATCAAATCGGACGCAGAAGAATCAGCGGCTATGATCAAGTTGTGACCGGAGTCAACAAAGTCAAGCACGGCGCCTAAATCCAAGGCACCTCCAAACTCTAAACATCCAAACAGAACAAGAAAAAAAAAAAATAAATTCACAAAATCAAATGAAATGAAAAAGAAAAAGAAAATGAATTATATTTTCATGCACAATTTGAACTTACTTTCGACGGAAGGAGAGAAGAGGACCAAGCCATCGTACAGGTACTGGCCGTACCTCTGGAGGGAGAGGCTTTTATCTTCAGCGAGCTTAAAGTCGAGATCGAATCCGCGGGATCTGAGAGAGTTGAAGAATATGGAGTGGGAGGATTTGATAGAGAGATCGTCGAGCAAGACCAGAATACGACGGCCGGTGAGGGATTCCCGCGAGAAAGAGAGGCGGGCGAAAGAGAGTAGCGAGATCGCCAAGAATATCGCAATCGCCAGTTTTGCCATGGCCGCCGGCTCTGTGTCGAGAGGTCTACGGCCCCAACCACAGCAGCTGAGTTCGGTCCTTTTCCACAGAGTCTGAGTTAGTGTGTATCTCTTTTTCAAAACGCTGAGTTTTGATTCGTCAAAACGTTTGAAAAGTTGGGCTTCTGGACCAGCTTGTGGCACTTGATTGGTAAATCGGGCTTTTGGGCCAGTTGTTAAACAGAGGGACACCTTCACAGGCCCACATATCCTATAATTGGGTTTTCAGTTCATTCAATTATCTCTCTCTCTCTTTATTTTTTTGAAAATCCGTAGAAATGTCAACATATAATATATATATAATAGAGGTTGTTATTTTTATTTCCATAAATTTTATATTTATTTTTAATATTAAAATGTAAAATTTTAAAAATAAAAAATTAAAATTTTAATTATTGATATATTCTCTGATTTTTATTTTTTTCTTTTTAACATAGAGAGAGAAAGAAGATTCTTTCTTTAGCATAATTTTTATCACATGGTACCTCGAATCTCTCTCGTCTCCTTTATTCTTTTTTGGCTTTAATTAGAGTTTCGATGGGGTGTTTTTAGCACAGACAATGCATCAATAGATTAATTGAATTAACGAGAACATGAGTATGATATATTAATCGTGTAAACATATTTCATAAATTACTCTTATATTAAGAGTTCTTTTTAATATTAATGAGATTTGAATTCAGTTTAACAATTTATAGTTTTAAAATATTAGAGTCAATCTTTAGAACTAAATTTCTTGAGTTAAATTTGCAGTCAATGTCAATTAATCACAAACAAGAGCTTTCTTTGATTGTTGATTTGACTGCGTTGGATTTCCACTATGTTACACACTACCCAAAATTAATTAAACTACTTTTCTAAATCTCGTATGCCACTTACTGTTACTTGCAATGAGAAAAGCTTCTGAATTTCGGTACTTATGGCGGTTTAGTTTCGCGATACTTAATTGCAACCCATCAATTCCACGAGATCGGACTTCGGAGTTCAATATAACTTGCAAATTTAACCGTATCACTCATCTCTAATTTTCACCGTACATTTTAATTCTACGACTGGCTCAGTTGTGAGTGATGACCTATGCAATTTTTTCCCACTACTTCAAATACTTTAACGGGCAAAACAAAAAAAAAAAAAAAAAAAAAAAAAAAAAGAAAAAAAAACTTTGCACATGGGAAAAGGATAAGCACGAAGACTAAAATTCCAACATATTCGACTTTACTGCATGGATTGAAGCATATTTTTAACAACATCAAAAAATTTCTTGATACAAATCAAACTTCAACATTAAAAACAAAAAAGTCATGTCGCACTACTATAATTTACGATTACCTATTAATGTATTCTTACAATTAATAAATTATAAATATACAAAAAAAATAATTGTTTTAGTATGAACCAATACTTAAGTCCTACTTACTCCAGATCGCAGAGAAAAAGCTGTAATTTAATGTAATTCTGCCATTTCCCCCTGTAGAACAGAAGACGTTAGCCTGCCTTTCCCTTTTCTTTTTTAAATATTATTATTATTATTATTATTGTTTTTTTTTTTTCCACTGTTTTAGGCTTTTGGAGGAGCAAACCAGCGGGACCACCTTTGCTCGTCATTGCCTCTCCTCCAATCGTCCTCCTTACCGCTTTTACTCCAATTATTTGTTGCCTTTTATAACCCTTCCAGCCATCTCATTCTCCTCTTTTATCACTCTTTTTCCTCCCAAGTCACTTTTCTCTCACTGTCTCCCGGGATTTTCCCCTAACAGGTAGCGTCTAATTTTATCTCACTAACTTCTTAAGCCTATTTTCTCCTTTTTTTTTTTTTTTTATTTTCCATCGATTTAGCTTTTCTTGATTTTTTTTTTCAATTTCTTTCAGCTGGGGATTCCCCCGATTTGTTTGCTTGTTTGGTGTAATTGTGTATCTAAAGTTGGGATTTTGTTAGGGTTTCTACTCGATCGTTTTAAGCGGTGCATAAGCGATTGTGAATCTGCTAATCATCATAGAAAAAAAAGGAAAAAAGGCCAACAAATTTGAGAATTCCAGTTGAGTTAGAAGGGGCTTTTGGGATTCTGCTTTGTTTATTTTGTGTGAATTTTAATTGAAAAGGTTGAATCAAGTCTGATAAAGTTCACGATCTCCTTGAAAATTTTATTTTTCTTTTATTTTTTCGGCTTGAAATCGGTTTCTAAATACACCCCTTGAGGCAGTGAATTACCGTAAATAGAGAGATTGTGCGTCTTCTGGAGGAGAAAAAAAAATCCATTTATTTTTTGGTCTTGATTCGAACTGATTTTAGCTTATTTTATGATTGATTGATATCAATTTTTGAGATTGAATTTTTGCTGGCTGATCATTGGTCTTGATGTAGGAGCTATGATTCGACTGTTTAAAGTAAAGGAAAAGCAGAGAGAGCTTGCAGAGAATGCTAATGGAGGGCCGCCTATGAAAAAGCAAACTGCTGGAGAATTGCGTCTTCATAAGGGTTTGTCTCTTATTTTCATTGATTGCAATTTTTTCTGCATTTCCTTATAGCGTTAATGGCCTTTTTGAAAGTCTACGTTGAGCCACATAAGTCACCATTGCGGCAGTAGTTTTGTTTTGTTCCTGGAATTTAACCTGCAAGAAGAGGAGGCATATTTAAGTGGATAAATTGCATGGTCCATTTATTTATTTATTTATTTTCCACGGTTTAAGAGAAGTTGCATTGTTGAAATATCATGTGGTATACTGGGAGCAGGTTTTGGTGCTGGTGTCTGTGGCCTGTTTAATTTGAAAGAAGTTAATGTTCCTGTTTGGGTTACTTCTATGTCCATTTTCCATTATGAAGTCATTCTTTTTGCTCCTTGTAGATATATCTGAACTGAACCTGCCTAAATCTTGCACCATTTCATTCCCTAATGGTAAGGATGACCTCATGAACTTTGAAGTTTCAATTCGACCAGATGAAGGATATTACCTGTAAGGATCTCTTTCTTGAGGCAACTGGTATTTTGATTATGAACCGAATTTCTATTTTTAAGTATCTCAAGCTTTTATGATTTCTCTTTTAGACACAGTTATTTAACAAGATGTTTCTCTAATTTTTGTTGCAGAGGAGGAACATTTGTGTTCACCTTCCAAGTTTCCCCCATTTATCCCCACGAAGCACCAAAGGTCAAATGCAAGACCAAGGTGGAGCAACAGATTATTTTTATTTGGTCCCCTTTAAATTAACCATCTTGTGGATGCTCCATGAAATTGTAACGACTGGCTGTTTTACATCTGTTTAGATAATTGTTTATGTTCTGCTGGCAGGTTTACCATCCAAACATTGACTTGGAAGGAAATGTCTGCCTCAATATTTTGAGGGAAGATTGGAAACCTGTTCTCAACATAAACACTATCATCTATGGATTATTTCACCTTTTCACGGTATTATTTATTGTTCTTAACACTATCTGAGTGTTCATCTGTCTGTCTGTCACTCACTCACTCTCTCTCTCTCTCTTTTATTGACTTTGGGCATGAAATTATGCGGCTTTTCATTTGCCTCACTCTCTTTAAATTATCTGTCCTATCTAAATCTGTTCTCAAATTTTTCATGCAGGAACCTAATTACGAGGATCCCCTTAACCATGATGCTGCTGCAGTGTTGAGGGATAACCCAAAGATGTTTGAGTCTAATGTTAGAAGAGCAATGTCTGGAGGGTATGTGGGGCAAAACTTTTTCCCACGGTGTATGTAAACTTTCTTGGATGGCACAAATTTCCAATTTACATACGTTATCAATGCTTGACACCCTTGGTTGTGAACTTGTCTGCAAATTTCATTCCTGTCATCCTCTTTTATTTTCTGGGTGGAACTGGGGGCAGTAGTTCCTGGAGTATCAAGCTACTGAGCACAAACAATTTGTATGTTATTGTACCTTCTGTGATGCAATTGTGTGTTGACTTCTTGCATTGCTCAATGTAGAACAAGGGTGAATTCTACTCTTTCATGGCATAGAGAATTATTAGTTGCTGCAACTTTCATCTCTTTGATTGCTTACTTATGTAGTGTGGGCATTCTGTGTTCACTGTTATCATTACCAGTCAGCTTCATGTGAGCATACCTCCATGTCTGGCTTTATTGTGATAGTGTATTCCAGGCTCTCTTACCTACAAATGTCAGGACGGCACTGGATGCCGAGCTCAGAGAAAATGCAAGTAAGTTTCATGATTGAGGATTTTCATGTTTTGTACGTCTCTGAAGGGAGAAACAAGAAAAGTTTGCCATGCCAATTCACTGAATTATTCTGTGTCATCGGTAAACATGCTAATCCTGTTAACTGTCAAGTACATCATCTTGCACGGTCCCCACGAAGTTTTGGACATATTTCGTTTAACCGGCCACGGAGCTGACAAAACTAACCATCATGGCCCTACGAACGCTGTCCAAAGCTTGCTACATTTTAGCCCATTGGAGCTGGGTTAAGCCAGAGGTCGGCATACATTAGGTCATGTGAGTCACATGAGCAATAAAAGATGAAGTCAGTGTTGCAGAAATTCGCTAGGCCTAGGCGTGCACTACAATGCTTCCATTGTTTCGTGTCTAGCTGTGTGTGCATGTATGTGTAAAACAGAGTAAAAATACTTGTCTCTGTGCACTACGAGGAAAAATCAGTTACAATCAAGGCTATCTAATTTTGTGCAGTTGGAAATACAAATCAATGTCAAAAACTGGAGAGGATTTTGCTGCTATACAATATCAAGCCATTGATAATTGTCAACACTCCCGAGTTCCGGTGGTGTCGCTGACCATTTTCCTTGTATTAATGAATAAGATAAAACGAGAAAGACAATTAATGAGCTCAAAGTTGACATCATCATGTACTACGCTCCCATTTTGCATTGTACCCAGCCATAATTGTTGCCAAAATACAACCTCCTACACCACCCCAAGTTACCAATAAGACTTAGCAATCCAAATTCAGTTTCTCTCTCACACCATCCTTATAAACTATCGGAACAAAGGACTGCAGAGCCGGTATCACAAGGGCCAGTCCAAACCCATTAACTGCTCTCAATCCACTGCAGCAGTTGATAAGGCCCAGCCCAAAGTCCCCATCTCAAGAACTGTGAAGTGGCCATGGATTAAAAGAAGTACTCCTGCACGGGCTGATGATAGTCTCTGCACTCCAGGTCTGACGGCCCAGCGCCGAAAGCTTCGTAACCTTTTTGTAAACAGCAGGAAGGAAATTTTCATCGTCACGGTCCACAATAGGCATTTGATAGCAGCCATGTTTATAAGACCCAGAAGAGAGAAACCCCAAAAGGGCAGTGATGAGAATTTCGAAACAGATGTTTAGAGTGTTGATCCACAAAACATGGGAGAAAGAACAAAAATGGCAGTGAAGAGAACTTCATGAATTCCCCATAGGATAAATTTTACATAAAAAGATTAATTTTTTTTTAAAACATAATTATTTTGAATTATTATGTCCAAATGGGTAGATCAGAGGGGTCGGTTTTGAAGATGCTGATAGAGGCGCCAATGCCACGGGTATTTCTTGGAAGGTTCTTTTGTCATTGGTTGGTCCAAATATTTGTCGTTGTTGAATCTTCAACTCATCATTGGCTTATTTCCCAAAAGGCTCGCTGACTCAAAAGATTATCGGATCAGACCAAATCCGATGCTGATGGTAGTGGATTCTTTCCTGCCAAAAACTTTGGACTGTTGTTCTGCCATTCATCTGTGGCGGGCGTCATGAAGAATGCGAAATAACTTTCCACGGTCCGGGCTTAGCTGGGCTGCCGGAGGACCTCGAGAAAACCAACCATTGAGCTGGGCTTGTCTTGAAAATTTTATTCTAAAATTCCAAATTGGTTAAGGAAAAAATGCAGACTGCATAGTCAACAAATTGACCCAAGTAATGTGGGGCATTATTTTTCTTGTGTACATTTCGTTTTGGGTTTTAAGAGACACAGCGCTCTTGTGGGCCTAATTCTAAATATATATGCATCATTTTGCTTTCGGAGTAGTCCTAAATCGCTCAACTTGAGGTGAACAATTCTTTTGTTGCTACAAGTGAGGCCGAAAGGTTTATGAAAGTGAGCAGAGTAAACAAAACTTGAACACGAAATTAAAAGATTTCGGCGAAAAAGTCTTAATCAATTACATTAAAAGTCCGAGACTCATTGCAGAATTCTTTGATTTTAAGATTCTTCTTCAAAACGTTTCAAGTTAAGCCGAACTTTTTGACAATAAAGGTCGATAACAATGATATCAACTAAAGCAAATGTGATACAAAAGCAAAGGAAGATGCATGGTAATTACCCTCTTAGTTTCCCGTCTGGTCAAGTCATCGGTAATAGTCTAATCTACTACATTAGCAAACCCGTTTATGCACAGTTATAAAAGAAAATTGATTGATTTTATGCTTTTGACAAGTTAATCTTATTTTGTCATTTGTCATAATCATTTGATAGACATGATTTCTTTTGTCAAAAAGCTTTTGTGCCACTTGTCATATTATCTAGTGTTTATAAAACAAAATAAATTTATTTTGTAAAACACAGTCGCTTTATAAAAAATAAAAAATAAAAAACAAATAAATAGATCGTACAAATGTGACATCTAGCCAATCAAATTGTAACACATTAAATGTATCTTTATTCTCCGAATAAAAAAAAAAAAAAAGAAAAAAAAGAAAGAGATTTATACGTGCATCACTACAGTAACATTTAAAGGGACACGTAGTAGCGATATAAAACACGTAAAAAATGACTACAAAATGGTTTTTCTACTTTTCAATTTACAGTATTCTTCTACAAAACTTTATTGCGTCCATGTATCTAATTATCATGCATCCCATTCAAAAAGCCCGAGAAGCTTCTTACAATCTAGTCATCAAGGGATCTACTGATATACATATTAAGTTGCATATATTTATTTGTGTATTTTGGATAAAAAATTTGTTATAACAACATAACAGGTCTTTTAATTAATTCAATCGGCTGTGATTGTGGTTTAAAGTAATATAAACTATCCACACCTAACTAATAAGTAAGTATTACCCAAAACGTTCGACAAGATTGAACTACGAGACATTTTTATTTTTTTATGTTGTGCCTCAATCTAGTAATCTAATTGCAAACCTGCTTCCAGATTCCCTGGTTTTTACAGGGTTAACGAGGACACTGAGCATTTGCCTCTGAATTTCTTAATCTTCACTCACTTCGATAGTTTGAATAAAAAAAAAAATTAGAAAAAACAAACATTGTGAACACAATCTTGTTGATAATAATAATAATAATAATAATATAATTTGTTGTTATTTTTACATAAAAAATATTATTTATATAATAAAAAAAAATTATGATGTATATCATAAATTTAATTGAATAGATAATTGGATTCAATTATTTGATGTTGACATTAGTTAATAAGAGTCACCTTTCGTCACACGTGGGAGGACTACATTTCCAGCCCACGTGAGGTATGGGTCCGATGTGTCGGACAATCATCGAAAGCTCCATGTACTATACCCCCTCCTCCGGGGTGAGCGAAAGGTGGTCATGCTCTTCTTTCTTTCCAATTTTCAATTTTGTTTGTTTGCATAGACAAGAAGAGTCTCGAGAGAGACTACTTCTCCCTTAGAAAAAATGATAAGAAACCGTTCCCCCCCCCCCCCCCCCCCCCCCGGCTTCTAACTCCGAACAAATACTTTTAGAAGCGAATTTTGACTTGGTCAATTCAGACCACTTTGGCTTTTTTTTTTTATTTTTTTATTTGTAGTTGCTGTGTTTTCACAAAGGGTGATGCTATTTACACGTAAGAATTGACTCCATGCACTCCAATAAAACGCATAAAAATAAAAAACAATGGCTTGAACTTGCCCTTATAGAGTCATTTTCCTTGTATAAATAGTCTCATCCTTTGACAAAATGTCATTGGGCGCGGGATTGCATAATCCCCGTTATCTCTCTTCTAACTAGGGTTTTGGCACCCTAAAAATGTTGAATAATTTTTCTTGGTATAAAACAAAATATTAACGTGGCCAACTAGACATGGCAATGCAATGATTTAGCTGGGCATGATTAAACCAAGGAATTATGCATGTGGATCAATTATTATGGTGGGGAAACGGTCCACGAGAGGAATTGCACATTGCTAATATTCTAAAAAATAGACCCACCCCCAGCTTCATAGAAACCCCCGATTGGTTGCGTGGGGAGAAAGGAAAACCAACAAATGGAAAATTATTAACATGGAAAATTAATAATAATAATAATAATAATAAATAAAAATATCTCTCTCAACTTAATAACATTATTAAGTTTGCATCAATATATATATATATATATATTTTTTTTTTGTTAACATGGAAAATTTTAATTTGAAAAAATAAAAATATTAGAAGAAAAAAAATTTAGTATAACTCTATATATTTCTTTTTAATGCATTCGTGTAACACAGTTGCTTGACTGATGATAAAGAATAACATAACTCAAAGCGAGAACAAAAATGGCGGGAGGACGAGTGATGGTCCCCACCACCTCCACCCGCATGAACTGCCGCACGTGGGGGAGGTCTTACGTCCGCTTTGGTGGCTTCGGCCAGCTAAGCCACCTGGTCTCGGCCCCTCCGCCTCATCTACTCCGCAAAAAGCCTAGCTGGATCCGCACGTGCCCTCACTGCAACATTAAAATCTGTGGGCTGGGCTGGATGGAAGACCCACAATCACAACCTGCAGGTAAATGTCCTGTATCTAATCCTTTTTAAATTTATCATGGTAATTAAAGTTAAACACCGCGAGAGCCCACACCCCCAATTTAATAATGTTTCAATTTAATTTAATTTTGAAAATATCTACAATTTTTATCAAAAGTGGGCAACTAATCATTGAGTTTGCTATTTCCCTTTCATTTCTTTTATTAGTACGAACTGCTCACTTTAAATGCAATTAATTTCGGTGATTTATGCCTTTTTTTAGCTTCTTGGGAAAGCATCTGGTTATCTGAATCCCAAGTTATAGAGCGCGTTGAACTTAGAATAGGAGGCTTCTTCAATAAAATTTTTCAATAATAAAAATTCAATAGTTATTTTTAATTACAAAAAATATATATAATTATTAGAATTTAAACACAGAATCGGATACGTACCATAAAGACGGAACAATCCGGGGGAAGTCCGATGGGGACCACGTGGACGAATTACGTGTGGGGGGGACGTTCCGACTGCGACGTCGGAACCTAAGGCGGGCCCCATAAAAAGAGGTGTGGTCTCGCCACTGCCGTGTAGACCTGTTGATTGGGTGTTGGTGAATTCCGTATGAGCCAAATCGGACTGAGGCCAGCGGCAGCCCCGCCTGGCCACCCCTGCAAAAGAATCGTGACCTGTTTCCAACATTTGCATGATTCATTTCATTGCTTTGTATCGGAAAAGTAAAATATATAATTAAATAAATTAAATTGCCAAATTAATTTTCTCTCTTCCCTGATGCAGCGGGAGGGTGAGCGAGAGATGGGTCCGTGGGTCCTACCTTATTTTCTTTATCTGAGCTCGTTGTTTTGTCCAAATCTGTACCGTTCAAACTGAACATCACGTCAGATCCTACCCGAAATCCCGGAAGGAGAGCATCTTCCCTCGAAACCCCAGTCATCTCTGGGCAAATGTTGTGTGTGGACGATCACATTTTAGGAACCATCATACGCCCGATACATACCATTGGAGGAATTGTCACGCACACAAAGATTGAAGAAAAATCGTTGTGGAATAATTTTCTATAAGAAAGTTACGGCACAAAATCTGGGTCAATTGAAACGGCCAAAAGACTCACTCTTTCACCGGGCAAGCACTGACATTCACAACCGTAAAAGGCAGTGCTTACGAGGTCATAGATTCACCGCACATGAAAGAGAAAGCATCACTAAAACGGTAAATCAGTGCACTGCAGGTTTCTAACAACTAATTTGGCCCCACTTCTTTTCTTTATATTAAAAATTTTTTTAAAAAATCAATAATAACACTTAATATATATATATATATATATATATATATATATATATATATATATATATATATATATGTTAAAAAAAGTTAATCTGATTAGTGTAAAAAATTTTAACTAGGACAGATGATTAAGGAAACCAACCATGGTAGTAAAATGCTGTTTAATTAGACGGTTGGCTGAGGTGATTGACACTTTGCATTTCTATTGGATAGCATCGCGGTAGCCGTGTCTCTTCCATGATTTGCCCCTTCTTTTCACATTCTTTAATGTTGGTAGCAAGGATAAGAAAGGCACAAAACAGACCTATCCTTCTTACAAAACAGCATCCATTTTCTGCGAGCGTGAAAGAGGGTTGTGCGAGAGAGAGAAGGGGGAATCTATAATTTTTTCACAAAACTTCAACCAAGAGAGCACTGACCTCGTGATAAAAAGGCTTAAAAAGTCACACACATCCGCCCAACAAACAGTCATTGAGAGACAGAGGAAACGCAAAAACAGAACAGTCGCAGAGAGAGAGAGAGAGAGAGAGAGAGAGAGAGAGGAGGGGGGGGGGGGGAAAAGGTGTTGCCGGAAAATGACTGGAGGTGGACCCTCGGGGAGGACGCCGACGTGGAAGGAGAGGGAGAATAACAAGAGGAGGGAAAGAAGGAGAAGAGCTATAGCTGCAAAGATATATTCAGGACTTAGAGCTCAAGGGAACTATAAGCTTCCCAAGCACTGCGACAATAACGAGGTCTTGAAAGCTCTCTGTGCCGAGGCTGGCTGGATCGTCGAGGAAGATGGCACCACTTATCGCAAGGTTTGGTTTTATTTCCTTCTTTTGTCTGCTGTAATTTTGTGCCCTTTTCTTTTCTTCATTGAAGTTCCTCAATCTATATATATATTGATCTGAGCAAAATCTGGTATGGTTTATGGATCTGCATTAATGGGTCTTTTTTTCTTTATATTTATTAATTTTTGATTTGGTTTAATCTTACATAAAAAGGATTCTATTGACCTTAGCCTCTGTTGTGAGCTCTTCTTTGGTTTATTTAGCTTTCATTTTGTCCCTGCCTGGTAAGTTTTGGGTCTCATTTCTCTTGATTCAATTCATTTTGAGCTTGCTTTTTATTTATAGTGAAGTATGATTTGTATCATTTTTGTGGGGTTTGATGTTGAAGAGATTGAAAGAGAAAAATGGCAAGTTTCTGGGAATTGTCTTTTGTTTCGAGCAGCGCTTGTTTCTTTGGTTATCTCTGTATGTATTTTTGTAGGTTTCTTTCTCTTGCCTGCTTATGCTTTTTAGTTGACATCTGTTTAGCCATTTTTGGCATATTGCAAGTCATGTAATTATGCTTGAGATTTTTGCTACAATAACTGTTTCAATGAGCTTCCTGTCTCCAATTCTTGGTGTTTCTCTTACAGGGTTGCAAGCCACTCCCGACTGAAATTGGAGGCACTCCAACAAATATCAGTGCCTGTTCTTCTCTGCAGCCAAGCCCACAATCTTCAAATTTCACTAGTCCAGTACCTTCTTACCGTGCTAGTCCTTCATCCTCCTCATTTCCGAGCCCCACGAGATTTGATGGAAACCCTTCCACTTATCTCCTTCCGTTTCTCCGTAACATAGCTTCAATCCCTGCAAATCTCCCTCCTCTAAGAATATCCAATAGTGCTCCTGTAACCCCACCTCTTTCTTCTCCCACTAGAAGTTCAAAGCCAAAACCTGACTGGGAATCACTTTCAAATGGCTCCCTAAACTCCTTTGGCCAGCCCTTTTTCGCTGTCTCTGCCCCTTCTAGCCCTACACGACGCCATCATCCTCCGCCTGCTACAATACCAGAATGTGACGAATCTGATGACACTGTGGAATCTGGCAGATGGGTGAGTTTCCAGGCACCAGCACCCCAAGTGGCTCCTCCTTCGCCTACCTTTAATCTCATCAAACCGGTAGCTCAGCAGAGTAGGTTTCAGGATGGACTTGATGGGCATGGAGGACCAGGCTGGGCAGTGGCAGCGGCAGTGGAGAGGGGAAGAGGCTCAGAGTTCGAGTTTGAGAATGGAAGGGTAAAGCCATGGGAGGGCGAGAGGATACATGAGATTGGTGTGGATGACCTTGAACTCACCCTTGGGAGTGGAAAGGCCCGGGTGTAAGCTTCTGTTGAATGATCTCTCTTGGCGAATGTAAAAACCAGAAGGAATTCAGAAATCATTGAACATCTTCACTAGTCCGCCGCTTTTCCTTAGCAAATTGGAAGCATCGATTAAGGATTACCTCTGACTTCTGGCAGATGTGGGCATATGTGACTGCATAATTTTCTTGTGTCTAGTAGATGTAAAGTTTTGTTGCCTCTGGAGAAATTGCGGGCATCTGAATTTTCCTGATTGAGTTGCCGCAAATCAAAATTCTGGCAGGTTTAGTGGAGTAACTAATGCCCCGTAATATTTAATGCGGAGATAAAGACTGAAGCAAGTGGTTTCGAAGATATATTGTTAACGTTTAGATCATTTTCTTCAGTTCCTCACTGCCTATATGTTCATATTGAAAGGTTTCATCCTTCGTGGACTCTGGGAAATGCCATATCAAAGAATCTAGATGTGGTCATTACCTTTTAATTTGAAAACTGCCTTGTTTTAATTTCGGGTTTTATATTTTAAGTCCATAGTTGATGCATTGATTATGTTTCAAAACCTCCTGATGTTTTTGGATAAGATACCCCGCCAGCTTCTCATGCTTGAATATGGCATCCACGTCTGTAATTTAATGACAGTTGATTAACAGGTACTTGGGGGTTCCTGTAATTTAGTTACTATTGGGTCTACTCGCAGTTCAATTAAATTAAACACAGATAGGGGTGGTATAAATGATCATGTTTGACACAAGCGAGACCAAAGTTCTATACCCATTTTCCATGGCTGTACCGCGGCACGCCTGCGCCTGCAGTAAGGCCATTTCCTACAATCTCTCAAGTTTTGTTTCCATCCCTCCATGATACATGGCACACCAAAATTTCTGCCAATAAGGGTGGCCTCTGGCCGGTCAAACGGGCATCTTAGAATGAAGCCTCCTCCTTTGGGGACCGCTCCATCACCCCCATGTGACATGTTGTCCACGGTGCATGCGACCTATGTCACGCCTGATGTATTAAATATACCAACCATTTTAGCTACTTTCAGCTTTCAATTATTAATGGCTCTGCCCTCATTTCCGTGGCATATGTTTTTCCACGGAGAAAAGGGAAATTAAACCGTTACTTAAGCTACAAAAGATTTGGGTGCTTAAATTCTTATGTCAAGAAAATTGTTAGTATGACAGATCATCTCAGAAGGTCTCCAATGGAAAAGGAGAAATTGCAAGTACAAGCCTGTCATATGCATTTGACCATTTGTTATTGTTGCACCTTTATCATGAACTCATGGACTTTATGAGACTTCTTGTTGTGCTGTGACTTGTGAGTTAAATATTTTTGGACAGTCGTGTGGCGGAGCTTCGGACTCGCGGTCGGTACCCACCTCAAATCAATGTCCCTGCTGCGGTGTTGGAGGCTCGACATATCATTTTAACACAGTCTCTTTTCTTTTTTTTGGCTCTTCCGGGAAGAGAGAGACTATCCACCCAGCCAAATATTGGTGGCCTAAGGCCTTTGTAATTTTAGGAAAGATCGACAGTTCGAACCTTCTCCAAACTCCTATAACATTGGGATTTTGAGTTGTTTTCAGACTCATTTACTCTCTTTTTCTCTGTTAAATGACAAGTTAATCCTTGACTATCACTGTATTTAAACGAAAAAAGAGAGACAAGGACTCGTAGAGTTGTGGTCCTTGCAGAATAGGCAGTCCTTTGTCCATCGCATAAATTCCTCTATTCCTGTAAGAGTGTTGCAAGGCTTGAATGCACTATATACTACTTCCGATAAGTTTTTAGATGAAGCTAAGACCCTTTACTACTTTGAAAATAACTTGTTTGGAAAAAATATCTTACGGAAAAAAACGGAGAAACGAACACCTTGATATTTATCCTCATTAAGAGTTCTGTAGCCCCAAAATAATATTTTCTTTTTGATTTCAGGAAAAAAAAAAAAACAGAAAAAACTACAAGCTTTAACATTAAGGTGGGTGGATGAATCCCATTTTGGATTTTTTTTCCCTATGAATTACATTAACGTAGGGGCATGAATCTTCAAGTCTGCCACACTTTTTTCTGGCAAATAACGGGCCCTATACATTACATTTCATGTGTATCAGTCTGTGCACACATGTGGGACACAGTTTAAAAAAAAAAAAAAATCAAGAGACATTTCACGTATGTAAATTTTCATAAAATATAATAATATATATTTACTTAACAAAAAATTAAAGGTAAGAATCCAAATTGCTTAAGGTCAAATTCGGTTTAACTCAAAACCGATCGGAACAAGCTTAGGTCTTCTTTAAAAACATTTTACTTTCTCTCATAAATTAACTGTATAATAATATATTAGTATAATTAAAAAATTATAAAAAATTATAATTTTTATTAATATAATAAAAATTATTATATTAATATTTAATAAATACTTATATAATTATATATATATATATATATATATATAATAAAATTTATTTTTATTATAATAAATACTTAATTTAAATTAATATTAATATCTTTTCTTAATTTTCATTTAATAATATTTTTAATTTTAATATTTATTTTAATTTAAAAAATATTTTATTTTTTAATAGTTTTGTAAAAATATTAAATATTTAATTTTTAAACTTATTATAAATTAATTTAATTTTTTTTATCAACTTGATTTATCAGTAAATGAAAATGAATGTCAACATCTTTACCTCATGGTATAGGAACTTGCTATATATTGTTTTCTTTAACTTATATATCTTTTATATATATATTTTTTAATAAAATATGTTAATTATTTGAGAAACACTTTCATTGAGAAAACTGACTTTATATCCATCTAATAAATTTTTTAATGATTTTATATAGATAAAGTAATTATAAGTCTAGCAATCTTCATTTGAGTAATAGAATGAGTACCTCATGATAGTTATGGTTAGTTTTTTGTTCAAATCCTTTTATAATTAATATTACTTTATATTTATCTACTTCTCTATTAAATTTCTTCTTTATCTTGAAAATCTACTTTATATCAATAACTTTTTGATCTCATGAAATAATAATATGTTCATATGTAGTATTTTTCTTAATTGTCTTGGTTTCTTTATTCACAATGTTCACCCACTTTGTATTTTAAATCACTTCATCAAATTAAATTAGTGCACAATCTATAAACATAGAAAAATGCATCAAATATCCATCATCATCAAAAAAATATTATTAGGAATTAACTCAAAATCTTATAATTTAATTAATTATTTCTCCTTAATCTTCCATTTTCTTATAAAGTTTATGACGTACAATTCTGTGCACCAACTAATGAAACTTCCTCATTTACAATGAGGATCACAACTTAAGTTTTTTCTTCTCTTAAAATAACAATTGTACTTCTATACGAGTTATTTCACTCTTCAACATCAATGTTCCAAGTTTCATTTCTAACAAATGTCATATTTATGCTCATAATCACCTTCTTTGTCATAAGATTAAATAGTTTATATTCTCTTTTTATGTAATCAAGAAAAATTATCTTTATTTTTTGGTCATTTAACTTTGTCTTTGTCTTTATTAGAATATAAGTATAAGTAATAGAATCAAACACCTTAAATTGCTTTATACTAGTCTTAAAATCACTTTATGCTTTTTTAGTAGTGACATTTTGAATATTTATTGTTGAAAATTTATTCAACAAGTAAATGGAATATAAAACAATTTCTGTTTAAAATGGATTAGGAACTCCCTTAGTTTTTAATAAGTTTCTCATCATATTTATGATAGATCTATTTTTTTTTAACAACTTCATTATATTATGGAATATAGTGAATTATGGCTTTATACTTTATCTCTATATTTTATAATACTCCTTAAACTCATTAGAAATATACTTATCACTTTCATCAATTCTTAAAATTTTAATATAATACCTTTTTTTTTTTACATAGACTTTAAATTTCATAAAATAATCAAACAACTCAAACATTCTTTACATGTAATAAAGTCATGTCTTTCATGTAAAATCATCACTAAGAGGAAAAAAAAATACTTATTGTTACCATGTGATGAAATATTCATTGACCAATAAACATTAAAGTAAATAAACTGAACTAGTTGTCTTACATGTCACAAAGGGGTTGTCTACTTTGTTTTCAAAAATACATGTTTCACAAATCTGATTAGGATGATGTATATTAAGGAAGTCTATCACCATGTTTCCTTATGCAAACAACTTTAAATTGCAAAATTTCAGATAACCAAGATGAAGATCTCATAACTAAGACTCATCTTCAATAATAGCATTAAGACAAGTATAAATCAATGATAATATCAATTTGAAATATTTAGTTCTTCATTAAAAGGAATTTAAGAATGCATGTATCTTTTTCATAAAAAAATGTATCATTTAATTGTATATTATACTCCTTTTCAAGTAACTGACCTAAACTTAATAAGTTACTCTTTATGTTTAGCATATAAAATAAATTTAAGATGTGATTATGATCCTTATTCTTTAACTTAATGAGAATTCATTCTTTTCTCATCACTGGAATAATACTCTCATTAGCAAATTTGATTATTAAGTGGATTGACTTATTAAAATCAACAAAAAGTTTTTTCTTTCACACATATGATTGGTACACGTAGTGTTAAGGAATTATATATTATAGTTTGTTGTTTTAACAACTATAATAAGCATTAAAAAAGATTAATGTCTATCATATGAATCTCCCTCTTATACATAATAAGCTATCTAATTATACTTTTAAAACTTGCAGTTACTAGTATAATGCTTATGCTTATGATATAAATAACACTGAATATAAGATTTATTAAATCTTCTTCTACCATGACCTTTTCCACAGTCTGATCTTCTTTAGTTTTTGTATTGATTATTACCATCTTTATAATTGTTATTGTAACCTCATCAACTGTTATTATTATAATAGTTATTAATGTGTCCTCATCTTTTAACATGAGATAAAACTTATCACTTTAATTATTTTTGGTAAGTGTCTAACTTTGAAGTACTTGCTTTACGAGCTTTTTAATGTACTTCCCATTCATTCATGAACTTGCAACATGTCTATTAATACATCAATTGACATTTAAGACAAATAATATGTTTCTTTTATAGCAACCACAATATGCTCATATTGTGATATAAGTATTCCCAAGATATTTTTAATTTTCACCTAATCATTCAATTACTTTCCATAAATTTTTATTTGATTTATTAAGGTAAAAACTATTTTGAAGTTTAAACTAACATCATAAGGTTTAAAGTTTAACCTTTATAACTTTATTTGCACCTTAAAATAATGTTATCAAGATATCTAATATCTGCGTTGATGAGGTTGCTCTTGTAATCTTTTAAAAAAAATTTCATCATTTGCTTCTTAGACAAATGAAATAGAATGTTTTTTTATTTTTCTTTTGTAACTCTTAGTGAATAGCTCTTTATACTTATATGACATTTGCTATAAGTTATGTAACTTCATTCATTATATTACACAACAATTTATTATAGTTTAACAAAGTTTTTATTTATATACACCATCGATTGTAATTTTCCTATTCAAAATAGAAACTAAAACTAAGATTGTAATATTTATATTAAAATTCATGATTTTTTTTATCTATCCCCCAAATTTTTATTATTTGTAATCTACCTTTAAACTTTTTTTATTGTTAATCTAATTTCTTAACTTTTATTATTTTTAATTAAACTCCTACCTTTTTAATATTTGTAATCAAACCTCTCAACTTTAACAAAATGATAATAAAAGGAACGAGCTTTTATAGCAAAATAATAACGCCTCAGTGGGTTGAGCAAATAAAGTAGTAACCTTTGACTAGAAATCATTGAGTTTGGGTGGCAACAATGAGCAATGATAGTCTAATAAGAGGTAAAAGATAGTGGTAACCTTTTAGTGCTTTATAGATCTACGATGTTTGGAGTTTCTTTAAGGCACATGATGGTTGAATTTAGGATTATCCATGTTTAGCAATGCAAGAGATGTCTACAATAATGAAAATGACAACTTCTGATGGAGCATGCAATGGTGCGTAATAGTTGACGATGATAATCCAAGATTACTTCAATGTAAGTTTGACTAGTATATTTATCTTTACCTAAATAAAAAATATTTTTTTTATTAATAAGATATAAAAACTCTTATATCACTATTAAAAAATTATAAATATATTAATTTAATAAAAATATAATATATAATAATTAAATAATAAATATTTAATAATATAAAAATATAATTATATTTATTTAAATTTATTTAAATAATTAAATTAAATTTTATTATAAAAAATTTTAAATTTTAATTAATTTCACACTAATGAAATAAATTAAAAGGATTAACTCAAAAACTAATTTCATTATTTCACACGGCCATCACAGCTTCAGCTGCTGGCGTTTTAATTTAATCTGGCACACGTTGGCCACTTCAGACAAGACATTATAGGAAGAACCATCCTCAGCCAAGGCCTTCTCGGCGCTGTTCTTAAACTCTTCGGCTCGGCTTCTCAACATAGTCCCTTCCTCTTCGACTATAATCCTTTTAATCAAATTCTGTATCTCAGTCTTCCCCACCACTCCCTTGAACGGCAGAACCTCCGTCCTTACGGCGACGCCAAGCTCCTCCGTCAGCAACGTCGCATTTATTCTTTGCTCGGCGTACAGCGGCCATACAATCATGGGCACTCCGTTGGTGATAGCTTCTAGGACCGAGTTCCAGCCACAATGTGTTAGGAACCCTCCCACTGACGGGTGGCCCAAGATGTCCACCTGTGGGCCCCATTGTGGGACCAGCAGGCCCACGCCTTGGGTCCGTGTCAGAAATCCATCCGGCAGGTACATTGATATGTCATCACTAACGTTGCCTGCGGTGAAAAATGACTCATCACTTCCTCCTATTGTGGGTGGCCGCACCACCCAAATAAATCTCTGTTGGCTCAGCTCAAGCCCCCAAGCCAGCTCAGTCATTTGCTCTTGTGATAGGGTCCCGCCGCTCCCAAATGACACGTAGATCACTGTCTCCATGGACTGTTCGTCTAGCCGAACACACAACTAACTCTTCACACCCGATGGTCCAACCGGCCTGGTCAGCGGACCCATAGGGAAAACCCGTGGCTTAACCACTCCACCCAAGAGTTCTCCCTCTCTGATTGCCCGAAGAGCCGTGGACTCTAGATCCTCCCGCGTGTTCAACAAAATCATATCACCGCCGGCAATCCCCTTCGCAATCCGCACACATTCTAGGTACTGCTGATCGGTTCGGTCCAGCATCGGGTCGATCACATCTTCCGGTCGAACCGCAATACACCCTGGAATTTGGAGCGGCTCCTTCTGGTCAAGGTACTCTCCTTTCACCTCTTGTTAAGAACCGGAAGGTATGCCATACGCCCTGGAATTTGGAAACATTAGTAATGGCGTGCACCACAAACAATCTCACGTAAATGTGGAGTTGACAAGGCCAAGGTTTGAACCACTACCATCCTCCGGGGCGGCCAACGGGCCAAGGCTTGTTGGTTCGGGTTCCAACTTTTCCATGCAATACACACATGCAAAACTTGCATCCAGTCTTCAGACAAAAACAAAAAAATGCTTCCAAGAACGAAGGACATATGAATATGATTCATTCGGAACTTTTTTTGTTTTTTTGCAGAAAAGGCATGGTAATAATAATTGATTAAAAAAAATCAAAAGCTTAAAGCTAATTCATTTACAATTACAAACGGAGATTGGAAAAGGGAGAGAGAAAATGGGGACTGCTGAACGAAAAAGACGTTCATTAATTTTACTTAAGGTCCTTGGTAATGGGTCGTGACGACACGAACAATCTGGCTTCTTTTATTTCTCCATCCGGGTCAATATACAACGACAAACATAGAATTGACAGCTACTTTTTTTTTTTTTTTGGATTAATTTAAAAATATTGCAGCCGGCAATACCTGGCACGGCTCTTCCGTTAGTGAATGGAGGTCTGGTGCACTTACTACCAAGAGGGACAAGACGCCGAGTAATTATATGTGTTAATCTTTCATTGTCTTGTCCGACAACTGGCAATATGCCTTTGTGATCCTAATCCTGACAAACAAAAAAAATTTAAAAAAGAAAACATAATCTTAAACGAATGGAGATTACTCTAAGCTCAATGATTCAGGATCAAGAACATCAATCGGCCTGAACAATATTCGGATAAACAATCTAATTTAGATACCAATCCAAACACAGGACCAGTGATGTCCTGCCTAAGAAGTAGGTCTTCATGACAACTAATCATTTTTTCCTTCTTCTTTGTCTGACATTTACACTATTGCCCAAGTAAATGGGACAATATGCATTCTAGAAGTCCGCTGTTGTTGTAGGGAATTCAACACAAAACAAGCATCCTTCTGAACTTTTGCCATGCTTTCCATAAATATATCTTCTCCCACCGGTTACTCTTCTGCTATATAGGCGCGAACCCAAGCCCAAGGCCGCGCATGGCACTACTAAACATCAGCCGTGAGACAGGTCGCATGCCCCATAAGACAAAATGTCACATGGGGGTAGGGAGGGGGAGCGGTATATTTATTAGTATATTTTATGGAAATTTGCCTACCTGTACTGTCTTTCTCTGTCTCCTCAATTTTTTTTCTTTTTCTTTCTGATTTTTCCTTTGAACTGCCTCTTATGTGTGTGCACAGACGACTGATACACATGAAATGTAATGTATAGGCCCATTGTTTGCCAGAAAAAGTGTGGCAGACATTGAAGCTTTTACTGCTGAAGCCCTTTAATATTTCGAAACCAGAACCCACGGGCCGCCGAACGTTCTCAAGCCAACTCAGCGCTCCCATCTTTTTCTTGTCTACGAATGAGCAGCACAAGGGTTTTACATAATTTTTTTTTTTAAATATACAACAATTTATTGCAGTTTAATAACAAAATTTTAAAAATATATTATTATTTTTAATTTTAATTTTTTAAATAAAAATTAAAATTAAATTTATATTATTCATATTAAAAATTAAAATTTTTTTATTTAATTCTTAAATTTTTATTATTGTTAATCTTATTTTTTAATATTTTTTTATTTTTAATAAAACTCTTACTCCCTTGATATTTTTAATCAAATCTCTCAATTTTGACAGCATGACAAGATGAAGAGCAAGCTTTTTTTTTTGGCAAGATAACCACACATTAGTGGGCTAAGAAGGTAAAATAGTAACTGGAGTAGGGATCGTCGGGTTTCGCTGGCAACAATGAGCGGTGGCGATCCAATTAGAGGTAAAAGACAACGGTGAATTTTCAGTGTGTTGTAGATATATGACGTCTGGAGTTTCTCTAAGATATATGGTGGCCAAATTTGGGATTATCGATATCTAGTAACGCAGGAGATGTCTCCGATAACGAAAATGGCAACTTTTACGGACCTTATAGACGCACGCGGTCCTCGGCGGATGAGGAGCAACAATTTATGTAACTTTTGACAACTTTTGTAATGATTTTAACAACTTTTATTGTAAATGTGATGATATTTATATGTTTTATTTTTATTTTAATAAAAAAAATATTCACTCTATCAATATTAATAAGATATAATAATTTTTATATTATTATTAAAAAATTATAAATAATTTATAATTTTATTAATTTAATAAAAATAATATACATAATAAATATATATATATATTTTTATATTTATATTTATTTAAATAATTAAATTTAAATTAATTTAATTTTTATGATAAAAAATTTTTCATTTAAATTAAAATGAGGATAATAAAATAGAGAAGAGGGTGAACTCAAAAACTATTTTCCTCAGATTTCATTATTTCATGTAGAACAATACAACACGAGAAACACGGCTTCAGCTGCTACCGTTTTCATTTAATCTGGCACACGTTGGCCACTTCAGACAAGGCATTATAGGAAGAACCACCCTCAGCCAAGGCCTTCTCGGCGCTGTTCTTAAACTCTTTGGCTCGGCTTCTCAACATAGTCCCTTCCTCTTCGACCATAATCCTTTTAATCAAATTCTGTATCTCAGTCCTCCCCACCACTCCCTTGGACGGCAGAACCTCCGTCCTGACGGCAACGCCAAGCTCCTCCGTCAGCAACGTCGCATTCATTCTTTGCTCGGCGTACAGCGGCCATACAATCATGGGCACTCCGTTGGTGATACTTTCTAGGACCGAGTTCCAGCCACAATGTGTTAGGAACCCTCCCACTGACGGGTGGCCCAAGATGTCCACCTGTGGGCCCCATTGTGGGACCAGCAGGCCCACGCCTTGGGTCCGTGTCAGAAATCCATCTGGCAGGTACACTGATATGTCATCACTGAGGTTGCCTGCGGTGAAAAATGACTCGTCACTGCTTCCTATTGTGGGTGGCCGCACCACCCAAATAAATCTCTGTTGGCTCAGCTCAAGCCCCCAAGCCAGCTCAGTCATTTGCTCTTGTGACAAGGTCCCGCCGCTCCCAAACGACACGTAGATCACTGACTGCTTGGGCTGTTCGTCTAGCCAAACACACAACTCACTCTTCACACCCGATGGTCCAACCGGCCTGGTCAACGGACCAATAGGGAAAACCCGTTTCTTAACCACTCCACCCAAGAGTTCCCCCTCTCTGATTGCCCGAAGAGCCGTGGACTCTAGATCCTCCCACGTGTTCAACAAAATCATATCACCGCTGGCAATCTCCTTCGCAATCCGCACACATTCTAGGTACTGCTGATCGGTTCGGTCCAGCATCGGGTCGAACACATCTTCCGGTCGAACCGCCATACACCCTGGAATTTGGAGCGGCTCCCTCTGGTCAAGGTACTCTCCTTTCACCTCCTTGTCAAGAACCGGAAGGTATGCCAGAAGTGCAAGCCCCCTTGCATTCGAAGTTACATACACAAACTTTGGAATCCCAAGTTCTTCAGCGACCACAAACGATTCAGTTCCAAAAGGGTCCACTATGAAAGCCGCGGGACGGACCTTGAAAGCGAGAACAGCTGACCGGAGGGCCGGTCTGATTTCCCGCATCATCACACAAATACGGGTAACAACAGCAGCACCAGGGTCGATCAGTCCCGAAATGTCAACCGCCGGAAGTTCGACAATTCGGCAGAGTTTTGAACTCCTGGCCGATTGGATTATCCGGGTTTCGGCCTCCGACGAATTAGAGCCAACGACAAACGTAGTCACGTCGAAGTTGTAGAGCATTACCAGCCGCTTGCAGAGCTGGAGGACCGGGATAAGGTGGCCGATCCCGGGGCTGGATAGTAATATCAAATGGGGCCTTGATCTTGTGTTCTCCTCCATGGCCAAAAGATAACCGCAGTAGTAAACTCAAAAAATGCACCGAGAAGGATATCAATTCAAAGAAGACTGCCCATGTGACTGTCTAGTTGATTGACGATTGATGAGTGAGTGCGCTGCGTTATGCATACTCAACTCTTATACAGGAGTCTAGTGGTCCTGTATTAGGAATTGTGGCTTAGATTAGTTTTTTTTTTCTTATTTTTATGGTTGATGTTATGTGTAGGCCTATCGGGTATCTAATGCTTTCTGTCTCTTTTGATTAAGAAGAGTACGGCGACCTGATAATTTCTGAACACGACATTTGGTTTCGTCGCGATCAAGATGACAAACATACCTTCCCAGAAGAAAAGATGTATAAATAATTGACGTGATATTAAAAAAAAAAAAAAATATATATATATATATATATATATATATATATATATATATATATATATATATCAATTTTAAATTTTTAGAAATTTATATAATTAAAATTTCAAATTTTTTTATATTTTAATTAAGATTTATATTGTGAAAATTAATTTTAAATGAATAATTTCAAATAAAAATAGTTAAAATTTAGTTTTTTTTATTCATATATAATTTTTAATTATATTAATTATTTGTTATTTAAAATAACTAATTTGTAATGAATTTTAAAAAATAAAAATAAAAATTTAATTATAAAAATTATAAAATTTTAAGATTATTATTATTTTTTTGTATTTTCCATATTATTACGCATTTATTTCATCGTTAACCCTCTTGGTTGAGAGGACTTGAGAGCTTCCTCCCTAAAATATCGTGTTGCCAGCGGCATTACCGTTAACTGGATCTACAGAACTGTTTGGAGTCTGCAAATTTTATGTTTGTCGATATTCATTTGATCCGGATGGAGAAATAGAAGAAGCCAGATTGTTCTCGTCAATATGAAAAGGGACACGAGCCATCTGCTTTAAATTTTCCGAAATTATTATATATAACGATATTAATGATGACTCTTGCCAAACTTCCCGAGTTGTGTTTGATTTGATTACTCGACGTTTTGGACATGGCTATCCTCTTCCCTGAACCCAGATGCTCCAGCCTATTTAAATTAGTTCATTTTCACTTAAAAAAAAAGTCAAGACACTTTGCATGGGATAGATGATTTTTTTTTTTGTCCTTTTTCCGGGGAGTCCAGAGTGGGTGAGTGAGTTTAAAGTAAGGTTTTAAAAATAATAATAATAGATCATTAAATTAAAAAGTCAGTGATGTAAAGTTTAATTAATTTAATTAGTAAAATTAATATTGGAACATTTGCCTGAGATGAAACTTTAGAACATCAGATTGCCATGTTCAAACAATTTCCGTAAAGAACCTAGCTACTCGGACAACAGAAAATTGGGAAGGTTTCTTAACAACAGCCATCAAGAAGCAACTTCCAAATGTTAAGCCATCAGCGAATTGGTCATGTTTAGATATCATCATCATATCTAATAAAATTAAGGAAAAAGATTCGCCAATACAGAAAGAAAAATAGACAGAAGAGAAGCCGGAGATGGTAATTGCCACAATTCATCAAAAAATGAATTTTAAGTTGGTTGGTTGTAAATTATTTTATATTTGTTGCATATTTTACTCCATTTCAATATTTTTAGGTTAAAAATTGGGAATTTAAAAAGGAAAATGAAATGGGGGACCCGCGTATCACATAACCTTCCATCACCTCTTATCCATTTGTCGTTGCCCCCGTGACGGGACTTTAAAATGCACGAGTCAACGTATCTAAAATCCAAATGATATGGAAGGTGATTTGAATAAAAGTTGAGAGTCAGTCGAGTAGAGTAGAGTGGAGGGCTATAAGTTCCTAATTTTAAAATTAAAATCTTCTATTAGGGGCTAGGAGGAGTTAATCGCTCGGATTGAGCCAAATTAAATAATGGAAACAATATCACGGCACTGGTTACCTGTGTAGGTGGCTTTTTCCTTTTTTTTTTTATTTTTTTATTTATAATATCCGCGTCACTATGACTCTATGTTTAAACGAGAATGCTGGAAAAGAGAAGAGAAAAAAATCAGATATCATTATGCCAACTTAGCCTATTATTAACGAACTAAATATCAAATTTTGTCTAATTTAATTTTAAATTATGAGTTTTTTAATATATAAAATTTTTAGTAAATATAAATAATTATATTAACAGACTAAAATCATCTAAAAATATAAGAGAAAGTAAAAGAATATAGCATGTAAACATAATCCTAAAAAAAAAAAAAGTTGTTTTACCATGGATAATAAATTTTTTGTGAAATAAAACAAACCCTTAGACTATTAATATGATAAATAAAATAATTATTTCATAATTATTAAAAAAATTATTCGTTAAAATAAACCCTCAAAATTTAAAGAGAAATTCGTCAAAATTTTATTTATTTTGTTCATAAAGCTCACACAAGGGAATCTGATTTTTCCTTTTTCTTTTCCGGTTTTCTAATTTACTCAAATTGATGCGCAGATCAAAACAGCAAACCACGCACTAAACAGTCCCTGTAATATTCTTTTCATGATTTTATTTTCAGTCAGTATGAGATTCTGCTGTCCATATTTTATAGCATTTGGGTTTTTGGAAACATTAGTAATGGCATGCACCACAAACAATCTCACCTTAATGTGGAGTTAACAATGCCAAGGTTTGAACCGCTGCCATCCCCCGGGGAGGCCAACAGGCCAAGGCCTGGTGGTTCGGGTTCTAACGTTTCCATGCATTACACACATGTAAAACTTGCATCCAGTGTCCACCGAAAATAAAAAAAAAAAAAAAAAAAGAAATAAAAAGGCTTCAAAGAACAAAGAACATCTGCATATGGATCATTCTGAACTCTTTTTTTTTTTTTTTTTTCTCTCAGAAAAGGAGTGGTAATAATAATTGATTAAAAAAAAATCAAAAGCTTAAAGCTAATTCATTATTGAAAAAGGAGAGAGAGAAAATGGGGACTGCTGAACGAAAAAGGCGGTTATTATCCTTGGCAGTGGGTCGTGATGACAAAAACAATCTGGCTTCTTTTATTTCTCCATCCAGGTCAATATACAACGACAAACATAAAATTGACAATTGTTTCTTTTGTGGATTAATTTTAAAATAATGCTACCGTCAATTCCTAGCGCGGCTCTTCAGTTAGTGAATGGAGGTCTTCTCGAGAGCAAGAGGGACAAGAGAATTATTAATTATATGTGTTAATCGTTCACTGTCTTGTCGGACAACATGCCTTTGTGATCCTAATCCTGACAAAAAAATAACAATAAATTAAAATAAAAAAAACATTATCTTAAATGAATGGAGATTACTCTAAGCTCAATGATTCACTATAAAAAAACATCAATCGGCCGGAACAATATTCGTATAAACAATCTAATTTAGATACCAATCCAAACACAGGACCAATAGTGTCCTGCCTAAGAAGTAGTTCTTCATTACAACTAATTATTTTTCCCTTTCTTCTTTGTCTGACATTTACACTATTGCCCATGTAAATGGGACGATATGCATTCTATAAGCCCACTGTTGTTGTAGGGAATTCAACACAAAACAAACATCCTTCTGGCCATGCTTTCCATAAATATATCTTCTCCCACTGGTTACTCTTCTGCTATATGGAGGCGAACCCAACCTGAAGGCCGCACATGGCACTACTAACCAGCCCCGGAATGGGCCACCTGTAATACATCAGGCGCGACATAGGTCGCATGCCCCATAAGACAACATGTCACATGTGGGTGGGGAGGGGGAGGGGGAGCGGGACATTTATTAGTATATTTTATGGAAATTTACCTACCTGTACCGTCTCTCTCTGTCTCCTCTTTTTTTTTTTTTCTCTGATTTTTCTTTTGAACTGTCTCTTATGTGTGTGTGGACAGACGACTGATACACACGAAATGTGATGTATAGGCCCATTGTTTGCCAAAAAAAGTGTGGCAGGCTTGAAGCTTTTACTGCTGAAGCCCTTTAATATTTCAAAACTAGAACCCACGGGCCGCCGAACGTTTCCAACCCAACTCAGCGCTCCCATGTTTTGTTTGTCTACCAGTGTGCAGCGCAAGGGTTTTACATATTTGATCAAACTGTCAATCAAATCTTAATCTCACCTTTGCTTTATGCCTCCATCCCCCAGCAAGGGGCATTCGAGCTGAGCGCGAGCAAGTCTTGCTCTCTGCCCAAGTCTCAACTTGTTCAAATATTTCTAAACTATATTATTAAAGAAGTGGCGGCTTCATTCGGTTTGACCTTATAATTCCCTTGCTTTTTATTGGCCCATGATTTGGGTCTTTTTGTTTTGACCCAGCAAGTCGGCTTTTTCACCTGTTTAGTTGCCACAATAATTGCCATTCTATATTGTCTCAAAAAATCAAATCTCCAAATTCACTTAATTTTGTCATTTATATGTTGCATACTTTAAATTTATTCAATCGGGTCATCGGATTTATAGTATTATAGTAATTAAATCAGATTTATGATATTTAAGATGTATTATTTATCAAATTATCAAATAATAATATATTTATAATTATACACTTTTTTTTTTGGGGCTTGTGATCAATTGTGCATCTACATTGAGTTTAATTGTTATAATGCTATGATCATGTAAGTTTTAAATTCTAGGTTCTGTCTAGATTTGAAAGAAATTATTGACTTTCCTAAATTCCAACTAACATGTGCCTCAACCGAGCAACGAAGAACCGAGTGGAGGTGGAGGGCTCCACAGTAGTATTTGTTATGAGTTAGTATAATTTTATTCTATATAATATATAATAATTTATTGTAAATTAAAAAAAAATTATTTATATACTATTAATTGTAATTTTTTAAAATAAAAATAAAAATTAAGATTGTATTATTCATATTAAAATTTATAATTTTTCATCTAACTCTCAAATTATTATTATTTTTATAAATTATCGTTAAATTTTTTTTATTATTAATCTAATTTCATAATTTTTGTTATTTTTAATTAAACTCCTGTTCTTAAGATATTTTCAATAAGAAAAACAAGTCTTTTCGGCAAGATAATGACAGTGGGTTAAGAAAGTAGAGTAGTAAACTTTGAGCAGAGATGGTTGGGCTTGGGTGGCAACAATGAGTGGTGACGGTCTAATTAGAGGTAAAAGACAATGGTAAACTTTCAGTGTTACGACGTTTGGAGTTTCTCTCAGTTATACAGTAGTCGAATTTGGGATTATCGACGTCTAGCAACGTGAGAGATGTCTCCGATAACGAAAATAATATTTGACAATACAGGTGGCCTCCGTTATACAGAGGCGTGTGGTAGTCAGCGGCAGAGCTCATGAAACTTTTTTTTTTTCTGATTTTCAAATGTCATGTTTATTAAAAAAAATTATATTTGACATTTTAAATTTATGAGTTAATTGTATTTTACACATAATATTTTTTAAAATTACAAACAAAAAATTGTATTATTATGATTGTTTGTATTAATAATTTAGTAAAAAAAAAATTATAAAAGATTTGTAAAAGTTTATAAATTTTGTTGATTATTTTTATATAATTACTCTCACACCCTTCATGAATTTTGAGGAATGTATTGATTTTTAGTGCCAAATTAGCTTGGTCTAATTTAATACAACAAATATATTATGCATTCCCCTCAATTTCCCACACGAAGGACAATTTAAAAAATGATGCTGCCGACAAAATGTCTAAGCAGAGTTTTGGACAACTAATAGACCCAAAGACAGAGAAGAGTCAGAGCTCCTTTAGAAACTGTCTGTGAATGGACATGGAAGATGGGCTAGCAAGGTTGTCAAGTCCATAAACAAATCTAAAGATCCATTCGGTTAAATATCCCTGCAACCTATTGAATTGGACTACCTGTCCAACCTTTCGAAGCCCAGAATCCCTTCCGGCTCTTCCTAGAAATATACTGCAAATAAAAAAAAAGAGAAAAATGGATAAAATATCAATACTACGTTTTAAAAATTAAAACCCAATGACCTTAAGCCGCCCTTGTAAACCGAAAAAAAATATTTTGTTTTCAAGGTAGGGGTAAGGTTGATAAGAGAAGAAAGAAATTAATGATATTGATTTGTAAATTTTTAAGTAGGAGATTATTATGATTTTTAATTTATTAATTTAATTACATTATTTATATAAATTGATATAATTATAAAAAATTATTATTATTATTATTATTGATACGTATAATAAAAATAAGTAATAATTTGTAATTTTATATAATTTTTAATAATATTATTTATTTTTTTAACATAATTTTATATTATTAAAATTTATTTTATTTTTTAAAATTTTAATTAAATTTTAGTTAAATTTTATTTAATATTAAATTAATTTAACTAATTAAAATTTTTTTTTTACATTTTTGTTTAATAAAAGTATATAAATAATTTTAAAAATCTTATATAAATTTATTTGTTTTTAAATCAACTAACTTCAAATCACTTAAATAAATTTTAAACAATATTAAATTATTATGGCACCTATAAAAGATCTCTATTCTCCAACTTTCATATCCAACACTCCATTCTTTTTGGCAATATGCGCAAAAATATAAGTGTCATAACTCAATAAAAGAAAGAAAATTTTTCTTTAATAAATAAAAAAAAGGAAAGAAAAAGAAAATCTAAACAAAAAAATTTTACTAAAATGTCTTACTAATCATAACAAAAAGTTAGAAAAGACATTTAATTGATAGGTCTTAATTTGCTGGATGGGTTCCAATAAAGAGTTAGGCTTCTTGTTGGTCAAAGTCACACGTAGAGTCAACTTTCTTCTAAAGGTCAATCAATTGAGTTACAATGTTTATAAAATAACTGATAGTTTTCTTATACATTATTGATAAATCTTTTACTTCTCATTTAAAAATTTAAATTTAAAACTGTAAATTAAAAAACAGTCAAAATCATATAAAAAAGAATCTTTAGATTAGAAATCTGGAAAGGCTTGAGGGCTTGAGATGCAGATGTTACAAACAATCTGAATTATCATTCACATTAAAAAGGAAATAACTATAACATGAAATATTACAATTTTGGGCGCAAACATGTATTATGACCCAAAGGATGCCGCTTTTAGACATACATTATCTTTCTCATATAATAATTTACCACTGTCATTAACGTTTTAGAAGATACTAGATTTCACCTTTCATTCGATAATCAATTGCATACATTCCATTCGAAAGCAAAACAAGATGTACTCAATAAGACTTGAACTGGTTACTGCTCAATTGATAAAATAATTAAATCTTGAACTTATGCTTTTCTCTTAGAGGAACAATAAACCATTCTTGTATACGTATGCTCAATAGACTTGACGGCGCCCCACGAATCAATCATATCCGACGTAGTCACTGATGAAGCCATCTTCGTTGAAGAGAATCCGATCCATAGTAGTTGGTTGGATGGTGACGACGAGTCTCATTAATTACGGAGCATTTTAAATCAAAACAAATAGGAAAAAAGAAAAAAGGCAAGGAGAGATCCCAGTAATTCATTGCCAAACAGGGGGGCATTTTGAGAACGGAGAAATAAGCAGGGAACTGAGCTGCAAGGAACTGGAGAAGACATGTGGAGGGCTTGAAGCCCTAGTAATATTCCATTATTTTATTTTATTTTTCTCTCAATTAGATCTGGAATTTTCAAAAATATCTCATTCCAATCCAATTACAATACTTTGGATTACTATATTCTTTGATACTGGCTTCTATTGGTCTGGATTCAACGCAAATGCTTGCCCTGGCCCTAGCAACGAAAGTTGGTGCTCCCTGTAACAATCCAATCCTCGTCAATGCATCGTTGCCTCAAGACCCAGTTCCCTCACAGCTCTTTGATGAACTTGATTAACTAACCCACCATGAGCACAACAGATGAATAAAATTACGTAATGTTTACTAAAAAAATTGACGTGACAAACATTTTATAAAATTTCAAACAAAATTTAATTTGTCACAATTTATTTTGTTGACTCTGTACTTAAAAATATCTCATGTCGAAATAATATTAATGCAAACATGCCTATGCTTGAAACAAATCAAGAGTGATACTCCGAGTTATTATTCAACAAGGCGTTCATTTTTTTTAATCTTATTTTTTGAACAAAAATTTCATCAAATATTTCCTTAGATCAGTCAAGAGTAGACCGAACCGACGACCTTACAAGAGCAAAGCCCAAATCTCTTCCCCCAACACAGGACCAACACCATCTGGAGCTGAGTCCAATGCTCGAAATCCAATCATCATATGATCCAAGTCCTTTTGCACGTCAATACGTCACCCACTCGACCCAAGGGGACGACTCTGATATATAATAATAAATTTAGGCACTCATACAAATTGAGACGCAGCAATTGGACTGTCATTTACTAAATATTAAATATTTGACATAATTTCTGTTCTTAAATTTTTCTCCAATTAATGTTTTAGTGGGCAATAGAACTTCTAAAATAGGCCATCACTCTTTTTATCTAAAAACTTTTTATTATTATCGCACCCCTGCTATTTTACTTTTCATATAATTAGAGGCAGGCTGTTTACGCGTAAACTCAAAGTTTATAGAGATGGGTCCGTCGCAGAAGCCTTAACCCGAGACTCGAAACTTTGAACCATATAGATGTCGCTGACTAACAAAGCTTGTGACATGATTAAATTTTCATGTTTCAAGATCCGCGATTCTATTGCTACAGTGTAGTGCTTATGCCAGCTTGAAAAGCTGCCATTTAGGATGGTATAATATGGCGTTTGCCTCTGACTCAGTAGTCAATGAACCCACGCTTGCGCTCCTTCTCCCATTAAATATTAACACACTAACACACTAATATATTACCAAGACGTTTGTCTAATACATGTAGGTTTCCATCCTCTTCATGCATCTATATAACCAAAAAAGAAAAAAAAAATCTACTTAAAAACCAAATCTATTCCTATCGCAGTATTCTGGTGTTACTCATGATAACAAAAGAATTCTTTAGGGTCATGGTAAAGCCTCATAAGTGAAAGAAATAACAATTTCTTTTATACATATGTGTCACCCTACCAAAATCATTACATGGAATAACAACAAAAATAACACAAATCAATTCCGGTAGGGAAAAAAAAAGGGGGGAAAAAAAAAAGAGAGAGGGAAAATTACGTCAAATCGGCCCCAGTTGGCTTCTGATTCTTCAATACGAGGCCAGGGAGTCTGTTTAAGAAATTCATTTGATTGTTTTCTATCTCTCACTGCTTTTTTTTTTTTTTTTTTTTTTTTATGCGATGGCTCCATGTAGATGTGTGGGCCGGGGCTCTAAAATCCTGCTGGGCTAGGCCTTTTCAAATCGGGGGTTGTAATGTAACACAATTCCAAGTCCTTGTCTTTTAATTCGGTTTAATTTGGTGTACGAAGTTCAAGCAAATGTACTTGCCAGTTCAGCCACTTTCATCATCAGATCACCGAGACACCTTACTCCATGGCTTACAGTACGAAAGGTCCTAAGGGTTGACCCACACGCCTCCAGGCATGTGTTTCGTAAAACAAATTTTTATATTGATTCCGTTTTACTCCAACGACGGTGAGAGTATCTCATTATTTTATTTTATTTTATTAAACGACGCAAAAGAGCCTTTTCTGCAAACTTGGTGCCGAAGGGAAGAGCTTTCCCTGATCCAAGACTCGAAGTGATCAGCTTAGTTTGGTCAATTCATTTGGTTTAAATTACATGAAGATCTGGTTTAGTCATTATCTGATCTCGCCACATGTCCGAATATAGCTGCATGTGAAACTCTACCAACAGTAACCAAAAAGAAGAGAGTGTAATGATTTTGTATCAATTTTAGGTCAGTTCACACTTGAACATTCAAAAAGTAGAAATTGTACTTTTTTCAATATTTGGAAATTAAATATTTTTATTTACTCGGTCAAATTTCTTAGAGGCAATTCTATCAATTGTTAAAACTAAAAAAATGGTGTTGAAGAAGTGTTAATTTTTATTAAATTTTAAAAATTAAAAAGATTACAAGGTATATTAAAAAAATGTGCATCACAAATTATATTAATCAAATATTATGTTACGAATCTTTTTATTTTTCTTATTCTAATAAAACCCATTTTCCTATACTTTGCATTTAGAATCATAGAAATTTAAATTTTGTTTTTTACACTATCAAAATATAATATGAAAGTGAGTCACTAAATTCCCGTAAATATGCATGCTAGTCAGCTCCACGTCAGATCATTGAGTCACAGCATTTTATGGCTTGCAGTGCAGAAGAACCTTGTTCTAACTTGGCGTCATCCGCGTCCAACCCTCGTTTCATGGGGTGGAGTCGCGGCAAGTGGTCGTTATCCTAGGTCATGATTATCACCTGAAAATTGCAGGTCTTAGCTTCTGATTCTTATACGTGGTAACAATATGATGCTTTCCTATTTCCCTAATGCAAACATGATGCTTTCTAGAATTAGAACGGTACATAATTGCTCTCCCCACCGAGTTTGTCAGCAGTACCAAGAAATGTATCAGCAATTCCATCCGGAACGGCCTCCCTTATCCACCCACATGACATAAATTAACCACGAGATGAGACGAAGGCAGGCAATGATTCCATTTCTATTACCGAATCAAAAAAAAAAAAAAAAAACAAAACAGAACCCAAAAAAAGGAAAAAAGATCAAAAACAACAACTACTGTTTTACTACCCCACTACTACTACATCTTTGCCCCTATGGCACCCTAAAAAAAAGGGGTAGCAGGTGCTCTTTCGCTCTTGATGCAGCTTTGGCAATTATACATAAAACCATAGTTATTATTTTTGTAATTGTTGTTGAACAAAAACCATAATAAGAATCTGATAAAAGTGTAGGTTGCCCGAAACAGCGTTAAGTAAACAAAAAGACTTTTTGTGTTGAAATGCATGATACAAATTGACTCATTTTCTGTCAGAGGCACTCAAAACTCATGACTACTGATTAGAACCGGTCAGAGTGAGGAGTGAGGAGTGAGGAGTGAGGAGTGAGGTGAGGTTAACGATGCACCTTCCTTTTTTTTTCAGTCATTTTTTTTTGTTTTTTGTTTTTTTTTTTAAATTTGGGCTTTTTATCGTTTAGACGTGTTAGGATGGGATAATTAATATGGAGGAAACTTTTTCACGTTGCACTCTATGATATTTTTCTCGAATTACTTAATAGGGTAATATTCATATTTTGTTCTCCTCTGAAGCCCATTTCAATAGAATTTAATTTTGCAAGTTAGGATATCGATCCCTGAATGCATCTGAATGCTATCCGTTTGACCAAATTTCGTCTGATTGTAGGGTTTCAATAATTTGCTTCCAACATGAAGCCCATGTTTTCTGAACTCTCTAAGGTGGCAGATATTCCTCATGTAGAGTCAAGCATATTTACAAGCATATTTTCATTATATGAAATTATAATACTTACAAGAGGAAAAAATATTTTAATATCCTTAAAATATGTTATACTTGGGAATATCTAGATATATATATATATATATATATATAAAACACCCAACTTAAGCACACTTATCCATGTATATATATATATACCATACCGGCATCCTAAGCACACTTATCCATGTATATATATATACCATACCGGCATCCTAATTCTCTTCTTGCTCGTTCCCAGCAGCTTTCTCGTTCCCACCAGCTTGCTCGTTCTCAGCAGCTTGCTCGTGCCCAGCAGCTTGCTCGTTCCCCGCAGCTCGAACGGGAGTCTCGCCGTCACAGATGACGCATCGCCAAGCTTGCCTGCCCTCAGCAACAGCTAGGTTTTCCGCCCACGTCAGACACCCGTTGCAAAATGGAGCACAGTTGCAAGGGTTAAGTCTGACCTGTTCCGCGTTTGCTCCTTGGCATCTCATGCATTTTCCACCTTCTGCATTGTTCCTTTTCCTCTGTCACAAAAACAAAAAGTATAAGCGTGATGTTACAATTGAACCATAGAAAAGTTTAAAATAAGAAGTCTTGAAGTAAAAAAAAAAAAATAAAACAGAGAAGAAGTTTATATACCTGGTCGTACTCCAAGCCGCTTGGGTTTCGGAGCGGACCCCTCAATGGGTCAAAGAAACAGAGCCTGTCAGGTTCCATGCCCTCATTCAACAAGGATCTCAGGACGAAATTGTCTATGGCAACTCCCCCCTCCTGACGGCAGAGCTCCTCACGCCCACGCTCACTTTCCATTCTCTCGAACTTTTGTTTTTGTTTCTTGTTTGTTTGTTTGTTTCTTCTCAGCTTTTCTCCTTCTCGACTGGCATGACTTCGGGTTTCAAATATTTATATACAAAAATGTGGGCTAAGTGGGCATGTGAGGACCCCTAAATGAGCCGAGGCCCAAAACTCTGACGTGGGAAATTTAACTTGATTGATACATATTTCTGTAGGGTCAAGGTAAAACCTCACAAGTGAAAGGAATAACATTTTCTTTTATACATATTTGTCACCCTACCAAAATCATTACATGGAATAAAAACAAAAATAACACAAACCAATTCGGGTAAGAAAAAAAAGGGGTTAAAAAAGAGAGAGAGAGAGAGAGAGGGAAAAGTACGTCAAATTGGCCACATTCGGCCTCTGATTCTTCAAGATGAAGCCCAGTGATTCGCGAGTCTGTTTAAGAAATTCATTTAATTGTTTTCCTTTTTTTTTTTTTTTTTTTTTTGTGATGGCTCCATGTAGCTGTGGGCCGAGGCTCTAAAACCCTACTGAATCAGGGGGTTGTAATGTAACACAAGTCCTTGTCGTTTAATTCGGTTTGAGTTGGTGTGAGAAGTTCAAGCAAATGTACATGCCAGCCCAGCCAATTTCATCATCAGATCACCGAGACACATCACTCCATGACTTGCATAACGAAAGGTCCTAAGGGTTGACCCACGCGCCTCGAGGGATGTGTCTCCTAAAACAAGTTTATGTATTGACTCCGTCTTACTCCGACGGTGAGAGTATCTTATTATTTTATTTTATTTTATTAAACGACGTAAAAGAGTCTTTTCTGGAAACTTGAAGTCGAAGGGAAGAGCTTTCTTTGATTCAAGACTGGAAGTGGTCAACTTAGTTTGATCAGTTCATTTGGTTTGAATTACATAAAGATTAGGTTTAGTCATTATCTGATCAAAACACACCACATGTCCGAATATAGCTGCATGTCCGAATATAGTTCGCAATTCTCTTTGGTATATAACTTAGCTCATTAAATATGAGGTGCCGAAGTTATGAGCTTCAAAAACCACAAAGACTGGCATTAGCAACAACCTCAATTGACACTTCTTTCTAATGAAAACTTTAATTTTGTATCATTTTAGGTCCATTCACACTTCAATATCCGCAAAATTGGAAACTGTGGTTTTTTCAGTGCAAAGTTTTGGAAATTAAATATTTTTGTTTACTAGGTCAAATTTCTAAAATTAGGAAAATAATGTTAAAAAAGCGTTCACGGTTGGTGCTCTTCATGTGATAATTTTGTTTTTTAATTTTACAGATTAAAAAAAAATGTTATAGCGTGTTCAGAAAAAAAAAAATGTTACAAATTATATTAAATAATATCATGCCACGAATTCTTTATTTTTCTCTTATACTCTGTTTTTAGAACCTTAATAATTTGAATTTCTTTTTTCTTATGCCCCCAAAAGTGAGTGACTAAACTGGTGTTGGTTCCTGTAAATATGCATGCTAGCCATCACTGAGTGACAGCACTTTATGGTTTGCAGTTCAAAAGGACCTTGTTCTAACTTGCGTCATCCGCGTCCAACTCTCGTTCAATGGGGTAGCGTCGCGGCATCTTGTTCCGAGTGCTCGTTATCATAGGTCATGGTTATCTCCTGAAAATTGCAGGTCTTAGCTTCTGATTCTTACACGTGGTAATAATACACACATGCGTATCCAATGCAGCACGTTTCATGTGATTTAACTCAATTTTACGCTCAACTTTTGCATTTAAAAATAAAAACTTTTATCAAGATTTAAATAATGCTTTTTAACAATAACATTACATAGACATAATTACGGTAGAGAAATTAAGAATAACGGTTTCATTACTTATACATCTCAATTTAACTCGAAAAATTATATTTGAGCGTGACAAAAATTAATAAAAAGGAAAAAAAATATGAAATTAAGGAAAGAAAATCTTCTAAAATTCTCATTAATAAAAAAATCTCAAATAAGAGCGAGAGAAATATATATATATATATATATATATTTGTCATAAGGCCTTTAATAGAAGAACGAAGATGATCTCAATTCTTTTCATTTAAATAATAAATAAATAAATAACAGGGTGGAAGAAAAAGGTTAAAGAGTGAATATAATTTATTCCTTAATATCCAATATATTTAATTTAGAGACAAATACTCGGATTCCCGTTCAGTAAAATAAGTACGCTCAATTAGGGTTTGCACCCCAACCACCCTATAAAATGCAAATGTGGCATGCAGCTATTTTAACGTGGGAATATCAAGCCAAGAATATCAGAGAAACCTCATGGTTCAGAACTGATGTTATTGATTTGTAGAGGGCTATTGATTGTCGTTAGTGGGGAACATTAGTTAGAATCTCCGACCCCATGACTCTCATCTTTCAGTTCGATCATCTTGTTGGTTAATTCTTCGTCCTAATTCCTTCAAAGGTAAACTCATGGTTATAATTTCTATGCTAGCCTTTTGTATATATTTAGAGCCTTGAATATCTTCTCTTTGATTAACAAGCGTTTCCATAAAATCTCCCTTGAGCAGTGAGATGACGAGTATCCCGGAGAAAAATGTAGAAGACAGGGGAAAGGAAACGTGGTCAAATTTACCGATACTGCTTTTGTGGATGATCAAAGACAGGTTGCCATTTATTGAAAATCTGACGGTAGCTGTTGTTTGCAAGCACTGGCACTACGCTTCTCAGATCTATCCAAGAAAGGATTTGCAATCTGCTGACTGCAGACCAATCTGGTTGATGCGAGTTAGATACGATAAAACATGCCGGGGAAATGAGCAACTTACAAACTACTCCACGGGAAAGAAATATTTCGTGGAATCTTTCACTGATACTGCCACCCGCGTCGTTTGCTCTGAGAAAGGATGGTTGCTCTTAGCTCCTCAGAGGAACAACAAATGGCCAAGCTCGGGAATGTTCTTGATCAATCCTTTTACTAGCAAAGGTACGATTTGCCAATTGCAATGCATGGGAGTATCTTCTTTCCTCCACTTACGGCTGCGATTTCAGTAGTCAATGGGATCCCTAATTGTGTAGCCATTGGTTCGCTTGACTCGTCTTTCTTGCACAACATTGACTTTTATCCACTTGAATTCATTCTTAAAATTGCCCAACCAGATGGTAGGGAATGGAGGACGTACACATATGATTATGGAACAAGAGAAACTAACTCCGAGCACTGTTCGTCTGCCATGTTCATTCGCAACAATCATGTGTATCTAATAGATAAAGTTGGCCGTACACTTGCTTTCGATATGATTGGAACTACGTGGACCAATATTGTAAAAGAGAAGGGCGAACGGAACGTGCATGACAATCCCACGGTATTTTGTGATGGGGCATTCATAAGGATTATATTAAAGTGGGATTCTGTCAAGACGCCCAAAATAATAACTCATTTTTCGTTCCGCAAACTTAAGGAAGATGAAGGAAAGTGGGTTAACTTAGACAACAATGAATTGGGAGGTAAATGCTGGTATTTATCTTGTTGCTTTGGGAATCATGCTTACTTAGCAAAAGAAACCAAGACAACAGAGATCTGTCATATAAAACTCCAGATACATGAACGAATTCGTTACCTACACACATATACAGTGAACAAGTTTGCCGGAGGTTCTGCTCAACTGGTTTCAGGAGGTCGACTGGATTTAGATGATATAAACCAAGGCGTGATTTGGGTCGACCTGGGTTGATTACTTTGGTAGGTTACTTTAACTTGCTCCTATGGTGCATTGTGCATGGTATGGGGACTACTCCAAATTTCTTTGAGGCAATAGTTGCTGTGAGTCAGAACTCGAATTGAATTGGTCAATAATTTTTATTTTGGTTTTTTGTTTTTTCCTGTTTTGTTTTTGTTTTGATTTGTTTTTTTTCTTTTTTTGGACCCAATGTTATTAGATATTTCGGAACCATTTAATTGAATTTTTTCCTGAAAAATTACATGATATTTCCTGACCTCCTTGTTTCAAATAAGGTCGAGCACAAGAAACTTGGCATCCCCGTAGTCCAACTCTCTGCGTTGCTGCATTTGTTTGTTCTGTGTTCGTTCTCCAAAGCTTACTCTAATTCACGACTCACCCGAAAATCTAAAATATCTAAAATAACCTTTTTTTTATGGATGAAGATCACAATTGAATTTGCATTAAAAGTAATTCAATAAATAAAACATAATTAATTAAGATGCCTAAACGGACATGTGACTTTATAATTTTGATAACTTGTGGTGTTGCTACGATATTTGTATATTTTATTTCTATTTGAATAGAGAAATATTCACTCTAATAGGGTATAATAATTTTTATATTATTATTAAAAAGTTATAGACATTTTATAATTTTATTAATTTAATAAAAATATTATATATAAAAATTAAAAAATATATATTTAATAATATAAAAAATATATTAGCAATGGCATACACCACAAATAATTTCACGTAAATGTGGAGTTGACCCGGACAAGGTTTGAACCACTGCCATCCCCTGGGGTGGCCAACGGGCCAAGGCTTGTTGGTTCGGGTTCCAACGTTTCCATGCAATACACATGCAAAACTTGCATCCAGTCTTCAGAAGAAAACAAAAAAAAATGCTTCCAAGAACGAAGGACATCTTCGGAACCTTTTTTTTTTAGCAGAAAAGGCATGGTAATAATAATTGATTAAAAAAATCAAAAGCTTAAAGCTAATTCATTTACAAACGGAGATTGGAAAAGGGAGAGAGAAAATGGGGACTGCTGAACGAAAAAGACGTTCATTAATTTTACTTAAGGTGTCGTGATGACACGAACAATCCGGCTTCGTTTCCGGCCCAATATAATTGACAGCTCCACTTTTTTTTTTCGGATTAATTTAAAAATATTGCAGCCGGCAATACCTGGCACAGCTCTTCCGTTCGTGGATGGAGTACTTACTACCAAGAGGGACAAGACAACCATTAATTATATGTGTTAATCTTTCATTGTCTTGTCCGACAACTGGCAAGATGCCTTTGTGATCCTAATCCCGACAAACAAGAAAAGCAAACATAATCTTAAACGAATGGAGATTACTCTAAGCTCAATGATTCACGATAAAGAACATCAATCGGCCGGAACAATATTCTGATAAACAATCTAATTTAGTTGCCAATCCCAACACAGGACCACTAATCTCCTGCCTAAGAAGTGGGTCTTCATGACAACTAATTATTTTTCCCCTTCTTCTTTGTCTAACATTTACACTAGTGTCCAAGTAAATGGGACAATATGCATTTTATAAGCCCACTGTTGTTGTAGGGAATTCAACACAAAACAAACATCCTTCTGAACTTTGGTCATGCTTTCCATAAATATATCTTCTCCCACTGGTTACTCTTTCTGCTATATGGAGGCGAACCCAAGCTCAAGGCCGTACACGGCGCTACTAACCAGCCCCGGAATGGGCCACCTATAATACATCAGGCGTGACATAGGTCGCATGCCCCATAAGACAACATGTCACATGGGGGTGGGGAGGGGGAGCGTTACATGTATTAGTATATTTTATGGAAATTTACCTACCTGTACTGTCTCTCTCTGTCTCTTCATTTTCCTTTTTTTTGTGATTTTTCTTTTGAACTGTCTCTCATGTGTGTGCACAGACGACTGATACACATGAAATGTAATGTATAGGCCCATTATTTGCCAGAAAAAGTGTGGCAGACTTTGAAGCTTTTACTGCTGAAGCCCTTCAATATTTCGAAACCAGAACCCACGGGCCGCCGAACGTTCTCAACCCAACTCAGCGCTCCCACCTTTTGCTTGTCTACGAATGAGCAGCGCAAGGTTTTTACATATTGATCAAATTGTCAACCAATCTTAATCTCACTTTTATTTTATGCCTCCTTCCCCCAGCAAGGGGCATTCGAGCTGAGCGTGAGCAAGTCTTGCTCTCTTCCCAGGTCTTAACTTGTTCAAATATTTCTAAACTATATTATTAAAGAAGTGGCGGCTTCATTCGGTTTGACTCTATAATTCCCTTGATTTTTATTGGCCCATGATTTGGGCTTTTTGTTTTGTTTTGACCCAGCGAGTCGGCCTTTTCACCTGTTTGGTCGCCACGATAATTGCTATTCAAAATGGTCTCAAAAAAGGCTCAAAGTATATTCAAATCTCAAAATTAATTAACTTAATTGTGTCATTTATACGTTGTATACTTTAAATTTATTCAATCGGGTCATTGAATTTGTAGTATTATATTAATTAAATCAAATTGATTATATTTAAGATGTATTATTATCATATTATCAAATAATGACATATTTATAATTATACACTTTTTTTTTTTTTTTTTTTGGACTTGTGATCAATTGTGCATCTACATTGAGTCTAATTGTTATAATGCCATGATTATATAAGGTTTAAATGCTAGGTTCTGTCTAGGCTATAGATTTGAATGAGATTCTTGACTTTCGTAAATTCCAACCAAAATGTGCCTCAACCGAGCAACGAAGAACCCAGTGGAGGTGGGAGGGCCCCAAGTGGTTCATGCATTGACTCTTTTTTTCATTTTTTGGGTATGGTCTTATTTAATATTCTAATAGGTCGACAGCTGGCTTGTCCCAAAATCACGTCGACTGCTTATATAGATCGGGTTTTTGGTGGAGGAGCCCTCAACATGATAGCATTTCCAATAGGTAAAGTTACATGAATTTGGATATGTCTTAGATGTGATTTCAATACGAAAATGAAATCTGACTGACCCCAAATGGCGTCTCTTAATGAATCAGGTTGCTCCAAGCTTCTCGCTCCCACTCGAGGGCTTTGTCAATCAGATTCAATCTTTGAGACACTGGATTTGAGAAGTAATTGGGCATGGCGAGTTGACTGAAATTTGACATTTTCCTGAGATAGCCTGCAGTAGCGCCGGGCCACGAAGTTGCCGTTGGCGATCATAAATCATAAAGGCCAAAGGGTGAAGTGAAGGTTTGCACTTGCAAGTTAGCCGACAATATTTTCGAGAAAATGTTATATGGAAAATTACAAATACGGCCAGATTAAAGAGTGCTCTGTCCCTTAAATGTTTCAGTTCGAATTTGTTAAATAGAGTGCTAATGAACCAAAAAAAAAAAAAAAAGTTAATGAATAACTAGTAAACTCTTTAGAAGTTATTTTTAGGTACATTTTTAGTAAAGAAATTGTTAATGATCACCCACTTGCCTCTCTAGTTACAAAATTCTAGACAATTTGATGCGCACTTTGAACTGATCAAATGCATACCCTCTCCTCTGCCATCGAATACAAATAACCATAAATATCATGATTTTGTGTTGACCAAAATGTAAGAAATTAACAAAATGGCATACATTGATGATTACAAGCATCTGATCACTCAGAGCATATATTCGATGAATTTGAACACATGTCCAATCGTGTAAAGCTCTTTGAGTATATAGATTGACTTTTTTTTTTTTTTTTAGGTAATTACCAACAAACCCTTTTTTAATAATTCAACAATATGAATAGATGACAAAACCATTTAATTTAATATTTAATACTTATTAAAAATTTAACAAAAACAAGTAAATATTTAAACCATCTTAAATTTAACAATGTTGTAGTTTTATGATCACTTTTGTTAATAAATGGTTCTAGTGTGCTCATTAACATTACACTAATGTTATTTCATGGTTTATAAAGATTGCATGATAAAAGATGGCAGGTCGGTTACCACCCAAAAATAAAGTCAACCTGTTAACTCCATAAGTTCTACGCGATCGTGCGTGCGTGTGTGTGCGCGCGCGCGCGAGTAAAGACTAAGCTTGCTGTAGCTAAACGTTTTTGTCCGTAAAATCAAATTATAATTATTTCATTTTGAAAATTAAAATCATTTAACAAGTGACGTTTGATCATTTACTCATTTGGTACTCTTTTCAATGTACATTTAATACACCGTAGTATGAGTAATAGAACATACCTTTTATACAAGCGCTTAGTATTGTATATGTAAAGGTTTATGGTTAATTAGATTTAGAAAGAGAAAATATTATACTTGGACTATGCAAGCACATTCTTTCCATCTATGACAATAAAAGTCTATATATTGATATTATGAAGTTTGTTGGGAAAATTGCAGATTGAAATTTTGACTTTATTGTTACAGACGGAAAGAATGCCCTTGCATAGTCCAATTGTTATACTTGCTCTTTTTAAATCTAATTCACCATAAACCCTTACATATTACAACATTAAATGCTTGTATATAAGGATTGTTTTATTAATTATTCTATCGGTTTATTAAATGTATACATTGAAAGAAGTACCGAAATAAGTAAATGTACATTGAAAAATGTACCAAACATTAATTTTTAAATGATTTTAATTTTGAAAATAAAACACTTATAACAAAAACGTTTCGCTATATATATATATATATATATATAGAGAGAGAGAGAGAGAGAGAGAGAGAGAGAGTTGGGTTGGATGAGGAAATTTAACTATGAGTAATTCTAAATCCCAAATTTTAGTCCCAATTCTCAAATTAATTACTTAGTGATTATTAGACTATGCTAGTGATTATAATATCATATTTAACATGCATTCTAAACATTAAATAGTATCACATTATTATGTGCATTCTGGTTTTTTTAAGCATGATATATATTTCCATAAACTTGTATTCTTATGAAATTGTAACACTGAACCTTGTCGGATCCTATCCATTCCAAATGCCTCTTTAATGAATTCTGACAGTTAATGTAGCAATAGGACAAACTATTGGATTTATGACTAATACATTGTCTAGAAATTGTATTTAATTAAAAAATAATTTCTTTATTCTTTATTAAAAAATTTATTAGATAATAAATTATACAATAAAATAATTTTGTTCAATTCTCATAACCCTATATCTCCCTTTTGGAGATTATAACTTAAGACTTTCAAGATAAAAGTTTAAGTTCTTAAGGGTCTCAAAAGTCCATCGTCTAACCAATAATATTATGCCAAAGAGATCTATTATAGAATTAGGTAAAATAACTACAAAATAAAAATTTATTTATTATAATTATTAATTGTATTTTTGTATGTATAATAATCAATTATAATTAATAGACACAATAAATTAATTTTATTTCATATTTATTCCAATTTTCTTTTTTCGGGAGCACAAAAAAAAAATTACATTTGGTGAGTTTTAATAATGAATTATTCATACACGGGTTAAAATTCCGATTTTGTATTTAATGTTGCGCGAGTCTGCACAGGGATAAGGTTATAACAACGCACTCTTACAGAGAAATGCTTATAAATATCCTCCCAAAACCTTCACAATGTCTCAATTCAAGGCCGAGCCTAAACTAATATCTATACCAGTTTCCAATATCCAAAGTCAAAGCTCCTTTTCTTATTTGTGAGATGATGCAGACGCCAGAGCAATGCACAAAACCTCACGCAGCCCTAGTGGCTAGCCCCGGAATGGGTCACCTTATCCCTGTCATGGAGCTTGGCAAGCGCCTTGTTACTAACCATGGCTTCAACGTAACCATCTTTGTTGTCACAACCAATACCTTGCCCTTACCATCCAACATTCTCAAAGAATCACCTAGCCCCACTCTGCTCAAAATTGTCCCTTTATCTCCAGTTGATATCTCCAATCTTATCACCCCCACAACTCATATCACAACACAACTCGCCATGATGATGCGAGAAGCTTTGCCAAGTTTGCGATCTGACTTACAAGCCATGACGTCCCCTCCAAGCGTTCTTATTGTTGACTTATTTGGTACCGAAGCCATCGCAATCGCTGATGAGCTCAACATGCTAAAGTACGTGTTTATCACATCCACTGCATGGTTTCTTGCACTCACCGTGCACCTGCCCACACTCGATGATAAAATTGTGGTAGATGAGCATGTTAAGGGCCAAAGACCACTGTTGATTCCAGGCTGCAAGTCGCTTCGGTTAGAGGACAGTTTAGAATCGATTCCAAACCGGCATGACCAGGCTTATGCGGAGTACCTACGTATGGGCATTGAGATACCGACGGCTGATGGTATTTTGGTCAATACGTGGCAGGATCTGGAGTCCTCAACCCTTCAGGCACTTGCAGATAAAAAGATGTTGGGCCAGGCTACTCGGGTACCAGTCTACCCAGTTGGACCACTGGTCAGACCCGTAAATTCTAAGCTGAGTTGTGCTGCGTTGGCTTGGCTCGATATGCAACCCAGTGAGTCTGTCATATATGTCTCGTTTGGGAGTAGTGGCACTTTATCTGCTAAGCAAACACTGGAGCTGTCTTGGGGTTTAGAGTTAAGTGAACAGAGATTTGTTTGGGTGGCACGCCCACCCATGGAGAACGATGCATCAGCATCTTTCTTTGGGAAGGGTCCAACATCTGACGATGTTTCCCCACATTTTCTCCCCGATGGGTTCTTGGCTCGGACCCACAATAAGGGAATGCTGATCACGGAGTGGGCCCCGCAAACAGAGATCTTGGCACATCCATCGGTGGGTGGGTTCTTATCACATTGCGGGTGGAATTCAGCCGTTGAGACCTTAATCAACGGGATACCAATGATTGCATGGCCTCTTTATGCAGAGCAGAGAATGAATGCTGCAATGCTTACAGAGGATATCGGAGTTGCCGTACGACCGGAGGCGATGCCTCCAGGGGAATTGGTGGGTCGGAAGGAGATAGAGACAATGATCAGAAAAATCATGCAGGCTGAAGGAAACACTATAAGGGCTAAGGCCAGGAAGCTGAAGTCAAGTGCAGAGAAGGCTCTCAACAGTGATGGCACCTCCTACAATTCACTTTCTCGGGTGGCAAATGAGTGTGAAACTAGGTTGAGGTACCCGAGATCAAGGATTGAAGATGCCTAAAATCCATCAGAATTTATAAATCATCTTTGAGTTCCTGCATTTCTTCTGCTTGCAATGGCTGAAAAGTAGGAAATAAAATATCAAACGTGCCATCACAGGCTGCTTACGTTGTTGGCTCTCCTTGTTGCTTGACCAGGACACATAACAAAACAAATCGTATTAACTAGAACTGCTCATTTAACGGAAGAAAGTAATTCAATAATCGATATCCAGTTATCTAGCAATAAGACAGAAAACCTAACCATGCAAATGGAACCCGATACTTCAGCTTTTTCTCAGGGATAAGTGTCAGAGGGACCACATGGATTCAAGATATTTGAGACGATGATAAACGGGGCTTGGCTTGCTAAAAGATAGAACAGAAAGTTATGAGACACGGAAGAGAAAGCAAAGTTTTATTAAATAAAGTGACATTACATGTAGCAAAACCAAAATTGTACAAAAGAATACATCCTGGGATTTCCATGATTATTCAATACGGTAGAAGAATTTCAAACCATGTACAATGTACCGCACAGAAGGAAATTGGGAGACATGTGATCATGTAAGAACACAATTGACATTGCCATGTGGAAATGCTCTTCAGTTGTGACAGTAACAGGTGAAACACAAAGACCAATGACAAATAAATGGATTAAATCACGAACAACAAAGAACCAAGAAACACATCATCAAGCCTAGGCAAGCCTCTTGACAACAGTGGCCATATACTTGCCCTGATGTTCTGCCAATGCCAGCTCTGTCTCACTTGGCTCTCTTGAGCCATCACCAGCAAACACTCCAGCACCATATGGAGAGCCCCCTCGAATAGAATCCATCTTGAACATGCCAGCTCCAAAAGTGTACCCAATGGGGACAAATAGCATTCCATGGTGGGCCAACTGGGTAATTGCAGTCCATCTGCCTCAAATGAAAGAGATGCCATCAAAATGGAGTATGATTAATGCAATTCAGCCTTCAAGAAAGCAACTTTTACAATATTTTTGATTTTGAAAACCAATAGTTACAGTGCCAAATTATCATCCTCAATGACTTTATTGGGAGACCTTCCAGTTTTCAAGCGTATGTATATGGATTGATTGAGTAAACAACAACTGGTTGATTATCCAGGCAGAGTGAAGAAATGCAAAAATCAAAAGATGCATTGCCATAATTTTGATACAGAAAGAGAAATTAAATTCCCTAATGACAGCAATTTATTCAGTCTGACATGCAGCTAAACACATTTTAGAAAACTTAGTTCACTATCAGGGATTGTGAAATCCATTCCTCCTTTTTTGATCTATCTATAAATATACCATATGATTCTACAATAATTGAAACCCCCTCCCCTGCTTTTTTCAGGGGCAAACAAAGATTGGAGCTCCACAAGTGTCAGCTACCTCACAATGCCTTCAAGAAAAAGAAGCCAAGCACTCTAAATGTGCAATTACATTAGCAAAATAATGCAATAACAGTCTTATGAGGAAATATGTTCATGATCTGTTTGGGCAGCGAGATGACCCTATCATCTTTACTAGGGATATGTCACCACCTTATCAGAGAATTTCTAGGCATTCAGTATCATATAAGTTTCCATCCTAGAAAGCCAAACCGCTCTATCAGGGCTCAAGCAATTCCACCTTCAAATAAACGACTATCCAGAGATAGAGTAGCTAGAAGTGAAAGTAGATTCCATCCCAATAACCATACCTATTTAAGGATAGGAGGTTAACAACTAAGATATCTTAGCAATCTGGTGTTGGGATTACTTCGAAAAATCCTTTAACTTCAATTCTATTCCATTCCACATAATTAGACTCATGCTCTTGATGGAATTCATTTCTGTTATCCTGTTCCAAATTTATATACGTCATAGTTCCCACCTTGATAATTTTTAGCTGTAAATCCTCTTGCGTTTCAAACACACCTTATAGGAATCCCAGGTAACCATAATGATCACTAATATAGGCAATAGACCATAACCATCCTTAAAATAGCAATGGTAATCGATTTCGGTGATCAATCACGCAATCAAAATGCTTTAAAGGCAAAATTGACTTACACGGTGGTTTCCTGGCCGCCGCCTTGCGTCCCAGTGCTGACAAAGAACCCGGCAGGCTTCCCAGCGAGCTTCTGCTCCTTCCATAACTGCCCAGTCGAGTCAAAAAACGACTTCATCTGAGCAGCCATACTACCGTACCTCGTCGGGAACCCAAACAAGAACCCATCGGCATCTACCAATTCGGCAGCCGTGATCTCGCGAATTCTAGAGTCCTTCGGCGGCGCCTTCATGTGGTCCAACACATCCGCTGGCAGCGTCTCCGGCACGCGGAACAAGACCGCCTCCACTCCTTCAACTCCGTCCACTCCCTTCTTCATCCGCTTCGCCAATCCCTCCACGTGACCGTACATCGAGTAGAACACGATGAATATCTTCAGTCCCCGAGCGGCAGTTGACTCGATTGCGGCGGCGTCAGCATTTGCGTTGGCGTTCGCGCTGCTACTGTCGGGCGTGTGGTCCCCGACAGGGATCGGGGCGTCGCGGGTGGCGCGGTGGCGGCCGTCGGCGAGGGCCGTCTTCTTGCTCTTGCTCGGAACACAGCCGCCTCCTTTTCCCATCGAGAAATTACGGTGGTATCCCGATGGAAACGACTGGTACGAGCAGATGGTAGACTTCGACTTTGCAGGCTTGGAGTTTGAGGGACTTACATTTCACAACGCGGCGCCACGTGCCATGCCAGCTTTTGACATGGAATAAACGACGCCGCATTATTTTCCCCGCCGGTTTAAGCATTGGTTTACGCGGTGCTGTATCTTTGACCTTTTATTGTGATTATGCCAAGCATTTTCCATTTTAACAAATCTTAAAAATAAAAAAGGATGAGATTACGTGGATTGACGTAGAGAGAAATTTTTTCTTAAATCTTTTTTCAGAAAAACCAGCGATGTCGTTTCCGACCTGTCAACTTTTATAAGAAAATATTTTTATTTGATATTTTTTTAATAATTTATATTTTATATTTAAAATATAAATATTATAACTAAAAATTATTAATTAAAATTAATAAAAATAATTTAAAAAAATATTTTAATATTATTTTAATAATATTTATAATATTCAAAAAATTTTTTACCTATATATATTTTCAATTAACATTTTTATAAATAATATTATCATTAAAAAATAATTAATATAAAATATAATTTAATCTCTTTATAATATTTAAAATAAAATTTTTATAATTATTTAAAAATTTTTAAGAGATATTTATTAAATTATATTATTTATTATAAAATTAAAAATAAAGTATAAATTATTATTAAATTTAAAATAAAGTATATTAAATTTTAAATTTTTTTATTGATAAACATAAAAAATATAAACTTTGTTTCATTATTTTTAAAATTTTTAAAAATTTTAATTATATTTTATTTTAATCTATAATTACTAAATTATATTTAATAATTATTAAATTTAAAATTTAAAGTAAAATACAAAGTTTAAACTCTAAGACCTTATTTATAATTAAAACCTTACTCCCAACAAATTGAACTTACATTTAAAAAAAATTATATATATATATATTTATATTTACAAATGTACGTGCATTTGAACGCAACTTTATGTTATGAAATGGGCTTCGCCTAATATAACCGAGGTCCAATCCTAACTTGCCGACGGAGCCCAACTGTGAATTTATTAATTAATTCAAAGCTCTCGGACATGGGTTGCCCTCACGTTAAAAGTAACGGTCAAATATTTCAAATTAACACAAGCTGCGTCGTTTAATGCCTAGTTACTCTCCTCCCAACAGACGGACTGGGGACTCTCTACTATAAATAGCCCCTCTCTCTCTCTCTCTCTCTCTCTGAAATCAAATAATTTCTCCTGTCAATTCACACAAATCTTGTTCCTTTCCATCTTCGCCCGCTCTCTCCTGCGGAAGCGGTCTTTTGCCTTCGCCATTCCGCCAGATATTTTATTCTGCAGACCTCTCGTTCTTCTTATCTTTCTGCTATTTCCCGGCTCTCCGAATTGCCATCTCCTCTCTCCTGTAGGCCCCCAATTTCCCTTTCTATCGTTGTTATTGCTGCTGCCGGAGTTCACGAAATCCGTCGATTGTTTTTTTTTGGTCAAGAAGGCAAAGAAGCCTTGAAAACAGTAGACTGTTGCTTCGCCGTTGGAACGCCCAAGATCACCAGGGTTTGTCGAGGTTTAGAACTAATCTTGTTGATTATTTATCCTTGCATCTTCTGTTACGGTAATTTTCTTGATTGTGCAGAATTGCGCTTGAAACGGTAAAATCTTTGGGCAGAATTGCGCTTCGACTTAGAAACGCCCCAAGATCACCAAGGTTTGTCGAGCTATAGCCCTATCTCGGCCATTCTTTATTATTGCCGTTTTTGTCGTTGCACTTTCTGTAACGGTAATTCTTCTTGATTTTTTTTTTATTATTCTGTCAAGAACGGAATGAAGCCTTCAAAACCGAGGAGTCTCTGGGCAGATTGGTAAGCACCTTAGAAACGCCCCAAGATTACCAAGTTTTGTCGAGCTTTAGCCTTGTCTTCGCGATTCTTTATTCTTGTTGTTTGGGTCCTTGCATTTTCTGTAAGGGTAATTCTTCTTGATTTTATTCGATTGTTTGGACTATTTTTTTCTGCTTATTGGTTTGCTTAAATGGTTCTTTGTCGATATTTTGCCATCATTATTTTATTCTTAATAGGTTTTTTTTCTCCCTTTTTTGGGTACAAATTCTTTGGTTCTTGATGGATTCTTTTGTCCTTTCTTGTTTGAATTGCCCTATGCTGCCGCCGGTAAAGATATTTTAATTTCTGTTCTTTTCCTGTCTGTGTGCTTGTAAGTGTAAATTGAACTCATTGCCATTTCATATTTGTGCTCAGCGTGACACATAATTACGGCTTTTATTTTGAAGGTTTGGAAGTATTATGTTCCAATTTGTACGGAGGTTGGTCTGCCTTTATCTTAATCTCATTTATATAACTAATTTTTGGCTTGATATTTAATGTTTTCTTTCAAAATCCAAGTAAAATTGACAATGGTTGTTAGTCTCGCATTATAACCATGTTGCTTATATGCATTGGAGCAACAATTTTAGCTTACAGTTTTAAATTTTTTAATTGTAGCAGCTTGAGCCATTATCAGTTTTATTGCATTTGCTGTGGGACCAGTGGGTGAGAAGTTAAGGAAGGTTTGCAATATCTGGAACACTTTCAAAATTTCAGTTATGTTTATCAGATCATGCTGACAGTAAAAGTTTGGCCTGAGTTCGTTCCTTGTATGGCAACTTGTTTGACATCGTGAATTTCCTTCTTGAGATTCTTGTGTTGCTGCCACTCGTCTTTATAAAATAATAACTGCTTATGTCTTCTCATTTTTGTCCAACTCCTTCATGTTGGTCTTGGCTTTACTAGTAGACCTTTTGTCTTTATTCCTTTTGTTACATCAGGTTCTGAAGGGTCTGAGGACCTTTTCAATATGTTATCATGGAAACCTTCTAGACTGGATCCCTGCTAATTTTGTAAATTTTGTTTAATCTGTATTTTTTAAAGTCCTCCTGCTGCATTTTATGCATTAGTCCTAGCTTCGTGTTTCTATAATCTGGAATATTTTCCGTGGGCAAATTATCAGATGTTTGAAAAGCAACAAAAGCATCCATTGTGAAGAAATTTTGTGCTCCTTATTTTCTGGTTCTCCTATTCATTGGCATGGATTCATGCCCAGTTTGTTAATAAATGCCCCTCTGTATGTGTATATAATCATTCCAGGTCAATTAGAATCTAAGAAATGGCCAAGGGCTTTGGCCTTCTCATGAACAATTGAAGCCTTTCAGAGCTCTACAAGCTTATAGTTGGATGTTTTTGTTGTGTTTGGTCCTTGCATATGCACCAGTACTTGTTCCTTTCTGGGGGATAGGACTGTATGTGAATTTAACACTTGTTCCTTCTGGATTCAGATACTGTAGTACACCTCAGTTCCATATTTGCTGATTTTGGTGTTCATCATATTTAAAATCACACCCTAATAATTGGTTTTCTTTATTGCGAATTTTTCAGGAATTTGAAGCACCAATCATTAGAATGTCAACAGCAAGCATTCTTACATGTAATAGAAGCCTCTGCAAGCTATAGCAAGTATGAGTTTCCTCTCTTTCTCTCTTTCTCTCTCTTTTTTGCATGAGTTTCCTTAATTTTATGGATTTTTTACAGTTTTTTATTATCACTGATCATTCTTGCTTTTTGATAAATTAAATTCTGTGGCATCTGTCTCCGGTGGACTTGATGGCTTGTCAGTCAGAGACATTAGTTCAACAATAACTCTTGTTTTGCTGAAGATCTGGGAAAGTTCCAGTTGGAAGGTGTAATAGAAAAGGTATGAGGAGAGAATGTTCTATTATGGTGTTTCATTTCTTTTGTTTGGCCATAAATCTTTTGACTTGTTCCAACTCATTTGGCTGTTCTTGGAAATAATTAAAAGGGACATTGAATGATTTGGAACTGCAGCACTTAAATTGCCATTTTCTTCCCCACTCCTCTCACATTGAAGTATACTGTGGCTTAGAATTATTGAAGGCAGACTAGGGCATAAATGCATAATGTAGAATTATTGAAGGCAGACCAAGGGACAAAAGCATGGTGCACATAATCTATGTTTTGTTGATCTCAAGTTCTTAGTGAATTATTTGGTTCTCTTAGAGGGCATCTATGTCTCAGCAATATAAAGACAGCTGTAGCTCATCATTATTGATGGTATTACATGTGCAGTCTGATCAGCTGCTTATAAGTCAACCAAAGTTTGCAAATCTGGAACAAAAATATGTTTATGTTTATCATCTTGTCAACAGTAGAAATTTAGCATCACTTTTTTTGCCCTGTGTCAAATTGTGTTTGATGATGGGAAATTCCTTGGTGATAATCAGGAACATATGAGAGAATGTGCATCAATTACTTTAGATTCTTGGGTTGCCACTCATCACCATAATATGGTAATTGCTTATGCCTTTTTCCTTTTTGTTGAACCCTGTCATATTGGTCTCAAGTGCAGTAGCAATCTGTTTTTCTGCATTCCTTGTGTTACAGCTGCTTTAGTGGCTGCCTAAGGACCTTTTCTTTTTCTCAAGGAAACATTCTGGATTGAGTGATTAGTCTGATACTCCAAAACAAGGTCCTATGCTGTGATGGTAATTTGTTTAATTTGAGTTTTTCGACATCTTGATGCTTTATATGCATAAGTGCTCTTTTTAATGTATTTGTCATGTGGAATACATAGGATAAAATTCCTGAAGATGTTTTGAAAGCAGCAAAAGCACAGATTTCTTAGATTTGTGCTCCTCGTGCTGGTACTTTATCTTGTTCACTGTCCTGTTTAGTGCCTATATTGTTAATCTGTGTCACATATTACCATTCCAAATTGAGTATAATATAAGAGATGTTCAAGGGCCAGGCCAACTCAGTCAATAAAGGCATCTTTGCTTGCATCGAATTCTTCATGTGTAGGGAGCAACCTTATTTTCTGTAAGTTGATGTAAGAGAATATCACTTGTAATGTAGATTAGTAGGATGCTTTGATGGACCTTGTTGTTGAGCTCTTTCCCAGTAGGATATAAGTAATGTATATTAGTAGGATTCTTTGATGGACCTTGTCATTGAACTCTTTCCCAATATTACCTACATGTGCTCAAAATTATTTGCTCACTGATGGGAGTCTCAGCACGGAGCTTCTACTTTTGACTCTGGATAAAAGGTTTCTCCACATGGATGATGGCAGCCAACTTCTTAGAGATTTGATTGTGGTAGTAGAGATTTTCCTCAAAAAGTGCATGTATTTTCAATAAAGTTTTAAAAGTGTGTTTTGCTGAACTGTGATTGTATGTGCAGGATAATTCTGATTGAACTTCAACTTTTGTTGTCCTCATTAAGCTCTTGTATTCACTAGATCTGGCATCAAGTGAGGTTCTTGCTATCAGGAACAAGAGGTTCTCTCATCTGATGCTTTTCTTCTGTCTTTTCTTTGCTTTTTTATAAATATTAATTCTTTTGAATGATGACCTTGAATATTCCCTAATACATGTTCATTTGGTTATTGAATTTCTTCTGCAGTATTTTAATTCTACCTTACACTGATAAATGTATGTATTTCTCTTCTGCCCAAGCAATTATACTTTCCATGTCAATGGTATCTGATACTGTTTTCTTCTTTCAGCAGATTATCATTTGTCTTCTTTCTTGTTATATGCTGTGAAATGAGTGTCCAGTGAATGAAGGCATGACACATCTGTCTTGTCTCCTGATGCTTCCTGTAGAATTTCGTGAGATTGTAAGTTGGACCAATAAATCTTGGCTGTTTACCAATGCTAAGGATATTTTAGTTTTTCTGATGTTAAGTTTTTACCTATCCATGTTCTAGGCAATGGCTGGAAGAAATCATTCATATTTGGAAGGTTTTGTTCTAAGTTTGCTTGGTCTGTGTTTATTCATATCTTGCTCTTGGTTTAATTGTTTCTACTGTCAGTCATCAGGTATGATTTTCACCACTGTATTATGCTTTGTGTTCTCAATCACCAATCTATAAGTTTAAAATAAATTAATTTCTGTTTGTTACTAGCAGCATAATTGAGAAGAACCAGCCTAGGCGGACCTCTGTCAGCATTTGTACATGACTCTTGAGGTTCTTTAGTTAAGGGACAATTTGTGGTGTGTAGGGAGAAATTTGTTCATAGATATTGCCTTGTTCTCTCTCTTTTAGATATTGAAATTTCTTATATATATATTTTTTCATTTCTTATGTGGCTATCCTGCATGAGCTATGTGCCTCTGAAATAATCTTTTATCAGCACCTTATGAGATTTTTCATGTGTGGTGCACAAACCTTAGTTGCAATGTTTAGACCCTTTACACTATCTGATTACTTTTAGTTTGCTTTCTAGGGTTTTAATTTATTTGCATTCCACCATAATATCTCATGTTGCCAATCATTAGGACTATTCACCTCTTCTTAGAACTGCGTAAATCTATCGTCTCCTTGCTATTTATTATTAAACAACATCAAAGGACGCTACAAGTTTCAAGAAGTTTTACTATATATATTTATTTGCAAGTTATCAATGAAAATTAGGAGGTTTGCCCATAGTCATTTTCTGTGCATCTGGAATGTCCTTGGTATGGTGGAATATAGGCATGAATGCTTCAAGAAGTTGTACTATATGTGTTTATTTGCAAGTTATCAATGAAAACTAGGAGGTTTGCCCATAGTCATTTTCTGTGTGTATGGAATGTCCTTGGTATGGTGGAATATAAGCATGAATGCTTCAAGAAGTTGTACCATATATGTTTATTGGCAAGTTATCAATGAAAATTAGGAGGTTTGCACATATTCATTTTCTGTGTGTCTGGAATGTCCTTGGTATGGTGGAATATAGGCATGAATGAAGTATTGATAATTTTTTTTCCTGGTAGATGTTGTGCTTTATATGCATCATTTGGTTTATCTTATCTTGAATTAACAACTTATGAAATCAAAGTTGGGCTTAGTTTTAGTGCTAAGTATGTTGTGGATTAGTTTATGCTTCTTATTTCTCCTTGCTGACATACAATACTGTGGTTTTCTGAGTGTAGCTCTGGATGCCTCTTTGGTGCAGTGATATGAAAAGTGTGTTGATTTACATTCCAGTTATGACATTCTCTCTGGAAATTGATCAATTCAATCAATCAGTTTAAAAGGAAGGCATTTTTCTTCTGCCATTTTTCCTTCTTATTGATTAACAGATAACAGTTCCTCCTTTGGTTTTAACATTCTTTAATGGGTCTTAATGCTCTAAAGTTACATGTGATAAAAGGCTTTGAAATTGAGAAATGACCTGATTCAATGAAAGTGACCGTGTTCAATTGCTTGTTTTTGCTAATGAAAGGAACATTGCACCTCTCTTTCTTGTCACAAATCTCAATAACTCATAACATGCGTCTGGCAGGGCTGCTTATTTTCATTTATGTGTTTTTATCTCTACTTTGGAGTTTAATTACTATAAATTTTGCATCTTGGAGGAGGATTTCAGCACACTCAGGGATGATATGATAACATCCCTATGGATACTATTGATGGTTACTTCAAGTCTCTCTTCTTCCACTTATTTTGCTATATATATATATATTTATGCTAATTCTTCTTTTGTTGGCTGCTATGCTTGATCAGGGAGTTAAAGCTGCTTTTGTGTTGGACATTCAAAATATACCAATGGGAGGTTGGACAGCAGTTGATTGTTGCATTAAAGTTCAAATCTATGGAACAGTTGCTTCTGTGTCACGTGCTGTTAGTGAAGTAAGACATTTTTCTTGGTGATATTGAGTAAATACTTCAAAGTAGCCTCATTAGACTGTACATCTTTCTTGAAATATCCAGATAATAGGTAGGAGCATAAACTGAAACATCCTGGAGCTACAAAGATAGTTATTAAATCATTAGCACCACATAAAACATTCCTCCTAGAGTAGCTGTTAATACGAATAAGAGTAACTCTGTTATAGCCAAGTCATTTTTCTCAGTTATATTGAATTCATACTTGCTGTTGAGTAAGGAGAAAAAATGTTGCCTAAATGGAGAGAAAAACTCAACCTGCTAAAAACCTATGACATCAATAATTTAATTTATTCAATTTAAATGCCTTCAAGCTGCTGGGTTTTTTTGATCCACTTTTCATTGTCATGTTTTTATTTTATTCAATTGACATATATATTTATTGAATAAATCATTAGCACTACATAAAACATTCCTTCTAGAATAGCTGTTAATACGAATAAGAAAAACTCTGTTATAGCCAAGTCATTTTTCTCAGTTATATTGACTTCATACTTGCTGTTGAGTAAGGAGAAAAAACGTTGCCTAAATGGAGAGAAAAACTCAACCTGCTTAAAACCTATGAAATCAATAATCTAATTTATTCAATTTAAATTCCTTCAAGCTGCTGGGTTTTTTGATCCACTTTTCATTGTCATGTTTTTATTTTATTCAATCAACATATATATTTATTGAATAAATCTTTAGCACTACATAAAACAGTCCTCCTAGAGTAGCTGTTAATACAAATAACAAAAACTTTGTTATAGCCAAGTCATTTTTCTCAGTTATATTGACTTCATACTTGCTGTTGAGTAAGGAGAAAAAACGTTGCCTAAATGGAGAGAAAAACTCAACCTACTAAAAACTTATGAAATCAATAATCTAATTTATTCAATTTAAATTCCTTCAAGCTGCTGGGTTTTTTGATCCACTTTTCATTGTCATGTTTTTATTTTATTCAATCAACACATATATTTATTGAATAAGTCATTAGCACCACATAAAACATTCCTCCTAGAGTAGCTGTTAATACAAATAACAAAAACTGTGTTATAGCCAAGTCTGTAATTTATGCATTGTGTTGTTTTTGGTCACTTCTGTTTGTTTTAAGCAGCTCGATTGCAAAGAACCGGCTGGCTTAAGTGGACCTCTTTGTAAGCATTATGTCTTCCACTCAAGAAGAGTTTCAGTTGAGCACCAAAGCTTTGGCATGTTGGAAGATATTAATACCTGGACAATTCCTTTTCCTCTCTATCTCAGCTGTTTGGATGCAAAGCATATTCACATGGGTGTCCATTTATGGTTTCATTTCTTTTTGTTTATATCATTATCCTGCATGAGATGCTTGTCACTGAAATAACTTGTGATCGGCATTTCTTGAGAGTTTTCATGTGTAATGTGAATTGGGCTTGCAATATTTTCAACTCTTACTTTAACTTTGATGGCTTTCAGCTTTTCATAGGATTCAACTGTGGTTGTCTTCTAGCATAGTGTCTTATGTGACCAATAATTAACAGACAATATTATGGTTTACTGTCTCTAAACCAGGATGTTTCTGCAGTGTGATGACAATAAAGGAGATCATGTATTTTGAAGGTTCTATACAAGTGTTCTCTCTGTCCTCATTACAGGTTAACAAATAATGAAGGGTGCCTTCTATGCTTTAAAAGCTACTACCCCTGATCTTTTGTGGAGTTCAAGCTCAAGTCCTCATTAAAATGGCAGGAAAGTCCTTCCGCTTTGTCTTTTTTTTTTCCCCCTTTAATCATTCATTCTGTTAGCTGAGTTGTTTTATGTCCTTACGCATTTAAATAAGTGGACTCTGAATATTCCCTAACATGAGTTAGCTCCTCTGTATAGTTCCTCCAGTTAAAATAGTGGTCTGGGAGTAGCATTACTTAAATCCACATGTAAGCATTCCTTTTATGTGTGAGCAGTACTGCTTCTTTGCAATGCAATTATTTATACTTCCATGTCAAATAGATTTTGACCCTTTTTCTTCCTTGTGCACATTTTTCTTCATCTTGCGCTCTAGGCTCTCTATCACCATGTATGATCTCATATTTCTCTTTCTTTGCAAGAACTAAAACTACTGCCACAAATAAATATTGAGTTTTCTTTTTTGTGTTTCTTTGCTTTTGTAGTGGCCAAAACCCACTCTTGGATTCCTCCCCAATGTTGCTGCATGAACAAGATGTATGGATTGTGAGGTGTTCTAATTCTTCTTGCCTGACTCTTCATCTTTTTCTTTTTCTTTAATAACAAACAAGATAAAGCAAATATATTTTTTTTTTTAATGATTGAAAATTTATAATTCATTGATCTTAAGATCTCTTAGTGAATTATTTGGCTCTCTAAGAGTAATATATGTTTCAGCAATGTAAAAGCAGCCATGGGTCATCATGATTGGTGGTATTGCATGTGCAATCTGATTTGACCCTGAAAAGTCAACTGAGGTTTGCAAAATCTGCTGTGATGATAATTTTTATTTAATTTGTGTTTTTCAGACTCCTGGTGCATTATATGCATGAGTGCTCTTTTTAATCTGTCTGTAATGTGGAATGCACAGGATAAATTCTTAGATTTCTTAGATTGGTGATCCTTTCTCTGGTTCTTGATCTCACTCACTGTCATGATTTTGTGCCTATATTGTTAATTCGTGCGTGTCTAACCATTTCAAATTGCATAGAATGTGAGAGAAGTTCAAGGGCCAGGGCAACCTGCTCAAGAATTGCATCATTGCTTACATCAAATTCTTTGTGTTGTAAGGATCAACCTTATTTTCTGTAAGTTGATGAAATGGAATATCACTTGTAATATAGATTAGTAGTATGCTTTGATGGACCTTTTGGCTGAGCTCTTTCCCAGTAGGATATTAGATATGTAGATTAGTACCCACATTTCCTCAAATTTATTTGCTCAGTAATGGTAGTCTCACCATGGAGCTTCTACTTTGGTTCTTGATCAAAGGCTTCCACATAGGAAGATGGCAGCCATCTCCTGAGAGATTGATTTTGCCAGTAAAAATTTTCTCAAATTTTATATGTATTTTCACTAAAGTTTTAAAATATTTTTTGCTGAACTGTGATTTTTTTTTCAACCCTTTTTCTGGTCTAGCTGGAGTCAGGGAGGGGGGTTTAACAATTAGTGAGGTCTAAGGTTCAAACTCTAGATCTGACCCCAAGTTTTGAACTTGGTGGCCACTAGGCTATACTTGGTGGTTTGAATTGAATTGTGATTGTTTTTTGTTGCATAATTAAGATTGAACTTCATCCTTTTTTTGTGCTCATCAAGCTCCTGCATTCACTAGATCCTTGCTATCAGGAACAAGAGGTTCTCCCATCTAATCTTCTTTGTCTTTCTTTTCTTTGCTTTCTTATAAATATTCTTTCTGTTGAGCAACCAATGTTTTGTTCTTTGCTTTCTTTGCTTTCTTTGTCGTTACTTCCCTGTCAAGTGGCATTTGATACTGTTTTCTTCTTTCTGCTGATTATGGTTAGTCTTCTTTCCTTTCTTGTTATTGCTTTTGTATTAGATGCTTTGAATACAGTGCCCAATGAAAGGCATGACACTTCTATCCTGGCTCCCAATGCTTCTGTATTCCAATGATATATGCATGCATTTCTTTTTTGCTTAAGTAGTTTTACTTTCCTACAATTTGATTGTTGTTACTTCCATGTCAAATTGCATTTGACACTGTTTTCTTCTTTCTGCAGATTACCTTTGGTCTTCTTTCCTTTCTTGTTATTTCTTTTGTATTAGATGCTGTGAATGCAGTGATAGCCACATGAAAATGAGGGTCTAAACATTGCAACCCCTTTATGCCATTTGATTATTTTTAGTTTATTTTCTATTTTTTATTTGGATTCTAGCATAGTGTCTCATGCTGCCAATAATTAAGTTAATTCATCCCTTCTTAGAACACCATAAATTTACCATCTCTTTGCTCTTGGTTCTCAAACAGCATAGAAAGGATGCTACATGCTTCAAGCAACTGTACTACCTATGTTTATTTGCAAGCTATGGTTGAGAATTAGAGGCTTGCTTATTTTCATTTCTGTTTGTCTGGGATATCCCTGATGGGGGTGGGGATGTGTGGAAAATTTGCAATATGAAGTATTGATAATTGGTTTACCTGGCAGATGTTGCACTTAATACGGCATCATTTGGTTTATTTAACCCGGAATTAGCAGCCCTATGAAATCAAAGTTGGGTTTGGTATTAGTGCCAGGTATGTTGTGGATTGGCCTGTGCTTTTTATTTCTCCTTCCTGACATATGATATTGCGGTATGAAGAGTGTGTAGATCTACATTTCAGTTATAATATTCTCCAGACATTGATCAGGTTAATTCATTGGTTTAAAAGAAAAGCTCTTTCCTTCTGCCATTTTTTATCCTTATTGATTAACCATTAATGGTGTCTTTTATTTTTAACATTCTTGAATGGTTCTCCTAATGCTCTGGCTTTACATTTGATAAAAAGTTTTGAAATTGGGAAATGATCTCACTTCAATGAAATTGACTGTGTTCAATTGCTTGTTCCTGCTAATCAAGGGAACATTGCATCTGTCTTTCTCATCTCAAATTTCAATAACTTACAAGATGTGTTTGGCATGAAAGCTTATTTTCCTTTTTGTATTTCTGCCTTTATTTAGGGGTTTAATTACTATAACTTTTGCATCTTGCAGCATTATTTTGGCACACTCATGGACAATCTAATTACACCTTATGGATACTATTAATAGTAACTGCAAGTATCTCTTCTTCTAATTATTTTGCTATATTTTAAATTTTAACTCTATTTCTTCTTTTGTTGGCTGTTATGCTTGATCAGGGAGTTGAAGCTGCTCACATTGGACATTCAAACGTAAACAAATGTGGGGTTGGACAACAGTCTAATGCTGCAATAAAGGTTTAAATCTCTTAAATGGTTGCTTCTGTGTCACATGTTGCAAGTAAATTACGACATTTTTCAGTTATATTGAAGTCATACTTGCTGTTGTTCAAGAGAAAAACTGGTGCCTAAATGGACAGGAAAACTCTTGACATGCTGGTAACCTATGATGTTAATATCTGATTATATGCAATTTAATTATCTTCAAGTTTTCTGGCTTTTTGATCCACTTTTCGTTGTTACATCATTATTTTATTTAATCAGCATATATAGTTATTGTTTGTGTAATATTATGATTATTTGTATTTACTTTCATGTTAGACACATATCTTTATGTTATTAACCTGCATTTTGCTCTTGCTTCAATTAGCTTCTAGTGTGAGTCATCAAAGAAGATTTAAGTCTGCATTTTGGTGTAATATATGCTTTGTGTTCTTCTTAGTCACTTTGAGGCTAATGGATTTCTTTTTGCTTTTTGTATCTCAATTGAGGATAGGCTGGCTTACACGGAGGACCTCTTTGCTAGTGGGTTATGTGCTGCACTCAAGAGGTGTTTCAGTTGAGCACCAAAGCTTTGATGGGTGAGAAGATATTTGTACCTGGACATTGCAATTTCCTCTATTATTGTTGTTTGGATTGAAAGCATATTCACAGGGTTGCCATTATGTTTCATTTCTATTCATTTATATCATTATCCTGCATGAGATAATTGTCACTGAGTAATTTGCAATCAGCACTTCCTGAGAGTTTGCATGTGTAATGTGAAATTGGCCTCGCAATATTTAGACCTCTTACTCTAATTTTGATTGCATTTAGTTTTCATAAGATTCAACTGTGTTTGCTTTCCAGCATAGTGTATTATGTGTTCAATTGCTAAGCCAAAACTTTTATCATCCTAGGACAACATAAATATTTCTGGTCCCCTTTCTTTTGGTTATTAAACGACATGAAGAGGACGCAACATGCCTCAAGTAGTTATAATTACTCGTTGGAAAAATTGCAAACTGTGGATGGAATTAAGAAGGTTTGCTGCATACCGTGGATGCTTTTGACAGGTTGGAGAACATACAGAGAAGTCATGAAGAACAACGGCATTCATTTGTTTGTTAGATGTTGCGCCTATTATGTATTCACTTGGATCCCCTTACCCATCAATTAGCAGCCCAGTGATGCCAAAATTTTTATCTGACTAGCTTCCATTGTGGTATAAATTATCTGAGGGCAAGACGAATGCCGAGTATGTTGAAGATTTGTTTGTGCTTTCTTATTTTGCTTGCCTACGGATAAAAAACAATGGTTTCCCTGTGTGTAGATCATGTATGTTGAAAGTTCTATGTTGGTGTTATCTCTGTGCTACTCTGCTGCTGCTCTCCTGCGAAGATCAAGCCCAAGTCTTCATTAAAATGTCAGGAAAGTTCTCCTTATTTGTCCTTTCGTTTTTCTTTAATTAGTCATTTTGTTGGCTGAATTGTTTTACAGTTTCTTTTGTGTGTTTTTTTTGCTTTTGTAGCTCCCAAAGCCTTGAATTCCTCCACGCTGTTGCTGCATCGACAAGTTGTGTGGATGGTGAGTGGCCTCTAATTCTTCTTTTCCTCATTCTCCCTTTTCCATTTCTGTAAATAACAAACAAGACAAAACGAACGCTCTCTCTCTCTCATGGTTGAAAATAACCAAATTACTTATTTTCTCGAATTGACAGTCCGACGACTTTCCAACAAATTATGATTCGTACCCCTTGGCTTTAGCTTAAATAAAATGCCTGAGAATTGACTCCTTCGGATCGCGACGCCACGAAATCAGCATAAACCAATTAATAAAACTATCAAATACGGTTATTCATATTAGTGATTGAAAATTAAAATTTTATTTAAAAATCTTCGTCTCAAGTTATTAAAAAAAATTGTAAGACGTATGAAAATGTAAGGTATTTTTTTTTGTGTAGTTCATATTTAATTTCCTAATAAACATTAAAAATAAAATTTATAAATACTAAAAAGAATTAAACAATAACATTTAATAATTCATGTAATAACAATAAATAAAAAATATATAATAAATAATTAATTGTTATAACTATAATTTTTAATTTATCATAGCTACTTACAAACACTGATTTGTGTTTCTACATTCAAAATGAAAATTTTCAACTTTAAATTAAAATAATTTTAAATCAATCAATCGGTTTGAAAAACCAAATCGAAAATAATTTCATTCGCCTTGTACTTTTTCTTTGTAGCCTTTAGGGAGGTGGGTACACCTATACCCATCCGCTTGTACTTCCTACAAGGGCAGTAACTCAATGATGAAGAATATTAGAAATTGGGCTGGCTTTTTTCAGCCTGCCCCAAAACATCGGAAGTGTGCTTTTGGGCCCACCTAAGCGTATTCACCGCTGAATGATTCCGCTAGTCCAAAACAGGCCCTCTTAGTCCAATACGTGTGGTACCGAAAAATTGAAGAAAAAAAGGGTTTTAACTCGATGAATTCACAATCAATGAACGTAAGTAAATATTATTAATTTTTAAATTATATATAAAATATTTTATATTACATACAAAATATTAATATAGTATAAACTGGTGGATATATAATATAAAATTAATTATATATATTTAAAATCACTTAAAAAAAAAAAAAAAAAAAGCAAAATCATCATCAAGCCAAAGGAATAATCATGTTACAAAGAATGATGAGTGTTGATCATGTGCAAAGCTAATGGGGCCAATTAACGGAAGCAAATAAAGACAGCTTGTAAAATGCGTCAAAGGGTTGTGGACATTAAAAACTGAAACGAATGGACAATGGAAGGACAAATGCTCACTTGGAATCCACACCCACCATCACGTGTTACACATCTTGTTGTTTTTAATTCATGAATAACTAGAATATATTAAGGGATTTAATGAAGCTTAGAATCCTCCATTGTAATTTAGGTCCCTAAAAGACAAAAACTTAGCTGTGTTGGCAAGATTTTTTCTTTCTTTTCAAGTATGCCGGACTAATACTCTTTACTTTATGTTCTAGTTATGTTATGTGTATAATGTGGTGTTTAACTTTGAAGTAACTCGCTTGGGCAGGGACTTGCCATCCAATGGAAAAGTATAAAGGTGCGATCTCGTCTTGGATATCTTTTTAATTATTATTAGTTTCAATTTAAGTATTTGCGTTGCCGGTTTATTAATCTAAGAACTTTATTGCATGAATCCAGAAATTTAATAGGTTGTAAAAAAGTAATTGAGGCTTTTTTTTTTCATCCACTCGGTTTTATTTAATTATTTTTACATTTTTGTCAATATACATATATATATATATATATTATATCATACTTAAAATTATTATTGTTAATTTCATATTTTAAGTTTAATACCAGAAAATGCTTTATAGCATTTGACTGTACATTTATATCTGTTAATTTTATGAACACTAAGGTTAGATACCTATGATCATGATATCCGAATTATTCTCATGTCAAAGAACTTGTGTACATATAACAATTTTCTTTTGAAAAGATCAAAGCGAGTAAGATGTGGATGAGGTTGGAACACTTCATAATCGGATGCGCCGTTTGCTGAATAAAATTTGTACCATATATTATACAAAGAACAAGAAGACGTGCATGCGGCATACCTTGTCTAGGGATTTGTTAATTATGGTTTGATTGATGTGTAGGCTAGCTTATAGCGCATTGAACTAAGAGCAAAATATTATACAGTTAATTCATAAGAAACCTAGATAATGGCCTAATTTAAGGCGGAATTCAAGGGTTGTTGAAATCCCAAGTTGTTTATAAAATCAAGAAATGTTGATTTCTTTAATCAATTAACCCATAGGCAAGCTATACTCCTTCTTCTTCTTCTTCTTCTTCTTCTTCTTCTTCTTTTTTGTTAATGTGGAATGAAATTGAGCACTCACTTAAAGTACAAAGCATGAAAGGATTTTTGACTGAGAGAAGTGTAATCTGTGTGTGTGTGTGTGTGTGTGTGTGTGTGTGTGTGTGTGGCATGTACAACACAAACAAAATTGACTGGTAACAAAGAACAGATTCTCACGATGAAGTAACTCTGATCAGCATTTGTAACAAAGGTGAATTTGATTGGTAGGCAGTCTCAATTTTAGAAATTGTACCTTGTCATTACAAGAACATTATGGTAATAAATTTTGGGGTTGTTAATTGAGATTTATATTAACGATGCTCTTCATTTCAATTCCCAAACCATTGACCTTTCTCTAATTCAACCAAAAATAAAAAAACAACCAATTTTTTCCTTGTTCCCTATATGAACTCTTTTTGGGTAAACCCTACAAGAAGTTATTTTGGGAAGACAGAAATCCCGAGTAGCCTTAATTAACAAGCAGTTTCAGAATAATTTAAGAAACAGATATACAAATAGATCATCTATGCATAGTTTATAAAGATTGATAACTAGGCTAAGCAAGAAGGGGACCACTGTATTTTTACTCCCCCAAAAGGGAATAAAAATAAGAGATTTGATAAGATTTTGTTGACAGGTATCCCAAAATGGTTAATTACAAATGAGATCAGAGCTCTATATGCTTTAGAATTTGCCACATTTTGCTTAATCAAGGGGCTGGCTTTGATTAGACAAAATCAAAAGGATGGGAAATCCGATTACCAATACTTGTTTGGCATTTAACTGTAAGTTTGGAAGATTGGAAACAATAGTTGCTAGTGTCGGGATGAGCATGACACCCATTAGTTTAAAGCCCTCTTGTTGATTTATTAAGTCAAATTAAAAGTGAAGTATATTGAAACTCGTAAACAAGTCAAGAGGTGTGCATACCAATGGATCACTGCCACGCCATGCGCATCTTCGTTCGTCTATCTTTTAATATTTCTCTTGCAATGTATATATAATATAATATAAAAAATGTAGGGCTCAATTAACTTAAACCGAGTGCTAGCTTAGGAGAATCTATCTCCTTGTCTCTAAAGACCCTTTACAACTCTTTTAAGTTTCATCCTTATCCCTTCTTGCCATCTTTGTTCATTAAGTTAGTTGACTCTGGAATACATATTTAATCTAACTTCAGTTAGAAATAACCCATCCTTCTGGAGAACCCCTCTTGCCAGCAAATGAGGCAAAGCAATTTATCAGACATGTCAACCTCTAGGCTGTTAACAAAGAACAATTTTTTCTTTGTTATCCCGCATGTATCAATCCCAAAAATGCTTCTGTCTTAGCTCGACAACACTGACTACGTCATCATTTGGAACCTATGAAACCGCGTACGCCTCACTCACTCGATTGGTTGTCGAAATCTTCTAACACGAAAGCTTATCTTCGCATAATGTAAAAAGAACTAAAAGCCCTGCTTCTTCTTGTGGTTGATCTCTCGCCTCTTAAAGTTCTCTTTGCCATTTTAAGAAAATACCACGGCAGGTGCATTTGCTAAATTTAAACTGAAAGAGATGTCAAGCACTAGATTCTTTTGGATAAGCATGCGAACAAAGAGATAAGCCGAGGCTTAGTTTGTGTCCCCTTCCTCATACATTTCTTTTTCCACGTCATAGGTAATTATACCCTATACCAACAAGGTTTTAACAGGTTTTTGGTTACATTTCCTCCTCCTCTCAATTAATGGGTGTAATCTAGAGCAAGTCTAATGGGGTGGACCTTATAAGATAAGCATGAATAACAATGGCAAATGATTCGATTTGATGAAAAAATTTATCAAGAATTTGTTTGCAATTAATGAGAAGTAAACGTCGAGTACTCTTAGCTTGATAACAACACATTGTTCTTTTCAACATATGTGAAGTGCAGTCGCGTGAATCTTGTCAGAGTCCACGAGCAAGAGAATACAAGGGCTTTGGGTGGGGCAAAAGGGTTCAGTTATGGCGGCTACCCTTACTGGCAAGCGTGAACCCTAGGTTGTGCCCCATTGGTGGGCATGCGGATCAAGTAAAACTGTCTACTACTTTTCAAAGTGTTACACGTGGATGCATAGAGCTGTGGTCCTGCCTTAGTTCTTGTGGGGTGGTGACACGAATGATAGTGTTTGGCTGCACCCCATGTGCCTTCTACTCGGCCAACTTGTCTTTGTCACCCTATTTGATTTGATTTCTCTTTGAGCTTCTCGCTCCACAATTCGACATGGCTTGCTCTCTCTCTCTCTCTCTCTCTCTCTCTCACTCTCTCTGTCAATCAGAGGAGTTGCACTAATGTTTGAATTTATTCATGTTCTTTCTTATAAATTATCCAAAAGTTAAGGCTACTAATCTTAGTAGCAATTCCATTAAGTGAAATACTTTTCGCAAAAGTCTTACTAAAGCAATTGCAAATGAGGACGCGTCCACACTACTAACTTCGGTTGTTGGAGTGTACATTTGGGGCTGCATAGAACGTTTATGTTTGTGCAATGTACACCATAGCATATATAAAAAGGTTGCTTCCTCAATTTTTTTTCTCCTTTTATCACGCACATGGCCAAATTCGATGCTGCATAAAGTCGAGAAGTTCAACCAATCAATGTTAAATTTTTGAACCTTTTCTCAAAGAACAAAAAAAAAGTTACATTTTTAATCTAGTTTCATTACGATTTCAATCCTGGCAATGTCATGAGTTCATAACTTTAATGAGAGATGAATACTTCTCATGGACCACATTATCTATGTATATTTGTTCAGAAGCAAAAATTTCATGTTCATAAAGTATAGTGACCCACTTAGTTTGGTGCCTGTCAAAATATCAATTTCAGTTTTGCTCTAGGATGTTGACATGGTGTTCCCCTTATGCAACCTTGGCTTTGAAATTATACAGCCTGCCAAAGAAAATGTGGAGAGGAAAAAAGAAAAAAGGGAAAAAGTGGAGCAAACTAATTGGAGAGTTGTCTTGAATATGGGTGTTTGCACTTGGATTAATGGAACATTAATCCCAAAAATCAAACTGAACTCGAATTTTACCTTTTGACCATTTTAAGTTGAAACAGAAATAAATATTTTTAGTTTTATGCTATGATATTTAGGGAATGTTCAATTGTCGATACATCTAAAAGAAAAAAAAAAAAAAAAAAAAAAACAGAATGAAAATTGCCCCGCATCTATAAGGGAGAAAAAAAAAATAGAGGTTATTAGTTGAAAGAAACCATCAGAGTTACGTTTCCCTTTAATCCTATTTAAACATTGGTTGTAATGTAATGCCAATGGGGAAACTTTCTGAAGGACAAAGTTGCCTGGGCACCCTTTTCTTCTTCACACTTGAGTGTTTGTGGAGACTTGGGGCAAGCCACATACCTCTATGCCATTTGGTCCAGTTGAAATGATTTTGTCTCCAGGCTGCAATTTTAGCTTCGGAGATTCATGTTTAAGTAATCCTGATGAATAAGAAAGCGACTTGTGTGTTGCCTGGATGGCCGGATGGGTTCACCTGTTACTCTTTTTACTGTCTTTTTCTTGGGAGGGCTTTGTTGAAGGAGGATTACAGCCAAATACATGCATTCACTTGGACAAGAAACGTAAAAAGGTGATGAAACGAATAGAAAGTCAAAACTTTGCCTAAGAAACCAAAAGAAAAGCTCCCCACGTAGGAAACATTGTCGCTGTTGTGTCCTGAACTGCAATCAGTGCTCAGCTCAGATGCATGCTGGTTTAGATCGCCCTTGGATTTTTGCAATGTCGTAGTAACTTCTTTACTATTATTATTTTTATTTCTTATTTTTTGAGGGAAGGAAACATCCGACTATTTGAGCATTTAAATTAAAAGTTTTATGTTTGAGTCTCTATTTGAGTAAAACGTAATTTGTAGAATAGTTGAGGCCAAAAAGAAAATTAATACTATATCAGTGGCAGCTGTACACCAATTGAAATTCAAATGGCCAAGAAAAGTCAAAGCAGAACACTGGAAAACCCACAAAATAATAATAATAATGATGTTTACAACGGCAAGCATTTAATTTCATTTTCGAGTTCAACCTCAAATATACAAGAATTTCAATAAGATATCTAATTACGTCTGTATAATTAAAAATATCCTCTAAACACTACATAACAACAATTTTAATGTCTATGGGTTTTTTTCCTCACGCACCAATTTAATGTCAATTGATAATGAATTGATCAATCGCCCAGCCACAAATTGTCTCATGTGGTAAAGCTAGAACACAATTAATTTTAATTAAATAATTATACCAACATCCATAATTTTATTAAATTAATAAATGTTATATATAATAATAATAATTAATTAATTAAGAAATAAACAAAATAATATAAATATCACATTTTTCTTATTAATAATACAATAAACTCAAATACTAACTTTTATTTTAGTATTGTGTACGTTGATATAGTTTATAATGAAAATGTTGCACATGCTGCAATATCAAAGTCACCGAATTAATTTGTGGCACACACGTTGATTATTCCGTCTCCAAATGGGCTCCAAGCGGTACACGTCAACAATGACGGCATCTCCGGTGGCTCTGAAATTCCTTCAAATATACATACTTTAATTTGATAACTTGTCTTCTCTCTCTCTCTCTCTCTCGATCCAGGACACCGGATAAATATGGGTTCTTTTCTTTCTTCGTTGTTGCGTTCGATAACCACCAAGCTACAGCTTGTACGCGATGCGGAAATTTTCATAATTGGCACCCATCTCGAGCCACGCATGCAACTATTGTTTAGAAGAAATGGCGACAACGAAGAGAGTGCGGCTTGGCTGTCGAACAACCAACGTGACTTGCATGTCAAATCCAGAGTTCAATCGTATCTCATGACTCCGAGGTGGTCCATAGCCGAGTTTCGGATCCCAACCATTTGAAATTACAAGATAGTGATTAGCTAGGCACCCATCTACTTTTATCTAACGGGTACTCAATCGCCTGTATGGAAAGTAAGATGTTACATCCGCACAATTTTTTATTTTTTATTTTTTAATTTCTATGAGAATGACACGTTAATGCATTTAAGGCTATAAATTAAGAATCAAAAATTTTAAGAACGTGATGGTTATAATGAAGTCAAATAATTTTTATACATTAAAAAAATGAATATTAACTAATATAATATGGACAATAATCGATTAAATAAATCAATCTGAGTTTAAAAAAACAAAAAAAAAAAAAATAGTATCGTATTTATATCAATAACATGTCAAATTCTTGTGTGTCATATTCTTGTGTGTGAAAGCCTAACCTGCAACCACAAGGAGTAGAAACCATTGAATCGCAGCCACCCAAATCTCCACTGGCTTTACCAATCCGTTTTTGGTATTTTGCTTGTATATTTTGACGAATTCGAATTGGTTTTAGTTGTCTCCGATCTAGGAACATATTGACCAACCGTAAAAGTTGGGATTAGGTCCTAGAAATATTTTGGACCCATGTCGTTTGGTTGGTTTTAGTAGCTTTATCTTCATTAATTTCATTGGATTGCAATTGTTCTAATTTTTCTGTACTTTTTTTTTTTTATATATATATATATATATATATATATAAATGAAATTTACAGTCTCCTTAATCACTTTCTTTTTTACCGCAAAGGAAGATTGAAATTTCTTTCTCTATCCATGATGATTGATGTTTAATTATCATACTTACCAAGAGTTTATGTTTTAATGGAAAAACAAAAGTAAGGTCTCACAGTTAGTTACTATAATGTATGTATACTTCATAATATGTTGGACTGTTGTACTAAACTTTGTGAAACAATAAATTTTGTAATATTCAATAAGAATTATCAATCACTCACAAAATTATACAAAATTAAATATTGTATGATATAAATAAAATTCTCTAACTAAGGTCTTGGTCTTGAGGTCTAACTAAGCATCATATAAAAACATAATCGATGTACATATATCAGCACATCACTACTCATTGTATATGTTTTTAGGTGTTACTAACATAAAGTTTTAAGTCTGTCTTAATCACGGTCATAACTAATCGAATGGCAAGGGTGAAATTCTCATGAACATCAAGTCTTTCTACCAAGGTCTTCATGAGTTATGACACACCAACCCCTTTGAGTGCTACTCAAAGTCTATATATAAAACGAACACCCCCGTCTTATCCCCTTAAGTTGTCTGTTCCCCCGGCAGAGTTCACTACCATTCATCTTCGCAGGGCGGGTCAGAGGAGACACAGACACGAAGAGAGAGAGAGAGAGAGAGAGAGAGAAAGGGGGGGGGGGTGGGAAATTAAGGATGGGAAGCACCATGAATCTTGAAGTTGAAGACCATGTGACAATCATTTCTCAAATGTACGCTGGGGCATACAATCCAGTTGATCCACAACAAGGTCAGTGCTACCCCCACTATTCTTGCATATCATAATCATCTTCTTGCTTGCAAACATGAACTAATCTAATATGGATGGTTGCTTAATTGATTAATCAGGTGAATCCAAACCCAGACGTAGGCGAAAGAAGAACATGGCGGGAATTACAGGGACGAAGAAGAGGAAGCTCAGTGAGGAGCAAGTCAATCTCCTTGAAATGAATTTTGGCGACGAGCATAAACTGGAGTCTGAGAGGAAGGAAAAACTAGCTTCAGATCTGGGTCTTGATCCTCGCCAGGTTGCCGTTTGGTTTCAAAACCGGAGGGCTCGGTGGAAGAACAAGAAGCTCGAAGAAGAGTATTCAAAGTTGAAGTCCCACCATGAGACTGTCCTACTCGAGAAATGCCGACTTGAAGCTGAGGTTCCTCTGTCTCTCTCTCTCTCTCTCACTCTGTTCTTTGTCATTATGCAGAATCAATTTGAGCTTATGTAATTTCTCTGTCTTGAATTTCCTTTTTTTTTTTTAAACCTCTTCAAACCATAAAAATTATAATCCCCTTTCTCCTTCTGGTCTGGCTTGTATCAAGAATCCAGACAAGCAAAGCATAGGACTTGTAATATCTTTTTTCCCGCAACATTACCCTGATTATTCTGAAATATTAACAAAGATTAAAAAAAAAAAAAAAAAAAAAAAAAAAACCTCTTGGAAAAGTTATCACATAGATATTGCATACTGTTCTCACGTGAGTACTTGCTTACATAGCAATATAATTAACTCTTTTTTTTTTTTTTTTTTGGGTAGAATAAGACTACATGTATGATATGAGAGTGCTGCGTGATTCCGGATTTTGTCATTTACTTTCTATTCCTAACCCAAAATTAATGCTACCTCCTTATCTTTTTAACACAAAATGACATCCCAATGACCCACCAATTTTTTCTTGATTTTTGGGCTCTCGCTGGAGGAAATCCATATGAATATGATGTTGGATAATGCAATAAATATTTCCTTTTTCTTTTTTTTTTTTGTTTTTTTTTTTTTAAAAAAAACATAAGGTGACAAATTTGACTGGGAACACCCTCCACTGCCACTGCCAGTGAGCACTGTCTCAACCCAATCCATGAGGGGCCGTGTCCGTATAACGTTGTTTACAATTGGGCTGGTGGTGGGCCTTTTGAGGAGATGGCCTCTCCCTTCCTCACGTGGGGAACTCCTCACGGTACATAGTACACACAGCATGCACTAAATCAACTTTGTAAACCCCTCCCAGGCAGCTATTTTTGGCTTTGCTCTGATTTGATTATTTTGTAGTACTTCTAAGCTAATATGAATATGGGTGCATGCTCTATTGTAGGTTTTAAAGCTGAACGAGCAACTTTCTGAGGCGGAAAAGCAAATCCAACAGCTTGCAGGACGTACCCATGCAGTCTCAAGTAACAGTCCCCGCTCATCACTGTCAATGGAAGTCATTGAACCACCCTTTTTGGGAGAATTCATGATGGACGGGTATGATGGGGCTTTTTACATGCCGGAGAGCGATTATAACCATAGCATGGAATGGATTAATTTGTATATTTAACTAATTACTTTACTCTATGTAGATAGCAGCAAGTAACCAAATATAACGTGTAAATTTGCTCTGTTATGTGTTTTGGGGGTGTGTTTAATTAACTAGAAACTGGAAAAATTAATAACCACTTGCCTTTCACTATGATGCCAGTATCTTTGTTCTCCCATCTTGCTTTTCTGGAACAGAAGCAAGATGAAAAATGTCGTTGTCGTTCCTGTTTCATTGATGAATGGCTAATGGGCTTAGATTTTAGGCTAAAGAAAACTTTAGAAATGTGTAGACCACAACATGCCCAGTTCCTTTTGAGTTTGGACAATGTCATACATAAGGATCGCGAGTTAACGTCAAGTATTTGCCGGTAAGAAAAGAGTGTTGTAAAAGGTTTTTACTGCACTTACCTTAAGAAAGCGAACTTAGGGGCCCCTCTCGCGTGTTTTTACATATGCTCAATTAACTCTCCACGACGAGACTCAAGTTCAATACAATATGTGCCTCCTGATATGTACATCAATGAGTGATTCTTAACATGAATTTATAACACCCATAATTTACATCCCAACAATTCTTTGTTTTAGTGGCGCAAAAAAAAAAACCGTTGGGTTTTGAATTATTTTCCAGTTTCTCTTTTGAGAAATTTTACTGCTTTTTGAGATATAAAACCAAATTGCCGAGACATTGGGCTCAAGCCCAATTATAAGATAGCAAAAACCCAGGCCCAGGGGTTTTCCCGCGGGGTGCCGGCGGGGGGGGGGGGGGGGAACGGCAGATTTCATAGAATGAAAGTATGGTGTGTTGAAACGTCACTTTATTACTGAGAAGAATGTGAAAAAATGTCAAAATGAAATATAATTTTCTTTCTTCGCGTGCATCCAATGAGACCTTGACGAAGAGGACTTTGACCAAAGGGTGGCTATCAATTTGCTGTTCACTTAGTTGTACAGAGTCCTCATTAATTTTTATCCTTAGAGTAACCTGTGAACCATTGCGTCTCACTGTTTGACCATTTAGCTAACATAAATACTCATATCTAATGCATCGGACTCACCATCCGACATCTTCCTTCCTTAGCCTTGTTTTTTTTTTTTTTTTTTTTTTTTTTTTTTTTAATAATATTATTTTCCCAAGTGATATCATAAATTGCTCTCATAATACTTGACCTAATTTCACAGTACAGTCAAATGCTTGAAATGGGAACTTGGTGGTCAATAAAGAATCTTCTTTGTGGTTTGGTAAGGAAAAACAATTCAATAAGCAAGGAGCATGAATGTTTTCCTACCATATTAATCGTTGGATAAAAATACTTTTAATGTGAAAAAAGCGAAATTTTCAGTATAAATAATTTCTATATTCTGAGATTTGGTGAAAAATCAAATGTAGGATACTGATAAATATAATAATATAATTGTGCAATTCAAAAATATTTTTAATACGGCATAATTTTGATTTAACTTCAAAATGAATTTCTTGTATATTTGATTTGCTTGAAATAAATATGAGCCCTATGCATAGAATTTCTTTTTCCTGCCTCTCTAGCATTTATTCCACGATATCTATGCACTATTGAATCAATTAATGGAGGGTCTGTTTTTAGGCCTTAACCACACGACACTTTAATGAGAGCAGCGACTAGACAGAGAATTTACTTTCCTTTTACAAACTTTTTTTTTTTTTTTTTACGCTACGGAAGTCCCATGAAGCCACAATCAGCACAACAGAATAGGAGATAAAAAAGAGAATTTAAAAATTTAGGTTTGAGTGAAATAAAAATATTTTAGATTATTTTGGTTGCAATCTGGTCATCTTGAAGCATGTAAAGAGTGAGAGATGATAAATTAGAGGACTTTGTACAATGACAGTCACTTTAGTTATTTTCATCTTAAAATTCTTGTTGAAAATTTTGTATAACATATAACAATATATTTATACAAAATGAATTATCTGAGCATATTAAATTTTTAATAAATATACTAATATTTGACTAAATATGTTGAATGTTTAAGAAGAATTTCATTAAGTAGATATAAAAAAAAAAAAATCATAGAAGAATCATATACCTTTTATTTTATTTTACAAAAGTCATCTTTATTTATTTATTTATTTTAAAATTAGTGTTTTATAAAATCTTTATTGTTTAAAAAAAAAAAAAGAAAACCTTCTGTAATTTGTAGTTTGCTTCTACGCATGTCTCACTTTTTTGTCCGCTTAATTATCTCCTTTTTTTTTTTTTTTTTACGTTTATTTTTTTAATTGAAGGTAATATTATGCAACCTTTTTAAGACTGCAGTACATATGGTATAATTTCATTAAGTTCACCTTCAAAAATTACTGTGTATCCTATCTAATAGACAAGTTTTTTTTTTTTTTTCAATTAATTTTCAAACATGCCCCATTTTTCTTTTCACCAAATATCAGTATAATTAGGTCAACTGAAGGAGCTATTAGCTCCTGAAAAATAGTTATTTGGATAGCCCCATTACTTGTGTCAAATATATGGGAATTTCCAGCATCCACTTAGACGATCTTGTGAATTTTTGACTGGGCAACTTTCCCTTATCTAATCTTATCTTATCTTTTACCCTGAAGTTTCTTTCAGCTGCACGCTTGACCTTTCCAACATACACATACTGTTCTTGTTGGCATGAAAGCCAATGCAAGCTTTTACTTTGCATTGCCGACGATTTTACTTTGTTGAACCCAAATAACTCGATTTAATTAGTCTAAAATTAAATTTAACTCAACTCACATGGAAATCTAAAATTGGAATTTAAATAATTTAAAATTTAAATTATTCAAACTAAACAAATATCTAAAAACCTTAATAATACATCTAAAATTCAATATAATTGAAATATAATATATTTAAAAGATAATGAACTCAAATCCAATGTATCTAATATCTAATATCTAATATAATTGAAATTTGATATACTTGTTCTTGTAACATGAACTTTAAAATTGGAGGAAAATGTTGACTGGGGTTTGACCTGCTCCATTCGCCACCTCTACTACTTATGAGAATAATGTTAAAGTGATGCGAGAGTAACAAATATTTTCCGGGGAAAAGGGATCCCTAATATTCTAAATTACTGTGTAGTTAAAATAACTAAATGCATTTTTTTTATTCGCCAAATCTAAAATTTATGTAAGATCCGTTTCTTTATTTGATTTAAATGAGGACTCCGAGCGTTAAACAATTCCAGATTTCTAGTCGTTTTATTTGGACGTGTCTTGCATCTCATAAATCTTTTTTACTTTCATTTGCTAATTTGAAACTAAATAGCATTAAGAAAATCTCCTAAAAATGGTTAGCATTTCATTAAAGATAAAGGAAAATTTTGTTGGAGATACCTTTTGTTATGCTTATAATACACAATTAATAAAGTAATTATTTTATTAATAAATAATCACACGAACCCAATGTATAATATAAAAAAATTATTTGTTTTTTTGGTTTGTGTCTCTTTTTTTTTTTTTATTAGTTGTTCCAAAAATAAAACCCTGGTGACTTGCATGGATCACTATAAATACATACACATTTTTTTTATTTAACTTATCATAATAATGATCCGCACCTACCTGTGTGTCCTCTTTTACTAAGTATATATAGAAAAAAAAAAAAATCAGTGACAATACATATTAAAAAAATATTATAGATATATAAATGAATATAATATAATTTAATAAAATACTTATTATATATATATATATATATATATTGAATGAGTAACGCGTCAAGCAAAAGATGTTTCTATCTAATTATTTTTTTTTCTTATATGAAATAGGGTATTGATTAGTGCAAAAAAGAAAAAAAAAAAAGATAAGAATAAAGTAAATGATTCAAATATGGTCAAAACTCTTCTAATTTAAAGTAAAATCAAAATTAGGAAACACAATGAATTACCTCAGTATCTAGGATTATTAATGATTAATTAATGATGGGGTCCACTCTCCCAAATCTCCACTGCAGGAGTTTTGGCCACCACGGCTCTTATCACAAAATCACAAACTTCTCCCAATCAGCCAAATCAAAAGGCCAAGATATACCATAACAAAATACCTTCTAGAAAGTTTAATAATTTAAATAAATTTATAATTGTGTAAATTAAATACACAATTTTAAATTTAAATTATAAGAATATATTATATTTTAAGTATGCAATTAGCGTCACCATAACAAAACCACTTAATTCTACAGCATTAAAAACAGTAATGAACTACTAATGACAGCCCATGTATGAAAAAAAAAACAAAAACTTTCCTTTAATTTTCCCTCTCGCTTTCCTTGGGTTTAAAACACATAAATTACACAGATTTTCAACAAGCATACAAACATTTAAGATTTAACAAATAAAGAATTTCTTCCAAAATTTTTTTTTTTTTTTAAAAAAAGAGAATTATTTACTATAGAGACGTTCACATCTATAATATATATAACACACAAACACGTTTCGTTTTCTTGCCCCTCCGTAGTGCATTCCTCACTTCTCTGGGTGACCACTGTGTAATGCAATACCAGAACTTTAACCCAGAGAAGGCCAGAGCTTTAGCAATGAACGGCGCCCACGAAGAGAACGGAGATGGTTCTCCAATCGACTTCGTTTTCGACATTGATGAAAACTTGCTCATCGACCCTCGTCTTGTGTTTGTTCGCAAATTGATCAGTGATGGGTCTCAGTCTGCCGTCTATGAGGGAGAGTACGTGCATAAAAAGGATCCCCCTTTTTTTTTTTTTCCTTTGATTATTTGCTTTTCAATGGCTTTTTCTTGGTTTGGTTAATCACATTGTACGCATGTATGGGAATTTTTCGTTTCTGGGTAGTTTTGTTTCTTGATTTTGGTACTTTTTGATCTTGCGACATTCCTCTGGGGTTCTGGGTTTTTCTTGGAATGATAACCCTTGTGAGGGTTTAGGTGTTTGTGCTCCTTTGTGTGTATTTTTATTACTTCAATTTTGGAATTTTCTTGTTTGTCAGTTCTTGTTTTCTAGTTGTGACAAAACAAGTGATCTATGTGAATTATGTTCTTGAAGTCTATGCTTTTACAATTCATTGCAATTCTGTGTTTGAGAAAAGTGAAGTGTGTTTGTCTGGGTTTTCTTTCATTAGTTTTAAAAACTGAAAAGGAATAAAGCAAGTTAGTGTCTGACTCTTGTTTTGTGAATGAATTATGAATTTAGATAGTTAATATCACATATCTGTATTGAATCTGGATCTAACTTATGATCAGTCCATGTTTTCAACTTCCTGCAGAAGTGTGCATGCAAGTGGTAGAGATGTGATGTTTTTCCCTGGTACTACTCATATTTGCATACAATTTTTAGGAAATTTAAAGTGTATTTATACCTGTTTGATTGATTGAGACTATGTAATTGCCATGGTAGTTGTGGCCCCTAACCCCATTTCTGGTTGAACTAGAAATTCAATTAGGAAAGCATTGATGTAGAAGTTCTATGTTGAATAGCATAGTGCAGAGCTGAAGCTTTCAGTCATGTACTCTACAACTGTAAATTACCATCATCACATGGTAAATTTGGAGTGGCTGTTTTATTCCTTGTTATTGACGCAATGCCTGATGTATCGGCAATCCCTAAATGGAAATTGGATGCAACTCTTATGTTATATGTGGTCAATCCCTGTTCAGGACCATATATGGCAGGTGCATTTGCTTTATTTAAGATCTCTTACCTAACTTTTAAGGATCCCGATAAAATGCATGAGTTCATATCATCGATCATCAGATTGGACTGCAGTATGTATGTTAGTTGGTCCTGACAGTTAGCCCGCAGTTTTGCAACAAGAAATCATTTTGAAATATTTATCTCCTCAGGCCATGCACAGGGATGCATAATTTTGTATTTTTCAATGGATAATGGCCATTGGAACTCATCACCCACATTGTCATGCTTTCTCACATAATATCCAGGTGCTAACCATGTGTTTTTGGATATGAGGGCATACCCCGAAAAGACTTGGTGAAGATGGAATCATTGCCTGCCACATTCTCTGAGGATAGGTTATTGTAATCTCATTAAGGAATAACAGAATGAAAACTGGGTGATATGATCTTTCCTTAGAGCAAAAGGGAACACAAATAAGAGGATTATACTGCTTCACATGTTTATGAACAACTTGTATTAGTGCTTTGTCTCATGTTCTTGATTAACATACAGCTTCAGATATGCTGTAAGTGGAGTGTGCTTGATAGCATCAATGGAAAGCAGAGTACTGATCAAGAAGTCTAAGTATATGAAGACTAAACTGCCTGTTTCATTCTACTTTGGCCAAACTGCCTGCTTGTTGTGTGCATATTTGTTAACATATTTCATGTAAATGTTGTGTACTTGCTCTGAGTGCCAATTAAGGAATTATGTCCTGGGCTTAAAATATTGATGCCTTCGGACTTTGTTTCCAGGTTTAAATCCAAGCCCATTGCAGTTAAGGTATTACGTCCTATGAGAGCATCAGCTGTAACTCCTGAACGCAAGGAGAAATTTCAGAGGGAGGTCATGTTGCAAGCCAGGATGAACCACAAAAACGTTGTGAAGGTATAATATATCAGGTCCTATAGACATCAGTAATCTTTTGTTTGGGTTGTGGAAATACTAATAATTTTACCTTGTTGGCTTGCATTTTCCTCACACTAAAATATCAAAACATAAAGATGCATTGAAGTTTCAGTTTATGTTTCTCAGTATTTCTTCAATGGTTCTTGCTGTAAAAGAGTGAAATGGAAGAATAGAATGCTTTAAGATATGTGGTACAACTTCTAGTTAGAACTTTTTTCTTTTGAATGAGACTCAGCAAGACTTTTTTAGGGTTATAAAATTAGTTCTGCAATTTTCTTTGGCTGACATTCATTTACTTGGCCTCACTTGTCTTAGTATGTTCATGAAAGCTAAGAATTCTTGATTAATTGTTTCATGCTCCTTATACTTGTACATTTTGCAAAAGCAGTTAATTGGTGCCTCTGTGGAGCCAGCTATGTTCTTAATTACCGAACTTATGAGGGGTGATACACTACAAAAGTATTTGTGGAGCATCCGCCCAAGGCGTCCAGATTTGAAGCTTTCTATAAGTTTTGCGCTTGATATTGCTCAAGCCATGGAGTATCTGCATGCAAATGGCATCATTCACCGTGATTTGAAGCCCAGTAATTCATTTGCTTTAAAACTTTATACCTTTCAATCAATTTTTGGAGCAATTCATAAGTTGGATATAGAAATTGTTTCTGGTTTCATGACTCCATGGTTGGTTTGTGCTTACACAAGAGCCATCCTATAGATCCTGTTGTGCTTGACTTACCATATATTGGAACCCTGTTAGTCCAATAGCAATCTTTTTTGGAATGGTTTAAGACCTTTGCCTTATATGCCACTCAGTCTTTTGTGTCTATTGTAGGCAATTTACTTCTTACAGAAGACAGGAAGCAGATCAAGGTCGCTGACTTTGGGCTGGCTAGAGAAGAGGTAATGAGCGAAATGACTTGTGAAGCAGGCACTTATCGCTGGATGGCTCCTGAGGTATTTTTTTGTCTTCTTTCTGAAGTTGCATACCACAGATTTTCTGTGTGTCTAATTTTGCCTATTGTGGGAATCAGTTATTTAGTAAAGAGGCACTTCAGATTGGAATGAAGAAGCATTATGACCACAAGGTGGATGTGTATAGCTTCGCAATTGTTCTCTGGGAGTTGCTCACAAATGCACCACCTTTCAAGGGATTGAATAACATAGGAGTAGCATATGCTGCAGCCAATGTATGTTGTACAGGTTTTCCTCAACAGATTGCGGTGGCATATACACAATTAAGCCTAATATGATGTTGGTTTTTTAGATAACCTCTGAATTTATATTTTTTGCATGATTCTCGATGAATTCTCTCTTACTTTCAGAATGAAAGGCCTAGCTTGGACAATATCCCGAAGGAGATGGTCCCTCTCCTGGTGTCCTGCTGGGCAGAGGATCCAACTTTACGGCCAGAGTTTATGGAAATCACACAATTCCTTGGGAATTTCCTTCAAAAGCTTTGTCCAGCCGAAACAACAGTGCCAAAGATGGTGAAGATGGAAGATCTCATAAGCAACAACAAGATGGAGGAGTTAGCCGAAACTGGGTATTCGGCAAAGGCAAAGTCTGAAGAGAAGACCAAGAAGTGCAGAATGTTTCCGTGCCGTTTCTTCTCTTGCTGTTGTAACTGTTTTAAATGACCTTCCAGCAATCGGCACTGCATGGCATGGAAGTTGATTTTAGGTCACATGAGCCGTAGGAGCTTATAGATTAGGCTGGAATTTATGTACATAGTTGGAATTTTTTTAAGCTCCTCCTTATCAGTCTCATAAATAGCTTCTTAGGCTGTGGATGAGACTGAAGGACAATGCTGTTGTCATTGCTGCCGTCTACTCATGAACGCACAAAGGAAATAGAAAGGTGAAAAGGAAGATGAAAGAATGAAAAAGGAAAAATGAGAAAGGAATTCATGTTTCATTGATTTTTGTTACTCCCCATTTGAATGCTCTCCTCAATCACAGTTTCTCAAATGTTGCATGCGTTTTTTTTTTTGTAATTAAAGATGGCAAAAACCGACGGGAATAATTAACTTAATCCACTTAAATTTTGACTCAACGAATCGGTATTGGTATTAAACAAAAAAAAAAAATTAATAATTCATAATCTGAAATATTTAAAATAATGTAAAATTTAAATAACTCAAATTTAAAATCTAAAATTAATTGTACCGTAAATTCCCATTTTCTTATCCAACGTTGAAGTCCACTGGGTATGTCGAAGAGGGTGTGCTCTGACTCAACGAATCGGAATTGGCATTAAACAAAAAATAAAAATAAAAATAATAATAATTCATAATCTGAAATATTTAAAATAACACACAATTTAAATAATTTAAGTTTAAAATCTAAAATTTATTGTACTGGAAATTCTCATTTTCTTAAGTCCACTGGGTATGTCGGAGCGGGTGTGCTCTGACGTGGGAGACAAGCCTTGGAAAAAGTGCCAATGGTAAGACACCGCTGTCGGTTGAAGACACGAAAATGTCGTTGAGCTGTTCAAATTTTGTTAATGAAAAGATTATCCAGACATCCAAAAGTCCCACCAAAACTTAATCCAGTACAAGCTGGAATTCAATCCGTCGCACGTGCCAGAACCCTAATGTCTCTCTGTGTTTCTTACAACGAACTTATGTATCACACACTCATCGGAACTTTAAAAAACAGATTTAAAAAAAAAAAAAAATAAAATTACAAAAAAGTACCCAAAAAAAGAGAGAGAGTCTATTTTTCTTGCTTTAAAAGCGAAAATATCCCACTTGGACTTCCACCTCATCCCTCTCTCTCTCTCTCTCTCTCTCTCTCTCTCTCTCTACACGCCATAAAAGGAGGTTCTTTCTCTCTCTGTTTATTTGTTATTGTGCTTGCCGGGATGATGTTCTATTTAATGCTTTAGTTAGTGGAATCCATTAGAGAGTTTTTTTTTAATTTGTTTCTTCAGTTCGACGTTGTTACGGCATATTATTGAAGATAAATTTGAATTTGATGTCTTTTTTATAAAAAAAAAATATTTGTAAATTTCTGTCTTTCAAACTTCGTAAAATCTACGTTGTTACGGCATATTATTGGTGATAAATTTGAATTTGTTGTGTTATTATTTTTTAAATTTTATTTGTAAATTTCTGTGTTTCAAACATCGTAAAATCTGAGGTTGTTTGGTTCACCACACGCACACATAGAGTGTTGTTCAAGGCATCTCAAGACTAAGCTGTAATTTAGTTCTGAGTACAATACGAATAATATTTTTCTAAGTTTCTTATTACTCTTTCATATTTTCATCAAGCTTTTCCAGGAAGTACCGTTGTTAAGATGACTTTTGGTTGTTTTGCTTTTATTAGTGTTTTGAAATTGTGGCTTTTGTGTGTGTGTGTGTGTGTGTGTGTGTGTGTGTAAGTGTGTGTGTAAAATATTCTATATTTACTCGAATTGGGAAATGAAGATCTATGGTTTGGCTAGAGACACAGTTAGTTGTGTCCAGCTAAGTGGTAAGGTGGTACAAGGATTTCTTGTTTTTTAGTTAACATGAGAATGTGTAGCAGATTGTACCCTTTTTAGACGGGGATGATTTGTGCAGACTTTGATGTATATTCACATTATGGTATACTCTCAAAAGATATTGTTTAAGGAACTAGACTAGAATGGTACTGATTTGGTAATTGGTAGAGTAGATTCCTCAAATTGTTGGTGGGTTTTAATGTTTTCCCACCTTCAATAATAGCAGCACCTCCTCGTTTTTTAGCTAGGAGAGCCTAGAAATTCCGGTCAATTTTCTGATTTGAGACGTCCCAATGCATTGATTAGGATCTCTTTTGTGCTTATCTCCGCTTCTGGTCTGGGAATATAGAGAATTCCGGTAATGTTATTATAGAGGCGTTAACTATGGTTTATGTCCTCAATTGTCTATCTCCATGTTGTGTTGGTTTTAATGACCCGTGAATAGTGTGCTTAATGAATGGTTTGCCTTATTGTCCTTGTTGATTTCGCTTCTAGTATTACAATTTTTTTTAATTATTAAACTGAGAATGGGGAATGATAAAAGCAATTTAAGAATGGTAGATAGGTTGAACCAACAAAAGGAAAAAATTGCGAAAGCCAGGCAGCGAGTATGGAGGTTATGGCAATCTTTTTTTTTTTTTTGTCCTGGTTAAAAAAGCATAAATCATAAAATTAAAACCTTAGCAAATGCCCCCTAAGTTGTTGCTTGTTGGAAATGATCTTATTGTTTAATAATTGATGTGTGATGTGTCTAATTATCTGGTATGATGGTTGTAGACTGCTCATAAATGTTGCTACAAAATCTGAAAATAAGCTGTTGAAACTGGTGTGAAGTTGATCTGAATGGGGACAGGGGAAGAGAGCACACCCACTAAGGTTTCCAAACCTGCATCTTCAACTCAGGTACTCCCTCTCTGTTACACATATCTGCATAACCAGGCAAACACACACACACACACGTCTAACTTCCAACCCCACCCCCCTCTGGCACAGTGGCACACACAAACATATAGAAATATTCTAATCCCATCTTCTTTGGTTATAGGAGATATCAACAACACCCTCATATCCAGATTGGCTAAATTCTATGCAGGTTTTACATTTGTAAAATCCATATATTACTGCAATACTGCAAAAGCGACCTTAATTGCTTACAAATCAGCTATTTTTTAGGCTTATTATGGTGCTGGAGCTGCCCCACCTGCCTTTTTTGCCTCAACTGTTGCATCCCCAACTCCTCGTCCCTATCTCTGGGGAAGCCAGGTGAGTATCTCCTATCACTTGAAAAACATGAATAGAATGCTTTTATTAGGCTTCATTTTAACTTTCTGACAAAGTTTCTTGTTCCCTTTTCTGTGGGCAATTATTTAGCATCCTTTGATCCCACCTCATGGGACTCTAGTACCTTACCCAGCTTTATATCCAGCAGGGGGAGTGTATGCCTATGCTAATATCACCATGGTAACACAATATAAAATATTTTGATACGCTTCTCTGATTTGTCATTATTTTACTGTAATTTTTTATTATAGTCAACCATCTATTTTTCAATATCTTCTGTAGACACCAAATACAGCACAGACAAGTACAGACTTGGAATCCAAAGGTTCTGATGGAAAGGACAAGTCTTCAGCTAAAAAGTTCAAGGGCACTACAGAAACCAAGGCAGGGGAGAGTGAAAAGGCAGCTTCTAGTTCAGGAAATGATGATGCCTCTCAAGGGTCAGTAAATTTGATGTTGCTTGGAAATTCATTAACATCTATAATATCATGATATTGATACATCAATTTTACAATGCCCATAATAGAATTTTGTCTGATTAAAAGTGTACCTGTAAACAGTGCTGAGAGTGGTAGCGATGGCTCATCAGATGACAATAATACTGACCATTGGGTATTTTCATGATTGCTATTTGTTGTGAAAATATGCCATACTTCTTTTTTACCTTCTCTGAATGTCCACCCAAAATCTGTAGGAATTTGCTGCATGTAAGAGGGGAAGCTTTAACCAGATGCTTGCAGATGGTTTGCATCTCACATCCATCTCGAATGGTTCTGTTTTTCCTGTGCCAGACTAGTTCTCTGATTCTCTGATAACAACTTGCCCTGCAGCCAATGCACAAAATAACAATGCTGGGGAAAATATACATGCTTCAGTGCCTGGAAAATCTGTAGTGTCTATGCCTGCCACTAATCTGAACATTGGCATGGATTTATGGAATGCATCTTCCGCAGCTCATATTGGAGCCGCAAAGGTGAAAACAAATCCATCCGGTTCATCATCAGCAGTTGCTGCAACAATGCCTGAACAATGGATTCAAGTATGAGCCTTAGACCTATTGGTTCTATCATTTTCAGCTATTTTTTCCTCCTTGCGGAAAAAAGGAAGTCACCACAAACGCATATCCTGAGAAATTTTCATGTTAAATCAGGATATCTAAAAACAGAAATTTGCCATGACTTGTATGCTTAGTGGATCTGAAATACTAGTTTGACTTCTGGCAGTTGAGGTATTTTATGTTACATACTCATATTCTGCTTTTGACTCCTTTTTTTTTTTTCAAGTTTTTCATTCTCCCGAGGAGCCAACTTTCTTGTTTTTCAACTTCTGAAAATGCACTGCTCCAATCACTGTCTTGGGAAATTTACTTTTCTTAGAAGGATTGCCATTTTTAATAAGAGAAATTCCATGTTCATTTAAGCAGCTGTTGGGCAATCTAGATTCTATTTTCTTCCACTGACGGGTAGGTTTGGATTTTTGACAGGATGAGCGTGAACTCAAAAGACAGAAGAGAAAGCAATCAAATAGGGAGTCAGCCAGAAGGTCAAGATTACGAAAGCAGGTATTGTCAAACTTTATACTGTTTTTTACTTGCAGGTTGTGAAGCGTGTCTTGCCAGTGGACCATAGTCCAGAAAAGTATTAATTATCATATTTTGTAATGTCTTGGAATTAATTGAATATCATGGTTATTTCAACGGATTTAGAAACCTCTTGAACATTACATTGCGGCCCTACACTCTTCAAGTGAGGATCATAATCAAGGTTGTTCAGTGGCTTAACATATTCCAGTTATATGATTCCAGATTTTGGGCAGTTTGCTTAAGAGCATGTTTGTAATTCTTTGGATAGGCTTGCTTTTACAATTGGTGATATTTTTCTGTCTTCTGTATGATGCATCAATGTATATCTGGGATCTATCACCTTGCCAGGCAGAGTGTGACGAGCTGCAAGCCAAGGTGGTGAACTTGACCAGTGACAATCACACTCTAAAAGATGAATTGCAAAGGCTTTCTGAAGAATGCAACAAACTAAAAACAGAAAATGATTCCATCAAGGTTTACTTTATTCTTGAGTTTTTACCTTCCACGATGAACTTTATTAACCTTATCATTTGATTTGATATTAGTTTGCAACTAATCAAAAAATGGGAATTAACATGTTCACTTTTCTATTGACGTAACATATCTCATGCGAATTTGGGTTTGTTTTGCAACAGGAAGAATTGACTCGATTGTATGGACCAGATGCTGTAGCTAACCTAGAACAAAATAACCCTTCTTCTTCAGTTCTTCAGTCTAACAGTGGTGAGGGGAATAGTTGACACAGAATCCGGAAGATGACATGGCAGTTGGAAATAATTTTTCTTAAATGCCAGTAAATCATTGCGAGCTTTTGATCGAGCAGAGAACATTGTTTCCTATACTGATGCACAACATTAAGCCTTTAGTTGTAATTGTAATATTTTGGTTGCCAGAATTTAACTGAGATGGGAACCACAGAAAGGAAACGTGCCCATTGTTGTACTTGCAGTCTTGTTTTATGGATAAATTCAGCTAACAAGACAAGTATAGCTTTCTTAATTTTTCATTTTTCGTACTCTTTTAATAACAGACAATTGGCTTCAATACCCAATTCGTTACCAAACTAGTGCCTCCTGGGAACTTACAGGTGAGCAAAGGGCTCGGGTAATTCAGCTTTCAAACTCAAATGGTTATTCAGATGTTACTTAACAAGTTTTAAATACATCAAATTTTAATTTTATCCAATTTTGAACAAATTACGATTTGGATTGAATTTTAGATGTATCATATTTTAGATCTTTCCGATGTTGAAGTATTTCAACCTGGATATTTAAATTGTCAGACAGATTTTGTGTTAACACAATAAACTTATTTTGATGCTAAATAAAAAATAAAAAAATAAAAACTATAAAAAATTTATTTTTGATCAGATGTATATAAAAACTAGTTGTCCACTTTGCTATCATATTAACAATTGTTTATTAATATTATTAAAAAATATTAATCTGATTGTCCAAAATGTTGTGTTGAATATTGGCTAATTTCAATTTGAAACAGCCCCCCGCCCCCACAGGGCACTGTACTGCACAGGCAACACAACAGGCTAACCTGACAGATCACTTGGACTACAAGCTATGTTTTTCCTCACTCTAATGCGCAAATACTGAAACTGCCTTCATATGTTGAGAGAAGGAACTGAAACGATGCAGAGTAATGGAAGTGGAAAGCATCAATCATCGTGATTTGATTCTGCATCTGGAATGGTTGAAATCATTCTTGTCCCGCTTTCAATCGCAGGATGACCTCCTGCATGACTTGAATCACCCTTTGGCATTCCATCTGCTCCATAAATAAATAAATAAAGTGATATAAATGCAGTGGCCATTATTTGACCTAGACCATATTATGGGTCTCTGCCTTTTGCTGTCATTAGGAAACTAGGATATGAAAGCTTGGTTATGCAACTTAAACTAGCCACATCCTGACCTGACCCCAAGATTCTCAGAACCATGGTCTTAGCACATTCAATTTCTCCTTGGTGCGTACTAATAAGTCTGACCTGCAAATTTGAAAGAATCCAAACTCTTGGTAAATTTGCATTCTCAATGGTGTGCACACACACTCATTTAAAATTAATCTGATCCTAAGGAACCAACCATGAAATTGAATCACATTTCCATAATTTGGAAAAAGTGCATTGAGGCATTTAGCAAATCCTAGCTACCCAAATGTGATTATAACACCAAAAACATACCAATTCTCCATATGCAGATCCCATAATCATATCAACCCTGGCTTGATGCCTCAAGAAGAATGGACGCAGGTGATTATTGTACAATTGCTTTGCCCCCTGATAGGAAGTAAGAAAATCCAATTGTTTATAATTCCATCCAATGACTCTGACAAACAGTGAATAAAAGGATGATTACACAAAAATTGGGAACAAAACATAGCCCATCCATCATGAAGGAAATTCTGAACTCCAGTACTTGAGATGATTTTAAGTTCCCCAGGGAAGAGAGAGGAACAAGACATCTCTTTGGAAGACATTCTATTTTAAGGCTTAAAGATCTAAAGCAATGCTGTGGCTATAAACAACATAAACATCTATATTGACAAGAGGCAGAACTATGCTCATAAGAGTTTACAGCAAAGGAAAAGGGTCAGTGCCGTTGAGAAAAACCATGGTCATATGATATAACATTTTTCATGGTATAGAACTTTACGTCAACAGATGGAAGTTGCAGCCACACAAGAAATGCAAACTTTGCGTAATAATACATGGGAAACCTGCATAAGGTAAAATGACAATAAAGATAAGCATATTTATGAATGCAATGACAGAAGAACAACAATGTAGAAATTTCAGCATACATGTGTCTGGCCACTACATAGAATCCATCCGTGTCTTTTAGTACAAAGGACATGAATCACATCCTTTGCAAGTTGCAACCAAAGAGGTGTGTAGCTTTTGAAACTTATACACAAAGAATTCAGAACTGTACCAGGAGAGTAACTTATCTGCAAAAACTTCCACAAGGCTAAAAGGTCCATACGCTGCAAGTAGATAAAAAAAAAAAAAAAAAAAAAAAAAGTTGGGAAAGATGAATAATGTAGTCAAGTTGCGGACGCGCTCTATCTCCTCAAAACATGCTCTGTGCTAACATTGAAGGCAGCACAAATATACTACTGGCATGACTAAATATAAAAGCCACAAAATATAAATATCTAACCTGCCCAATAGATTAACCACTTTTGTTGATCATTTTGATCTCTTCTCTCAATTGCCTTAAATGTAGAGTACACAGGCAAAACAATCCCAACAGAACAGCTGCACAATTTTGACAAAAAATGAAAACAGATTAAAAAAAAACCCAATTACAATCCATACTTTGGCAATCAAGATTCTAAACCTAGAAGCACTACAACTGCAAATCCTCGAATTCTGCACCAAACAATTGAATATGAAATAAAGAACCCGAATTTGAATTTGAAATCCAAAAGATATATTTTCAATCAAAAATCACTTATAACCAATGAGTTTTAATTCAATGTTAGTGGAGTCATCTCGAGGCTAAATGTCTCAAACTCGGGTTCTAGTCTGAGGAAATTTATAAAAAAAAAAAAAAAAAAAAAAAGGAAAAGAAAAAAATTCACCATGCCGTTCGCATTACAACATTAGAACCGACCGGACAAAGAAGTAACCGCAACCCCACCTGCATCCACATGTTACACATTCAAAACCTACAATTCGGCGGCAATGAAATCGGTTACGAAAGAAAAACAAACACGTAAAAACAAACAGACCCTAAAATTAGGGGATGAAAATGGATTGGGAGAACCAGAGCAGCTAACCTCGCTTACTATGTTAGATCCCAGAAGAGCCATCTCCGAAAGCAGCACCAGCAGCACAGTGAATTAATCCTCGAAGCCATAATTTTAAAAACAAAATCCCTTATAAAAACTATTTTCTGTAACTATTCTTTTATTTATTTAATTATTTTTATATTTATTTATTTATTTTTAGAGACCAAGGAGAGGATGGGATGTAAATCCGAAAAATTGTAATTGACTCGCAGGTCAAATAATTGTGAATTTTTTTTTAATCTAAGAAACAAGTAAAAATGAGAGATTATAAGATTTGATATATACACACACAAAGATATACATTAAATTATTTTAATCACTAAGTTCATTTTTTAATATTTTTTTCTTGTCACTTTATTTGTATATACATAATATATATAAATATATATCAAATTAAAATATTTGATCAGGCTTGTACATTATATAGTAATATAGTTTTGAAAAAATAAATAATAAATAAAAAATATTTATGTTATATATATATATATATATATATATAATTTACTACATAATACAAAGAATACCTAGAAAAACAAAATTAAAAACAGAGTTGACTTGAACCCGAATGTTGAGAGTTTGGATTTAGGTTTTGCAGCCCAAATCTAAAAAATGACTCAAGAACTGAAGAGCAACCTTTGAATCCACTACCCATTCGACACTTTGTTTGGGACCGAGGTAAATTGGACTTCCGCAGGGATTTGCGTGGACTGATTTCTTCGTGGTAAGAGGAAAAGGATGCGTAATGCATTTGTTTTAGAAAGCATGTGACCAAATATAACTACTCTCAATTCAAAATATTTGTACTACTTAGAGACACAAACACTATGAGCTCTAAAATAAATAAACTGCTGCGATGATGAAAACATCAGTAGTAATCAAGGCAATTCCAAGCGGCACAATGGGCACGAACGACTCTGTTCCAACCACTTCTCAATGCACTTGACATGGAAGACATGGGAGCATGGCATTCCAGTCACTTCGTCTCCACCAAGAAGCTGTTCTTGGCAAATTACACAACCCACTATGCCATTAGAGCCATCAAATTTGCCCTCGTTTGGATCTCCAATGGAAGATCTTTCATTCTCTCTCGTAGAACGAACCGTTTCATTCACTCCCTGTAAATTTGCTAAAAACAACAATGCATTGGAACATAGAAAACTGAACACAGCGTGCACACAATTTCCATAAATTTGGCACCCTGCATTGAAGCATTTACCCAAATCTCCGCAACCTAAATGTGCTGACAACACCAAAAACATACGATTTCTCCATAGGCCATCATAGCCATCAAATCTCACCTCTTCATGTGCTCTAATAGAACCAGTCCCAGCCATGAATGTAGTGCGAATTCTTTCATCTGCTCTTGTAGAATGAACTGTTTCATTCGCCATCTGTAATTTGCAAAATACAACGATGCAATGGAACATAAAAAGCAGAACACAATGTGCACAGAATTTCCATAAGTTGGACACACTCCATTGAAGCATTTACCAAATCTTAGCTACCTGAATGTGAAGGCAGCACCAAAAACATACCATTTCTCCATTTGCAAAACCCATAATCATACTGACAACCTAAACCTGTTGACAACACCAAAAACATACCATTTCTTCATAGGCCATTAAAGCCATCAAATCTCACCTCTTCATGTGCTCTAATGGAACTAGTCCCGGCCATGAATGTCGTGCGAATTCTTTCATCCGCTCTTGTAGAATGAACTGTTTCATTCGCCATCTGTAATTTGCAAAATACAACGATGCAATGGAACATAAAAAGCAGAACACGATGTGCACAGAATTTCCATAAGTTGGACACACTCCATTGAAGCATTTACCAAATCTTAGCTACCTAAATGTCGAGGCAGCACCAAAAACATACCATTTCTCCATTCGCAAAACCCATAATCATACCGACAACCTAAACATGTTGACAACACCAAAAACATACCATTTCTTCATAGGCCATTAGAGCCATCAAATCTCACCTCTTCATGTGCTCTAATGGAACTAGTCCCGGCCATGAATGTAGTGCGAATTCTTTCATCCGCTCTTGTAGAACGAACTGTTTCATTCGCCATCTGTAATTTGCAAAATACGACGATGCAATGGAACATAAAAAGCAGAACACGATGTGCACAGAATTTCCATAAGTTGGACACACTCCAATGAAGCATTTACCAAATCTTAGCTACCTAAATGTGAAGGCAGCACCAAAAACATACCATTTCTCCATTTGCAAAACCCATAATCATACCAACAACCTAAACATGTTGACAACACCAAAAACATACCATTTCTTCATAGGCCATTAGAGCCACCAAATCTCACCTCTTCATGTGCTCTAATGGAACTAGTCCCGGCCATGAATGTAGTGCGAATTCTTTCATCCGCTCTTGTAGAACGAACTGTTTCATTCGCCATCTGTAATTTGCAAAATACGATGATGCAATGGAACATAAAAAGCAGAACACGATGTGCACAGAATTTCCATAAGTTGGACACACTCCATTGAAGCATTTACCAAATCTTAGCTACCTAAATGTGAAGGCAGCACCAAAAACATACCATTTCTCCATTCGCAAAACCCATAATCGTATCAACCCAGACTTGATGCCTCAAGAAGATTGGACGCAGGCAATTCTTGTACAATTGCTTTGCCCCCTGATGGCAAGTAAGAAAATCCAATTATTTATAATTCCATCTCATATTGATCAACAAACAGTGACCATAAGGTCAGATAACATAGAAACTAGGAACAAAACATAGCCCACAAATCATTAAGGAAAGCCTAAACTCCAGTACTTGAGATGATTTGAGTTTCCCATGGAAAGAGTAGGGGAAAAGACATTTCTTTGGAGTTTGGTCAACATTCTATTTGGAGGCTTAAAGATATAAGGCACTGTTATGGTTATAATTAACATAACCATTTACATCAACAGGAGGCAGAAGTTTTGGCCAAAGGAAAAGTATCAGGGCAGTTAAGTAGAATCATGTCCATAACATTTAAAATTTTACAAGTTATAGAACTCTACTTCAACAGATGGGAGTTGAAGCCACAGAAGAAGTGCAAACTTCATGCGATAATACATGGGAAACCTGCACGAAGCAAAATGATGGTAAAGGATAACCATATTTATGAATCCAATGACCAAAGAACAAGCAATGTAGAAATTTCAGCATATATGTGTCTGGCCAAGAAATAGAAATCCATTGGTGCCTTTTATAACACAGGAAATGACTCACATCCTTTGCAAGTTGCAAGAAAAAATAGGTGCATGCTTTTAAAACTTATACATGAGGAATTCAGAAGTGTACCGGGAGAGTAACTTATCGGCAAAAACATCCACAAGGCTGAAAGATCCATATGATGCAAATATAAAAAGAATGTCTGGAGAGATTAATAATGTTGCTAGGTAAAAGCATCTTCTCATACCACTAATTAAAAGAGAGAGAAACAGAAAAAAGAACAAAAAACAAAAGAAAAAAAAAAAACAATTTGGATGTTGAGGACTAAATCATTGAAGGTAGCACAAATATTCTACAGCCGTGACTAGATATGAAAGCCACAAAGCATAATCTAACCTGCCCAATAGGTTAGCCACATTTGTCGCTTATCTTCATCTTGTCTCTCAATTGCCTCAAATGTGGGGTAAACAGGCAAAACAACTTCAGCAGAATAGCTGCACAATTTTGGAAAAAAAAAAAAAAAGAAAAAACCTGAAAAAACTCAGCTACCATCCATGCTTAGGCATCAAGATTTTAAACCTGGAATAAGAAAAACAGCAAATCCTCGAGTTTTGCACCAACCAATTGGATAAGAATTTGAAATTGTAGACAAAAAACCTGAACTCAAACCCAAAACATTTATTCAAAAGAAAAATCACTTATCAAAGCTCACCACACAGTTTGCATTGAATCACTAGAACAGACCAGACAAGGAAGTAACCGCAACCCGACCTGCATCCACATCGTACACATTTGAAAAGTACAATTCAGTGGCAATGAAATGGATTTAGAAAGAAATATCTAGAGATGTATGTCGTACAAAATAAACTATTGAAAGCATGCAATCTGGTGAATTGTGAATAAGAAGACGTATCATAGAAGATGTATATTCAAATTGGTGAAGCTTTAAGCTAAATAACAAGAACCCAAGTTGACATAAATTCAAAACACAGACCCTGCATGAGAGAAGGAAAATGGAAAGAGAAAACCAGAGCAGCTACAGTAATAAAGCTATTTTCTGAATTATACATTTTTTACTCTTTTTTTGAGGTACAAGTAGAGATGTCAAATTGCAACCCCACTCTAACCTTGTCAGAAAATTCAAGATTGGGATTAGAGTCATGTATTTCCAGTGTAAAATGATCCAAAACTAAACAACTTTGTGTTGGGTCAAATAATTGTTACTTTAAAAGAACAAAAAGGTAAAATTCATTATACATAAAACCATTATATAAACATATGCATATATACATGTTACACATAATATATAAAAATATATATATAATGTGTAGAATAGAAAAATATAGCTAGTCTTGTACATTATATATTTATCTATTTTTTTTACACAAGTTAATGTATAGAAAAGAACAATAAATAAGTAAATGATATAGTATAATATATTATAAAATAACAAATTAGCCCAATAAACAAAGATATAATTTGTTAAGAAAAGTGGGTCAACTCAAAACACTAAACGTTACTGTTTAGCTTTCATGACTGGAATTTGAAAATGTCCCAACTTAAAAACAACCCCAAGTCAAAATGAACCAAGCCAATCCCACCCAACTCATTTGACACTTCTAAGAACAGACAGATTAGGAAGCAAAGAGTTTGAAAGTTAAACTTCTAATTGCCAATACAGTGAAATAGATATCCCACTAATTGATACACAAACACTAAGATCTCTGAACTTAAATAACTGCTGCAATAAAAAAATTAGATATAATCAGGGCAATTTGAAGCAGCACAATGGGAATAAATGGCTCCATTCCAATCACTTCCTAGTGCACTTTCCATGGAAGACATCAGAGCATGGCATTTGAGTCACTTTGTTTCCAACAAGAAGCCATTCATAGCATATTGCACAATCTGTTATGCCATTAGAGCCATCAAATCTCACCTCTTGCAGCACTCTAATGGAAGATCTAGTCCTGGCTGCAGTTGTACTTCTTTCATCTGCACTTGTCCAACTAACTGTTTCATTCTCCCTCTGTAAGTTTGCCAAAATAATAATAATAATAATAAGAATGCAATGGAACATTGAAAAAGAACACAGTGTGCACATAATTTCATAATTTGGAGACACTGCATTGAAGCATTTACCAAATCTTAGCTTCCTAAATATGAAGACAACACCAAAAACATACCATTTTTCCATATACAAATGTCATAATTGGATCAACCCAGTGTTGATACCTCGAGAAGAATGGATGGAGGTGATTCTTGTACAATTGTTTTGCCCCCTGATAAGAAGTAAGAAAGTTCAATTGTTTACAACCCCATCCCACGACCTCAACAAACAGTGACCATATGTCTGCAAACATAGAAACTGAGTACAAAACATAATCCAAAAATCATCAAGGAAATCCTAAACGTTACTACTTGAGATAATTTTGTGTTTCACATGGAAAGAGAGGAAAAAAGAACATTTCTTTGGTCACCATTCTGTTTGTAGTCTTATAAGGGTTATAAATAATATGACCATTTACAATGACAAGGGTCAGAACCATGGTTTTAAAAGTTTTTGGCACAGGAAAATGGTAAGTGCTCTTAAGTAGAACTATGGTCATGTTGTATAAAACATTACATAATATAGAACCTTACATCAACAGATGGGAGTTGAAGCCACACAAGGAATGCAAGCTTCACACGATAATACATGGGAAACCTGCATGAAGGGAAATGACAACAAAGGATAGCATTATTTATGAATCCAATGACACAAGAACAAACAATGTAGAATCTATCCATGCTTTTTATAACATAGGAACTGAATCACATCTGGTGCGAGTTGCAACTAAAGAGATGTGTGCAGCTTTTGAAGCTTACACATGAGGAATTCAGAACCTTACCGGGAGAGTAACTTATCTGCACAAGTTTCCACAAGTCTAAAAGGTCCATATGCTGCAAAAACAAAAAGAATGTCGGGAAAGATTAATAATGCTACCAAGTAGCAGGCACACTCAGTCTTCTCAAACCATGCTCTGTGCTACCATTGCGGGTAACACAAATATACTACAGAAGTGACTAAATATGAAAGCCACAAAACGTTAATATCTAACCTGCCCAATAGGTCAACCACTTTTCTTGCTCATTTTGATCATTTCTCTCAATTGCCTCAAATGTAGAGTACACAGGCAAAACAATCCCGACAGAACAGCTGCATAATTTAAATTTGAAAAAAAAAAATACAAACAAACGAAAAATATCAATTACCATCCATCCTTAGGCGAACGAGATTTCCTCGAATTTTGTACCAAGCAATTGGACGTGAACCTAAAATTGTAGACAAAGAACCCGAACAGGGAACCCAAAGCATGTACTTGCAAGAAAAATCACTTATGGAAACCTCACCATGCCGTTCGCAATACAACGGTAGAGTCCACGGTACAAAGAAGCGACCGCAGCCCGACCTGCATCCATACCATAGGCATTCAAAAACAGCAACTCAGTGACCATGAAATGGGTATTGTGAGGAGTTAAATTATCATTATCAGTTATGATATTTAATTTTTATTTTTATTATTTTTAAATTAATATTTATAATTATTTTATAATAAAAAATAAATTTAAAATTTTTCTCTGCAAAATAATATTTATAAATTTAGAGAAATTACTTTAATTAAATTAAATTAAACAAAATTAATAAATTTTCAATTTTTTTAAAATAATTATTAAAATTTAATTTTAAAAATAATAATTATTTTAACTTTTAATTTCATAATTTTTTTATTTTTAATCTCTAATTTTTCGTTATTTTAAAAGAAAAACATTAAGCCATGTGCATCTCCGGAAATGAAATACTGAAAGCACACAATCCGGCGAACTGTGAATAAGAAGGCAAATCACGGATGATGCACAGATTTCGAATCGGTGATCGTGGGCTTTAAGCTAAATATTGAGAATCCAATATGTGGTTTGTTTCACAATACAAAACCTAAAATGAGAGAAGGAAATCACAACAGGAGACCAGAGCAGCTAACCTCGCTTGCTGTTTTCAATCCGAGAAGAGCCATTTGCAGAATCAGCACAGCAATCCAAGACGCAAGTTCAAAAAAATAGAACCTTTCCCAAAAACACACTATTTTCTGTATTATTTATTTTTTACTCATTCTCTTCAAGGACGGAGTAGAGCGAAAAAGTGCACAAGTTCTTACCGTCAAAAAATGTTATCGGAAATTTCAAGCCGTCCTAGTCAAAAGAATATATTATAAATTAAAAATAAATAAACAGAGTTGGAATTTAACAAGAACGTTAGCGACAGATGAAAAAGTATAATTATATTATAATTTTATTAATATAATAAAATAAATATATAATAATTAAAATATTTTAATAATAATTAATAAATATTTATATTAATAATTTTAAAATATATAAATAATATAAATAATATATTTTTATAAAAAAATAAATATTTGAATTTATTTAAATAATTAAATTTTAAATTAAATTAAATTTAAATTTTTATTATAATAAATTTTTAATTTAAATTTATCCATAATTTAAATTAATATTAATATTTCCTTTTAATTATAATTAGGTGATACTTTTAATTCTAACATCTATTTTAGCTGAAGTCACGTTGATATAATGAATTTTTCAGTAATTCTTATAATAATCGTTATCAGGTCATTGTTCAAATCACAATCAATTTTACTTTATATGCTTCTATTTATTCGTTAAGTTTTTTCTTAGTCTTAAAGATTTATTTCACATTAATAGTTTTTGATTTCGTGGAATAGTAGTAAGCTCTCATTTATCATTATTCTCAATTAACTTAATTTCTTCATAACATTGATTCACTTTGTATCTTAAATCATCTCATCAAATATCACTGGTTCACAATCTACAAAAATACATGAAATCTACATCATCATTGATAATATTATCAGAGATTACCTCATAATCTTGCAATCTAATTGATTGCTGGCGATTTCTCCTTGATTTTTCATTTTTTTTGTAGAACTTGTGGTATAAGATTTTGTGCATCAATGGGTGAGACTTCCCCATTTACAGTGGGGATTACAACTTGAGTTTCTTTTTCTCTCAAAATAGCAATTAGACATCTCTAAGAGTTATATTACTCCTTAGTATCAAAATTTCAAACTTCATTTTCAACAAAAGTCACATCTCTACTCACAATTACCTTCTTTGTCATAAAATTGAATAACTTATATCCTCCTTTTCTGTAGTCAAGAAAAATTGTCTTCACTCCTCGATCATCTAACTTTGTCCTTGTCTCTGCTAAAACATAAGTATAAGCAATAGAACCAAACACCTTAAGATGCCTTACACTATGCTTAAAACCGCTCCAAGCCTCTTCAGGAGTGACATTCTGAATACTTGTTATTGAAAATGTATTCAACAAGTAAACAGTAGCTTCTACCCAAAATGGATTAGGAACTCCTTTGGCCTTTAATAAGCTTCTCACTATATTCATGATTGATCTATTTTTTCTTTCAGCAACTCTATTATATTGTGGGGTATATGCAATTTTAACTTTATGCTTTATTTCTTGTACTTCACAATATTCTTAAACTCATTAGAAATATACTTACCACCTCCATTAGTTCTCAAAATTTTAATATGGTATCCACTTTCTCTTTCAACATAAACCTTAAACTTCTTAAAATAATTAAACACCTTAAACTTTCTTTACATGCAATAAACTCATGTCTTCCTTGTAAAATCATCAATGAAGGTAAGAAAATACCTATTGTTACCATGTGATGACACACTCATTGGGCCACAAACATCAAAGTGAATAAGTTGGAGTGGTTGTCTTGCACACCAAGTCCTTGTCACAAAGGGTTATGTGCTTTGTTTGGCAAGAATACATGCTTTACAAATTTGATTAGGATAATGTATCCTAGGCAGTCCTGTCACCATGTTTCCTTATTCAAGCAACTTTAAACTGCAAAAATTTAGATGGCCAAAACAAAGATGTCATAACCAAGACTCATCTTTGACAACAATACTTAGACAAGTGTAACATCAGTGACAATATTAACTTGGAACATCTGATTCTTCATTAAAGGGGATTTAAGAATGAGTGTACCTATCCCATCAAGAATTGAGAGACAGTTATCATGTGACTACATGTTATACCCTTTTCAAGTAATTAGCCTAAATTGAGAAGGTTGCTCTTTATGTTTAGTACATAAAATACATCTAAGATATAATTATGATCTCCATTTTTCAACTTGATAAGAATTTGCCCTTTTCCCATTACTGGAACACTACTATTATCAGCAAACTTGACTGTTGAGCGGATTGACTCATCAAGATCAATAAAGAACTCCTTTTTCCCACATATATGATTAGTACACTCGGTGTCAAGGAACCAAGTATTATAATTTGGATTTTCAACAACTACAATAACCATCATAAGTGCTCCATTTCTAATCTCCCTCTTATACACAATGAGTTGTCTAATTATACTCTTAAGACCTGCACTCATTAACATAATAACTATACTTGTGACAAGAGTAACACTCAATGTGAGACTTGTCATATCTTCCTCTACCTCGACCTCTATACATCTAGTCTAATCTCCTTTGATCATTATAGTGATTGTCACCATCTTCATAATTGTTATAATGACTTCCTTGACCTCTATTGTTGTAGTGATTATTACTAGATCCTCATCCTCTTCCACAATAAGAACCTTGCCTCTCCTTTGATTGATCACTTTGATTGCTTTTGGTAAGAGCCTAACTTTGAAGTGCTTGCTTTGCTGGCTTCTTAGTGCGCTTCTCATTCATATGTTGTTCATGGGCTTATAACATGCCTATTAGTACATCAACTGACATTTGGGACAAATCATGTGCTTCTTTTATAGCAACCACGATGTGTTCATACTACGATATGAGCGTCCGCAAGATCATTTGAACTTTCACCTAATCATTCAGTTACTCTCTATAAATTCTTATTTGATTTGTTAGGGCAAGTACTCTATTTATATAAACTGAAACTGGTTCTAAAGTCTCCATCTACAAAAGCTAAAACTGACATTGTAAGGTTTATAGTTTCACCTTTTTAACTCTGTCTGTAATTTAGAATGACGTCGTCAATATAGTCCATGTCTGCACCTTGGAATGACGTCGTCAATATATCTCATGCCTGCTTTGACGAGGTTGCTTTTGTAATCTTTTAAAAAATTTCATCATTCACCCCCTGATAGATGAAATAGAGTGTCTTTTTATCCTTCTTTTGTAACTCTTGATGAACAACTTTTTGTACTTTTGCAGCGTCTGCTATAAGTTTGCTAACTCTATTTTTCACAATACTAAATAGTTCATTATAATCAAATAAAACTTTCATCTATACACTCCATTTATTATAATTTTTACCATTTAGAATGGGAACTAAAATAGGGATTGTGCTATTCATGTTGAAATTTATGATTTTTTTCTGATTTGGCCCCCAAACTTTTATTATTTTCAATTTGACCCTCAAACTTTTATTATTCTTAATCTAGACCTCGAGCTTTTGTTATTTGCAAGCTGACCCCTTGACTGCAATTCTCTGTACTTTTCTCTTCTAGATCACCGCTGAGCAGTCTCCGAGAAGAACCCAAACGACAAGAGGTGGAGAAGCAGAGATCTGGCCTCCCAAATAATCACCAATGCAACTGAGCTTGCCGTTTTACCGGCTCTGTAGGCGGAAGGAGTTCGAGGATCAACAACAGCAGCAGCAACAACAGCAGCAACGGCAGCAGCAGTGGCGGCAGCAGCAACAGCGGCAACAACAGCAGCATGTCACGAGATGAGTTTACGGACACTCTAAACCCGTGCGGCACTAGACAACTTCAAGGGGAAAGTTGTTAGTAAGCCTAAAGAGAGAGAGAGCAAAACTAAAGAGGAATTGGAGAGGCTTAGAGAAGGAGAGATTGAATTGATGCTTGAATACTCGATGATACAAATGAATGAGGCTTGGGGTATATATAGCCCTTGGTCTTGGATCTAGAACCTTCCTATCCTAGATATTTACAAGGAATATGCTAGGGAATATTACATTCTAGAATTATGTATAGGGAATATGCTGGGGAATCTTCCCCGGGTCCTTCAGGCCTTTGATAGTGGGTTTGGACTCCTTTGATGAATTGGGTCTGCATTTGTCAGCTCATGACATTCTCCCCCACTTAATTCAATGACATCCTCGTCGCTACTTTGTCCTTGTAGCGCCGGATTTCATCGGGGAATTGCCATAATGTGTCCTCTCATTCCTAGCTAGCCTCCTCGTGAGGATGTCCCTTCCATTTCACAAGGTACTCTGTATAATTAGGTACACCCCTTCTCTGTATCCTTCTATTTGCAAGGATGCTTTCTACTTCCTTGTTGAAGGGGGTGGTAACGGTCGTTGGTGCTCGTTTGGACTTGTTCCTCTCAGGGTCTTCCATGTCTTCATGGTACGGCTTGAGGAAACTCACATAGAAGACATGATGGATTTTGAGGTTGGGCGGTAGGTGTACCTGGTAAGAGACTCTCCCAATGCGCTTTATGATTGGAAAAGGGCCTTCGTCCCTTTGAATTAGCCCTTTGTGGACCTTACGGTAGGACTTAAATTGTTGTGGGAGTAGTTTGACAAGCACTTTGTCTCCTTCTTGGTCCTCAATGTGCCTCCGTTTGTGATCCACCCATTTTTCATCTTTCGAGCAGCTTTATCTAAGTGAACTCGGGCAATATCAGCTTGTTCGTGCCATTCCTTAGCGATTTGATGTGCCATGGGGCTCTTGCCGCTATATGTGGAGGCCATGGCATGTGGTGTCATGGGTTGTTGGTCGGTAACAATCTCGAAGGGGCTTTTACCTGTGGCCTCGCTCCTTTAGAGATTGTAGGAAAATTGAGCCACATCAATCAACTTGGCCCAATCCTATTGATGGGCACTTACATAGTACCTCAAATACAACTCCAACAATCTGTTGATGCGCTCGGTTTGGCCATCACTTTGGGGATGGAAACTGGTGGAGAAGTTGAGATCGGTCACCAAGAGTTTGAAGAGTTCTGTTCATAACCTTCCAGTGAAACATGGGTCTCGATCGCTTACAATGTTGCATGGTACTCCTCAAAGTTTGATGATGTGTTTGAGGAAAGCGCAAGCAGCTTCCTCTGCGGTGCAGTCTCGAGAAACTGGAATGAATGTAGCATACTTGCTGAATTGATCTACGATCACCATGATGCTCCTATAACCTTTAGACTTGGGCAAGGCCATGATGAAGTCCATGGATAAGCTTTGCCATAGTCTTTCGGCAATTGGCAAGGGTTCTAAAAGACCTGCAGAGTGGTGTAGATCGACCTTGTCTTGCTGGCAAACAAGGCATGTCCGAACGTATGCTTCCACATCGTCTCGCATTTATGGCCAGTAGTAGGAGGATTGGAGAAGGGCAAGGGTGTGTGCAACACCAGGATGTCCTACCCATCGAGTATCATGACACTCTTTCATGACCTCCCTCCTTAAGTTCCTGTACCAGGGAACCATGATTTGGTTGCCGACAGTCAAAAGTAGCCCATTGTCTTCCCAAAACCGTCGAGTCTTGCCTTCACAAGCTAGTTTGACAAGGTTTTGCATCTTGGGATCCTTGTCTATGCCTTCCTTGATGTGAGAGATGAGGAGGCCCTCAGGTTGATTGAGAGTTAACAAGCTAAGCTCTGCTTTCCTGCTAAGTGCATCAGCTATCACATTAGCCTTACCTGGCTTGTACTTCAACTGGTAGTCGAACTTGGCAAGGAAATCTTGCCACTGAGTTTGCTTCGAGTTTAACTTCTTTAGGGTTTGGAAGTAAGTTGTAACCACATTGTTAGTTAGGATGGAGAAGTGTTAGCCAAGCAGGTAATGTCGCCATGTTCGTAGGCAGTGGACAATGGTTGTCATCTCCTTCTCTTGCATGGTGTAACGGCGTTCCGTATCGTTTAACTTCTGACTTTCAAAGGCAATGGGGTGGTCATCCTGCATAAGAACACCTCCAATGGCAAAGTCAGAAGCATCAGTGTGTACCTCAAAAGCTTTACTCAGATGCAGAAGGTTAAGGACCAGCTCCTATGAAATGGTTTTCTTTAAACCATCAAAGGCATGTTGACATTGTTCTGTCCATCTCCATGCACGATCCTTCTTCAATAGGTCAGTCAAGGGTATCGTCCTTGCTGAGTACCCTTTGATGAATCGACGATAGTAGTTGGCCAGACCAAGGAAGGATCGTAGCTCCAGAATTCTGGTTGGTGGCTCCCAATCCATGATGGCTTTCACCTTTACTAGATCCATTATAAGCTGTCCATCTCGAATGCAGTGGCCAAGGAACTCTACTTCTTGTGTGGCGAATGAGCACTTTTCTCTCTTAACGTAGAGTTCATTGTCATTTAGCACTTGGAAGACTTATCGTAAGTGCTGCAAGTGTTCATTGAGTGTCTTGCTATACACCACGATGTCATCTAGGTATACGACCACGAATCGGTTGAGGAAGGGATGGAATAGCTTGTTCATGAGAATGCAGAAGGTTGCCAGTGCATTGGTGAGACCAAATGGCATAACCAAGAATTCAAAAGAGTCATACCTTGTCACACATGTTGTCTTAGGCTCGTCTCCAACTACAATGCATACTTGGTAGTACCTCAAGCGTAGGTCTAGCTTTAAGAACCAGCATGCATCACCAAGCTAGTCAAAGAGATCTGAGATCAACGGTATCAGATATTTGTTCTTTATGGTGACCTTGTTCAATGCTCGGTAGTCGATGCACATGCGGAGACTTCCATCTTTCTTCTTTTAGAAGAGTACTGGGGCACCGTAGGGAGACTTCGAGGGTTGGATGTAGCCTGAATCCAACAGGTCTTGGAGCTATTTACGTAGCTCCTGCAATTCAGGTGGTGCCATACAGTACGGTGCCAAGGTAGGGGGCTTGGCATTCGACTCCAACTCGATTTCATGATCCACCTCTCGCCTAGGTGGGAGTCTCTTTGGTAGCTCTTATGGTATGACATCCTTAAACTCTTCAAGGACTTGTGCCACCTTGGTAGGCAAGGCAACGTTGGGGTTAACATCCCCATCGTTGAGTTCACGAATGGTAACAAGGTAGCTGGGGTCAGATTTCATACCTTGCTTGAATTATAATGCGGATAAGGCCTGATCCTCCAATCGTCGAGCACGTTCCATAGGTATGGTGCAGGCTTTTCCTCCCTCAAGTATCCCAAGTGAGTTGGAAGCTGGGAAAAGGAAGGCTTGTACCTTATCAAAGAACTTCAGGCCTAATACCACTTGGAAGTCATCCATGGGGACTACGGAGTAATTAATGCTTCCTTTCCATGCACTAAGGGTTATGGGAACGCCTTTAGCAATGCCGACAATTGGTTTTGCTAGTGAGTTCACTGCTTTAAGGGTTCTGCCCTTACTTGTTAGCTTGAGGTCGAGCCGCTTGGCCTCCTCCATGGAAATGAAGTTGTGGGAAGCTCTGGTGTCTAGCATGGCTCTAGATTGCTTCCCGTTAATGGTGATTTGGACGTACAACAAACTCTTATGGTTGACATGGGGTTGTGCACTTTTCCCCTTCATGGTTGCCAGGATTTGAAGTGATCCCATCTCGGTCTGACCTTGCTTGTCTTATGAAGAGTCATCTTCAAACTGGCTCATGATGGCGTTGAGGGTCTTGCGTTTGGGGTAATCCTTCATCCAATGGGAATCATTGCAAATGAAACATTGAGTTTTTGGTTTGGAAGAATTAGACTTACCTCAATCATGCCATTCACCATGTGATGAGGCTTTGGCCTTCCCTTTATCATTAGACCCTTGCTCCTTGCATTCGGATTTCTCTCCCCCACTTTTACCTTGGTTGGATCACTTTTCCTTGGATTGGGTGTTGTATTCCACGAGAGACTCAGCAGCGGCAATGGCTTCATCCAAGCTTTGCACATTACATCTCTCCAGTTCAACTCTAGTCCAATCTTTTAATCCATCCATGAAGTAAAAGAGAGAGTCTTTGTCAAACATGTCCTCAATCTTAAGGATAAGGGTGGTGAACTCCTTGATGTAGTCACGGATGGTCCCTCCTTGCTTTAATCATCTGAGAAGACCTCGAGCTTCCTTCTCAGTGTTGCTTGGGCAGAAGTGTTTCTTTAACTCCTGCTTGAAGTCCTCCCAAGTGTCAATCGAGCAAATACCTTTGCCAACGTCACCGTGCTTGCGACGCCACCATAATTGAGCGGCATTTCGCAGGAATGTGGGGGTAGTACAGATCCTAGTTGCATCATCTCGAACAAACTTGGCTTCAAAGTATTGTTCTAAGCCAAAAAGGAAGTTCTCTACTTCTGTAGCGTTGCGAGTGCCATTGTAGGTAGCCGACTTAGGCACTTGGATTGTGTCAAAGTTAATGGTGCTGGTGGAACATGAGCTATTAGCAATGGCTTGTTTGTAATCAGCACGGACATCATCTACCTCACGTCTAAGGTCTTGTAACTCAACTTCAGTAAAGGAAGGATCATTACATACCTTTCGTCAGATGTCATCGAGATCACGCTTGAAGGATTGATTGATCTCCCAAAGGGTGGATTTCACCACATGAGTGACTTCCCCGAATTCCGTCTTCACATTGTCAATTCGGGCAGCTTGCTCCTCAAGGGCTTGTTCTATCCTTGAGAAGTTCTTCTCCAACTCTGCAACACGGAACTCCAAGGTCTCCATTAGAACAATCTTCGATTTACCGCGCTTTGTGATGTAAGTGCGTTGTTCCTCTCGACCACGGCTTTGCTCGGTAGCAACCAAGGCTCTGATACCAACTATCACAGGATGAGTTTACGGACACTCTAAACCCGCGCGGCACTAAGACAACTTTAAGGGGAAAATTGCTAGTAAGCCTAAAGAGAGAGAGCAAAACTAAAGAGGAATTGGAGAGACTTGAAGAAGAAGAAATTGAATTAATACTTGAATACTTGATGATACAAATAAATGAAACTTAAGGTATATATAACTCTTAGTTTTAGATGTAGAATCTTTAAATATTTATCAAGCGGCAGCAGAAACGGAGGATCAGATTCCACGCGTCAGATGTAATACCAGCACGTGGATCAATCACACGCAGTGGGAGGAGTCTCAGAGGGATTTCAACAGGGTGCGTTCCATCTGGGAACAGGTCCGTGGAGGTCAATTACCGGAATTAGCCTCTGTAGCTTAAACATGCGCGGAGCGTCTGGGATGATGCGGAACGTTTGGGACCGGGCTCTCATATGGATCTTTTACCAACGGTTCCGACTGAATATCATGATTTTATTTATATAATAATTGAAATATTTTAATAATAATTAAAAAATATTTATATTAATAATTTTAAAATATTAAATATTTTTATATAAAAATAAATATTTAAATTTATTTAAATAATTAAATTTTTATTATAATAAATTTTTAATTAAAATTAATTTTTAAATTAATATCAAAACTTTGATTACTCAAAAACACCTTACCAAGGATTTCAATTACAAATTTTATATGAAAAAAAGCATAAAAAAATAAAGCCAAAAAAAATTAAAAAATAAAGAAAGAAATATAGAGCTGAGGCGTCATTCTTGTTTATCATCTATACAGTAACCCATGCATTTGGGCAATAATGTTCCCTTTCTTCATCCTTTTAGTTTAAATTAACTCTTAATCTTAACTAATATTTAAAAAAAAAAAAAAATCCTCCAAGAATGGCTTTAAGCAGAAAATTTTCAGTCTTGATATGCAAGCACAATTATAACCCCTCTGCTGTTTTTGTTTCTGTTGCATTTGCCTTATTCCACAATTATAAACTTGAAAAATACAAAAAGAAGATCTGAGTTTTTCTTTTTTTTTTTTTTTTGGGTCATGACGAGAAGAACAAATTGACATTGAAAGAAAAGAAGGGACTTGTATTCATAGTGTGGTTTGGAATGTAATGTAACCGTTGCGATCATGGTCACGGTGGGAGGAGCGAATTTACCTAAATATCCCCGCTAACCTTGGGTGAACTGGACCCACCAACTGGGCTGCTTTACTAACCATGCTCATCTAATATCATATAGGTTTTAGGATTGATTGGGTTTAGAGGCCTAGCTATCATCGGCCAATCTCCTCCAAAGCCCAAAATTGCCATTCTTAAATATTCAACAAACCCAATCCAATTACCGAAATTCCCCGCATTTCTGGTCCAAACAAATGCTCCACAAACGCTGGACTCTCCTCGCTGCCCAATCCGATTATCAGCCCACAGAGACCCATTTCTAAAATCTGAAAACCCAGAATGAGTTCATCTCAAACTCTATCGGCAAGCCGAATAACCTCTCAAGATTCGTCGGGAAACTCCAATTAACCACGGGATTTTGTAATAATAGACTTACCTAAACTTTAAATTTTAAATTTTACTTTTAAATCCTATGAATTTCCATATATATATATATATATATATTAAGAAAAATTCATAAAAATTTAAGTTAAAATGCAAAACAATTTAATTTAAATCTATTATCTAACGCCAATAAATGTACCATTAGTACATTATTCCAAAATCAAGAATATATAGCTTATGAATGTTAATTGCTTTCATTTATATATAACGAAAAAGGGAGATTAATTGTGGTATCATTGCTGGGTTTCCTGCTTGTTTTTTTTTTTTTTTTCTTCGCACGGTTTTCCAGCAAATGTTCTATTTTTCCCATCTGACGGTGACATCAATTTAAGTTGATACAGGGGATGAGCCCGAAGCATGACAAAGCCAGCCAGCCCCTTTGTTACAAGACAACGACAGAAACTAATAAAAGAGCAAAGCCCGAATTAATAAGCTTGGGATACATCCATTCTTATGTCCAAAAAAAAAAAAATTCATCTGTTCATCCAAACGAAGAGCACTTCCAAGCTGACGTGGCAACGAGAGGCCGATCATGCCAGCAAAGCACCAACTCAGCCTGTCGTCTGGCCGCGTAGAACCCCCTGACTTGTAACTTCTCAAGCAAAAACTCGGCTTGAATATCTGCAAACTGGCTCAAATGCATCGGCCTCATTCCCGCCCTATAAAATACCTCCCTCCACGGCGGTGCCGCTCGCCTCCGGCACGCCTCAACCGCCGAGAAGATCCTCGGCTTAATCAAAGACGTCTCGATTTTTTTCGCCCACTCGAGGCCGGCAGCGTCAAGCGACTGCAGCATTAACGAATAAAACTCAAGGCCGTTCACGAAATTCCTTCTGAAAGAAGCTCCAGGCTCCTCCCACCCTTCGCTATCAACGAAAACGACAACGTTTGGTGAAACTCGCCGGAGATCAGTAACAAACAAAGCGAGGTTATTAGCCGAACCAAGACGCCCAAAGACAGCCGGAGAAAGCAAAACTGCCGTTTTCTCTCCTACCATGAACTTGACTGCTTTGAAAGACAACATTTCGAAGGTGCGTAGATGGACAAAATCGATTTGGAATCTAATATTTAGTTCACTGGCGAATTGAGAGAGACTTTCTTTGGTCAGTTTCGTTTCGATCGCACAATCCTCTGCTACTATAGCAGTGATTCGGAGAAACAAAGAGTCTGCTTTTTCCATCAGTTCTCTCATGAGAGAAGGGTAGTTGCAGCCAAGTCCGATATCGAAATCGATGACATGATGAATGAACGGTGGAGATGCTTCCATAGATTCCAAGAGGGCTTGGTTGATGGTGAAGTGGGTGAACATGGGTATCGGAATGGTACCCGAGAAGGCTTCGTAGGCTTTTATGGTATGGAGGACGTCGGGCCACAGAGGAACCTGAGTGTGCGGCCCGGTTGACCCGGTGAGAAGAGCCTGCAGAGCTTCTCTGAAGAAGAACGCTGCTCTCTGTAGTGGTTTACCAATAGGGGATTGCATGCGTTGATTGAGCCGCCCCAATATCGCATGGGCGAGCTGTAATTCATTCGAGTCAAAGTAATCTGCCGCTCGAATAAGCTCTTGAATACAATCAAATCCATCGCTCCAGTTGCTGATAGTCTGAAAGCTATTGGATGAATCCAGAGAACCCAGACTGTGAGTAATTGGAGCAGAATTCAAGAAAATATCATTAAAATCAGGGAGAAAATTATACTGAGGATGATCGAGCTGTAGTGGATGCGCGCCAGTGATATCGGGGAGGTTTTGGTATTGGATTTGAGACTCACAGAGCTGCGGAAAGTTGGTCTTCGTGAGGGATGGAACAGAATCGTCTAGGTGGAAGTCCAATTCTTTCATGAGAGACTCCCAATCCAGAGTTTGCAGCACATGATCGTCAACCCGCTCAAGAGGGTCACGATCGCTTGATGGGGCTGGCTTGCTGGCTGGTGCAGGACTCGGGCTCCCGCGCAAATCAAGAACCGAGGTGGGTTCGTAGCACAAGTTTGGAGTGCTTGCATGGAAAGGACCGACAGTACGGTTGCTGTCTGTGTTATTGCTGTCCCTGCTGCTGTTGTTGCGAGAAGCTGGCTTTGGGTTCGGGGACTGATTGTTGTTGTTGTTGACTCTCATAGCTAAGACCGCGCAAATTGTGTGCGAGTTAGGCTATTAATTTTATGCCTGTTGATTGAGTACTTCGGAAAAGCGGGCGTGAGGCGAGGGGGGCTTTTGGTAGCTATGATTTCTGGCTTTTTTATTGTTGTGTAAGTGTGTGGATGCTGATGCATAAAAGGGACACGTGTGATCTCTTTCAAGCTTGTAACTCAAGTCACTACTTTTGCCTTTGCTTTATATGATTCGCAGCTATACATTTTTGACGTCTGACACTTCATTTCTTTTTGGTGTCTCGCAGCTTTTGGTTGGTCCGTGCAGGTTTATTATTTAGCCTTACTAAATGGACGTATGGCCATGCCATGTTTATTTGCAGTCCCCAAATTTTTCTGATCTTGTTACAGAGTTTTTGTTTTTTTGTGCTTTGACTACGGGGCTCAAGCCCGCAGCTTCTGCTTGACAGGGCCAATGCAACTACAATCCAAGGAAATATAGACTAAGTTCAATTTTAAGTAACAAAGTTCAATACACTGAGACATCTTGTACATGGAAACCAAAACGGACATTAAACTTTATAATGAACTCTTTACTGCAGCTCAAATTTAACTTGTGATCCATCCACCTTGAAGACCTGGAGTCGACTTGCCGCCCTTTAGCCCCTTCATCCCTGTCCCCTGACATTTGTGTAGTGAACTGAATGTTTTGGTGAAACCATGAGCACAAATATGTCAAGTTTTCACTTCCAAACATAATCCATGTCTTATTGGTTAGTCCTTTTTGTCTTAAACTATGACCTTTATATCGGATGCCAGCTTCTTGCTATCTTTGATTAAACCTTTGTCCTTTCTCTTCGTCTAATATTTTCAGTTTGGACTTTGGAGTGATGGTGTCCATCTCTTTTCATGTCTTGGTTGAAACGCTGCCTCATTCCAATTATAGGAATGGCGAAAAATGATTTTCCTTTATTAACTGCTGTCAAAGACCATATTGGGAAGATGGATGGAGGAGACGGCATTCAAGTTTTCAATAGCAAATTAAGATTGCTAATTGAAAATTTTCTGACAAACAATCATCTTGGACCTGAGACAATGAAAAGGAGGAGATGTGCTAAAAAAATCATATGCGAATCATCCCCGCTTTAGCTAGCTCCCAAGTCCCAAAATCTAAAGACCTCAAACACTAGCAAAAGACACAAGTTAATTCGAGGGGAAAAAGTCAATTGAGGCCGCTGAAGTTCCACCGTTTTTTGTCCCCAAGACCCCCACTAATGTGCTATTTTTCTTTTTGTGTTTATTATATTTATTTATTTAATATAATTGATTCATAATTTTATATTATATACTACATAAATTTTATATAAAGTTATTTTATTATTTTTATTTTAAATAAATCTTATTTATTATATAATATAAAATTAGGAATAAATTATATTTTTAAAAAATCAAAATAAAAAAACAGAGACCCCACATCAAAGTGGCACCACTAAGTCTCGTTGATTCCATTTGACGGCTTTTTTGTCGGCTTTGCGTGGATGCATTAAAATGCCTTTTTACAAGTCGCCGGTCGTCAGCGTGTAGCGACAGGCCAATACATGTAGGACGGCCTTGCCTTCAGCGGCGAGGACAAGAGAAGAAGAGAATCTGTTCCTTTCTCACTCTGTGTAAGCAACATGATTGATTGATCATAATATATCAATAAATCTTATGTCTATCCGTTCATTTACGTTCCACAAAGAAACACATTGTCTGCACCTTTTATTAATATTTGCCTTATTGGACTTTATCAAGTTATAAAGAGAAACCGCGTTATTATTGCAAAAAAAAAAAAAAAAAAAGGGCAATTTATTTTTAAGTTCAATCACAAAGCCTCTCAAGTCTATCGCTAATGAGAATTCTGCTTGTTGTAGACACTTTTCAAGAGGGTTCCTTTCTGCTATGTTTTGGCATTCCGTCAATGGTTGTAGCTAGAAATGTTAGTGACGGTTTTCTGTTTCCATTAGTTGTATAATAACTATAAATTACCAAAAAAAAAAAAAAAAAAGTTCTTTGGGAAAATTTGGCCGTTATAATAGATATATAATATTTTGATTACTATTATTATTAGTTTCCTTTTGTTTTTGATAGCACGTAGATAATTTTTATTAAAGGGAACTTAAAAAATCAAACTAAGTGCTAAAATATATGTGATAGCTTCTGTAATCATTGGTTAACCAGATACACGGAAATAGGTTCAAAATAATAGACTAGAGACTATAAAGATGTAATTTTTTTTTTAATTAACTTTTTGATCTTAATGGGACTGATATGACTTTACCTGAACTAAAATATTCTTAATAGCGCTGTGCCTAAAAGTTGACCTGTCTGTAATATCATCTTACCATGATATCAAGAGAGAGCATGACAATGAGATCGGCTCAAAGAGTATAATCCCGTGATGCATGTATGCTAGAGTATAGCCCTACTCTGATGAGATTCCCACAAAAAAAAAAAAAAAAAAAAAAAAAAAAAAAACTCTTATTAAAAGAAAGAATAAGAAAAGCCAAACTGCTGTTCATGATTTGAGTAATTGAGCTAGATGTATATTAATTGAACTCGTGAATAGCATTGATGTATTCACTATTATATTAAAAGAAATGTCGAGTCAGATACTTAAGTGTTAAGCACAGAGGTACACGCGGTTGCAGAGAGGGAGCTTGTAGCATACAAAAGATGGCAGAGACTTGAGATTCCAATTTCTATCAACCATGTTAAAAGGTAGTCTCCATCCACTGCTTTCAAGAAAGGTAGCAGTAGGGGTCATTTGGCCCTGATATATATCTTCTATTTTACAAACAACCCTACAAGTCCTTTTACAATACAGGGGATCCAAGTAGGATGTTATGATTTGCTTTTTGAAAAAAAAAAAAACATACCCTTTGATTCAATTAGTTTTCATTGTGACCACAATTATTCAGGTTTTCACGCGATTCCTTCACATTTTCTGGACGTCAGCCCTCTTATGGGGACCATTGGCTAAAGACTAGTTAAATCCAACTGTTATGCGGTCTGCAGGAAATTCTTGCCCAGTTGATGTTGACGATGTCGTCAACTCAGGCCGTCCACTTGACAAGGAATTTTGAGCATCAGGGTCATCCAGAGGTGGAAATTTGGGAACTAAATGCGATCCAACCAAGACGCTATAAAACCCTTTAATTTCGTAAAGAAAGACAACTCGTTTTTCCTCTTGGCTTTTATATTTTGCTTTTCAAATCTCGGGGGTCTGTATCAAAATCACAAAAGTAAAAGTAATTGTGTAGTGTTCACACACGAGGAAGGAAGGCCTTAGTGGGTATTTGCCTTTTTTTCTTATGGGTCTTCTCAGTAGCCCACAAGTCAATTGATTATTCTAGTAAAGCCCATTTATCTAGATGAAGAAGGCTAGGACCATCCTGTGGCCGCAACCAAAGCCGACGCCAGCACACGAAATTGCCCAATATATGGGCCTAACTATCTTCAGGCTAGAAAATCGAATAGCAATCTGAAACATACCTTAGGGCCCAATTCAGGGTAAGCTGATAATCATAGCAAAAAATTTCCATATATCTTGGAGAGTTATCTTTGAAGATCCCTTTGGTGAAGAGGGAAGACAGGAAGTCCTTAATAGTGACAGAATATGGGTAAGTCTCGGCAGTTGAAATTAGTTGTGAAAGAAGAGGGCCGTACCATCTCCAGTTCGTTACATTGGACCCCAATTCCTTGTTTCTCCCAGTCCTGCAACACTCAGACACGGTCTTTTTTGTACACATTTGTGCATCAATTCAGTTAATTTCCTAAGTTTCAATGATTTTTTCTTTTTTCGATCATCCAAGTTTCAATGCTCATGTTCTGTGTTTTGTATAATGTCAAGAAAACGATTCATTCTAAATTCAAAAGTTAGAAATGTAATAATGAATCACGCATTAAACACTAACTAATTGGATGTTTTATTTAAATTTCTTGGATGCCTAGGGAGTGGGAAGCTGAGTTGGGCCGATGATGGGAAAGAAATTAAGAGGGTGAATTTGAGGAGTGGAGATGTTTTCAGGCTGCAACCAGGTTCTGTTTTCTTCGTTGCAAAGTAACTTGGACCTTGAACGCGACAAGCTTAGGATCTATGCTATCCTTACCAGTGCAGAGGAGGATGTTTACGTATGAAAATCCTTGAGACCTTCTCTTCAATCCCTTTTCACATTGTCAGATAAGATTGATGCTGTTTTTCCTTGCAAAATAATACTTCTGGGGAAGCAAATGGTTAACTAACCGTTTACTTTTAACATGAAAATTTCTTTCTAAAAATAAGGGTCATAATGCGTAGTTTCCCTTCCAAAAGTGTGGGAGTATCCTGCAGTGAGATATCTTTCATTGTGAAACTTCTTCTTTCTTTTTTTTTTTTTTTTTTTTCTGCTTTTGCTTTATTGTTACTTTTAATTATACTAATGCAGGAGCCATCTATAGGAGCATACTCTGCCATTAGCGATGTGGTGCTTGGATTTGATAGGAAGCTCCTCCACTCAACTTTTGAGGTACCAACTACTAGGAACAACGATTACTTTGTAAACTCTCAATTGGCCCATCTCATCTCACCCATCCAGTTGCCAGCGTGACCCTTTTAGTTAAAATACACTTTTAAGGCCTTTCAGAGTTAATTTGCTTGAAATGCTTTTTTCTTTTTTTAATAAAAAAAAAAAAAGCATCGTTTACAGTTGAAATATCATCATATTAGTTTAGATTTTATATTTTCTAATTACCATTTATTTTGTGTAATTGGTCTTTGGAGGCCCCGGAAGATGTAATGGAAGAGAAAAGCAGAGAGGCCGGCAGGCATAGTGCACGTAGCTCCAACAAAGAAATCGTTATTTCAGGAATCGGAAGCTCGATTAGTGAATGTCCTAATGGGTGGAATTGGAGAAGACGACTTCTTGTCTGGTTTTAACAGTTAATGCAAGAAAATCAGGACATTTAACATTGAAGAAGCTAACCCAGATTTTGAGAATTGTAACGGGTGAAGCGTTACTGTGGACGATGGAAATTTGAAATCTTTGAAGGGCTCCAACATCCGCGTTTTCATGGTAAACTTGACAAAGGTAACATGTTGGTCCCAATATCACATAAAATGATTACTGGAATATGTTTTTGCTTAATTTTGAGCCTTCCATTGATGGATCTTGTTTGTAGGGATGGGTGATGGGGCTGCATTGGAACCCCATGGCTACTGTGGTGTCCATAGGGTTACATGGTCAAGGAACGGTTCGAGTTGTCTGTGCCAGAAATGCAAGGGAATCGAAGTGCGAAAGCATGAGGTTCAAAGTCAAGGAAGGAGATGTTTTCACTATACCTAGGTTCCATCCTATGGCGCAATTTTCTTTCAACAATGATTCTTTAGTTTTCATGGGGTTCAGCACAAGAAGAAGGAGAAACCACCCTCAGTTTCCGGCGGGAAAAAGATCCCTTATCCAAACTTTGGACAATGAGACATCGGCCGTCCTTCAATGTCTCTAACAGTACAATTGCTCGGTTTCAGACTCCTCAGACGGGTTCGATTATATTGGATGGCACTTCGTGTGCTGAGGAAATTAAAAAGGAAGGCAAGAAGAAGAAGCAAGAAAGAGAGAGGAGGAGGAACGGTGAAAGAGGGAGGAGGAAGAGGCTCGAAGGAGAGAAGAGGAAAGAAAAAAGGCAGAAGAGGAGGATAGAAAGAGAGAAGAAGAAGAAGAAAGAAGAAGAGAAGAGGCCAGGAGACAATAAGAAGAAATGCGAAGGCGCCTGAAGAAGAAGAAGAAGCTGTAGCAGCAAGGAAGGAGAGGGAGAGAGAAGCGGAAAGCAGAGGAACGGAAGATGAGAATAAGAGACGAGAATCAGAGGGTCAAGAAGAAGAAGAAGAAGAAGAAGCCAGGAAGAAAGAGCGAGAGCGCGACGGTGACAATTGGGAACTAAGAGGGTTTTTAAGAAAAATTTGGAGGGTTTAAGTATTGTGTAGAAACGTACTCAGTTGGATTCCTATATGATCAGTTTCGTACACATCCAATAAAAGCTTGTCTAATTTTGTGTCTTTCCAGTCATTTCGGCTTTCGCATATGTAATAATCTCCAGGCTCCAGTGTTCGGTTTTGCCTTTTCCTTGGAAAAAATAGCTTTTATGATCTATGATTTATCTAGGGGACATATGACCAACAGACCAAGTAAACAAAATTCCTATCCCAAGCAAAATGGTGGTTTCACAAATTACCATCTTCATTTTTCTAAGTGTTGGATATAAAAACACCGGAATTTACCTAGCTTGAGATTTGTTGCTGCTCTCCAAAGAAGGCCAAGAGTGTAGCAGACAAATTTGTAGAACGGTTAGCGGAAAATCAGAGATGCAGTATCATAAAGACCAGAAATTCAGGATAGGTTTCGGCGCACTCTTTAATTATACCGTCTGGCGAGATTTACTGGGGACTGATTCTAGCTCAATTGGTCAAATATATCGCATATTTCTGGCAGACCCTTGAAAATCTAACGTAGACATTGGTGTAATCTTAACAAATATGGATTCAGACAACGTGTAACCTTGTCACTGATATGCAAATGAACCATTTAAGTTAAATTTGTAACAATGGTATCAATGAACTAATGTTCGTTGATTGTGACTTTGCAGCGTCTATAACATGTTCTATCCCATAAAACAATTTGAAAAAATAAATAAATAAATAATAATAATAATAATAATAATAATAATAATAATAAGAGATGAAAGCCAGGGCGGTCGCCCACACAGCTTCTTTTATCAAAAGATGGGTGATCCAAGAATACAGATCCTTCGTGTTTCTAGACAAAAATACAACTAAACGGCTTTACAAACCACGATCAAAGCATAAGGCAAGTGGGTATACATGGAAAAATCAGCCATCTGCAAGGAAGAAAACAGGTCACACATTGGTAGAGCTGGTAATGTAAGAAACAACAACAGTGATGTCATCCAGTTTTCCCCCATAATATCGGTACCCAGCATCTTGGGCAGCTGCAGAAAATGGTGTCTGCCGGTTCCTATCCTGTGCCCGTTGGCGTGCCAAAACTGCAATCTTCTGAGCTGCTACTTGGGGACCAAAGCCAGCTCTTACAGCATGAACAACAACAGCAGTGACCTCATTGACATATAAGTTGTCAAACAGTCCATCTGTCCCAGCAATAATGACATCCCCCGGAGCAACAGGAATAGTGAAGACCTGAAGCAATTCATTCCAAACAATTTTTAATCAAGGAGATCAATAGGCTTTCAATTTTTCAAATGGCTATTGAAGCAAGCAATTTCAAATATCCAAAATGCAAAATCTCAAATCACTTTGAAAATTTCAAGAACATCCAATCACAACCATAAACTTCAGCTTTCACAGGTACATTTGTCTGCTTAATAAACTGCAGATTTGAAGCAAGAGAATAAGAAAAACAAATAAAATAAAGGCCCTGATCGAAAATTTAGTTGAGCATAATTGTGCAGTCAAGGACACAAGATAAATTCTTTAACTCAAATCAGCAACCATGAACTGTATTAATATGGCTTAACATAAACCAACAAAAATTAAGAATTCCACGATGAAAGCTGATGCCACCATTTTCCTTGAACTAGGAGAAAAAAAAAAAAAAGAATAAATGATAGGCAGTTTAAAACACGGCAATATGTCTTAAATTTGGCATAAAATTCTGTCATATGGAATCTAGGGCCTAAGTCAACTAACTGACCTGACCAGAGCTGGGAGGATCACCCCCGTCACCGCTCTCTAGTTGGTATGTAAAGTTGAAGCCATGCTGCTGTACTGGAGATTGGAAGACAGTACATCCATCTCTAACCACCATGAATCCACTGTCCCCCAGGTTAATAGCCTGTATTCCCTGTTGCAACAATTAATCCACATAAACCAACATATTCTCAAACGGTTGGACTTGCTGCAGTTCTAAATTTAGTTGAAAGGCAGGCATTAACAATGACACTTCGAAAAATTCTTGACCGGATGCAGATACCTTGAAAAAAATATAAGACACTCTGGTTACCTATAGTCAACATCTAACAAGTTGACTCACCACAAGACATCCAATTGTAGATTTTCTCTCACAAGTAAAGATAGAGGCAACATGGACCATGTAAATTGCATGGAAATATCCTCACACTATATCAGCTCCCAGTCTAAAAGGTTTCATGCTATGAAGAATGAAGATGCATTAAAGGGGATTGATTGTTTTCATTTCATTTTGGTTGGGTTTGTTTCATCGTGTTGGGGGCCTTAATTCACTGACTATTTTAGATGATGACATCCCAATCACTTTCATTCCACTAAAACAGAACTATGGCTCTTTGTACAGCTCATTAAACTCAGCCAGCCAAGACAACGTTGTTGATTTGAAACTAAGAAAAAGTAGAAGGCATGAATGACTAGTCAAACCTCATTTGAAAGGGTAATTATGCAGGCTGTTGAGGAACCCTTGGCATTTGTGTTTGAGTGCGCCTTCTCCAATACCCTGGCTGGGTCAATGGAACCCTTGGGCTCATCCTGAATTGTGCTTGCTGAATTAGACATGAGTTCGCGAGCATATTCTCCTGCATTAATTCCTACATCTGCCCAGCCACCTACACCATCCGCCAAACCAATGGCTTGTTTATTTTCACATATAAAGTGAGCGTCTTCTCCACCCGTAGCTTCTTTATCAGGATGTGGCAAGTAACATGACCCCGAGAGTAGCTTCAAAGCTCTGTCATCAGCAAAAATCAGGAAGTTATCACCAGCAAAATAGGTGAATACAAGTAGCCATATCAATTGCACCACAAAAATCATAAACAACAGAAGGCAGAAGATAAGAGCACATACTGATCAGATACCATATTAGAGTCTATCAGCCGTTCCTCGCGAGAACTACCATCAAAAGACACATCACGGACGGGACCAGCAGAGGAACGCCCGGAAGAGGAGGCGTGGAAGTTCCTCAGCAATGGCCGAGCAACTAAGCCGTTGGAATTACGGCTCATCAGCATTGCATCAAACACAAAGCAACCAGAAACCAAACAACTATTGGGTAACTCTCTATTCCCGATTTTCACTCTCGCCTTTTGGCAACTGTTGCGACTCCTATCCGCAAAGAAAACACCGCTGGGTTTTGAGAAATCCAATCCGTTTCCACAAGAGGCAAGCAAGTCATCCATGTGAACATCACCAAACACAGCCTTAGAACCCGAAGCAGCCATTGGAAATCCACAAAGAGAACGCCTTTGGGAAAACTGAGAAGAATTCGATAACAAAAAGGTGTAATTTCTAGCAATTATCGCTCTCCTTAAGCCCAAATTTAGCTTCGATAGAACCCCAGATGGCATCTTAGCACCTAAACCTGTCCACAGCAGATTTCAGACACCCTCCAACTGTAAATTTCATTACTTTAACAACCTGGAAAACATTAGAATTAGAAATTAGGACCGTTACATCGGAGAGATCGATTTCGCAGATGATGCCACAAAGAACTTTTCTTTTCCTGTAAAAAGATTAAACAGACCTTTGGGATTTCTTAGGCGAATTGAATTGACGGAGACAAACCCTAAAAATTGGGGGAAGAAGCTCCAAATACGAGTCACGTTCTTATCTTCGGAGCTCCTCCCCTCCTCTCTCCCTCTCTCCCTCTCAATCTATATGCCACCCGACCTCGCTGCTTTGTCTCAGCTTGCCTAGGCGCCACAAGTAAACCAAGCAACGCACGTGGCTTGGGGGAAGCCAAGAAGATCTGTACTTACTTTGATACACACATATGCCAATCACCAGTTCTATCGGAATCCCGCAATTTATTATTCATTGAAGTAATTTAATTAATAATTTTTATTAATTTAAATTAAAAATTTATATTATTATAATAATATTTAATTAATAAGCCTTAATTTACATGCGCCTAATTAATAAACCTGTTTTCATGGTTTTTTTTTTTAAAAAAAAAAAGGCAGAAGTGTGTCCGTACCAGATTCCAGCACCTAACCTCCTTCAGGTCGATTAGCGGACTCCATTTGGGGGTATTTTGGACATTTAAAAGTGTTGTTTATGGGTTTTTGGGAAAATTGTTGGGGGTTGAGAATCTTTGATTCTTGAGATTTGTCTGGATTCGCGGGCTGCTGGTGAAGGTACCAGCTGGGGCACGAAGCAATGTAATTGTGGGGCCCATTTCATTACCCGGTAACACGTGGTGAGTTGTTGGCTCAAAAAATTTAAATTTAAGATTTTATTATTCCTTTATCACATAAACGTGAGATACTACAGTATTATTAAATATTAATTACATATTTGTGTTTTGATTATAGTTAGACATTAAATTATTATCCATATATATGATGACGATAACGTGAGGTAACACACTTTGGTGGATCCATTCACTTTTCCGATTTCCAAAAATTTGAAACGGGGAGACGGGAGCCATACGGATAAGGCAGAACGGCAAGGAACATGCTCATGGGCGCCAATGAATTGAGTAATCCTGCCAATGGGCGCGGTATGGCCCTAGAGGACAAGTTGACCTAACGAGACAATGCAAGGTATGATTCTACGCTTATTATATTCTGCACCTGAGACTCGCTTTAAGAAATAGACCTTCCATTTTTTGGGCCCAATTTGCTTAGTTAGTAGTGTACATTAAAGATCGTACAGTTAAATAATATTAATAGTTAAAAATTTAAATATTTATTTTTAATATTTTTATATAATTTATGATTCAATAAATTTTTTAATATACTAAAAAAATTAAATTTTCAAATTTATCTAAAAATTCTTATTTCTAAAAAAAAAAAAAAATTTAAGTACCATGGAACATATTAAGTTCTTATGTTTTAAGAACGTAAGATTATTATACTTTTAACACGTCCTTTTTCATATATGTTAAATCAAGCTAATTTGTGACACAGTGAAATTATAATAATAAGGTGAAACCCAACTTCTAGGCCCATTGGACTGATTTAATTAGAATTGAATATATGAAACAAACTATATTGCCAAATAGCAAATGCATATGAAAGAAATAACCCAAATTCTAATATTAAGTCAAATAACTCTTTAAATTTTTAAATCAAACTAAAAGTTTGAATTAATAAATAAAAAATTAATAAACATTTTAAATCAGATTAAATTTTTATATTTTAATTCTTAACATATGCTATTATACTGTATGGTTGCTGTTCGATCTCTTCCCATTGCTTGCGGTACAATTTTACAATTGTACAAACCCCTAACAACCCAAGAGGCAATTGCTCCTTTTCAATTCACTCTCTCTCTGTTTTTTTTTTTTTTTTTTTTTTAAAGGTCGAATTGTCGTGTACAGTATTAAACCTGATTAATTCTCACGTATTCTGTTAAGCAGACATCGAACTTTGTGCCAGAAGGTCCGGAACCCACTCGAAAGGATAGGAGGGTCCTACTAAAGCGATCACACAATGACATTAATGCCAGGCAGCAAATTCAACGATCAAGAACATGGGCACCTTTGCCTCTCCATCTTTTATTAGAGCAGTAGAGCTATTAATGCACAGAAGTGTGAATAAAATGTTGTAGAAGCGCTAACGACACCAAAATAAAGAAAGAACCAAAAAGAATTAATTTTTGATGTGACCTCTTTGAATTTCATAAATTTATCCTTTACCCCCTAATTTTTAGATATCCATTTGAGGCCCCCCCCCCTTTTTTTAATAAATTCCTTACCCACATTTCATTTTCAAAAACTAATGAAAATTAAATGACCATAACATCCCGAACAAGTTCAGATTGCGTAGCATAGTTACTCCATTTAAAATAAAACTCTACATAATATACCAATCATACGTAATATATCACATACTTCACATATTACTGCACCTATTTCAAATATTATACCACATGCTTAACATAATATACCACATTTATCTCCTTTATAAGAAAAATGTTTAAAAACAAATGTTCACGATCGTGGACTAAGGAGATACTTACAAAGTCTAGTTATTTTATAAGTACAACAAATTTAACTTTTCAGGTCTATGGCTGCAATTAAATTTCTGAAATATCATCTGTTATATATAGCACGTTTATCAGAGTGAACATAACGTGGTTGATGGACAGATGCATGAGAAGGCTTTAAACAGTCCGTGCGCAAACCCCAGTACCTTAAGCCCCCCAATACAAAGTATTAGGAAAGAAGGGTTGCCGCTATTTAGCTTTTATCACAAATCTTAGACCAATAAGGAAGAAACGCAGTTAAAAAGACCCAACTACCTGTGATGGCTTGAACGTCACCTCCAGTGGGAAGATTCTCCATGCGACATTACAACCTGCGCTTGCTTGCTTCTCTGTGAAAATCAGTTTGACAGCTTACAAAATTTACAGCCTCCAGTCGCCAAGTCAAATGGAGAATACATTCTTTACATGTTTACGAGATTCTTCCCGTGTCTTTACCCGCAAATTCTCCCCCTCCAAAAGAAGCTGCTGCGGCCATATCAAGACCTCCACCAATGGATGTAATAAGAGCTGACAGGCCACTACTAGGGCTTCCACCAGCAGCCATCCCCAGACCAAGAAAATCAAGAGTGGTCTTAGAACCATAGACAGGAGCTCCCAGCACCCATTCCTTCAGACCAGAACCACCATCACATGGTGAACTAAGGCCAGGGCCAGCAGAAACAGAGGCATTCTCCGGTTCTATTTGCCTCTGACCCCATTGCATATTGTCTTGCTGTGTTGATGGTGATGAAGATGACACAATTCCTAGCCCACGAAGTAATGATGCATTTGTTGCAGCAGCTCCCATTTGAGCAGCTTTCTGTAACAAGGCGGTTGCCGACATAGCTGGTTGTGGTGGTGGTGGTGCATACTGCCTATGCTCTTGCAATGTGACACCAAATAATGACGATTCATGATTGGTGGAGAGACATAAGGAGATTGGTTCGGTGGACGAGGATGGAACGAGGTCTGCGGAACGCCCAGGAGGTCCCATGGCTCGAACTAGGTCAGTAAATGCACTAGTTTGACGAGGCTGCAAACTTCCCAATGCAGTTGATGAAGCAAATAAACTGGCAAAAACACTACTGCTGGTGCTCCCATTACTGCTTGAGTTATTGCTACTGCCACAGCTTCCATTTAAGAGTACTGTTCCGGATGCTGTTGTTGTTGTCGCCAGCATGTCTTCCACGATTTCAGTAGGATTATCTGGCAACTCTGCATTACAGGCTCACAAGTAATTGGAAAAAATAAAAAGAAGAAAACATAAAGTTCATCAAAAAAATTTTAAAAAGAGAGAGAGAGAGAGAGAGAGAGAGAGAGAGAGAGACGTTAAAGGTAAGGCTTTTCTCTATCAAGAACTTTAGAGAAGAAAACAGAGATAAAACTATTTTTGAATCATTTTTCGCTTCTGTGATTGCGCACACTGAATCTCCCAAATCAGAATTTCCTTTTGCTTCCTTGGCTCTAAAGATCGATACTGGGTAGTTTGTCTTTAGAAAAACAAAGATCGGTAACAGACAAAAATTACCAAACTCCAAGATTTGTTTAAAAAAAAAAACAAAACAAAACAAAAATCGTGCTTTCTAAGACAAAATCACAACCGACAAAATTCCAACGGAAAATTGAGGCGTTTCCAATAGTGGGTCAAAAAATTTACCCGTATTCTGAATTGTCGTAACTGGGGAAGCAAGTAAAGCAGCAGATTCAGAAGAAGCCTGCGGAGCTGGAACTGAGGGTGCAGCTGCGGCTGCCGATGCCGGCGGCGGAGATGAATCAACCTGAGGTTGAGGATCGGGCTCTGGATTAGCGTTAGCATTCACCACAGGGGGATTGGGGTTCGGTGTCCGGGTCTGAGCTCTGGCACTCTCCTCTGCTAGCGCATCGCAGAATGCTCTGTGCGTGATAAAGCTATCCCTCCTTCAAGCCACGAAAAAGAGAAAATAAAAATAACTTCAAAAACCCAAACCAAGCCAACAATAGCACCAGAACATGGCAGAAAACTTAATCATGAAATGAACGACAAGAACCTTGAAAACAGAGTTCCACAATCGCATTTGTACTCTCTGGTGCCACAAATCTTGGAGTGAGCTTTCCAATCGGACTGCACTGCATATTTCTTGGAACACTTGTCGCATTTCCACTTCTTCTCCCCATGTTTCCTGCAGAAATGCTTCTTTATCCCAGTGAGATCTCCCAGAGCTCTGGTTGGATCGTGGTGGACACAATTCGGCTCTGGACACACATAAACTTTTTTCTTCACCTCCTTGCTCGATCTCTGCCTGAGCTTCCATGGAAGATTATGACCTCTTCGATGAAGCTGCAAGTTCTGGTCCCGTTGAAACCCTTTATTGCATATTTCACACACGAATCGGTTGGTCGCCAACAGAGTCTTCGGTGACAAAGCAATCACCTCTGCATCTGGATCTGCAAGAAACCAATAAACAATCAATTAACCGAAGATATCGTACATAATCGCCAAAGTCATTGACTTCTGTCTTTTTTCTTTCTCTTACCCGGTGTTCCGGGTAGGTTTCGTCTTTTCTTGGCTGTCGCGGTGGACTTGGGAGGCGGAGGCTGGTTGCCGGAGGAAGAGACGCTAGCTTCACCGGAAGCCGCAGAGGAATTATCCATATCAACCGGCATGGGCAGTACTAACAGAAACAAAGGAAAAAACTAGAAGAAGCGAATTACTAGCCCGGGAATTATTTCAGATCAAGCCACTGGACCAAGGGGCGGAAAATCTGGGGACATTTAACTTGGAATTTCAAGGAAACTTTTGTGGAGAGACAAAGTTGCTTTGTTTTTTTGGGGTTTCGTTTCAGTTTTCTCCTTTCTCAGCTACCAGTCAATCCACCTTTTCTTTTCATTTTAACCCAACCGCCGTCTCTCTGACCATAACCCACGTTGATCAAAGAAACCCACAGCCTCAGTAATTGATTGAATAAGTGTTTTTTTTTGGGGGGGGTGGGGGAAGTGATCAAGCAACCACCGGAAATCTGATCGCCGGCGCCGAACTCTAATCGGAAGACTGTCAAAACTCGAGCCCACACTGTCCAGATCCAAAACTCAAAACCCACCCCAAAGCTAAAACATTTTTAGAGTAATCAAGTGAAGATCGGACATGCGGCGTTGTTACGAGCATGAAGAACAGAACGAGCGAGAAGCTGTGAAGGTCGTATTGTGAAAGCTTTAAGAGCGAGACACGAACCAAGTCTTTGGTCTTTGCACTTTGGTCTAATTTTCCACGAGAGGGAAAAAATTAGAAAATCCCAAAAAAAAAAAGAGAGAGAAAAGAAAAGCAATAATTAATAAATTTAAAGAAGCTGGGATTAAGTGAGATTCCCTGGGTTGAGTTTTAATCTTGGTCAAAAAAAAATAAACAATACGAGATAATGTAGCTTCTTGTTTAAGTCAATAATTACAGGCCACGGATTTACCGTGCAATTGTCATTTTCTGACAACGTCCTGCTAACTGGATTTTTTGTCGTTTAGTAAAGTTTTGAATTCACTTGGTCGGTTGAGCCAAGCGTTTGAGCACGTGTTAAGATGAGTCGATGCTACCCGTTCTTACAAGCATTTGGTTTAACTGATTCAAGATATATAATTATAAAAAAAATGGAAGCAGATACAACCATAAAATCATAAATATAGTATTATAATCATTAATTATAATTAATATATATTTTTATATTTATAATTAAAAGCTAAAATTATATATGTGAATTTATATTTATTTCACGTCTATTTTAATGTTTCTCGAATAATTTTATTAATGAATTCCATCTTATAGGGTCTTCCCCTGGTGGTGACGTCGAGCATGTCACCGTCATCCTTACCGTGGAATCACCTTTCTCAAGTCTTCTTCCTTTGTGGAGTCCTCTCCCATTGAAGCAAGTGGACCAATTGGCAACACTCCCAAGGCCATTAGTTGGGTGCGAAGGAATTCTTAGGCAGCAAAAAATGCTCAACTTCAAAACTGTAATAAAGTCCAAAACTTAAAAAAAATCTCTACAGAAGAGAGTGCGAAATGAACTGAAGGTTAGAAGATATTGACTAATAAAAAAATAAATATCAATTTTTATGTACTAAAATCAAATTAAATTAACATGCTTTGAATTCAATTGAATTTTAGGTTCGTGCTTTGTATAAATAAAGCAATAAAATTAAGTGAGTTAATGACTGACATAAAATAAATGAAACACTTGACAATTTCGTTAAGTCTTTTTTTACTTGCAACTTGTTACATTGAAGTCCAAGTGTTGGAGAAAAAGGAAAATATAATATAAATTTATTAGAAAATGTTTATTGTGAAAATTTTAAGACAATTACATTTCACGTTTAAAAATGAACATAATAATAACAAAAGAAAATTTATATTGTTGACCCGATTAAATTTAAGGCTAAAAATTTGTTGCTAAAAAAGATCCCAATAATGCGACCAGTTGATATAAGAATATGCGATGGTCATTTCACAGACTAAAGTTCAATTCAAAGTTAAAAACTTCAAAGAGGCTTTTTTGTTTAAAATGTTTCAAATTTTAATATCAATTGCTTAATCAAACTATGTGTATATATATATATATATATATATATATATATATATATAATTGAACGTCATTCCTATCGAATCAATTCTTAACCTAATTTTATTTAGCAATTTTTTCAATTATTATTTCCTTTTTTTTTTTTTTTTTTTTTTGACTCTAAAACAGTTTCTTTCCTTTTAAGCTGTTTGACGAGAACAAATGAAATCCAACCTTGCGAAAAAAGGAGCTTCGCTTTTATGCAAGCATATGATCCTGCCCAGTGTAGTCTGGTTCTTCGAATCGAAAGAACCACCAGATACGATTTTCTTTCCACAAAAAACTGGGTAAGAACGTCAACTTTTTTACTTGGCGTTGGGAAGTCGGGGCTATACGCAAAAAATTTTATAATCGGACACCCAAAACGACACATGCGTAGAAGAACTATAGATTCCAAGAAAAAGAACCTTTCATGTATACCAAAGGGTCTTCTCTTAGTTTTCTTTACGAGATCGGTATAAAATTAATAAGCTGGATGAATCCGCATCTCATCACCAGAAACACTCTTAATTACGCTGTGTCAATTGGCGAGAGAGAAAAGTATTAAAAAATTAGTAGAAATATATTCATTTTGCATTATAATTCATAGAACCTATTTTAGGGCAGCCTTATTTTGTAAATAAATAAAATGATGATAAATTATACATACATGGCAATATTCATAAATAATTGCTAAATATGGCCAATCTTCACTAAGTATAAAATTTAAAAGTAAAATCTGTGTTTAACTTCAGACTTTACTTAAAAAAAAAAAAGTTCAAAATAAATAATTTATACCCAGAAAGCCCAAGAAGATCAATGTTAATTTTGGAGTAGTTTTCAGTGCATTGCTACCCAATAATAAATTCATGGCAACAATGCAATGGATATCACTCACAGCACGCAGTTGTAGGCCCTGTCTTCGCCGGGAAGAACTACGGAGAGAAAAACATTAAACAAACGGAGTTTGGTAACTAGTTGGAACCAATCATACCTGCTTCCAGCGCTTGGCGTGCACGCGTTCATTTCGGGCAGAGAATATAAGCTTGGCTTGGACCCGATTAATTGTCTCTCACCTGTTATTTTTAATGCTTAGTGATCATAAGCTTGGCTTCGTGGAAGCTCTTGAACTAAAAGTTTATATACATTACAGAAATATACAACCGGAAAGCCGGCATGAATTTTTCTTCCCACCCCATCATCATTTGCATTGACTTTTGCTACCTGTTCTTTTATTTATTCGAGTCCGAACCCACATGCTTTAAGTTAGGGTTTATGGGTCCCTCATCCTTTCTCAGATACGGCATTGTCACCCTCTTTTGTTTCTTTTGCGGAAAAATGTTGGAAATGTAAAGATCGTGTTCGAGAGATCAAGAAAGACTACAAGTCATCGCACCAGTAAATTTTGTAAATATATATTTAATTTTACTGAAAATTTTTCATAAAAATTTGAATATATAATTTTAATAGAATAATAAATAAAATTTTCAATTTCTAAACAACAACATTTAATATCATCTCCTTCCTTAATAAAGTAATGCATAAGACTATGAATGAACCACATATTTTGTTAGAAAAAATTGAGGAAAATGTTGTTTAAGTAACATTTGTTTAGTGAAAAAGTTGACTTTAAGTAACATGTAATTCATCAAGAATCATACGTGTAAGCAAGGATAGTTATATTGGGATGAGTAGATTAAAAAATTAAATTTTTATATTTAGTATTTAAAATTTAAAATTTTAATTCTAAAATAGATATATATTATGTACATATATAAATAAAAATGAGAGTAATTAGTCTTGTAATATTTTTTTACAGACTAGTTGATTACATAACAAAAAAAAAAAAAAAAAAAAACACCCACGGGCGGCATTGACGTGGATGCCAGACGGCGACCACTTGTTTTTTATGCAAAATTGCTACAAGTCACAATTAATACATTAATCATTAGGCCGATAATCAATTTTTTTTTTTTTTTGTTCTTTTTTGGGTAACACATTACCAATGATATGGTAAAGTAAGATGAAAATGACTATGAATGCTCCTTTTCTGAGGTAAATTCTCACCCACCATATTTTGTTTTTTTTTTAACTAATTGTCACTGTCAATGAGGAGGCTCATTGGTCTTAGCTATCAACACAATGGGCATAACCTTTCGTTGTCCTCTAGCTTGTAACTTTTATTTTCTCATTTTATTCCATGAATGCATATATAAGATTTGATTTTCAGAGAAAATAGATAAGGAAAATGAGCGGAACAAAAATGGAAGGAATAACATAAAATTACAGGAATGTCTCATTTAGCTTTACTTTTAAAGGTTTTTTTTTTTTTTGGGCGCTAAAAAAAGGTCCGGCCCAAGATATCAAGGCCTGCTGGATATAAATTTTAAAGCCCAACTCGAAGATCCGAATCAAGTTTCCAATTTCTCTGCTAGTGAAAGAACCAGAAACCCCCCTAAAGTCCCAAAATCCAAAGTGAAAAACCAAAGCTTGGCAACGCCCTTCCTCTCGAAACGTGAAAGTACTCACCGGCGAGCAGGCAGAGCCACCGCCGGCTGCCGTCTATGGACCTGGACGACCTAGACGTACCGCTCCAGGCTCCTTCTCGAGTCGCCAAGTTCGCGCCCAAGGCCTCCAAGCTCAAACCCCAGCCCAAACTGAAACCGGAACCCTCCCAAGAATCAGTGTTGGCCCCGAAACCGGAACCTCAAAATCTTCCAATTCCTAAAAAGGTTGAAGACGAAATAAATGATGAACCTAGTGGTAATGTGGCCTCGTCTTCAAACGGGGCCGTGAAAATGGAAATTGACGTAAAGTCGGAGTTGGCAGCAGCTGCGGCGGCCGCGTCGTCTTCGTTGCCGAAGCAAGATGATGGCATGGATATAGATGGAGACGAACAAAAACAAGATGAGGACACAGTTGTACGTGAGATTGACGTCTTCTTTACTCCCTCTGTCGATGGCAACACTAAGGTAAAATCTATAAATTTCACTTGCAAAATCTTACTTAGAATGTTTGCAACATGAATTGAGGATGAAATTGTTTCTTCAGCTATATGTTATGCAATATCCATTGAGAGCGTGCTGGAGACCGTATGAATTAGATGAACGCTGCGAAGAGGTGACTGTCTGTCTTTTTTGTTCATCACAGTCTTTTTTCTTCTTTCTTGTGCGTGTAATGTTGTTGGTTTTTTTTTTTTTGATCAGAATGGGGTTTAATAATTCTGTAGGTTAGGGTGAAGCCCGCAAGTGGTGAAGTGGAGATTGATTTGTCCCTTGATGTTTCTACAAACTGGAATTCGGAATTTGCCAACAGGCATAACGTGAAAAAGCAGGTTTGCTTCTACAATTCCCTTTCAATCAAAGTTTTAGTTTTGTGTGAGACAAGGCCAGCAAACAAGGGCAGGCATAAAGGCATGCCAGTGCACAAGGCTTCCACATTTATGGGGTTTGGGGAAAGGTCAAAGGGTGAGATGTAGGTCGCCTTACCCTTGTTTTTACGAAGAAACTATTTTTGCAATTCAAACTTGTGACTACTAGGTTGCAATGTAGTAACTTCTACCGTTGCACCAAAGCTTGCCGTTCAAGCAAGGGCACACATAGTTCTCAATAAATGACATGTGAAGTTCATTTATTTTGGAAAGGGCAGGCAAAACAGTTGTCAAAAATTAGTTGGAAAGGGCTGCATTACAAACCATAATTTGGGAAAATTCTGTAATGAGAACAAATCTCTGTTAATCCACAGCTTTTGCATTTGGGGAACTTTGTATTTGGCAGTCATTGTACATATCAAAGAAGGAAACGTGTTTTATATTTGAAAGAGAATGAAAATTGGTAAGGGGTTTTGTGTCTGAAAAGTTGTCCATTGATTCAAAATCATGCATACTATGTAATTGACCTGATGTTTTATATTCTGGCTTGTTTGTAGACTTTGTCTACAACATGGCAGCGGCCCCATGCTACTGGCTATGCTGTTGGGGTCCTGATAGGCAATAAGGTATGTACTTCATGTTCCTTTGTTTTGCAGTTTAGCCAGCAATATGCAATCATGAATGTTTATGGATTTTTAGACTATTATGAATCATTCAGCTTTTCTTTCTAGCAGTGGACTGGTGATAAATATCTCTGAAAAATATTTTTCTTCATTACACAACAAATACTTTACTCCAATTTTCAATCACAAGGAGAAATACCTGGTGATCTGTGCATTTTTTTGGAAATGAAGGCCTCATTCCCATGTTTGAATGCTTTTTTATGGGGTCTTCTATACGATATTTTATCCATCATGATGTCACCAGGATGTAATTAAGAATTGTTCCCCCCTTTTCCTCACATTTGATTCTTTAAAACCCAATTCACTTTGTTTCAATTGTTCTCTAATTTCATCTCAGGTTAATAAAAAAAATATCTGTGTTCTAAATAGGCATTCTCTTCCTTTTTTCATCTTGCAGTTACACCTGAATCCTATTCATGCAGTAGTGCAGCTTCGACCATCGCTGGAACATCTGAGGTCTCATGGCTCAAAAAGGAAAATGAACATCACATCTGATGCAGAATATACTGTTAAGGTGGAAGATCCTATTGAGGGTAAACCTATTGGTTCATCAAAGAAGCAGGTTTTCCTCCCTCCATCTCTCTCTCTCTCTCTCTAACTGAACTAGATTACCAACTTAAAAATATGAAATGAGTGCTTTACTTCTTAAAGTGGCATCTTAGAATAATGTCATTGGTGCTGGTATTTTTCTTGATAGGGTGATATGGTTTTGCTTTTTTTTTTTTTTCAATTTTTTTGGTTCATCTGCCACCAATAATAGACTCATGTATATGCAATCTACAAATTGTCTCTGAGGGTCAGGTATAGGGAATGATTAAATGTACGCAAACTTACCGTTATTATCACAACGAGGTTGTTTCCAAACTACAACTGGTGACCTCTAGGTCACAATGGAGCAATCTGCAAATTGTTCCTTTGCCATTTTTGTCTGGAATTGCACTTCCTGGCTGTGTGCTCAAAATAGTATCCCAAGTGATAAATTTGTTTCCATTTGTGCAGGACAAGCATATAGGCCCATCAAATGAGCAAAAATCTGATGTTGAGGAGGTAAAGGAATTCCTTGTTTTGGTTCTCTATGTAATATGTGCTACACTTATTTAGCCTTGGTCACGAGATTATTTTAGTGAAAATCAGTATATCATGTTTTGTACCATTTCTTTTGAGAGCCTGAGGGTTAGCATTCTCTCTACTCCCCCCTCACCGCTCTTCATTCAAAAAAAAAAAAAGGACATAAGGAGTTTCACTTTTTTTTTTTTTTCTTCTTTTCTCTTCCTGGGCATCCTCCTATTTCTGCTCCTTTGATCAAGCTAATGCCAGAAGGCAAAAATATTGGAAATTGTTCAAAAATAAAATATGAGCATAGAAAAAAAATTCCCTTTTTGTTTTGTTTCTTAGTGATCTAACCAAATTTGTTTTGCAGTTTCATCTCTTACTAGTGTGGTTTGCTTTACAGTTTGAAATAGTTTGGAATCTAATTGTTAGATTTTTCTTTGTGTTTTGTTCTTTTTGTGTTTATTCAAGTGTTGGATTCCACTCAAGTACAATGGTTCGAAGAGTGATCTCTCTTCCAGCTACCTGCAAAAAATGGTGGCAAAGGAAAGTTCTCCCTTGGCGTTTGCAATGACCCCGTAAGATATACTTATTCATGTTTTATTGTTTGATGTTTGGATGCTTAAGAAGAAGCTTTTGGAATTTGCTTATGTACATTCTTTCTGAAGCATTGACTGCATTGATGATTCCTTGCCATGTTTTTTGAAGGTATAACTATATAAGTTCCTTGTGTCCTGGAACTTCTGATGGCAATGCTAGGGCAAAAGTTCTTTCAAGAAGGTGAAGTTGCTGTCTCGATTCTTAATTTCTCCTCCTCCATCTTGGGTCTTATGCATTATGATTTGTGCTTACACGAAAATGTATAGATGCATGTCACGTTGATGAACATCAATTAATACGTGTCTTGAGAGACTTTTGGCTAGCTTAAGTTAATCAGATTATGGCACCTTTGTCAGAATCAATAATTTCATGTGGCATCATTCTATGCAATTGTAACAGTGGTATTACAGCTTTACAGTTTAAGCCTTGCTAGTTATTTAAAATTTTTAAATTCTAAATGTTCCTTGTATTGTGAAATTTTGAATCACACATACAAAATTTTGGACATTGGACTTTATGCTTGGTCATTTGGAGTACCTTGTTCTTTTGCTTCATGTTCTTCACTTTATATTGGAAAACATTTGTATCTTTTTCATCTTCTTCATGTGTCTACCATTTCATCCATTAAGTAAGAATTTGTGCTTTTCATATAGTTGTCTTTGACTTTGGAATCTTAATATTGTCATCAGGTTTTTGCTCTCACTGCCATTGGAAGAACGTGTTAAGAGATTACTTCTGGAGGTTTGTTGCAACTTGAGGCAACAATATGAATTGTGTAGTGCTTTATGTGATGATGACTGGAAAACTGGTGCCAAGCTGTATATGCCTTCATATGCGTAGACATTGGACATGTATTTTTGGATCTTTGTGTGTTTGTGCACATTTGCTTTAGTTTCATACATGGATCATTCTGGAGTGGCTAATAATATGTGAACACATTTATATATGTTTTTCTTTGACCTTCTGACTTATGGTTTAAGTTTCTTTGAGTTCCTCCATCAACCTTTTTTCTTGCTTTACCTGGGTGTATCATTCATATACTTCTGAGGTTAATTTATGAGCTTGCAATCATGGTTCTGGTAGTGTGGTTTAACAAAAAAAAAAAAAGGTTCCCTCTCTTCTGAACAAATTTAATATATTGCAAAACTTAGGATACTGTTGTTTTTCTTTCTCTGTCCAGGTAGAATTAGGGGACATGAAGGGCAAAAGTCTTTGGCCCAATTGTAGGTAGTTCTCACATTGTTTTCACTTTTCTTTAGCCCTGGGCTGTTAAATATTGGTAGAGTAAGTGATATTTTGTCTTTCACTTTAGTGGCAACCTGTGGCTTAGAATTTCACTGCTACAATAACAATAACATAGGTCCATTGTTATTTTATTTGTTCTTAGTCATCACAATATTAGGTGATATTTTAAAAAATTTATCCTTGGAAAATATACACTGTGCTAGATCTTGATTGAACCTGAATGCCCTGATTGACAATCTATTCTTTTTGCATTATTTTGAGATTTTTTCCCTTTTTGTTTTTGTCTGCTTCCTGAAGGATATTCTTGACACTGTGATACAAGTGGCCATTTCTTTGAGGTACTCTTGTGGTCAGTCCCAGGAGCAGCTATTTATTGCACTTGTTTTCGTTGTTTTTATAAATTTATTTTGCTTTGTAGGGACCTCCAATTCAACATTTTGATGCTCTTAAGCACTATGCTCCTGGTGCCTCCAGTGATGATGTCTTTACTGTCCTTCAGAAGTATGGCCAACTAGTGCAAGGACTTTGGGTTCCAAAAACTTCTTTGCTGTTTCCAAATGCAACCCCTAAAGAAAACATCAAACTTGCAGCTAGAGATTATGTTCTTATTCTATTCCAGAAGAATCGGTTTATTGAGTCTTCAAAACTCAATTTCCCATTGAAGTTCAAAGAAGAGATGAAGAGCTTCCTGAAAATTTTTGCCATTGAAAGAGCTTCATTCAAGGACTGGGAGTTTAAAGAGCGTACAGATAAATCATTTCTTCAACTCTATCCTGAAATTGTTGAAACACAAGATCGAATCTGGAAAGACATGGAGCAAAAGATTGCTCATTTTCTGCAACCTGGGAAAAGCATGCCTGGAGCAAAGACTGCAATTGCAAAGCCTGGCATTACCCATAATGCTGTAAGATCGTTGAATTCTGAGAAAAGCACAATAAAAGGTACAAGTGGAGTGCTCAAGAAGAAGACCATAACAGGTGAAACTCGTGAAGCTCTACGGAAGGCCCTGCCAAAAGTCTTTCAAAACCACAAAGTTTGCAGGTATTCTAGCATCACTCTTGCAAGTCAATAACAATGCAGAGAATTGATTTTTAGAAGAGGCACATGGTTGCCGTTAAATTTTGTGGTTATTATCATTAAGTTTCTAGTGGTTGCATGCAAACATAATTTGCATTTCTTATTGATTGTAGTCAGCAGGTGAAGTGCTTCGTTGGGTTATTAATCTATAAGTTATGTTGATATTTTAGAGTTGTGTGTGTATGTGTGTGTGTGTGTGTGTGTGTGTGTGTGTGTGTGTGTGTGTGTGTGTGTGTGAGAGAGAGAGAGAGAGAGAGAGAGAGAGAGAGAGAGAGAGAGAGAGAGAAAATTTGTCGGTTGCTATTTACCTGCCAGAAAATATCTCAGATAGTATGAATATCAATACTGATGAAGGGTTATCTTAGTATAACAATAAAATTATTCCATTGTGACATGAAGGTTCCAAGCTCAAGCCTTAGGATGCCCTTTTTTCACGAGTGATGCTGATATTTAAAGAGAGATCAATAGGAGCTTATCCATCATGTCAAACCTAGGGAGAGTCAAAACACTCTGCGTAATCTCAACTTACTGCCTAATTTTCATATATATATAGTATTTTTTATTTCCAGAAGTTTTTCTTGGGGGTAGGGGATCAGGGTTGGTGGTTAGTAAATGTGATGGCATGTACATTTCCTTGCAGCTTGCAATTGATTTGTGAAGGATTGAGGGACTTGGCTATTCATCAGTCTACTCTCCCAAAAGCATATTCTAAGATAGCAGTAACTGCGGCATCTGCTGTTGCTGATGCTCCTCCAGAGGAGCTTCAAGAAGTCATAAGTGAAGTTGCAACAGATATTCATGGCTTTTACGTTTTGAAGTCATCACCAGACCATCCGGAATATGATTCATTGAGGTTACATAGTTTTCTTCTAATCACTTATGGAGAGCAAATACAAAACACAAAGTTTATTGTTGTCTCATTGACTTTTGCCTTGCAGGAAAGTTGTAATTGATCTTCTTCTGGCAAGGGGACCCAATGCAAAGCTTAAGAAGGCTGAAGTTTTTGAAGCCGCCAGGCTTGCTCTTAGGAGGGATGTTAATAACAACGAATATACCAAGGTTAGTGAATGTGGGCTGCCTTAGGTGATGGGATAATGCTGCATATAGTTTCTTTATTCTGGACCAAGTTTTAATGGCTTATTGCTTTTTGGAAATTGAAATTTGTGAAGGGTGAGTCTTAGTGTAATTGTAAGATTATTCCATTATGACCTAGCTATCCCACGTTTGAGTTGCGAAAACAACCTCTTTGTGAAAACAAGGACAAGACTCTGTAAATTTGATCCTTCCCCAAACCCCACAGCATTGAAAGCTTGTGCACTGGAACACCCTTTGAAGAAGACATTTGATTTTTTTGTTAGAATGACTAATTTAATGTAACAGGCTGAATTTCAATAAATGATGTTCAAACTCTATGAAGCATATGCAGGACTGACTTTCTATTGGAGTTTGCTCAAACTTCATTAAATGTTTACAGTCTAATAACAACTGAATGGGGTATTTGTAGTAGGTTATTAATTTTAAGCTATTAGGAAATAATCAGGTTTTGATACCTTAAGAAAACAACTAGTTAATACCTTAAGAAAACAATTAGTTAATACCTTAAGGTATTTCTTGAATTGACCTAGGTTTAACACTCAGGATTGAGCTGTAGCATGATAATGATAGTTCGGCAACTGAGCTAGATCCAAGTATTATGATGTATAGTTCACATAATTACATTCATATCTAAGTGGCTTTTGGGTGATCCAGGAAGCTGTTTTTCTTCTTTCGAGTTCTATCACGTGACACTTCTGTGTTCCTCTGAAGTTCTTCATGTAATAACTTGCACATCTGGTTGGAACCAGTTGAGCATGATGTCATGTAATTCTAATGATTCTCTGGGTTTCTTCTGGGAGCAGTTGCATAAAATTGTTTTGAGTAGCACAACATGAGATTTGCTTACAGTGCACGATGAAATGGTTGATAAGTAGTTGCAAATCTCGATGCTTAGTACCATGTTATCATTTGTTTTATTTCTTGTCAGGTCATGACAGATTTCTGTGAAACCAAAGGTTCTTCTTGGGTCTTAAAGAGTGGTGATGGGAAACCACTTTGATGCGATTTCATTCGGTTTTTTCGACGAGGAAACTAGATGGAGTGTGCAAATTTGGACTGCCTTGAAGGGATCCAAGTCATCTCATGCCTTACTACTCTTGTGCTGTTTTCATCAATCATCATGGTGACATTTGGCGCAAAATGTGTGCATACTGTAGCAGGAATCATAACAGGAGTCCTAGGTATAATACAACCCGGCCTACATATTCAACTCCATACAAAATGTTCTGAGTGCACATTTGTCACCTGACAGATTCTCAGGAGCCTCTTGCATTTAAGTATTTCATGGCCACAATAAATGGTAGTACAGAGGACTTGACATTGTCTTCCAGCGAAAATAGGCAAGAGAAGGAAGAGGAAAAAAGAAAAATTCACGCATCCCAGCCCATACATTTCCCAACCTCAGTTGATGATGTTTGTCATGCCAATGGCTGATTGCAAGGCATGTAACAAAGCACACAGAAGCACCTTGAAATGCCTTGCGGGCAAATGCATCAATTTTGTTTTTTGTTTTAAAGGTAAATATTATAAACAGGTTCTCGTTTTCTTCTTGCATTGCAATGGCAGAGTCGGGAAGGATTTACCACCATTAAAATTTAGAGAATCCAGCCGTTTTTGCTATTCGGCCAGTTTTGTTAAAATCAAACTCGATGGCCATTTTGGGGGAAAAAAGAAAAACCCTCTGTTTCTTTTGGCACCAAGGTATCACTGGGGGACAAAAAATGTTCACATGTTTCCGTGAAAAATATTGATTCAAAGCCTAGAATAAATCATCACGTAATTTGAAAACAAATGTATTAAATTAAACTCTCTAATTTTCATATATTCTTCGTAGTTATAGAATGAGTTGAATTTCTTACTAAATTTAACTAAATTTTGCTGGGAATGAAAAATTGTATTCGAAAAAAAAAATCTAATGTGCATAATGGTTTACCCAACTCTCTAGGGCAGGTACAACCCCATTTAAAATCCGGGTGGCCCGAACAGAGTTTCAATAGTCCACTTTTGTTTTTTAATTTTGGGCTTGGATGATGGGCGGGCTGTTTTGAGAATTAAGTTGAGCTGAAAGAGAGGCAGTTGGTAGTAAGCTTAATTAGTACGTCAACACGACGTAGTTTTAAGAGTGAGGGTGAGGACCAAGCAACATATTTTTTTTGTAACTGCTATATAAGCAAGGGAAACCCGATTTCATGCCCTAGGACTCAATTTTCTCAGATAGATAGATCGAAAATTAAGCAGAATCGGAGAGAATGACTGACTTCGAAGGAGGGAGGTACGAAGGGAACGGTTCGGATTTTGACAACAGCTTTGGCCCCGGCGGTGGCTCCTCTCCCCAGCCTCGTACGAACAGCCACGGCCACGGTGGCGCTGACGACTACAGCGATTCCAAGTCTCTGGTAAGCGCAGTCTCCACCCTAACCGCCTGCTGTTTTCCGTTATCGGACGGAGATTAAGAAAATAGAGCATATAATTTCTGTAAATAAGATCACAGATGAAGAGATATTTTGTCGGTGGACCTATGTGATTTGTTCGATCTAGGGTTTTTTTTGGTTGAAGAATTTGCAGATTGAGAATTGTTTGTGTCTCTTAGGCAAATGCATGGGTTTTTTTTTTTTTTTTTTTTCCTCTTTCAATTTGTGAACTCAAAGTTCTTCTAAGATTTGTTTTGTTTTGTGGTGTTAACAGAAGGGATTTATGTCACTCAGAATTTTCAGATTACTATAAGGTTTTGACTGGAAGATGCATTGAGTTTGGATTATTGTTATGTGCCAGACCTTGTCATGCCCTGTCACCCGGCATTTTTTTTGGGGGGGGGCAAATTAGTGTGAGGTTTGAAATTATTTGGTTGTGGATTTGGTTTTCAATTTTTGTTTAGCCTTGTCAAGATCTCACAACTAATAGTTGACATGTATCACTTAATGTACTCCTTTGGATCGTGAATTTAGTCACTGAAAGGTATCCATATGAAATGTTTTTAAATCTGCTTTTGATGAGCATGGCACATTTGTTTACTGTCAGGGCCTCCGTGAAGCTTATTTACTTGTTCTGTTACCAAGTGTCTTTCAGTTCTAGTTATCTAATTTTTGTGTTATAGATGCATATCACTTTTGTTCTGAAATTTTTTCCTAATATACCTCGTTTCCCAGCATGGTTCCCGTGATTATGAAAGGGAGTTTTCAAAGAACCGTGAGAAAGAAAGAGAAAAAGGGCGTGATAAGGAGAGGGACCGAGACCGAGAGAGGGACAGGGATAGGGAGAAAAATAGGGACAGGGATAGGGATAGAGAAAGGGACAGAGACAAGGATCGTGATCATCATCATAGGGATCGTGATCGCCACAGAGATCGTGGTGAGAGGAGGGAACGTGGTAGGGATAGAGACGATGATGATCACTACCGAAGCCGAGATCATGACAGGTAATTTGGATTGAATACTCGGCCGGAATTAATTTGTTTTCCATTTCCTTCTGAACTCTCACTTATCTACCGTGCAATGTATTAATAACTTGGTGGTTCATACATACAGAAGAAGAGAATATGATAGGGAGAGAGAGGACAGGCACAGGCGTCGATCTCGTTCCAGGGGTAGATCTGAGCGTAGATCAAAGTCTCGCTCCCGCTCCCGATCACGTTCAAAGAGGTATATTAGAATGGTGATACACTAGTTTTGTTTCTCCCTCTTGTTGTATCTCCTTCGCCCTTGCTCCCTGCCACATATCTCCTGTATTTTCCTTTTTCTTGTTTCTTTTTTTAAAAAAAAATCATTTAGTGTACTAACCTTTTCTGGTCACAGCAAAAGGATCAGTGGTTTTGATATGGCACCTCCTCCTTCTGCTATGTTGAATGCAACCGCTGTTGTTGCTGCTGCAGGTAATTGACAATCTTTCATACTTTAATCTATCATGTTACCTTAACTGTTATCTTTGTTTTTGTTTGATCTAGTGTGGAAAGTTCGTATCAAATTGCATAATGTCATTTTGGTAAGCTCGTTCCTTTTGTAGATAGATATGGCTTCTTATAATTGTGGTCTGTGAATGGGCTGTTTTCTTGTTACTATTATTGCTTACTTGGTAAAATAATTGTGGAACTGAGAGAGTTTTGGTTTTCTGTGTTGGTGTTTGTTTGTTTGTTTTCTGTGTCTTGTCTTTTGTTGTAAGAAGGCAAGGTTGTGCTACTTGCCCCACTGTGCTGACAATGGGCGTGAGCCGACTGCTGTAGCTTTAATGTACAAGGAGGAATCAATGCAACGGTTTGATGGTTCTTCTTCTTCAACTGGCAACTATTGCCTGTTTTGGTAGTCGTGGAAATATTTCACCCAGAACTTGAATATGTGATGTACTTCTTTCATCTCTTTTGGTAAAATTAATTTGTGACAAGTTAGGATGTAGTTGTGTTAATAGAAAACATGACAATAAGAGTCAGTTTCAGTACCTCAGTTGCATTAGAATAAAATATGAATTATGGTTGTTTTCTAATTGTTGTACTTTATTTTATTTCAGCAGGTCAGATTCCTGGGACAAATCCAGGGATTCCTGGGATGTTTCCTAACATGTTTCCAATGACTCCTGCTCAGGTATGTCTTACTTCTAAGTCCAATATATGCATATCTACTATTCTGATTGATGGTAATAATGTATTATTTGTTTATTTTTGGAATTAAGGCTTTGTTGTTGTTGTTGTTTATTTTCAGCCATTTAGTGCTCTTCCTGTTATGCCAGTTCAGGCAATGACTCAGCAGGTTGGCAGGATTAAGAAATGCACTATTATTTTCTTTTTGGAAAAAAATCTCCTGTCTATTGAAGTAGGTGTAATGTTTTGTTTCTGAACAACTTATGTGTGGTTTCAGGCTACTAGACATGCCCGACGGGTCTATGTTGGAGGGCTTTCTCCTACGGCCAATGAACAGGTTTTTAGTTGCATTTTTTCCATTTGTTGATTATCTGCTTATTTCTTGCATTAACTTTAAGTAGTCTACTGCAGTCTGTAGCAACATTTTTTAGCCAGGTTATGGCTGCAATTGGAGGGAACACTGCTGGCCCTGGTGAGCCAATGTTGTGTCAATGCACATGATTTACCTACCTGCATTATTTTCATGGTTGTTGAATGTTTCCTGTTTTTCTTGTGAAGGGGATGCTGTTGTCAATGTCTATATAAACCATGAAAAGAAGTTTGCATTTGTGGAGATGAGATCTGTTGAGGAGGCAAGTAATGCAATGGCCTTGGATGGTATCATTTTTGAGGTAATCTTTGTACAAGTGCTATTGCCATCATTGCTCTCAAAAGTGTTGCTAATATTAATTCAGGCTTTGAGGCTACTGAACTTGAATTGTTTCTTTGTTTAACCTGTACTTCCAGGGGGCACCCGTCAAGGTGAGAAGGCCTAGCGACTACAATCCATCTCTTGCTGCAACACTTGGTCCAAGCCAGCCCAACCCTAATCTTAACTTGGCTGCAGTTGGTTTAACTCCGGGTTCGGCTGGTGGTCTTGAGGGTCCTGACCGTATTTTTGTGGGTGGGCTCCCCTATTACTTCACTGAGGCACAAGTCAGAGAGTTGTTGGAATCTTTTGGACCCTTGCGGGGTTTTGATCTTGTAAAGGACAGAGAAACTGGGAACTCTAAGGGCTATGCATTCTGTGTTTACCAAGATCTCTCAGTTACAGATATTGCTTGTGCTGCTCTGAATGGAATTAAAATGGGTGACAAAACTCTTACTGTTAGGCGTGCCAACCAGGGTGCTAACCAGCCTAAGCCTGAGCAGGAGAGTGTACTTTTGCATGCCCAACAGCAGATTGCATTGCAGGTCAGAGTCCTTTTCCATTTTGATCACTCTTTAATGTCACTGTCTTGTTAAGCTTAGCATTTATTGGCGGTTCTCATTTAAGCCCTTCTTTTGCAGAGGCTTATGTTGCAACCTGTGCCTACAAAAGTTGTATGCTTAACTCAAGTTGTTAATCCTGATGAGCTCAAGGATGACAATGAATATGAAGATATTGTTGAAGACATGAGAACAGAAGGAGAGAAGTTTGGTAAGATCTTTGGATTGATTCTTTGATTTATTAGCTAGTTCTTTTCCTCTCACAGAAGGTTTCTCATATTAATTGATTTTCTTTATTTTCTGTGTGTTATATGTCTGTTTTACAGCCTTTTGTAGTCCCACATTCCGCTATAAAGAATCAGGCCTAACAGACAGAAGACTTCATAACACCTCATTTATACTGACTTGATATCATTTTGTTATATTTTTTCTTTTTTCATAGACTCGAAGCCTTTTTTTTCTTTTTTTTTTTTTTTGCATATTTTCACACATTATGTGCAGGTTCACTGGCAAATGTCGTCATCCCACGCCCAAGAGGAGATGATGTTTCTGCACCTGGTGTTGGGAAGGTTGGTTTTGCATCACTATTCATTTTGACTTGGGTTTTATTCCTTATAACTTGTCCCTGTGTATAGAAATCCCCGATGACAAATTTCTGGTTGTTTCCAGGTGTTCTTGGAGTATGCGGACATTGAAGGTGCCACAAAAGCCCGAGCAGGGATGAATGGAAGAAAATTCGGTGGGAATCAAGTTGTGGCCATCTTTTTTCCAGAGAACAAGTTTTACCAGGGGAGAATACGATGGCTAATATTTACCTGCTTTGCTCTATCTGCGTGGATTTTGCATCCGTGGTAGTTCCTAGCGTTAGGGCCTAAAAAATTTGCGTATGGTCGCTTATTGTAATGTGTCTTAAATGATAGGTTGAGGAGGGGCCGTCTCCGTTTCAGTTTGTTTGATTTGAAAAGCTTTAGCGGAGGAGGGTAAACGTCAAACTAGTTGAATTTCGTGAATTTCTATGTTTATTTGTTATATATTAAATAAAAAATTGCAAAAGCATAGGCTCAACAAAATAGTACAACTGCATTGAAGGATGCTGCACCCCTACTCATATGGTTAGGAAAAGATGTAAAAGATCCAGAGAGAGCTCGTATAATCTTAAACGAACTCAAAGGGGGTGTCTTCCAAGGAATAGAACGAAATAGATGGTCCCAGACCAGGCCAAAATCAAATAGGATCGTTAGGTAGAAGATGTGCAAAGCCTGTTGCTTTAACCCTAGCATGAATCGCCCAGCAAGCTCGTTTCATACGTCTGTTTGCATGTGCGCCACTTGATGAATCAGCTTTCCTTATCTTTACAGTAGCAAATATCTAATGGGTCATCTTATTCTGCTTTTCTTTATCGTTTTAGTAGTAGCAAACTGTAGGGGAGCCTGGCAAACGCTAAGCGCTCATTTCATTCCCACCACTCGTGAGAGCTTGTTAGTTAGTAAAGAGCTTCAATCGAGAAAAGGCTGAAAGGTAGAAATCAGGCTCAGTATGTTGCAGGGCTTCTGCATATGTGTGGACCTATTTGGGTGAATATTTCGTCAGTTTGTGGCATCACGTAAAGGATGGAATTAATTAATTGGTGAGCCAAGAGGATAATGAATAATGTGTTTACATTGAATCGTTGCTATTAGAGTTTGGTGAGAAAAGAGAGAATGTAATTAAAGACACAAGAATTTTTTTTAGAGAAAAAAATAGTAAAACAGAATTGATTTTGGGGATTCATGTATCAAATCAACTATCAATTTAATCATTTTTTATTATCACAAGACTAATTGACTTGTAAAGACCCAAAGAAAATGATAATAATAGTGGAAAATATGGCTGCAATAAATGAGACAGCGAACAAATTCGTACACAGGACTAGTATTCAAACAAATACCTCTGACCAGTTTTGGACACAAATAGGTGTGTTTGAATCTGTTCTACTTAACCGTGAAAGCTCCATATCTGACTAGTATCCGATCTTCTTTGCTTGTACGCACTTGAGAGATCAAACAAATACTAATGAGATATATCTCTTCCATACATAACGCAAACATATGAAATGCAAATATGACATTGGTATCATATCCATATGCCATATGCATTCGTGCCTCTGCTCTCTATGTTAGATAGATAGAGATCCATCTAGGTCTTGATTTAATTATTTCCAGTTTTCGTTTTTCTGATTGATTGCCTTTTTGTACTTTTGACGACAAGTTTTAAATCTTAATGCAGGCATTCACCGAGATATTGTATCATATAAAAAGAAAAGATGGCGAAACCATTAGTGAAAAAGAACCAACGATTTATTTCAAAGAAGACCTTGTTCACACGGCAAAGAGAGGACGGGTGGAGTCAGCCGTCCACGCCCATCGTCAATGCATCAAATCTTATTAAATAAACATTTTTGTGTCTCATTGAATTACTCGTACAAAAACCACCAAAGTTTTGGGTTATAGGTTAAAGCCAGCTCTTCAATCATAATTAGGAATTATTATACATATTTATATTATTATTTATGTTTTTTTAATAATTATATTCATTATTATTTTATAATATTTTAATATAAATAATTTTTTTTGTTAAATTATTTAAAATATATACAAATTATTTAAATATTAATAAATTTTTTAATTAGTTATTAAATATATTTTTTTAAAATTAAAATATTTAAATGAATTTACTTATAAAGTATACAAGTTAATAAATATTTCGATAAAATATTAAATTTCTTTATATTATAGTACTAGATTTGCTTGTGATTAATCTGCAGGCCAAACTCTCGAGGTTCTCTTTTCTTGGCTTTGGTAAGCTTGTTCTTCCTTGCATCATGTGAAAACAAAGTACTTTTTTCACACGCAAAGCTTACTATTAAAGGTCTTTGTTTTATTAGCATTGATGTAGAGAGAATTAAAACCATGCTTCCTAAACATAGCCCTCTTCCTTTGTAAATTTAGTTGCAACAGTACCTACTACTTGCTATCCCGTAACTTTCATCTCTCTCGTTATTAGTTCTTCTTTCCTTGTTCTGCTTTCACTGCCTGTCCTTTGCAAGGCGATAGAATAACTTTGACGCCCCAAATATTATTTTCATCAAAGACCCAAGATCGAAGTAGGCCAAACCATGCCGTACAAGGAATGTCAATACAACCGATTGCAACTAAAGATGATAAATGGAATGGAAAATTTCAAGCAACAATGAAGTCTCATTTAAGGAATGTTCGGATTCCGGGAGCAGTGATCATTGGCGCTGGACCATCAGGGCTAGCGGTGGCAGCATGCCTCAAGGCAAAATCGGTTCTATTTTTTATCCTGGAAAAAGAGGACTGCATAGGATCTCTGTGGAAATTGAAAACATATGATAGACTGCAGCTTCATCTCCCGAAGAAATTCTGTGAGCTTCCTAACATGCCATTCCCGCCAGAGTTTCCTACCTACCCCACCAGGCAGCAGTTCATAAATTACTTGGAGGCTTATGCCAAGCACTTCTGTATTGAACCCATGTTTAATCAAAACGTTAAATCTGCTAGTTATGATGCAACCGTGGGTTTCTGGAGGGTGCAAACCAATGGGTATGAGTTTTTCTGCAGGTGGCTTATTGTGGCAACTGGGGAGAATGCTGAACCAATGTTACCTGATATTCCGGGAATTTCAGATTTTAAAGGAAGAGTAACTCACACTGAAAAATACAGGGGTGGGTATGATTCCAAAGGACTGAAGGTTTTGGTGGTGGGTGGTGGGAATTCAGGCATGGAGATTAGCTTGGATCTATGCAACAGTGGTGCTCAAGTTTCTTTAGCAATCAGAGATAAGGTAGCATGCTGTAACCATTTCTCTATCCGTAAATATTGTTTCAAAAAAGAAAAAAAAAGAAAAAGATTGAAAAATTATTTTCCGAGTTCCCAACTTCAGACTGCTGGATCTGTAAGATTTCATGCACTCACAATTGTTCCAAATGATTCCTACTTTTCCGGTTTGGCTTTTGTTGACCGTTAGAGATTAATATACGAGCCAATCTTAAATCACAACACAAAAAAAAAAAAAAAACTGAAACCTTTTTCATGAACCAGTCTTGAAGTCCCATGTTTGGAAAATCTCACATCATTAATGAAATCTAAGCTTTTGCCTTTCAGGTTTCTTGGCATTAACACATAATATATTTCGTTATTCTGCATTGAAAGAAGGAAGAAGCGATATCTTATAGCCTAGTAACTAATTCAGATCGCTTTCACTCTTGCAGTTGCATGTTTTGCCTAAAGAGGTCATGGGCAGATCAACCTTTGCGGTTTCCATGTGGTTGTTGAAATGGTTGCCAGTAAAAGTGGTTGACCGAATTCTACTCATTTGCTCGCGAGTAATTTTAGGCGACACACGAAGAATTGGGATTAAAAGACCCGAAATCGGACCCCTTGAGCAAAAGAATTCTACGGGTAAAACCCCTGTCTTGGATGTTGGGGCTTTTGCTAAGATCAAGTCCGGTGAAATCAAGGTTAGTGTCACTTTTCCATTCTCTTGCTAACAACACGATGGTCAAAAGAAAAATAGATGTGCCTTTAAAAAGTTTCGACCAAAAATTTATGGATGAAACAGTTGTAAATTTTAAGTAACTCTGAACTTATAAAATTAATAATATGTTGATACATTTTATTTTAATTAATTTTTTTTTACTAAAGAGTGAAATTTAGATCAATAAAATAATTTTATTCGATGCATCAAACTCACTTAAACAGAGAAAATAATGTCTTAATCTGCAATTGGCGCTGAAAAACACTCTTGTTAGGTTGTACCCGGAATTCGAAAATTCACAGAGAAGGCGGCAGAGTTTGTTGATGGAAAAGTAGAGGAATTTGATTCAGTATTTCTGGCTACAGGATATAGAAGCAACGTAAAGTCATGGCTCAAGGTATGTGTATGATGTTATTCTTTGTTAACCCTCTTCACCGTTTGCCCTTTACGTTAATTTCAATTTTTTTGTTTTTTGTTTTTTCTTTTTTTTTGGGGGGGGGGGGGGGGGGGGTGGGGTGGGGTGCGCCAAAAGGAGGACAGCCTCTTTAGCCTAGATGACGGTTATCCAGCAAACCCATTTCCCAACAATTGGAAAGGCAAGAATAATGGACTCTACAGTGTCGGCTTTACTAAGCGAGCCTTGTTGGGAGCTTCAATTGATGCACAGAAAGTAGCAGAAGATATTGCTAGGCAATGGAAGACAGAGACAAGGGGCATTTGCGTATCGAGCCATCACAATTAGACGTAGCACCCTATGTCTGACAAAAGTGCTAAAAGATGGAACAGCGGCCATGCCTTTAAAGCTGGGATGATTTGTTTGTTTCTAATTAGAGAGGAAGGCGGGGATCTCTTGTTTGATTTCTAGAGCAGATTGTCCCGGTTTTTGACATTTGGGAGATGAGCGGTGAGGGGATGATGAGGCCCTAGATAGAGTGCACTTGTTCTGGGTGACATCAAAGTTTTTCCATGAATCCCACACAAATTTTGGGAACATTAAAATTATAATTATATGGCTACACTCAATTTTGATTATATTAAACTATCATTATTATTGTTTTTTTTTTTTTATGAATTATTTCTTAATATACTATTATTATTATTATTATTATTATTATTAGTTGCAGTAAATGGTAACCACCTGTAGATAGGCTGGTCCTCCATAACCATAACTACATGCTCTACTCCCAGAACAGAACCCATTGAGAGATGCCGAAGAACCCATCAAGAGATGCCCATAATTGCAATGTCCACGCTAGGCCTACGATGGATTATTGTTTAGTCTTTTTTGTGATTAAAACGTGGATCAATTCTGCATGAGGCGCACGGGAAATGAACGGGGATTTCAAAAAAAAAAAAAAATTAAAAAATCAATTTTTTTTAATTTAAAAATTTAAAAATTAAAAATATTCTAAAAAATTTAATATATTTTTAATTATATTAAATTTTATATTTTTTATTTTTTAAAAAAATTAATTTTTTTAAATTTATAAAATTTTATCTTAAAAATTTTTAATTTTTTTAAAATATCATATCAAAATTATGATAAAATATTTAAATCAGTATCAATAATTAATGTGATATATTACATAATAAATTTAATATAAATTAATAAAAAATATATTATAAGTTAATTAAAAAAAATGGTGTGACTTTTAATTTAAAAATGATGTTAAACGTTGTAGACTAATTGAGGGTTTTTGTCAAAGAAATAAAAATAAAGAAAACGTGAAAGACAAAATTGCACATTTTTTTCTCTAATCAGACGCCAAATTTGTTCATTATTCCTTGCTAAAATTTTTGAAAGTCCTCCAGGAAAAAGAGATCAGAACAACAAAGAGATTCGTTGTGGTGTAGGCTCACAAGTCTAACATTCGTAGTCTCATCTCTATTTCAACTTTAATTGTGCGTTTTGTGGTCCGCCTCACTTCTATGTAAAAAATTCATCCCGAATTTGGAAGCTGCATGCATGCCTATATTTATTATGACAAAAAGAATAAAGTTACATTTTCATTTTAACTACCTAATTAATTGCAAAATTATAAAGAAAAAAAAATCGATCAGCTTCACTGTTACAAAAATAATAAACTCTTGTCTTAAAAAAAAATAAGTTAAAAAAAATAACGAATAATTTTCAATTTTGCTCTTTGGTGCTCTAAGGAGAGTTATCTGCTCTAGAAGCGACAGAATCCAACGCCAGTGTACTACAGAGTTTGCGTGTCTCGATAAGCAATCGTACATGGGAAAATCCATACACATGTCGTTGGAAGCATTCACCACTAAACACCTCCGAAATGTTTCTATAAAAAAGAGAACTCGAGCTTTTCATCAGTCTGATAATCCATAATTTTTTTAATTTAAGATTGTACGGTTCATTATTTGGTTTTTCTTTTCTTTTTCTTTTTTTTTTTTTTATTTTTTCTTGTGGTGGAGTTCGACATAATCTCTTCTCCTTGGCCGGGAAGTACGCTAGTCAAGAAGCGAAAAACTAGTGTGGACAAAGATAACTCTGTCACTTGGATTGAAAGCCCTGACTTATGCATAGCATGACCCGTGAGCAGCTGCAAAATCAAAGTTGGCTGGCTCAAATCATGAAACATTGAATCTAATGGGCTGCAAAATACAGTTAGATAACCATACGGTTGCATCAATCTTGACGAGTACAATAAATGTGTTAGAAAATTCAATTTAAACGTGTAAAAAATTTTTATTATTTTTTTAAATACGATAAATATATCAATTTATATATATTTATTAATTAAAATAAAAAATTATTTATTTATTATTATTATTTAATTTTTTTATAACAATTTATTATTTAAATACTATTAAATTTTAATAATTTTTTATTTTAATATTAATAATTTTATTTAAATATTTAAATTCATTTTTATTAAAACATATTGTAACCCAATAACTTGAACTTAAGTTAATAATATATATATATATATATATATATATATATATTCAATTGTTAATTATTATTTTAAATAATATAATTATTTTAATATTTTTATAATATATTAAGGAATTAAAATATTTTATTTAAAGACATTCAAGTCAAGTCAAAATCACTTTTTAGCAAGTTGGGGAAGGAGTGAGAGATGTAATTAGGGAATATACGTCCTTGATTGAGCCATACGTTGATTGGGATATCAGGAGGATCCACCAGCAATCGGGCATGGCCTATGGTGCTAAGTGCAATATACAATAAGATTAAGCAACAGTTTCCTATAGAGTGTTGGGGACCCGCGGGCTCAAAAAATGCCAAGCAAACGAAATACATCCTCCGTCGAGCGAGTTCCCAAGTCAAAGACGCCTCTTAATGATTGCTATATCGCGTCTATTTTGGCAGCTGTATCATGTAAGGCCAAATTCAGATCAAAGCTACAAATTTTGGTTTGTATTGCAAAAGCATCCTGAAGCAAGGAATGGTAACTCTTAACTATGCCTAGTTGCCTACTCCTATCCATCTAGTTACTCAACCCAAGGTCTATCACTTTATCGGTGAAAAAGCCATTGTGATCTAGAGTTCTAGACCCATTATCGATCCACCTAAATCCAAGGTTTTGATAATATCTTGATTCTTGAATCATGGGGCACGCCTCTGCCGCCCAAACTGACCACATCTAATTACCTAATGTGTCTCCAAAACCTCAAGTTTTACTTCTGATTCTGTCATGTAAACGAAAAGACCGTTTCCAACACTATACATTGGTCGCACATTAGCCAGTAGCCGCAAAAGGAACTTAACTTCAATTACAACACGTGCAACCAAGATCAAAGGCACGATTTTTTTTTTTATATATTACTTATTTGATGCAAATCGGCGAATAAATAATAGTTGCAACCCTGGCTGACCGATTTACGGTACACGCTGCTGGCTATGCGTATGATTTCTATCTGCAATGCTCAAAGACCACTAAATTGGGCTGAGCTGGTACACATTGCCCAAAAGCACGGTTCCTCCCAAACTCCGAAGTTGCATTTTTCTACAATCATCTCTTCGGGTGGACAATATCAACCCCAAAAGACGAGAGAAAGCAAGCCCAAAGTTGATTCGTGAGACCTGGGCTTTTCCTTCGCAAGCTCTTCTCGGCTATACAACTGTGTTCCAAAGTTTAGCACATTCTATATGGGCCAAACTAGAAGGAACTTGTAAGATTACGGTCAAAAGGCCATGGAATCCAAGTGCTCCATCTCTAGAAATGTCTAGAGCATAAAACCAAGCCCCTCTAACCCAATTGGGGGTGCATGCGAATCTTACCCCGTTGATATTTCCAGGAGAACGAACTGGGTGGACTGACTGGCTAGATGAAGCTAGGAGATCACCAAACGAGAATATAGCAAGCATGCTGACGGGGCTTCCTGATATGATGTTGGATTCTAAAGATCCAATCTCATCCACTGAAAAAGCCATCTTTTTTTTTTTGGGCGGGATCAAAGTGCGCCATCTGAGTCAAATTTCTGGAGCTGGCCGCGTTCTAGCCTCCCTGAATTATTACTACTTGCAGTTAAAGTTGTCGAAACTCGACCCAATCCCACAATCCAACCAGAACCCGGACAAAAAATTTGACTCGAATCTGACCCGGATACAATTTTACTTAATATCTTGTTGTTGGGCTAAGCTCCAGTCCATTTGAGCTCTTTTAAGTACGTCGGTGAAGACAGAAGCGGACAATATCGATGGGCAAGAAGAAGGGCCTCAATGTAAGTTTAGCCACAGTTTGAAGCCTATTATAGAAGGGCCCTTCTCCACAGCTAAAGGGCCATAGAAACTGAAAACCAAAATGGGTCACGTCTGGATCTATAACAATAATCATATGAACGATATAGCTCACAATATATGGTCACATCTTGGGGATAAAAGTCTTGGACAAGGCCCTCGATTTTGTTTGTTTTTTTTTTTTTTTTTGACATAGGAAATAAGATTTTATTTTTTGTTTTTTTTTTTTTGTTATGGGCTCCAAATGGGACGAACTAGAAATCTCCAGGGGCATTGAGATAAGCTCGTTAGTGAAAATTAGGCGACTTTAAAACCTTCTCAGCAATGTGTGATGTATCAAACAAGAGCCTTTCAACAGCACGATGGCTACAACAAAGAAGTTAGAACGTGATTGTGTAGACGGATTTACCTATCGTTGTATCTATACAATTAACATGCTGAGTACAAAGAGAAGCTAGAAAAAGTAAAAAGGATAAAGGTGAGAATTAGCCATTGTAATTGTGATCTTTATAAATTTTTTGCTCTCGGCTTGGTTGACTATTTTTCTGTTTGTTTTGAAGGAAAAAGATGGATGCGGATCGATCCGCTTAGAAGCAAATAGATCGGGGGGACGAAGGATTGACCTTTTTTTTTTTTTTTTTTTTTGGAAAGTAAAATCCAAGGTAAGTAAGGCAAGTCATTCCGACTTGCAAGGATTGGAAGGAGAAATGTTTATTTATTTATTTATTTGATATTTTTTTCATCCTTAGTCTCTATTAAAAAAATAATAATAATTATCAACCGTACAATTTAAAAATGGGGGCTTACAGATAATTTAATAAAAGTCACGTTCTGTCCTTCCTTTTTTTTTTTTTTTTTTTTTTATATTTTTGTTATCCATCCTCATTACCCAAAAAATTGGAAAGAATTGTTAAATTTCTTTTCACCTCCACTTTCCTCTCATCTCGCACCTACCGTATCTTTCATAATTTCCACCTTCCCAGACATACATAGAGTAAAGTTATTCAAAATCAATTAAACAACGTTGGTCAAGTCAACTTAATTGTCTGCTCAATTTTGTAACTACTAGACAATTGGGTATTTAATGTGGGGAGATCATGAGCAAACATTACTTGAAGAATTTGGACTCATATTATGACCAAAGAAAAAAACAGATGAAGCCGACGACTTTGGACTAACGCGTGTGATATGATCATCTGAGTAGCCCTCTCTGGACCGTCTTTACCTTTGGCACTCAACAAAAAGCCGTACGGCTTGAGTGGCTTGGATTTTTGTCTCGACCGACATGCAAGTTTGAAACTTCATGAGCATGGATGCGTGTAGGAGCAAAGCCAATGTTTGAATTACACATTTACACATGATCAAAATGGAGTTTGACCAAGACTTGCACGTTCAGACTTGGTTTGATTATTAATTCTTACCAAAATGTACTCCAATGTTATCAATGTCCTGATTGGTTATGCGGCTCAATAGAGCCAACGATCGGAACTTGCAAGGAATCCATTGCAAGCGTACAAGTTATGCAGAAAAAAATAGATTTAACAGTATCTCAATGTGACACCTGTATCCACTAAAAGATTTGCGGGTCTTTTTATCAAGCAAAGCTTTTGTCATTTAGAATGCACATTCAAAATCGCTCATCGCATGCTTCGCATTTCGCCAATGGATATCATATTTGACAAGGCACCCCACCCCACCCCCCTTCCCCTCTTGTTTTTTTTTTTTAATTTTTTAAGAACTCGCATGTGGAGTCCGTTCCAAGGATTTAAGATATAAAAAGGATTCTCCCACTATTGACCATTGCTTATGTACAGTTCAATAAACCCATTATTAGCTTTGAAAAATAGAACCCTCAGTTCGTGGAACGGACGACCCACGTCCATTCCTTGCCTTTGATTACCAGCCACAATCCATTTACCCACTCACATGAAATAATGCACATATAAAGTATGGTAACCAGTAACCAACCGTCCAGTTGCCACCTAGTAGCCTAATAGGACTTTGGGGAGACAGAAAAAGTATATGGGTGTGATAATGACAGACTTGGATTCTCGATTTTCAATCAGGGAAGGCAGAATTTTCTGTTTTTTTTTTTTTTTTTTTTTTTTTTGTGTTCCCTCTGTAGTGGCGTCATCGCTGACATAAAATTGATACACCAAATTCCATCTCAACATGTGGCGCTATGATTGTTCAAAAAACACAAAACCATGTTGGCATATGCTTTATTATTCGAGCTGGCCGTCAAGCAAGGGGTGGACGCTCATGCATATTCATACATGATAAAATTTGGATTTTTTTTTTCTAAAACTGTAAAATCTTTTTCTTTTTTTTCTTCGTGACGTTACTACAGAGAAAAAATAAAAGAAAAAATCTGCCATGAGAGCAAATGGAGAATCCAAGTCTGTTATTCCCACACACTTGTTTTTCTTCTCCCTCTTCGTAGCCCTGTTAGGCTACAAGGTAGCAATTGGCCCAAAAACGTTGCTTACCGATTACCATACTTTATATGCATTATTTCATGTGGATAAACGAATGGATGGTGGCTCCGAAGCTAAGGCAACAGGGGATCGCGCCGTCCCACCGAATGAGGGATTTTTTTTTTTTTTTTTTTACATTTTCAGGAAAAATAAGAAGCAAATGTGGTGATAGACAATAGGCTGGTCCATGTGTTAAATTTGTGGAAGAGTATACTCCATAATATTTAAAATAAAAATTTAATCACTTTCATAATTATACATCTCTAAACATGTTTTTAAATTCGTCAAATATTTGGATGGAGATTGAAACTCAAAACTTTGCTTAAAACAAATGAATTTCATAATCATTAAACCACAACCGATTAGTGATAAATTTTTCTTTCTTTTTTTTTTTTTTTTTTTTTAAAAAGCTATCAATTGGTGCATTAAACTGTACATAGCGCATTACTCAGTAGTCAATAATGTCAAAACCCTTTCTACCTCAAATCCTTTGAAGACACCGAATTTTAATGGGCAATATGAAAAGCGAAAGCCTTGCTTGATAAAGACCAGCAAATGTTTAGTGTGTACAGGTGTGAAATTGATATATCTTATGGTTCATTTTTCCTACTTAACAATTACAACGGATAGTCATCAAATCTGACCAGCCTCCACGGATAGCTAGTTTTGTGTCCGGTTGAGATTAGATTGCAAGTTCTGATGACCCCTTTTTAGACCCACAACCTTTCAGGATTTTGATAAATACTGGACCATATTTTCATACTTACTAACAATCCAACCGATTCCAAACATACAAAAATTGGTCAAACTCTCGATTTTGATCATGTCTAAATGTCTAATTCAATTCGAAATTGTTGATGTTAATTTAAAATTAAAATAAAAATTTATTATAATAATAAAAAATCAAATTAAATTTAATTTATAATTTTATTATTTAGATAAATTTAAATATATTTTTTAAAAAAAATATATAATTTATATATTATTTAATTAATTTTAAATTATTAATATACTTATTTTTTAATTATTAATATAAATATTTTAAAATTATTAAATAAATATTTTCTTAATTACTGTATATTTTTTTTATTATATTAATAAAAATTATAATAAAATTATCAAACTTTTCTAAGAAGGTTATGAAAGTTATGTTACCAACAGTGGCATCAGAGCACTGTTGTTGCCGCCGCTGCTGTTGTTGATCCTTGAAGTCCTTCCGCCCGCAGAGCTGGTAAAACGGCAAGCTAAGTTGTGTCGGTGATTATTTGGGAGGCTAGATCTCTGCCTCTCAGCCTCTTGTCGTTCGGGAGCTTCCCGGAGAATCTGATAGGCAGTGATCTGAATTGGAGCGGGCGTCTTGTTCTTCCCGGAGACTGCTCGGCGGTGATCTGGAAGAGAAAAGTACAGAGAATTGCAGTTAAGGAGTCAGATTACAAATAACAAAATATCAGGGTCCATATTAAAAATAATAAAAATTTGAGGGTTATATTGAAAATAATAAAAGTTTAGAGGCCAAATAAAAAAATATAAATTTCAACATAAACGGGACAATCCTTATTTCAGTTCTCATTTTAGATGGAAAAAATCACAATAGATGGAGTATGCAAATGAAAGTTCTATTTGATTATATTGAATTATTAAGTATTATAGAGAATAAAGTTATAAAACTCACAATAGATGTCACAGAAATACAAAAAGTTGCTCATCGAGAGTTACAAAAGAAAGATAAAAAGGTATTCTATTTCATCCATCAGGGAGCGAATGATGAAACTTTTGAGAAGATTGCAGAAGCAACTTTGTTAAAGCAGGCATGAAATATCTTAATGACATCATTTCAAGGTGCAAATAGAGTTAAAAAAAGTAAAACTACAAACCTTATGATGTTAGTTTGAGCTTTTGGAGATGAAAATTTTAGAACCAATTCTAGTTTATATAAGTAAAGTATTTACCCTAACAAATCAAATGAGAATTTATGAAGAGCAATTGACTGATTAGGTGAAAGTTAAAAAGATCTCGCAAACACTCACATCGTAATATGAACACATCGTGATTGCTATAGAAGAAGTACATAATTTGTCCCAGATATCAGTTGATGTACTAACAAGCACGTTACAAGCTCATGAACAATGCATGAATGAGAAGCGCACTATGAAGCCAGTAGAGAAAGCACTTTAAAGTCAAGCTCCTATCAAAAGCAATTAAATTGATCAATCAAAGCAAAGATAAGGTTCTTTTCGTGGGAGAGGACGAGGACATGATAATAATCATTACAATAATAAAAGTCAAGAAAGTCAATATAACAATTATGGAGATGATGACAATCAATACAATGACTAAAAGAGATCAAACCAGATATATAAAAGTCAAAGTCGAGGATAAAGAAGAGGTCGTGGTAGAGAAAGATATACGAGTCTCATGTAAAGTGTTACTTTTGTTACAAGTATGGTCATTATGCTAGTGAGTGCAGGTCTCAAGGGTATAATCAGATAACTCATTATGTACAAGAGGGAGATTCAGATGGTGGAAATGAAATACTTATAATGGTTATTACAGTTGCTAAAAAACCAAATTATAATACTTGGTTCTTTGACATTGGATGTACCAATCATATATATGGGAAAAAAGTAGCTATTTGTTAATCTTAATGAGTCAATCTGCTCGACAGTCAAGTTTGCTGATGATAGTAGTGTTCCAATAACGGGAAAAGGGCAAATTTTTATCAAGTTAAAGAATAGAGATCATAATTATATTTCAAATGTATTTTATGTACCAAACATAAATAACAATCTTCTTAGTTTGAGCTAATTACTTGAAAAGATGTATAACATACAGTTACGTAATAACTGTCTCTCAATTTTTTATGGAAGAAGTATACTCATTCTTAAATCCCTTTTAACGAAGAATTAGATGTTTCAAGTTGATATTGCCACTGATATTTATATTTGTCTTAGTGCTATTATCAAGGATGAGTCCTAATTGTGGCATCTTCATTTTGGTCATTTGAATTTTCACAGTTTAAAGTTGCTTGAATAAGGAAACATAGTGACAAGCTTGTCCAAGATACATTATCCTAATTAAATTTGTAAAACATGTATTTTTGCCAAACAGAGTAGACAATCCTTTATCACAAAGACTTGATGTGCAAGACAACCATTCTAACTTATTCATTCTGATGTTTATGGCCCAATGAGTGTGTCATCACATGAAAACAATAGATCTTTTCTTACCTTTATTAATGATTTCACTAGGAAGACATGGGTTTATTGCATGCAAAGAAAGTTTAAAGCATTTGATTATTTTAAAAAGTTTAAAACCTATGTTAAAAAACAAAGTGGATACCATGTTAAAATTCTGACAACTGATGAAGGTAGTAAGTATATTTCTAATGAATTCAAAAAAGTATTATGAAGCATACGGAATAAAGTATGAAGTTACAATTTCCTATAACCCACAATATAATGCATTTGTTGAAAGAAAAAAAAAATCAATTATGAATATGGTGCGAACCTTGTTAAAAGTCAAGGGAATTCCTAATCCATTTTGGGCAAAAATTATTTTATGTGTTGTTTACTTGTTGAATAGATCTCTAACAACTAATATTCAGAATGTTACTCCTGAAGATATAGTGGTTTTTAAGCCTAATGTAAAACATTTTAAGGTGTTTGGTTCTGTTGTTTATGCTCATGTTCCAACAGAAACAAGGACAAGGTTAGATGATCGCAGAATGAAGACAATTTTTCTTAGCTACATAAAAGGAGGATATAAGTTATTCAATCTTATAACAAAGAAGGTAATTGTGAGTAAAGATGTGACTTTTGCTGAAGATGAACTTTTGATGCTGAAGAGTAACATAACTCTCAGAAACGTCTAATTGCTATTTTGGGAGAAGGAGAAACTCAAGCTGTAATCTCTACTCTAAATGGGGAAGTCTTATTAGTTGATGCATAAAATCCTACATCAAAAGCTCTAGAAGAGAATAAAAAAGACTAAGAAGAAATTGCCAACAATCAGTTATATTATAAGATTATGAAGTAATCCCTGATAATGTTATCAATGATGATGAGGATTTAGTGCACTTTTGCCATATTTACAGATTGTGAACTAGTAACATTTGATGAGACAATTCAATATACAAAATGGGTGAATGGCATAAATGAAAAAATCAAAGTAGTTGAGAAAAATGATACATTGGAGTTTACTATTATTTCACGATGTTAAAAAGTTATTGATGTAAAATAATTTTTTTAAAACTATAGAAAAGTATAGAGATATAAAACAATATTAGTTATAAAAGAATTTGAATAACGATTTAACTATAATTATCACAAGAATCATTGGAAACTATATGAGATGGATGTGAAGTTAGTAGAAGTAGATATTGAAATTAGAAGTATTATTTAATTAGAATTAATGATATGTTGATATTAATTTAGATTAAGAATTAATTTAAATTAAAAATTTATTATAATAAAAAAATTTAATTTAATTTAATTTAAAATTTAATTATTTTTGAATAAATTTAAATATTTATTTTTATATAAAAAAATATAATTTATATATTATTTAATTATTTTTTTAAATTATTATATATAATATTTTTTAATTATTATATATTTAACAGACATTATCTCATCAATTTTTTTTTACTTTTTTAAATTTATTTTTTTGTCCCGTTCGGCGTAACCAGCAAGCACAGCACGTCTTCGATGCTCACGCCCCCACAAGCCAAGACTCTCAAGCCGCGCGCGTTTTGCCAACTGCGGCAAAAGGCATCGGAAAGAGAAGACGGCCCAGAGAGGAGTTAGATCATCCTATCAGACTCCTCCGTAACGTAATAGAATTGATAATTCTCACCAAAACATGTGAGAATTAAATAGAATTCATTTAATTTATTTTAACACTTAAAATAATTCATTTAATTCACTCTTAATTTCTTGCAGCTAGATCAATCAATTCAATTCTTTTGGTCACAATTTCTAGTCAATCACTGGTAGAACTAGCTAATTAATTTTAAAATTTTTTTGGCATGCTGTGTTTGTCCTAGCAATTTTCGCTCATCAAAGAAAAAGTGTGTCACAAAAATACAGTAACCAAAATAAACTAGATTGATTGTGAAATCAAACTATCAAAGGAGAGAAAGACCGTGGAAGTTTACGATGACTGTATTGGTGAATTATGTAGCCAAATTTGACCTGTGTTACGTCGGAGTGAACAAAAGACAGAAAGTGATGATAAGACCAAATATTTCATGTCTAGTTGTCTTTGTATCAGCAAAAGTGAGTGGGCATCAAGGGGTGCACTAATTGTTGTGCATGCAGGAATTGGGAGAGTTGTACTTTTCTCATGTGTCGTATTCTATAATGTATAGTTCGGCCTTTTGGAACCTCTATATAACCGGAGACAAAGCTTTTAGATGCCAAAGTATTTCATTGCTAATCTCAACAGATTTTAAGTGATAAACGTTGAGAAATTTGAAGGATCAAAAGTCCGAAGACAGAGAGCTTAACATGGGATCAACGGAAGGTGGTGTTGGGGAAAGCCCCAACAAATTCAACAAGTATGCTGCTGCATGTGCTATTGTTGCTTCAATGATTTCAATCATATTTGGTTACGGTAAGCTTTTAGCCATGCATATGATCTCTTTCCATTCGGATTTCCTGCAGAGATGTCTTGGTTGTGTTTTGCACATGTTGTAATGGATCTAAAATCAAGCTTTGTTTGAGCGGGTTTTGTTCGTTAATGTTATGGGATAGTAATTGCACGCATGAATCCATTGGCATTCGTTTTCCATATTAATAGGATCTCAACGTCCTTCCCTTTGAAGCTTTTCTAATCTTATATGCGGTTTTGCCTTAATAGGCCAACTAAATGTTTGGATTTGATTCTGTATTTTCTTCAGACACTGGTGTGATGAGTGGAGCCATGATCTTCATAAAAGATGACCTCAAAATCCACGATACCCAAGTGGAAATTCTGGCCGGAATCCTGAACGTATGCGCGCTGGTGGGTTTCTCTTCTCGCCGGAAGGATTTCCGATTATATTGGCCGGCGTTACACAATTGTTCTAGCTTCCATCATCTTCATGTTAGGTTCAAGTCTAATGGGATACGGTCCGAATTACGGTATACTAATGGCCGGAAGGTGCACTGCCGGTATTGGCGTAGGCTTTGCTCTTATGATTGCTCCGGTTTACTCCGCAGAGGTTTCCTCCCCTTCGTCGAGGGGTTTCTTGACCTCTTTACCGGAGCTTGGTATAAGTATCGGTATTTTACTTGGCTACATATCGAATGTTATTTTCGGAAAACTGACCCTGAAGCTCGGTTGGAGGTTGATGCTGGGAATTGCAGCTATACCTTCAGTTGCCTTGGCCTTTGGGATAATAAAAATGCCAGAGTCCCCGAGATGGCTCGTAATGCAAGGCCGTTTAGGAGACGCCAAGAAGGTCTTGCTCCAAGTTTCAAACTCCAAAGAAGAAGCAGAAGCCCGTTTTCACGACATAAAACTTGCTGCTGGGATCGATGCGAATTGTGATGATGAAGTTGTCAAGCTGGCCCCAAAAAATACCAACGGAAAAGGGGTCTGGAAAGAGCTGATAATAAGGCCAACGCCAGCCGTCCGTTGGATACTAATCGCAGCGATTGGAATCCATTTCTTTGAGCATGCAGTTGGCATTGAAGCAGTAATTTTGTACAGTCCCAGAATATTCAAAAAAGCAGGCATCACCAACAAAGAAAGACTGCTGCAAGCAACAGTTGGTGTGGGGCTCACAAAGTTCACATTCTTATTAATTGCCAGTTTTTTGCTTGACAAGGTTGGTAGAAGACGCCTTCTACTAATCAGCACAGCAGGCATGATTGGAGGACTAACAGTATTGGGGACCTGCTTGACTGTAGCGGAGAATCACCATGGAAGTAAAATCATGTGGGCACTGAGCCTGAGTATTATTTCCACCTACACATTTGTAGCTTTCTACAACATTGGGCTTGCACCTGTTACATGGGTCTACAGCTCTGAGATATTCCCTTTGAAGCTGAGGGCACAAGGGTACAGTGTTGGGGTTGCTGTGAACAGGCTCATGAATGCAACCATTTCCATGAGCTTCATTTCACTCTATGAAGCAATTACTATTGGTGGGGCATTTTTCCTGTTTGCTGGTGTCTCTGTACTTGCCTTTTCTTTCTTCTATTTTCTTTTCCCAGAGACCAAGGGAAGGTCCTTGGAAGAGATGGAAGAATTATTTAGTAAAGGTATTAGAGCTAGAAATGAAGGTGTAGAAATTGAGCCTAGAAATAATGTATAGGATTTGGCCAGTGTCCCGCATGACAAGAATTTTATATGACTATGGATGCACCTTGAACTCTATTCGTTACTCCACGATTCCAAATTAGACCACCATTTTTTAGCAAGAAAAATATATAGGAATTATTAGTGCTATAAACACTGGTAAACGTCTCTTTCCCCCAACTTTTTTTTTTTCATTGGTCCAATCTTTTTTTCAAGGAAGCCCAATGTTCTAAAGTGAAATGGCGTTTCTTTCTGCTGGGGTAATAGTGAGGGCTAGTGGATAGAGCCTGTACCACATTTCACAACACAAGTTAAAACCTAAATCTGAGTGGCGATCCGTCGTTTGGCGTTTTACTCTATTTTTCTTTTTTCTTTTCCACCTTTTTATTTTGGTACATGGTTGATGGTTGGCCTCCCAAACTTCCCAAATCTCAATGTCATGTTATTCACTTTATCCCTCTAGATGTATTCCATGTAAAAAATTTTGCACTGATTAAGGAAAAATTTTCTGGGGCATCAAGTTGGGCATTTTCTTGTGATTTTATATAAGAAGCAAGCGGCTTGACAAGAAAAAAAAAAAAAAAAAAAAAAAACTAGATCTTTTCCAACCGTTAGATGGCCATTCTCGGTGGGAAATCATAAATTTCACGACAAGGGTCCAAAACAATTTAATCTTCAGCACAATTTTTGGCCTTGGCTCGAGCTTTGGCTGAGATGCATTAAGATATTGCAAAGGGCGAAAAGCCAACGGAGAAATTTTGTAGCAATATTTGTTTCTTTCCTAAGATAGAAACTCAAACACAATCTATCTATGATTCATGCCCCTTGGCAGGCGGATGTCCCTTCAAATATTTCCCACATAATTTTTTATTTTTTTACTTTAACCATCCACATGTCCAGGCTTGCGGAAAAAGAAAGGCAGATTGGCCTGTGCCCTTGTGCCTCCACTTCCCTTCCTCTGGCATTTTTAACTCATCGTTCTTCAACTTCTCTCCAAATTGTTGCTCAAATTTTTTTTCCATGGGCTTAGACGAGGAAACTTTGTCCAAATATTGACAAAGATGATGGCATTAAGACTGTTCATGAGGTCCCCATACCAGAAGAAATGCTCATCAGGATGAAGGCTCAAACCTCGGATAAATGGTCGCAGCTGGCGATCGCCGGCTGCATCAATGAGCTCCGGTTCCTACTTTACATGGTTGGATCACCTCTTATTCCTCGCCAAGTGCAACTAGACCATTCTGTTCACAGACTGGTCAAAGCTTCTTTCGTTGTAAGGTAATAAGAATCCAAGCAGCTCCTTGTTTTTTTCATTATGGTTGCATACTAATAATTTTTACGAAACAACATTATACTTGAACAACAACGCCCCACTTTTTAGTGCTAAATGTTATTTGTTTTAATTGATATATCGCATAAGATAAGTGATGAGTGCCTCGGAATTTCATCAAGGCGATCAAACCATAAACGTAAAGAGCACAAAGGAAGCAGGAGGATTCGTGCTTTGGCAAAAGATCCGGAGTTATGGATCTTAGAGTTCATGGTGTCAGGCTGCAAGGTAGTATGTGGAAGCACTGGAAAGATTTCATGGAGAGTCATTCCTCTAATGAAAAAAAACCCGTCGTTTTTTGCAGGTACTATGTGCCCATTATAGTAGGCAAAGAATGTCTCGAAACTCCCACAATGGGGAGGATTGAAAAGAATCATGTTTCGCAAATTTATACTTGTTTTGGCCAAAAAAAAAAAAAAAAATTGCTTTGGTTACTAAAACGTGCGCGTTTTCAAGTCACAATGAGTAATATTATTGTTACATCAAGTCTCAAAATTGTGACAAATTAACATTTTGATCCACAATTGATTAATGGGATGAAAGTATGACAATTTTAATTAAAATCACTTTAATTTTTCACTGAATTAACTTTTTACCGGATGTAGCATAATTTTATAAAGGAACGGGATAGGGATGGGCAGTTCAGTGAATACCTTGGCTGGCTCTGGGGCGTGGGTCTCGCATCTTTTCCATTTTTCCTTTTTAGAAATATATTATATGCATAATATTAAGTTAGAATATACAATAGATAAGATATAATATGCATACAACACTCAAAAAGTTCTATATGCACAAAATTGATATCTATTTACATATATATGTGTGCATGTCATATATTGTTGTAAGAAAAAAAAAAAAAAAAAAAGATGAGATATACGTAGAAGGCTTACGTCCCGTCTATTCTCTGTCTACAGAACTCCGTCCTTATAACGAGGTCCTTTTATTTAATGGTTCCATAATGAGACTGGTGGAGCCTGCTAACATTCTTGTTCTGCAGTTTATGCTTCATTTTTTCTGGAATTGAAAATTAACTGAGTAATACTGAATCATTGCAGGGTTTTGACCCCAGGTCCACGGCAAACTTATTCCTTGACGCGACATACATTGGAGAGAAGAATATAGACGATAAGGATTGTTTTATACTAAAGCTGGAGACAAGTCCCAGCAACTCGGAAGGCACAGAGTGGTCCAAACTACGAGATAATTCACCACACAATATGAGGGTACTTCAGCCAGAGGTCAGGCCTATTGATTCAATTCGAAAACTCAAGGCTGGTAAGAATGTGCTCTGGGAGACGAGCGCAGAATCGGTGATGGGGGATTATATATAGGTCCGGTGATGGGGTTAACATTGCACGTAGCGGCAAGACTTGGGTCACGGTCTTTAAGTACGGAGAGTAATCCGCGAATCACGAGAGGAAAATGGAAGAGAACGGAAGGATTGAGGCAGTTGGTCTTAATGTTTGGGGGTTTGATAACAACACATTTTCTGTCTCCTTCAGGAGTTAAATACGAAGACCAATAGTTGAAAATCGTTGGCACAATATCCATTGTGTTGTCGTCTGAATCAAATCATCCCGTAATCTAATCTTTGGATGTGAATAGCTAATAATTATAGAGCAAATTTTATTTATGCAATGTATACTTCTCGCATGCACAAAAAAAAAAAAAAAACAATAAATAAATAAGTGTACACATGTATTGAGTTTGTCGATTGTAGCAGAAATCTTTGTGCTAATTTTCTACCTAATCTCAGAATGTTCACTAATGTTGCTCTCCGAATTTGAGATTCTTCACCACAAAACATTGGTTTGCTTTTCCATGCGAACATGATCGAAGTAGCCATCCAAAGGGCTAGCTAGGCAGGCAAGCCCGAATCTTTTTTTTTCTTGTGTTTTCTTCTTCTTTTATTTCACTCACCTTGTACATCATTTACGAGCATTGAACTAATGTAACCACTTTGGCTTACACAAGGGAAAAAAAAGGAAACAAATAAATTAATTAAAAATAGATAAGAAACGACATCGTTCTTGTCGGTAGCTCACTTGCCATACGCTGCATGAGTAAACATAAAATGAAGCGTTTCTTTAACAAATGTTTGACCTTCTCGTCAAATAGACGGCCTGTTTGTTCTCAAATCTGCCACCCATCTTCCTCGCTGAACGGCGGAGCCACATTATATACGAAAACGTTCACCAAGTGAATTTTAAAAAATAAATATAAAAAAAAATCCCTAGAAATTGGGAGTCTGATTAGATATGAAGGATGATGATGAGTCGCTTCCGGTGACAACCGCAGCAACGGCGGCGGCAGCGAATGCGAAGAAGGAGAATTCAGATTTGAGATTGAGTCTGTTCGGAAAGGGACGGTACAAGTTCTGGGCTTTAGCTGGTATCTTGCTCCTGGCGTTCTGGTCGATGTTCACCGGCACCGTCACTCTCCGGTGGTCTGCCGGGAACCTGAACAACATGTCCATCGACATCGACTTTCCCATTCACGACGATCTCGACGTCCTTGTAGGTTTTTATCTCTCTCTGTTTTTTTTTTACCCCTCTCTAAGTGTAATTGTGTGAAGGTGGATCTTGGGTTATCTGACGGTGGAAATTGCAGGAAATGGAGGAGAGGGAGAAGGTGGTGAAGCACATGTGGGATGTGTACACCAACAGCCGTCGGATCAGATTACCGCGGTTTTGGCAGGAGGCCTTCGAGGCTGCGTACGAAGACTTGACTAGTGATGACACTGGGGTTATAGAGGCTGCCATTTCTGAGATTGCAAAGATGTCTGTCCGCTCCGTCAATCTCGACCCGCCTCCTGTCCAATCGAGGGTGAGGATTTTTTATTTTTTTGAGGGTTTTGTTATCATGCAATTTGATTGCCTGTTATTTAGTTGGTTTCTCATTTATCTAATTGTTTTGGTTCTTTCAGTTGATTAGCTGTTGTTTTATTGTAGTGCTATGGCCATTGATTCGGTTATTTTTCAGTAATGGTGTGTGTGTATTCACTTGTCAGGGACTTTGAATGTTTAGAGATGATGTTTTCCCTTAAATAATCTTTGCTCCATGTTCTGCTGGTGGTGTTAACAGTTTGTTTGAGTCCATATATTTGCTTTAGAAGTTTTAGCTGGTTTAGACTTAGTTTTGTTAGCTTCTCTTTTATTTGGTCCACCTCCATTGGGCCCTAAGCTATGCAACAGGGATAGCTCTTTCTTTTCTCGTAAATTCCCACTTTTGAACATGAACCTTCAAGCAAGATGTCTAGGCTCCCAAACCACTAGAGTGTCCTCTTGGTGAAGTTTCGTTAATTTTTCTGGTATTGATAAGTCTTGAAAAGTCTCCAGTTAGCAAATAAAGTATTTCCCGCCCTAAAAATTGTCCAAAAGTACTTTTGGTTGTGAGAACAATGATATTTAGGCCTATGTAGTTCTGTTTTGTCTTATAAGCTACAGCAAGAGCAACTTCTCCAATCCAATATCTCATGCAATATTGTAGATAGATTCTTAAGACAACCTTCCATTCTTTTGTCTGCCTAGCATACTGGAACCACACTGGGCAGAACTTCCTTTAAGATATGTGTCACTATTCAGTATTCATTGTGGTTTTGATCTCTTGAACTGTTATTGGCTGACCACTGGTGAGTTTTAAAATACATGAAATGTTTAGAAATGAAGGCAAGTTTAAGAATAGGATGGGGGTTCTCCATGGGACCAAACTGGAGTTGTTTGGTGGGACCTTAACATTTCATAAATTTATTGGCCAAGTCTTTCATAATGCTTATCCTCTGACACTATTTGTGCTGTTTAAGTTGATCCTTTCATTGAGAAAATCAAAAAACTTAACCTTGTGGAACAGTGAATAATAAAGCGACAGACTTAACATTATTTTGAGTCCTTGTTATTGAGTTGCAGCCATCTGTGATGGACTTAGAGCTGGAAGTGGTTGTGCTTGTTTTGGGCCAATTCATTGCATTTGGGCCTTGATTTGTCTCTCTTTTTTCTTGAGTCTGTTTCTACATTGAAGGTTTTATGGTATTTCTGTGATTCCTAGATGATAAGTCCTCATAGTGAAATGCATCTTTTATATTTCTCCATGTTTTGTCATAATGAGTAACTTGTGCCTCCTTGACTAAGATTGGAAACCAACCTTACCATTATGGAATGTACTTATGTACCATGATCTTCTATCCAAGGAACCCTGCATATAACCACATTTGAATGCTGATGTGGTTGCATTGCTTCCAATAATATTTTAACAAATGCTTGCACAATTTAAACCACAACAATGTCCGACATGGTGCATCAATTATAGACAACAATAAGAAGTTTTGCTCTTAGAGTTTACCAGATATTTTTCCCCATTACTGCTATACTGCTTTCTGCTTCTTTGTATTTAACTTTGAATAATCTACGTCAAGAAATTGGGCATTTATGCATGCCATAAGAAAAATGTATTTGGGCCTCACAATTTAATGGTGTCTGCACATGAGGTACTGTTACTTTGCATTAGATCATTTGAGTGGTCACTCTGAAACTTTGTATTATGGGGTTACCATTTGGTCAGGCAGTGTCTGTTATCTGGGCTTGTTTCTGAGAAATATTTCGTAGCTGTTGCAGAATCATTTATGAGAACAGTGACTCCCAAAAGTTAGTGCTGTTTGGTCTTGGTTGTTTCTCATTCTCATTCACCTTCTTTTATTGCGTTTGATGAAAACTTGCTTGCTTTTGTTTTTAATTTTGGTTATCAAGCAAAGGCTTAGTTTTTGTTGATGATTTTGAGTATCTTACCATGCACCTGGCTTACTGAACTTTTCTTCCATAAATTTAAGTTGAGTAACCATTTTCTGGCCTTGTCCCCTTTTTCATGCTACTGTCAGAATGTACGAGAATTAAGTAAGCATATAGAGCTAGTACAGAAAGGTGGGGATGCAGTAACTTCAAAAGGGAGTGATCAATGATGTGAAGAAAGTTGAACATCTGAGACTTCGTATCTTCATTGTTCAGTAATCGCAAAAGCTGATTTGCTGCCCAAAGTTGGTTTGAGGTGATGATGGGTGGACCATACTTAATTTGTGATGTTTCCATAACTAGGAAAATTTATGTATTTAATTAGGTTTCTCATTTTTCTAATATTTTACCGTTGCAATCTCCTCCCACGAGGGAATTAAATTCTCTTCTTCTACCAGATAGATTCAGTGAGAAAATTTTGATTAGAGGTATTTATGTAGATTCACGTGAAAGAATATGATTTTGGTATTCCCTGTGTGTAGGAAGAAACATTCCTGCTTTTTCTTTTTCTTTCTCCTTTTTTTTTTTTTTTTTTTTTTTTTACTCAGGTAATATGATATTCATAGTTGAATAAAGTGCTCTTCGACGGCAAGTTCTTGAAAATTGTAAACTCTCTGTTGCATTGCATTCTAGGTAGGGCGGGGCAAATGACTTCGTGTCTCCAAGGCATCTAGCTGCATGGTGCATTTCCTGGTGAAATTGCTATCTCAATTTTCGGCTGAAAATTCGCAAAAAATAACTTTAAAGAATGTATGGTTGGGAAAGAAAACAGAAGCTTCAAAGTCTCTCAACTGCCTGTACTCGTGTTATATTCCCCCTTCCCTCCGACACACACACACAATAAATTGATATATTAAACATCTTATATAATTTAAAACATTTGAACTTGGATTTTAGTTGCCGAATAAAGACATGCCTCCAAAATCTTCAAGAATTGCTAAACTGGTGTTTCAGTGGGAGCCGTAAGAACTGCTAATCTGATATTGCAACTTATTGGATAGGCCTCGTAAATTCGGGGAAGGAAATCGGACTGTCTAGAGATTTCCTAGTACTGTTAATATTGACTCGGTAGTCCTTTGATAGACAACAATTGAGGGTTGTCAGTAGCTCATGGAACGACCTTCTACGGCTAATCATTAGCAGTGACTCGCTAACCAGAGATTAATTGGCAGGACTTTTGAGTTGCAAAGAAAACTAGCGGCTCAATCTGAACAACGTTTCTATTGTCACCGGCGGCTACCTCTCAACTCTAACTATGAAATTACGGGGCCGCCAGGGAGGAAAAAAAGAAGAAAATTGTTATGTGTGGTATTGAAAAACGTCACAAGACACAATTTTAAAAACACAAAAAGAAGTTAAATTGAAGAATACAACTGACACATTTTACATCCATCTTATAAGAAAAGAGGAGTATGAATAATGATTACATAAAACTATACCATTTTATATGTATGCAAATAGCTTAAACAAGCTTTTAAAATATTACAATTTTTTCAAGACTTTAGGTAACTTTAAGACTTTTAAAAATTTGAAACTTAAAGGGAAAAAAAATGATAAGAAGAAAAGTGTTAATATTAATTACATAAAAGAATGTTTTTTTATGCATATAAATAGTTTAAACAAATTTTCAAAATATTACGACTTTTTCAAAACTTTAAGTAACTTTAAGATTTCCAAAAAAAAAAAAAAAACTTAAAATTCAATGAAAAAGAAAGAATAAACCCGCGTTCGTACACAGGTGATGCTCACGTGAGCAGGAAGCTTGGTTTCCACGCTTAAGAGATACTTCAAAGCGAAGGCCGAGTCCCGCTGAGTGTTACTAGTTTCTTTTTGTCCATCGCCCAATCCCTTTCAACCAAGTGTCAAGCGACTCAAGCCTCTCTTCCATAAATATCGATTTTCCGTTGACTTGACGCGGTTATAGTCTCAAGTCCACTCTCTCTCGCTCTCTCTCTCTATGCATTTTTTTTTCCCTCTCTTTTCTTGGCGTTGAAGCGCACGTCGATCGAAACGCGGTTATAGTCTCAAGTCCACTCTCTCTCGCTCTCTGTCTCTATGCATTTTTTTTCCCTCTCTTTTCTGGGCGTTGAAGCGCACATCGATAGAAAATCTTGATCTCCGCCGCGTTAAAGGTTCGATTTTGTTTCTTTCTTTTACTCTGTTTTTGTGTCTTTCCATTTCATTTCGTTTCCTTCCGTTCTTTCTTTTTGTGTTTATCGTCCGTATTACTTCTGCTTCTTTACTTTTATATTCTGTTGTTTATCTTGAAATTCTTTTCTTGTGTTTTTTTGGTTGTTTTCCTTTTGATTTGGTTTGGGTACAATGTCCAGTATTCTTGATATTTGCATCTCTTTTGAGGTTTTAAAACCACATGCTTTTGATTTCTCTGTTTTTTGGTTTCAAAATATTTCTGTGTTTTTTGATTTCTCTTTCCGATTTTTGAAAAGAGAATTGCAAATGAGTCAGCGGCTTCAAATGATTATAGAAAGTTAATCAATCCTACACTGCATGCAATATTAACCTGTATAACGTAGAATTATGACTGAAAAAGTAGAGAAAAGTGGATTGGCCATGTGGGTTCTCCATAATAACTATGGCCCAATTATTTATTTATTTATTTCTGCAGTGTCTTGAGTGCCAACTAATCTCTTAGTTCCTCAAGACTTTCTTTTCGACTGCTCAGCGTCTTCAATAATGTGGAATTTTCTTTCTTGAAAATGTACAAAAATTCTTTGATATACAAAATTTGGTTCAAAACCTTCCTGGTTGTTTGGGGTCCAATTCTTTTTTTCTTTTCTTTTCTTTATTTCTGGAGAATGATTGTTTTCATTTAACACTCAAACAGCATGATTCTGTACTTTTTAGGAAATGTCACAAATCTGAACAGTATCAACAACCTGTTCAACTATAAAATTCCAAAAGATAAAAAAAAAAAGACTTGATCTTTCCTGATTCTCATTTCTTTTGTAAAAACTTGTCTAAATGCATGACTTGATGCGGTTAGTTCTTTAGTGAAACTGTACTTTTCACAAATGGGGTAGGTTTTTGGTAAAATTTTCTTTTCTGGGACTGGAAAGAAAAGAGAAAGGACAATCAAATTATTATTGTTAGGTACATAGGTTGCCGGATGCCTATAGATATTGTTCAGTGAAGAGTTGATAATTAATTTTTTACTATTTCACCGCATATTCTTTTGGATTTAAAAAGTTCTGCCTCCTCCATCTTTCTCAATTGAGCTATTTCTTTCGTGTAATTTTTACTGTAGATGGTGAAGGCAAGAAACTCAGTTGTCTTGGAGGCTAACTAGTTGAGCTTCATTTGCAGGATAATGGCAAGTTCTGAGGATGATGCAGATGTTTCTATGCTGGACACCAGCAGTGGAGATGACTGGGTATGTTATGGGAAATTCATAACTAATTTAAACTAAGTCACTCAACAGTGTTAATGATTTGAGTATGACATTTGAGTTTTCACCCATTGAGCAAATAGAAATTGATACTTTGAAATCAGAAGGTAAAGATCAAAACAGTCTTTCAAACCAACTTTGAGTCCTAGTATGTTGCTGCCATACAATTTTAAAATGTTGATGAGTGTGCAGCTTACTTCTAGAGTTACCTGCGTATGTCCATGCTCATCTAGGGATATACTTTCTGATATCAATCATATATTTGCTCTATTGTTTCTCTTACTATGTGTAGCAGACTAGTTGCCGCTTTGGAATTTAGATCATCTAAAATATTTAGTTTTCTTTCTAAATGTGAGAACCTCTAGGAATGGGGTCTGGTGGATGAGATAAATTGTATTATTTTGAGTTATCTGTTAGGCGTTTGCTTAATGTTTCAGATGGAAAATTGGAACAGATTTATGTTGGTATCGACCCTTATATCCAACATTTATGTCCTTTTTTACTCCATTCCATGCATGGAAACTCTTTTAAGTATTTCTCTGGATTTATTTGTGTGGCAAACACAGTGAATTTTTTTTAGTTTATTTGGTTTTCCTTGATCTTTTTTATTCAGCGACTCATATGGATTATTTTGCAGCACCTGGAGTGACTAGATGTTCAAATAACATTTTTCCTTTTATTTGAAACATCATTGTGATTGTTTTCTTTCCTTGATTGCAGTCCCCAAGGGCCCTTGTTCAGCAAAGACGTACTAGCAACATGCTTTGTCACCAAATACATGGGAAATATTCTGAATTTCCTCATTACATAAAGAGCAAGGAGGACATCGGCATTGAAGATGTCATAAAGGTTTGTGTGCTTCCTTTTCTCCCAGCGAAGTCACTTTGCAGGTTCAGAACCATTTCAAAAGGGTGGAACCAGTGGATAGACAGTTCCTTTTTGGCTCACAAGCAAACTAACTTCTTCAAGAATGTCTCTGGATTTTTTTTGCCAATTTCCTGGTGAAAGCTCTTCCTTCATCTCCCTTGACCCAGATGCATATGGCATCCCGGACTCCTCCCTCAGTTTCTTACCTGAACCAGTTGTTATTAAAACCAGCTGCAATGGGTTGCTTTGCTGCAGAAGCATTAGTGGAAGTGCCTACTACATTTGCAACCCTGTGAACATGAAATGGAAGATGCTTCCTGAGCCATGGATGTATCATGGGCCTGAAACAGCCATAGCACTTGCCTTTGAACCATCTTTACTCAATTTTAGTGCACACTTTGAGCTTATCTGTGCAGTCACTTTACCTGATCAACCATTTATCTTTTTTGAAATATACTCTTCAAGGTCAGGATGGCGAGTCAGCAACACTTTTTGCTATGAGCTGGATGTTCTGAAACTGAATAATGATGGTTTTTACATGAAAGGATTTGTCTTTTGGAAAACCCAGTCACAAGCAGTTCTAGCTTTTGATGTGAAGAATGAGGATTATGGGATTGTCAATCTTCCAGTTCTCGATGAACGAATTGGTGAATTGACAGAAATGCATGGAGAGTTGTGCTATCTTCTGCCCTGTAAACAAGGTGATGCATATGCAATTGAAGTCTATGGAGAAATGGATATGAAGCTGAAGGGTGTAATTTCTCTCAATCCTGAAGTTGTGGGATTTATGTCTGAGCCATGCCGAGCCTTGCATTTTGTGAATGATGACACACTGATAGTTACTTTTGGGAGCAATGTGATAGCTTATCATGCTAGAGCACAGACGGCAGAAAGGCTAGGCAACACAAGATCTGATGGATATGCAAAATACCTGCCATATGTTAATAGTCTTGTACATGTAGGCCATCCGATGGTTAGAGCATAGGCCAACTTTGATGCTGCGCCAGGATTTCACCTGTGGCAGGATTTCAGGTCATTGTGATTCATCAAAAACTTTTGCCATCAAACCAGATAGATTGCATAGCAGGTGGTTGATTAGAAGTAATGCTGAAACTCTTAGTCATTTGGTGGTTTCAGATTTAAAATCAAGTTGCATGGTTTCTTGGGAAGTTCAAAGTTCCAACATTTTGAACTTGTTAGATTTTGTTATGGTGTTGACTTTGTAATAAAAATTACTTGAACAGTGATCAAATAGCTTGCATTGCCATTCTTCTGTTTTTCATTGACGTTCTGATCTATGAAGTGGTTTAGCCTTATGTGATCCAGAATGATATAAATCTGGCATTGCCCTAGGGGGGATTATTCATGAAGTTTTCCTTGTCTGGTTGAAAATGGCAGCAGTGATTATGTTCAATGTCAGGGACTATGCATTCTGGCATGTTCATCTTTAACGAACAGATCATCGTGTCAATAATTCTATGCCCTTTGTTGAATTCCAGAAGTTTATTAATCTGTCTGCGATATATTATCTGTGAGGCTCAGGATAATGCATCTTTCATATTTTCAATTTCTAAATTGGAGAAAAGAAATTTAGGATCCAACTTCATTGTACCTCGGGCTGAAAAGAAAAGTTGTGATAAATGTCTAATTGCATTTGCTCCAAGAAGGGATTTTACTCCCATACCTAGTAATATTTTTGACCTTCGTAGTTGTAATGGATCATGGCTTTTTTTTTGTGTGAAACGGAGGAGATGAGCATGATGTTTCTGTCTAAGGGTATGTCTATTACAAGTAAGAAGAAAACCGTCAATGTTGGAAAAAATATTTACTGCTGAAGTTAAAATTTATTAAAAGGAATATACAGGCTGTGGCTAATTGAATGTAGCAAAAACGGAACTGAGGCCATGAATGGTAAAAAGAATAACCAACTTCACCAAAACAGGGGAGGCAGAGACAAGAAGTTGGCGGATTGAGAGAGAGAGAGATTAAGAGGTCGTCCTTCCAGGGGGCACCCGTCAAGGTGAGAAGGCCACAACCGATTGATATATCTTGGTGCATTAAACACCCGTCAAAACTTTGCTTAAAACAAATGAATTTCATAATCATTAAACCACAACCGATTAGTGATAAATTTTTCTTTCTTTTTTTTTTTTTTTTTTTTTAAAAAGCTATCAATTGGTGCATTAAACTGTACATAGCGCATTACTCAGTAGTCAATAATGTCAAAACCCTTTCTACCTCAAATCCTTTGAAGACACCGAATTTTAATGGGCAATATGAAAAGCGAAAGCCTTGCTTGATAAAGACCAGCAAATGTTTAGTGTGTACAGGTGTGAAATTGATATATCTTATGGTTCATTTTTCCTACTTAACAATTACAACGGATAGTCATCAAATCTGACCAGCCTCCACGGATAGCTAGTTTTGTGTCCGGTTGAGATTAGATTGCAAGTTCTGATGACCCCTTTTTAGACCCACAACCTTTCAGGATTTTGATAAATACTGGACCATATTTTCATACTTACTAACAATCCAACCGATTCCAAACATACAAAAATTGGTCAAACTCTCGATTTTGATCATGTCTAAATGTCTAATTCAATTCGAAATTGTTGATGTTAATTTAAATTAAAATAAAAATTTATTATAATAAAAAATCAAATTAAATTTAATTTATAATTTTATTATTTAGATAAATTTAAATATATTTTTTAAAAAAATATATAATTTATATTATTTAATTAATTTTAAATTATTAATATACTTATTTTTTAATTATTAATATAAATATTTTAAAATTATTAAATAAATATTTTCTTAATTACGGTATATTTTTTTATTATATTAATAAAAATTATAATAAAATTATCAAACTTTTCTAAGAAGGTTATGAAAGTTATGTTACCAACAGTGGCATCAGAGCACTGTTGTTGCCGCCGCTGCTGTTGTTGATCCTTGAAGTCCTTCCGCCCGCAGAGCTGGTAAAACGGCAAGCTAAGTTGTGTCGGTGATTATTTGGGAGGCTAGATCTCTGCCTCTCCGCCTCTTGTCGTTCGGGAGCTTCCCGGAGAATCTGATAGGCAGTGATCTGAATTGGAGCGGGCGTCTTGTTCTTCCCGGAGACTGCTCGGCGGTGATCTGGAAGAGAAAAGTACAGAGAATTGCAGTTAAGGAGTCAGATTACAAATAACAAAATATCAGGGTCCATATTAAAAATAATAAAAATTTGAGGGTTATATTGAAAATAATAAAAGTTTAGAGGCCAAATAAAAAAATATAAATTTCAACATAAACGGGACAATCCTTATTTCAGTTCTCATTTTAGATGGAAAAAATCACAATAGATGGAGTATGCAAATGAAAGTTATATTTGATTATATTGAATTATTAAGTATTATAGAGAATAAAGTTATAAAACTCACAATAGATGTCACAGAAATACAAAAAGTTGCTCATCGAGAGTTACAAAAGAAAGATAAAAAGGTATTCTATTTCATCCATCAAGGAGCGAATGATGAAATTTTTGAGAAGATTGCAGAAGCAACTTTGTTAAAGCAGGCATGAAATATCTTAATGACATCATTTCAAGGTGCAAATAGAGTTAAAAAAGTAAAACTACAAACCTTATGATGTTAGTTTGAGCTTTTGGAGATGAAAATTTTAGAACCAATTCTAGTTTATATAAGTAAAGTATTTACCCTAACAAATCAAATGAGAATTTATGAAGAGCAATTGACTGATTAAGTGAAAGTTAAAAAGATCTCGCAAACACTCACATCGTAATATGAACACATCGTGATTGCTATAGAAGAAGTACATAATTTGTCCCAGATATCAGTTGATGTACTAACAAGCACGTTACAAGCTCATGAACAATGCATGAATGAGAAGCGCACTATGAAGCCAGTAGAGAAAGCACTTTAAAGTCAAGCTCCTATCAAAAGCAATTAAATTGATCAATCAAAGCAAAGATAAGGTTCTTTTCGTGGGAGAGGACGAGGACATGATAATAATCATTACAACAATAAAAGTCAAGAAAGTCAATATAACAATTATGGAGATGATGACAATCAATACAATGACTAAAAGAGATCAAACCAGATATATAAAAGTCAAAGTCGAGGATAAAGAAGAGGTCGTGGTAGAGGAAGATATAACGAGTCTCATGTAAAGTGTTACTTTTGTTACAAGTATGGTCATTATGCTAGTGAGTGCAGGTCTCAAGGGTATAATCAGATAACTCATTATGTACAAGAGGGAGATTCAGATGGTGGAAATGAAACACTTATAATGGTTATTACAGTTGCTAAAAAACCAAATTATAATACTTGGTTCTTTGACATTGGATGTACCAATCATATATATGGGAAAAAGTAGCTATTTGTTAATCTTAATGAGTCAATCTGCTCGACAGTCAAGTTTGCTGATGATAGTAGTGTTCCAATAACGGGAAAAGGGCAAATTTTTATCAAGTTAAAGAATAGAGATCATAATTATATTTCAAATGTATTTTATGTACCAAACATAAATAACAATCTTCTTAGTTTGAGCTAATTACTTGAAAAGATGTATAACATACAGTTACATAATAACTGTCTCTCAATTTTTGATGGAAGAAGTATACTCATTCTTAAATCCCTTTTAACGAAGAATTAGATGTTTCAAGTTGATATTGCCATTGATATTTATATTTGTCTTAGTGCTATTATCAAGGATGAGTCCTAATTGTGGCATCTTCATTTTGGTCATTTGAATTTTCACAGTTTAAAGTTGCTTGAATAAGGAAACATAGTGACAAGCTTGTCCAAGATACATTATCCTAATTAAATTTGTAAAACATGTATTCTTGCCAAACAAAGTAGACAATCCTTTATCACAAAGACTTGATGTGCAAGACAACCATTCTAACTTATTCATTCTGATGTTTATGGCCCAATGAGTGTGTCATCACATAAAAACAATAGATCTTTTCTTACCTTTATTAATGATTTCACTAGGAAGACATGGGTTTATTGCATGCAAAGAAAGTTTAAAGCATTTGATTATTTTAAAAAGTTTAAAACCTATGTTAAAAAACAAAGTGGATACCATGTTAAAATTCTGACAACTGATGAAGGTAGTAAGTATATTTCTAATGAATTCAAAAAGTATTATGAAGCATACGGAATAAAGTATGAAGTTACAATTTCCTATAACCCACAATATAATGCATTTGTTGAAAGAAAAAAAAGATCAATTATGAATATGGTGCGAACCTTGTTAAAAGTCAAGGGAATTCCTAATCCATTTTGGGCAAAAATTATTTTATGTGTTGTTTACTTGTTGAATAGATCTCTAACAACTAATATTCAGAATGTTACTCCTGAAGATATAGTGGTTTTAAGCCTAATGTAAAACATTTTAAGGTGTTTGGTTCTGTTGTTTATGCTCATGTTCCAACAGAAACAAGGACAAGGTTAGATGATCGCAGAATGAAGACAATTTTTCTTAGCTACATAAAAGGAGGATATAAATTATTCAATCTTATAACAAAGAAGGTAATTGTGAGTAAAGATGTGACTTTTGCTGAAGATGAACTTTTGAAATTTTGATGCTGAAGAGTAACATAACTCTCAGAAACATCTAATTGCTATTTTGGGGGAAGGAGAAACTCAAGCTGTAATCTCTACTCTAAATGGGGAAGTCTTATTAGTTGATGCATAAAATCCTACATCAAAAGCTCTAGAAGAGAATAAAAGACTAAGAAGAAATTGCCAACAATCAGTTATATTATAAGATTATGAAGTAATCCCTGATAATGTTATCAATGATGATGAGGATTTAGTGCACTTTGCCATATTTACAGATTGTGAACTAGTAACATTTGATAAGACAATTCAATATACAAAATGGGTGAATGGCATAAATGAAAAAATCAAAGTAGTTGAGAAAAATGATACATTGGAGTTTACTATTATTTCACGATGTTAAAAAGTTATTGATGTAAAATAATTTTTAAAACTATAGAAAAGTATAGAGATATAAAACAATATTAGTTATAAAAGAATTTGAATAACGATTTAACTATAATTATCACAAGAATCATTGGAAACTATATGAGATGGATGTGAAGTTAGTAGAAGTAGATATTGAAATTAGAAGTATTATTTAATTAGAATTAATGATATGTTGATATTAATTTAGATTAAGAATTAATTTAAATTAAAAATTTATTATAATAAAAAATTTAATTTAATTTAATTTAAAATTTAATTATTTGAATAAATTTAAATATTTATTTTTATATAAAAAATATATAATTTATATTATTTAATTATTTTTAAATTATTATATAAATATTTTTTAATTATATTTAACAGACATTATCTCATCAATTTTTTTTTACTTTTTTTAAATTTATTTTTTTGTCCCGTTCGGCGTAACCAGCAAGCACAGCACGTCTTCGATGCTCACGCCCCCACAAGCCAAGACTCTCAAGCCGCGCGCGTTTTGCCAACTGCGGCAAAAGGCATCGGAAAGAGAAGACGGCCCAGAGAGGAGTTAGATCATCCTATCAGACTCCTCCGTAACGTAATAGAATTGATAATTCTCACCAAAACATGTGAGAATTAAATAGAATTCATCTAATTTATTTTAACACTTAAAATAATTCATTTAATTCACTCTTAATTTCTTGCAGCTAGATCAATCAATTCAATTCTTTTGGTCACAATTTCTAGTCAATCACTGGTAGAACTAGCTAATTAATTTTAAAATTTTTTTGGCATGCTGTGTTTGTCCTAGCAATTTTCGCTCATCAAAGAAAAAGTGTGTCACAAAAATACAGTAACCAAAATAAACTAGATTGATTGTGAAATCAAACTATCAAAGGAGAGAAAGACCGTGGAAGTTTACGATGACTGTATTGGTGAATTATGTAGCCAAATTTGACCTGTGTTACGTCGGAGTGAACAAAAGACAGAAAGTGATGATAAGACCAAATATTTCATGTCTAGTTGTCTTTGTATCAGCAAAAGTGAGTGGGCATCAAGGGGTGCACTAATTGTTGTGCATGCAGGAATTGGGAGAGTTGTACTTTTCTCATGTGTCGTATTCTATAATGTATAGTTCGGCCTTTTGGAACCTCTATATAACCGGAGACAAAGCTTTTAGATGCCAAAGTATTTCATTGCTAATCTCAAAACAGATTTTAAGTGATAAACGTTGAGAAATTTGAAGGATCAAAAGTCCGAAGACAGAGAGCTTAACATGGGATCAACGGAAGGTGGTGTTGGGGAAAGCCCCAACAAATTCAACAAGTATGCTGCTGCATGTGCTATTGTTGCTTCAATGATTTCAATCATATTTGGTTACGGTAAGCTTTTAGCCATGCATATGATCTCTTTCCATTCGGATTTCCTGCAGAGATGTCTTGGTTGTGTTTTGCACATGTTGTAATGGATCTAAAATCAAGCTTTGTTTGAGCGGGTTTTGTTCGTTAATGTTATGGGATAGTAATTGCACGCATGAATCCATTGGCATTCGTTTTCCATATTAATAGGATCTCAACGTCCTTCCCTTTGAAGCTTTTCTAATCTTATATGCGGTTTTGCCTTAATAGGCCAACTAAATGTTTGGATTTGATTCTGTATTTTCTTCAGACACTGGTGTGATGAGTGGAGCCATGATCTTCATAAAAGATGACCTCAAAATCCACGATACCCAAGTGGAAATTCTGGCCGGAATCCTGAACGTATGCGCGCTGGTGGGTTCTCTTCTCGCCGGAAGGATTTCCGATTATATTGGCCGGCGTTACACAATTGTTCTAGCTTCCATCATCTTCATGTTAGGTTCAAGTCTAATGGGATACGGTCCGAATTACGGTATACTAATGGCCGGAAGGTGCACTGCCGGTATTGGCGTAGGCTTTGCTCTTATGATTGCTCCGGTTTACTCCGCAGAGGTTTCCTCCCCTTCGTCGAGGGGTTTCTTGACCTCTTTACCGGAGCTTGGTATAAGTATCGGTATTTTACTTGGCTACATATCGAATGTTATTTTCGGAAAACTGACCCTGAAGCTCGGTTGGAGGTTGATGCTGGGAATTGCAGCTATACCTTCAGTTGCCTTGGCCTTTGGGATAATAAAAATGCCAGAGTCCCCGAGATGGCTCGTAATGCAAGGCCGTTTAGGAGACGCCAAGAAGGTCTTGCTCCAAGTTTCAAACTCCAAAGAAGAAGCAGAAGCCCGTTTTCACGACATAAAACTTGCTGCTGGGATCGATGCGAATTGTGATGATGAAGTTGTCAAGCTGGCCCCAAAAAATACCAACGGAAAAGGGGTCTGGAAAGAGCTGATAATAAGGCCAACGCCAGCCGTCCGTTGGATACTAATCGCAGCGATTGGAATCCATTTCTTTGAGCATGCAGTTGGCATTGAAGCAGTAATTTTGTACAGTCCCAGAATATTCAAAAAAGCAGGCATCACCAACAAAGAAAGACTGCTGCAAAGCAACAGTTGGTGTGGGGCTCACAAAGTTCACATTCTTATTAATTGCCAGTTTTTTGCTTGACAAGGTTGGTAGAAGACGCCTTCTACTAATCAGCACAGCAGGCATGATTGGAGGACTAACAGTATTGGGGACCTGCTTGACTGTAGCGGAGAATCACCATGGAAGTAAAATCATGTGGGCACTGAGCCTGAGTATTATTTCCACCTACACATTTGTAGCTTTCTACAACATTGGGCTTGCACCTGTTACATGGGTCTACAGCTCTGAGATATTCCCTTTGAAGCTGAGGGCACAAGGGTACAGTGTTGGGGTTGCTGTGAACAGGCTCATGAATGCAACCATTTCCATGAGCTTCATTTCACTCTATGAAGCAATTACTATTGGTGGGGCATTTTTCCTGTTTGCTGGTGTCTCTGTACTTGCCTTTTCTTTCTTCTATTTTCTTTTCCCAGAGACCAAGGGAAGGTCCTTGGAAGAGATGGAAGAATTATTTAGTAAAGGTATTAGAGCTAGAAATGAAGGTGTAGAAATTGAGCCTAGAAATAATGTATAGGATTTGGCCAGTGTCCCGCATGACAAGAATTTTATATGACTATGGATGCACCTTGAACTCTATTCGTTACTCCACGATTCCAAATTAGACCACCATTTTTTTAGCAAGAAAAATATATAGGAAATTTATTAGTGCTATAAACACTGGTAAACGTCTCTTTCCCCCAACTTTTTTTTTTTTCATTGGTCCAATCTTTTTTTCAAGGAAGCCCAATGTTCTAAAGTGAAATGGCGTTTCTTTCTGCTGGGGTAATAGTGAGGGCTAGTGGATAGAGCCTGTACCACATTTCACAACACAAGTTAAAACCTAAATCTGAGTGGCGATCCGTCGTTTGGCGTTTTACTCTATTTTTCTTTTTTCTTTTCCACCTTTTTATTTTGGTACATGGTTGATGGTTGGCCTCCCAAACTTCCCAAATCTCAATGTCATGTTATTCACTTTATCCCTCTAGATGTATTCCATGTAAAAAATTTTGCACTGATTAAGGAAAAATTTTCTGGGGCATCAAGTTGGGCATTTTCTTGTGATTTTATATAAGAAGCAAGCGGCTTGACAAGAAAAAAAAAAAAAAAAAACTAGATCTTTTCCAACCGTTAGATGGCCATTCTCGGTGGGAAATCATAAATTTCACGACAAGGGTCCAAAACAATTTAATCTTCAGCACAATTTTTGGCCTTGGCTCGAGCTTTGGCTGAGATGCATTAAGATATTGCAAAGGGCGAAAAGCCAACGGAGAAATTTTGTAGCAATATTTGTTTCTTTCCTAAGATAGAAACTCAAACACAATCTATCTATGATTCATGCCCCTTGGCAGGCGGATGTCCCTTCAAATATTTCCCACATAATTTTTTATTTTTTTACTTATACCATCCACATGTCCAGGCTTGCGGAAAAAGAAAGGCAAATTGGCCTGTGCCCTTGTGCCTCCACTTCCCTTCCTCTGGCATTTTTAACTCATCGTTCTTCAACTTCTCTCCAAATTGTTGCTCAAATTTTTTTTCCATGGGCTTAGACGAGGAAACTTTGTCCAAATATTGACAAAGATGATGGCATTAAGACTGTTCATGAGGTCCCCATACCAGAAGAAATGCTCATCAGGATGAAGGCTCAAACCTCGGATAAATGGTCGCAGCTGGCGATCGCCGGCTGCATCAATGAGCTCCGGTTCCTACTTTACATGGTTGGATCACCTCTTATTCCTCGCCAAGTGCAACTAGACCATTCTGTTCACAGACTGGTCAAAGCTTCTTTCGTTGTAAGGTAATAAGAATCCAAGCAGCTCCTTGTTTTTTTCATTATGGTTGCATACTAATAATTTTTACGAAACAACATTATACTTGAACAACAACGCCCCACTTTTTAGTGCTAAATGTTATTTGTTTTAATTGATATATCGCATAAGATAAGTGATGAGTGCCTCGGAATTTCATCAAGGCGATCAAACCATAAACGTAAAGAGCACAAAGGAAGCAGGAGGATTCGTGCTTTGGCAAAAGATCCGGAGTTATGGATCTTAGAGTTCATGGTGTCAGGCTGCAAGGTAGTATGTGGAAGCACTGGAAAGATTTCATGGAGAGTCATTCCTCTAATGAAAAAAAACCCGTCGTTTTTTTTGCAGGTACTATGTGCCCATTATAGTAGGCAAAGAATGTCTCGAAACTCCCACAATGGGGAGGATTGAAAAGAATCATGTTTCGCAAATTTATACTTGTTTTGGCCAAAAAAAAAAAAAAATTGCTTTGGTTACTAAAACGTGCGCGTTTTCAAGTCACAATGAGTAATATTATTGTTACATCAAGTCTCAAAATTGTGACAAATTAACATTTTGATCCACAATTGATTAATGGGATGAAAGTATGACAATTTTAATTAAAATCACTTTAATTTTTCACTGAATTAACTTTTTACCGGATGTAGCATAATTTTATAAAGGAACGGGATAGGGATGGGCAGTTCAGTGAATACCTTGGCTGGCTCTGGGGCGTGGGTCTCGCATCTTTTCCATTTTTCCTTTTTAGAAATATATTATATGCATAATATTAAGTTAGAATATACAATAGATAAGATATAATATGCATACAACACTCAAAAAGTTCTATATGCACAAAATTGATATCTATTTACATATATATGTGTGCATGTCATATATTGTTGTAAGAAAAAAAAAAAAAAAAAGAGGATGAGATATACGTAGAAGGCTTACGTCCCGTCTATTCTCTGTCTACAGAACTCCGTCCTTATAACGAGGTCCTTTTATTTAATGGTTCCATAATGAGACTGGTGGAGCCTGCTAACATTCTTGTTCTGCAGTTTATGCTTCATTTTTTCTGGAATTGAAAATTAACTGAGTAATACTGAATCATTGCAGGGTTTTGACCCCAGGTCCACGGCAAACTTATTCCTTGACGCGACATACATTGGAGAGAAGAATATAGACGATAAGGATTGTTTTATACTAAAGCTGGAGACAAGTCCAGCAACTCGGAAGGCACAGAGTGGTCCAAACTACGAGATAATTCACCACACAATATGAGGGTACTTTAGCCAGAGGTCAGGCCTATTGATTCAATTCGAAAACTCAAGGCTGGTAAGAATGTGCTCTGGGAGACGAGCGCAGAATCGGTGATGGGGGATTATATATAGGTCCGGTGATGGGGTTAACATTGCACGTAGCGGCAAGACTTGGGTCACGGTCTTTAAGTACGGAGAGTAATCCGCGAATCACGAGAGGAAAATGGAAGAGAACGGAAGGATTGAGGCAGTTGGTCTTAATGTTTGGGGGTTTGATAACAACACATTTTCTGTCTCCTTCAGGAGTTAAATACGAAGACCAATAGTTGAAAATCGTTGGCACAATATCCATTGTGTTGTCGTCTGAATCAAATCATCCCGTAATCTAATCTTTGGATGTGAATAGCTAATAATTATAGAGCAAATTTTATTTATGCAATGTATACTTCTCGCATGCACAAAAAAAAAAAAAAAAAAAAATAAATAAATAAGTGTACACATGTATTGAGTTTGTCGATTGTAGCAGAAATCTTTGTGCTAATTTTCTACCTAATCTCAGAATGTTCACTAATGTTGCTCTCCGAATTTGAGATTCTCTTCACCACAAAACATTGGTTTGCTTTTCCATGCGAACATGATCGAAGTAGCCATCCAAAGGGCTAGCTAGGCAGGCAAGCCCGAATCTTTTTTTTTCTTGTGTTTTCTTCTTCTTTTATTTCACTCACCTTGTACATCATTTACGAGCATTGAACTAATGTAACCACTTTGGCTTACACAAGGGAAAAAAAAGGAAACAAATAAATTAATTAAAAATAGATAAGAAACGACATCGTTCTTGTCGGTAGCTCACTTGCCATACGCTGCATGAGTAAACATAAAATGAAGCGTTTCTTTAACAAATGTTTGACCTTCTCGTCAAATAGACGGCCTGTTTGTTCTCAAATCTGCCACCCATCTTCCTCGCTGAACGGCGGAGCCACATTATATACGAAAACGTTCACCAAGTGAATTTTAAAAAATAAATATAAAAATCCCTAGAAATTGGGAGTCTGATTAGATATGAAGGATGATGATGAGTCGCTTCCGGTGACAACCGCAGCAACGGCGGCGGCAGCGAATGCGAAGAAGGAGAATTCAGATTTGAGATTGAGTCTGTTCGGAAAGGGACGGTACAAGTTCTGGGCTTTAGCTGGTATCTTGCTCCTGGCGTTCTGGTCGATGTTCACCGGCACCGTCACTCTCCGGTGGTCTGCCGGGAACCTGAACAACATGTCCATCGACATCGACTTTCCCATTCACGACGATCTCGACGTCCTTGTAGGTTTTTATCTCTCTCTGTTTTTTTTTTACCCCTCTCTAAGTGTAATTGTGTGAAGGTGGATCTTGGGTTATCTGACGGTGGAAATTGCAGGAAATGGAGGAGAGGGAGAAGGTGGTGAAGCACATGTGGGATGTGTACACCAACAGCCGTCGGATCAGATTACCGCGGTTTTGGCAGGAGGCCTTCGAGGCTGCGTACGAAGACTTGACTAGTGATGACACTGGGGTTATAGAGGCTGCCATTTCTGAGATTGCAAAGATGTCTGTCCGCTCCGTCAATCTCGACCCGCCTCCTGTCCAATCGAGGGTGAGGATTTTTTATTTTTTTTTGAGGGTTTTGTTATCATGCAATTTGATTGCCTGTTATTTAGTTGGTTTCTCATTTATCTAATTGTTTTGGTTCTTTCAGTTGATTAGCTGTTGTTTTATTGTAGTGCTATGGCCATTGATTCGGTTATTTTTCAGTAATGGTGTGTGTGTATTCACTTGTCAGGGACTTTGAATGTTTAGAGATGATGTTTTCCCTTAAATAATCTTTGCTCCATGTTCTGCTGGTGGTGTTAACAGTTTGTTTGAGTCCATATATTTGCTTTAGAAGTTTTAGCTGGTTTAGACTTAGTTTTGTTAGCTTCTCTTTTATTTGGTCCACCTCCATTGGGCCCTAAGCTATGCAACAGGGATAGCTCTTTCTTTTCTCGTAAATTCCCACTTTTGAACATGAACCTTCAAGCAAGATGTCTAGGCTCCCAAACCACTAGAGTGTCCTCTTGGTGAAGTTTCGTTAATTTTTCTGGTATTGATAAGTCTTGAAAAGTCTCCAGTTAGCAAATAAAGTATTTCCCGCCCTAAAAATTGTCCAAAAGTACTTTTGGTTGTGAGAACAATGATATTTAGGCCTATGTAGTTCTGTTTTGTCTTATAAGCTACAGCAAGAGCAACTTCTCCAATCCAATATCTCATGCAATATTGTAGATAGATTCTTAAGACAACCTTCCATTCTTTTGTCTGCCTAGCATACTGGAACCACACTGGGCAGAACTTCCTTTAAGATATGTGTCACTATTCAGTATTCATTGTGGTTTTGATCTCTTGAACTGTTATTGGCTGACCACTGGTGAGTTTTAAAATACATGAAATGTTTAGAAATGAAGGCAAGTTTAAGAATAGGATGGGGGTTCTCCATGGGACCAAACTGGAGTTGTTTGGTGGGACCTTAACATTTCATAAATTTATTGGCCAAGTCTTTCATAATGCTTATCCTCTGACACTATTTGTGCTGTTTAAGTTGATCCTTTCATTGAGAAAATCAAAAAACTTAACCTTGTGGAACAGTGAATAATAAAGCGACAGACTTAACATTATTTTGAGTCCTTGTTATTGAGTTGCAGCCATCTGTGATGGACTTAGAGCTGGAAGTGGTTGTGCTTGTTTTGGGCCAATTCATTGCATTTGGGCCTTGATTTGTCTCTCTTTTTTCTTGAGTCTGTTTCTACATTGAAGGTTTTATGGTATTTCTGTGATTCCTAGATGATAAGTCCTCATAGTGAAATGCATCTTTTATATTTCTCCATGTTTTGTCATAATGAGTAACTTGTGCCTCCTTGACTAAGATTGGAAACCAACCTTACCATTATGGAATGTACTTATGTACCATGATCTTCTATCCAAGGAACCCTGCATATAACCACATTTGAATGCTGATGTGGTTGCATTGCTTCCAATAATATTTTAACAAATGCTTGCACAATTTAAACCACAACAATGTCCGACATGGTGCATCAATTATAGACAACAATAAGAAGTTTTGCTCTTAGAGTTTACCAGATATTTTTCCCCATTACTGCTATACTGCTTTCTGCTTCTTTGTATTTAACTTTGAATAATCTACGTCAAGAAATTGGGCATTTATGCATGCCATAAGAAAAATGTATTTGGGCCTCACAATTTAATGGTGTCTGCACATGAGGTACTGTTACTTTGCATTAGATCATTTGAGTGGTCACTCTGAAACTTTGTATTATGGGGTTACCATTTGGTCAGGCAGTGTCTGTTATCTGGGCTTGTTTCTGAGAAATATTTCGTAGCTGTTGCAGAATCATTTATGAGAACAGTGACTCCCAAAAGTTAGTGCTGTTTGGTCTTGGTTGTTTCTCATTCTCATTCACCTTCTTTTATTGCGTTTGATGAAAACTTGCTTGCTTTTGTTTTTAATTTTGGTTATCAAGCAAAGGCTTAGTTTTTGTTGATGATTTTGAGTATCTTACCATGCACACCTGGCTTACTGAACTTTTCTTCCATAAATTTAAGTTGAGTAACCATTTTCTGGCCTTGTCCCCTTTTTCATGCTACTGTCAGAATGTACGAGAATTAAGTAAGCATATAGAGCTAGTACAGAAAGGTGGGGATGCAGTAACTTCAAAAGGGAGTGATCAATGATGTGAAGAAAGTTGAACATCTGAGACTTCGTATCTTCATTGTTCAGTAATCGCAAAAGCTGATTTGCTGCCCAAAGTTGGTTTGAGGTGATGATGGGTGGACCATACTTAATTTGTGATGTTTCCATAACTAGGAAAATTTATGTATTTAATTAGGTTTCTCATTTTTCTAATATTTTACCGTTGCAATCTCCTCCCACGAGGGAATTAAATTCTCTTCTTCTACCAGATAGATTCAGTGAGAAAATTTTGATTAGAGGTATTTATGTAGATTCACGTGAAAGAATATGATTTTGGTATTCCCTGTGTGTAGGAAGAAACATTCCTGCTTTTTCTTTTTCTTTCTCCTTTTTTTTTTTTTTTTTTTTTACTCAGGTAATATGATATTCATAGTTGAATAAAGTGCTCTTCGACGGCAAGTTCTTGAAAATTGTAAACTCTCTGTTGCATTGCATTCTAGGTAGGGCGGGGCAAATGACTTCGTGTCTCCAAGGCATCTAGCTGCATGGTGCATTTCCTGGTGAAATTGCTATCTCAATTTTCGACTGAAAATTCGCAAAAAATAACCTTAAAGAATGTATGGTTGGGAAAGAAAACAGAAGCTTCAAAGTCTCTCAACTGCCTGTACTCGTGTTATATTCCCCCTTCCCTCCGACACACACACACAATAAATTGATATATTAAACATCTTATATAATTTAAACATTTGAACTTGGATTTTAGTTGCCGAATAAAGACATGCCTCCAAAATCTTCAAGAATTGCTAAACTGGTGTTTCAGTGGGAGCCGTAAGAACTGCTAATCTGATATTGCAACTTATTGGATAGGCCTCGTAAATTCGGGGAAGGAAATCGGACTGTCTAGAGATTTCCTAGTACTGTTAATATTGACTCGGTAGTCCTTTGATAGACAACAATTGAGGGTTGTCAGTAGCTCATGGAACGACCTTCTACGGCTAATCATTAGCAGTGACTCGCTAACCAGAGATTAATTGGCAGGACTTTTGAGTTGCAAAGAAAACTAGCGGCTCAATCTGAACAACGTTTCTATTGTCACCGGCGGCTACCTCTCAACTCTAACTATGAAATTACGGGGCCGCCAGGGAGGAAAAAAAAAAAAAAAGAAAAAAGAGAAAATTGTTATGTGTGGTATTGAAAAACGTCACAAGACACAATTTTAAAAACACAAAAAGAAGTTAAATTGAAGAATACAACTGACACATTTTACATCCATCTTATAAGAAAAGAGGAGTATGAATAATGATTACATAAAACTATACCATTTTATATGTATGCAAATAGCTTAAACAAGCTTTTAAAATATTACAATTTTTTCAAGACTTTAGGTAACTTTAAGACTTTTAAAAATTTGAAACTTAAAGGGAAAAAAAATGATAAGAAGAAAAGTGTTAATATTAATTACATAAAAGAATGTTTTTTTTTGCATATATAAATAGTTTAAACAAATTTTCAAAATATTACGACTTTTTCAAAACTTTAAGTAACTTTAAGATTTCCAAAAAAAAAAAAAAAAAAAAAAAATTCAATGAAAAAGAAAGAATAAAAACCCGCGTTCGTACACAGGTGATGCTCACGTGAGCAGGAAGCTTGGTTTCCACGCTTAAGAGATACTTCAAAGCGAAGGCCGAGTCCCGCTGAGTGTTACTAGTTTCTTTTTGTCCATCGCCCAATCCCTTTCAACCAAGTGTCAAGCGACTCAAGCCTCTCTTCCATAAATATCGATTTTCCGTTGACTTGACGCGGTTATAGTCTCAAGTCCACTCTCTCTCGCTCTCTCTCTCTATGCATTTTTTTTTCCCTCTCTTTTCTTGGCGTTGAAGCGCACGTCGATCGAAACGCGGTTATAGTCTCAAGTCCACTCTCTCTCGCTCTCTGTCTCTATGCATTTTTTTTTCCCTCTCTTTTTTCTGGGCGTTGAAGCGCACATCGATAGAAAATCTTGATCTCCGCCGCGTTAAAGGTTCGATTTTGTTTCTTTCTTTTACTCTGTTTTTGTGTGTCTTTTCCATTTCATTTCGTTTCCTTCCGTTCTTTCTTTTTGTGTTTATCGTCCGTATTACTTCTGCTTCTTTACTTTTATATTCTGTTGTTTATCTTGAAATTCTTTTCTTGTGTTTTTTTGGTTGTTTTCCTTTTGATTTGGTTTGGGTACAATGTCCAGTATTCTTGATATTTGCATCTCTTTTGAGGTTTTAAAACCACATGCTTTTGATTTCTCTGTTTTTTGGTTTCAAAATATTTCTGTGTTTTTTTTCTTCTCTTTCCGATTTTTGAAAAGAGAATTGCAAATGAGTCAGCGGCTTCAAATGATTATAGAAAGTTAATCAATCCTACACTGCATGCAATATTAACCTGTATAACGTAGAATTATGACTGAAAAAGTAGAGAAAAGTGGATTGGCCATGTGGGTTCTCCATAATAACTATGGCCCAATTATTTATTTATTTATTTCTGCAGTGTCTTGAGTGCCAACTAATCTCTTAGTTCCTCAAGACTTTCTTTTCGACTGCTCAGCGTCTTCAATAATGTGGAATTTTCTTTCTTGAAAATGTACAAAAATTCTTTGATATACAAAATTTGGTTCAAAACCTTCCTGGTTGTTTGGGGTCCAATTCTTTTTTTCTTTTCTTTTCTTTATTTCTGGAGAATGATTGTTTTCATTTAACACTCAAACAGCATGATTCTGTACTTTTTAGGAAATGTCACAAATCTGAACAGTATCAACAACCTGTTCAACTATAAAATTCCAAAAGATAAAAAAAAAAAGACTTGATCTTTCCTGATTCTCATTTCTTTTGTAAAAACTTGTCTAAATGCATGACTTGATGCGGTTAGTTCTTTAGTGAAACTGTACTTTTCACAAATGGGGTAGGTTTTTGGTAAAATTTTCTTTTCTGGGACTGGAAAGAAAAGAGAAAGGACAATCAAATTATTATTGTTAGGTACATAGGTTGCCGGATGCCTATAGATATTGTTCAGTGAAGAGTTGATAATTAATTTTTACTATTTCACCGCATATTCTTTTGGATTTAAAAAGTTCTGCCTCCTCCATCTTTCTCAATTGAGCTATTTCTTTCGTGTAATTTTTACTGTAGATGGTGAAGGCAAGAAACTCAGTTGTCTTGGAGGCTAACTAGTTGAGCTTCATTTGCAGGATAATGGCAAGTTCTGAGGATGATGCAGATGTTTCTATGCTGGACACCAGCAGTGGAGATGACTGGGTATGTTATGGGAAATTCATAACTAATTTAAACTAAGTCACTCAACAGTGTTAATGATTTGAGTATGACATTTGAGTTTTCACCCATTGAGCAAATAGAAATTGATACTTTGAAATCAGAAGGTAAAGATCAAAACAGTCTTTCAAACCAACTTTGAGTCCTAGTATGTTGCTGCCATACAATTTTAAAATGTTGATGAGTGTGCAGCTTACTTCTAGAGTTACCTGCGTATGTCCATGCTCATCTAGGGATATACTTTCTGATATCAATCATATATTTGCTCTATTGTTTCTCTTACTATGTGTAGCAGACTAGTTGCCGCTTTGGAATTTAGATCATCTAAAATATTTAGTTTTCTTTCTAAATGTGAGAACCTCTAGGAATGGGGTCTGGTGGATGAGATAAATTGTATTATTTTGAGTTATCTGTTAGGCGTTTGCTTAATGTTTCAGATGGAAAATTGGAACAGATTTATGTTGGTATCGACCCTTATATCCAACATTTATGTCCTTTTTTACTCCATTCCATGCATGGAAACTCTTTTAAGTATTTCTCTGGATTTATTTGTGTGGCAAACAGGTGAATTTTTTTTAGTTTATTTGGTTTTCCTTGATCTTTTTTATTCAGCGACTCATATGGATTATTTTGCAGCACCTGGAGTGACTAGATGTTCAAATAACATTTTTCCTTTTATTTGAAACATCATTGTGATTGTTTTCTTTCCTTGATTGCAGTCCCCAAGGGCCCTTGTTCAGCAAAGACGTACTAGCAACATGCTTTGTCACCAAATATATGGGAAATATTCTGAATTTCCTCATTACATAAAGAGCAAGGAGGACATCGGCATTGAAGATGTCATAAAGGTTTGTGTGCTTCCTTTTCTCCCAGCGAAGTCACTTTGCAGGTTCAGAACCATTTCAAAAGGGTGGAACCAGTGGATAGACAGTTCCTTTTTGGCTCACAAGCAAACTAACTTCTTCAAGAATGTCTCTGGATTTTTTTGCCAATTTCCTGGTGAAAGCTCTTCCTTCATCTCCCTTGACCCAGATGCATATGGCATCCCGGACTCCTCCCTCAGTTTCTTACCTGAACCAGTTGTTATTAAAACCAGCTGCAATGGGTTGCTTTGCTGCAGAAGCATTAGTGGAAGTGCCTACTACATTTGCAACCCTGTGAACATGAAATGGAAGATGCTTCCTGAGCCATGGATGTATCATGGGCCTGAAACAGCCATAGCACTTGCCTTTGAACCATCTTTACTCAATTTTAGTGCACACTTTGAGCTTATCTGTGCAGTCACTTTACCTGATCAACCATTTATCTTTTTTGAAATATACTCTTCAAGGTCAGGATGGCGAGTCAGCAACACTTTTTGCTATGAGCTGGATGTTCTGAAACTGAATAATGATGGTTTTTACATGAAAGGATTTGTCTTTTGGAAAACCCAGTCACAAGCAGTTCTAGCTTTTGATGTGAAGAATGAGGATTATGGGATTGTCAATCTTCCAGTTCTCGATGAACGAATTGGTGAATTGACAGAAATGCATGGAGAGTTGTGCTATCTTCTGCCCTGTAAACAAGGTGATGCATATGCAATTGAAGTCTATGGAGAAATGGATATGAAGCTGAAGGGTGTAATTTCTCTCAATCCTGAAGTTGTGGGATTTATGTCTGAGCCATGCCGAGCCTTGCATTTTGTGAATGATGACACACTGATAGTTACTTTTGGGAGCAATGTGATAGCTTATCATGCTAGAGCACAGACGGCAGAAAGGCTAGGCAACACAAGATCTGATGGATATGCAAAATACCTGCCATATGTTAATAGTCTTGTACATGTAGGCCATCCGATGGTTAGAGCATAGGCCAACTTTGATGCTGCGCCAGGATTTCACCTGTGGCAGGATTTCAGGTCATTGTGATTCATCAAAAACTTTTGCCATCAAACCAGATAGATTGCATAGCAGGTGGTTGATTAGAAGTAATGCTGAAACTCTTAGTCATTTGGTGGTTTCAGATTTAAAATCAAGTTGCATGGTTTCTTGGGAAGTTCAAAGTTCCAACATTTTGAACTTGTTAGATTTTGTTATGGTGTTGACTTTGTAATAAAAATTACTTGAACAGTGATCAAATAGCTTGCATTGCCATTCTTCTGTTTTTCATTGACGTTCTGATCTATGAAGTGGTTTAGCCTTATGTGATCCAGAATGATATAAATCTGGCATTGCCCTAGGGGGGATTATTCATGAAGTTTTCCTTGTCTGGTTGAAAATGGCAGCAGTGATTATGTTCAATGTCAGGGACTATGCATTCTGGCATGTTGATCTTTAACGAACAGATCATCGTGTCAATAATTCTATGCCCTTTGTTGAATTCCAGAAGTTTATTAATCTGTCTGCGATATATTATCTGTGAGGCTCAGGATAATGCATCTTTCATATTTTCAATTTCTAAATTGGAGAAAAGAAATTTAGGATCCAACTTCATTGTACCTCGGGCTGAAAAGAAAAGTTGTGATAAATGTCTAATTGCATTTGCTCCAAGAAGGGATTTTACTCCCATACCTAGTAATATTTTTGACCTTCGTAGTTGTAATGGATCATGGCTTTTTTTTTGTGTGAAACGGAGGAGATGAGCATGATGTCTGTCTAAGGGTATGTCTATTACAAGTAAGAAGAAAACCGTCAATGTTGGAAAAAATATTTACTGCTGAAGTTAAAATTTATTAAAAGGAATATACAGGCTGTGGCTAATTGAATGTAGCAAAAACGGAACTGAGGCCATGAATGGTAAAAAGAATAACCAACTTCACCAAAACAGGGGAGGCAGAGACAAGAAGTTGGCGGATTGAGAGAGAGAGAGATTAAGAGGTCGTCCTTTGTAGGAGGCCAACAGAGTTGCTTTCTACAGTGGAATTTCGCCATGCAACACCTTTTCTCTCACTTTATTTAGAGATCCCAGCCAGTTTATTCTTTTCAGGTATCCCTTTCTCAATGCATAACGTGTCCCTGAACTTCTATCAATTCGCCATTATAGATGACAAAACACTATGTAATGCAATGCCGGGGTGATCAATAGTAGTCAATGTTGGAACTCATGGCTCATAATTCCTAGGACCCTCAATGTCTTTTCTGCAGACACAAAAGAGGTTCTAAACTTATATAGATTTGACAAGTGGGAGCAGCACAGAACAGTTTTGTTCTGTTACCAAATGGTTGTATCTGATCCAAGACAATACAATTGTATTATAGCTTGCTTTGATTGTCTGCCTTTTGCAGGGGTCCACGAATATTGAGACAAGCAGTTGGGGGGAAAGGTGGAGTTTTCCGGCATGTTTTTAAGATGTGTTTAGACACAAGCAGCCTTTGTGGCTGGAAAAAGTTCTTCAGGATATAAATATAATGTCTAATTCATCTGATAGTGGTGCTGAAACCCCACCTGGTTCTGAATCTCCACCTTCACCATCTGCACCGCCACCCACGCAATCATCAACACCACCTCCGCCATCACCAACAGTTGAAAAATCACCTCCTGCAACCCCAACTGAACCAGTTTCTCCACCCACAAAGGCGTCACCCCCACCACCAGATTCTTCTTTATCGCCACCAAATAGTGGTTCTCCTCCTCCACCAGCATCTTTAGATGGTAGTCCCTCACCACCTCCCCCATCCTATTCTTTTTCTCCCCATGCATTGTCGCCTCCACCACCATCCATATCATCGTCGACATCGACAGCAATAAGCTCATTGTCATCGCCACCTTCAGACAACATTCTCTTAAATCACAATCAAACCAAAGCTGTGGTTGGAGCAACACTTGGCTTGGGGTTGGTGATTATTGCTTTGTTCATTGTCTGTACATGTTGTTGTAGGAAGAAGAGGCGAAAGCATAAGCATATGCAATATTATGGAGGAGGAATAGGTAATAAACCCTTTTAATTTTATTCAAAGCTCATTTCTATTACATAGATTCTTCTGCATGAGACTTAGTTCTTGAATCATCAATTGACCTGAAGATTTGGAACCAAATGTAGAAGACCAATTGTATGGATGTTAATTGAATTTCTTTCATTTAATAACAGCTATTGGGAATTTATCGGGTTTATTATCTGCGTTTGGAAACTCACAGGATCACAAGGTGTTTTAGTGCATAGTTCTTGCAAATCTATTTTAAAGCGTGCATGAAAAATCTGTCCAAAAAACCATCTTCTGAATTTTCTCCAGAACAGACAGAAGGTGTCTTGATACAATCCTAGAGTACAATTTTTATCAAGAGCATATTATTTCGATCATATGGATGGTTCACTGATTATAATCCATGTTCATGCACAGGCAGTGAGCAATATTACAACAGTTCACAGCATCCAAATTGGCATAATGGTTCAGCAGATCATGTTGTGGGTGTTGGCTGGCATGGACAACCTCCGCAAATGATGATGAGTGGTGAGATGAATTCCGGATACTCTGGACCACACCATCATCCCCTGCCGCCTCCCTCTCCAAATATTGCTCTGGGGCTTAGCCAGAGTTCCTTCACATATGAGGAGCTAGCAGCTGCAACAGGCGGTTTCTCTGAGTCCAACTTATTGGGTCAGGGTGGATTTGGTTATGTGCACAAAGGTGTGTTGCCTAATGGAAAGGAGGTTGCAGTCAAGAGCCTAAAGTCAGGCAGTGGACAAGGAGAGCGAGAATTCCAGGCGGAAGTTGAGATCATTAGCCGGGTACATCATCGGCATCTTGTGTCACTTAAGGGTTATTGTATTGCTGTAGGGCAGCGAATGTTGGTTTATGAGTTTGTTCCCAATAAGACCTTGGAATATCACCTCCATGGTAAGAGTTTCATCACTCCATCCCTCTTCATATTTATACATCCATCATAAATTCCTTCATGAAAATGCCATTTGTTACTGTCAATGATGGAAATGAATGAGCAATAATTAATGATAGTCAGGATGACGATATTGAGAGAAGAAGACTTCTTGGATTAAGTTTAAGTCACATACAAATGTATGATTTCAAGACTAAACCTCTAAGGCGTAGGTAAGATAGGAGTGATAAGAGATCTGCAGGCTTTAGATACAGGACAATGAATGTAAGCCTCCCAAGAAAACTTGATCTGGACCAAAAACTTTTTAGGATGATTTTTCCACTAATAACGAACTAAGGAAATCCTATCATATTTTGGTTGCAGGAAAGGGCCTTCCAGTAATGGATTGGCCAACCAGGCTTCGCATCGCATTAGGTTCTGCCAAGGGACTTGCTTACCTTCATGAAGATTGTAAGAATTTCACGTCTTCTCTCTTTCTCTCTCACCGCACGCATTGATCCCTCACATTGATTTTTCTTTTCTTTTTTTTTTTTCCTTTTATAAAAAATGTGCACAGGCCATCCATGGATCATCCACCGCGATATCAAATCTGCTAATATCCTTCTTGACTCCAACTTTGAAGCCATGGTACCTTTCCTTGACATGACCATCCTTTGTGTTAACAAATTTGATTTCATTTATGTCACAAAATGATTGCAAAAGCTAATTTTTCATCCTCCCTTCTCCTTAATTAGGTTGCTGATTTCGGATTGGCTAAGCTGTCCTCTGACAATTATACCCACGTCTCTACCAGGATCATGGGTACATTTGGGTAAGCAAAAATAAATGAAGTGGTACCATGTAAAGGTTGCATTTGAAGCAACTCTATCTATACGTGGCAGAACTTTGAAGCATCCATTTGGATGGTGATCTTTGACAAATCACTGCATATAGAGAAAAGATGAACTGACGTGAATCAAGCCTTAATTATTTTGCTGGCACTGATGCAGGTATTTGGCTCCAGAGTATGCAGCAAGTGGCAAGCTGACAGAGAAATCTGATGTTTTCTCATTCGGTGTCATGCTTTTGGAAATTATAACTGGGAAGAAACCAGTGGATCCTTCAAATGCAATGGAAGAGAGCTTAGTAGACTGGGTATGTGCTTCCTTCTTTTCTGACCTCTTAGAATAATTTCAAGCTACAGACCAAACCTGTGCTGCTCTATCAAGGCTATAATGTGTTTGGGGCATGCGATGAACAGGCACGACCACTTCTGACTCGTGCATTAGAGGAGGGAAACTACAATGAATTAGTTGATTTCCGCTTGGAGAACAACTACAATCCCCAGGAAATACGACGCATGGTAGCTTGTGCTGCGGCCAGCATTCGTCATTCTGCCAAAAAGCGCCCAAAAATGAGCCAGGTTTGCATCATTTCATTGACATACTGTATGCTCAAACATCTCGAACAAATTCCTGGTGTTGCATGCATTCTGGTTGAATTCACAATAACTGTTATGCCGTACAGATAGCACGTGCATTGGAAGGCGATGCTTCACTGGATGACTTGAATGAGGGTGCTAGGCCCGGGAATGGCTCTATGATTAACAGCTCAAATGGAAGCTCAAACTATGATACAGGTTCATATAATGCAGACATGAAGAGGTTCAGGCAGGTTGCTTTATCCAGTCAGGAATTTGGCAGCAGCGAGCATGGAAATTCTAGCACTGACTCCCCAGACATGTCCTACTCAGTGGCCCAAAAGCCCAAGTTTTGAGCATCAGCCCACCCACCCTTCAAAATTGACAGAGTTTAAAGGCCTAATTATCAAACATTTTGGCGATCAAGAACAATGAAAATTACATACATGGCATAAAGTGATATGCTGTGAATCATTCTTTTGACTTTAAACATGGGTTCACTTGGAGGATGAGCTAGAGAGGAGATTGGAACTCTGGGTTGCCATTGATGTCCATCATTTGTAGGAAAATGTTGAATGGCACTCACAAATTATCATCTCAAACTTTGACCATTGACCAACTTAGTTACCTTCTTCCACTATATTGTTTTGCGTTTCACCAAAAAGAAAAAAAGAAAAAAAAAAGTCTCATGGGTTTATATATTATGTTGCTAAGTACCTTTTCTCTTTGGGTGCATTTGTTAAATCCTTTTGGATTGCTCTATGCTCTCCTCTATTTTTATTTCTGGTAAAATGCCTTTACGTGAAATTTCCCCAAACTACATTTTGCTTGCGGCCAGCCCAAGTTACTTGGGCAGCAGTGGCGAAGGTTCAAATCTCCTAAATGTCCAAATGGACCCATCTGTGGATTTGGACCCCACTGTGTGCTGCTATATTCCTTAGCAAAATGCAACACAAACCATGAAAGTCCTGTTACTCGAACAATTACAAACGAATTTGAGCCTACAAGAAATCATATATCAAGCTTTTTTTTTTTTTTTTTTTTTTTTTTTTTTTTTAAGGGCTTGATCTTTGTTAAGATGTAGTTTTTTTTAAAAAACATTTACAAAAATGGAAAATGAGTTTTTATTTATGGACTTCTACCAGCTACCGTGAAATGCTTTTTAAATTAGAATCAAGCCCACCCATTGCTTAAAATATTTTTGTTAAATTCTAGATAACACTATAAATGAGTTGCACCGAATTAATAGTATCGTGTTCAAATCTTGGTCGTTTAATAAATGAGGCTCAATGTTAATGTTATATTGTTAACAATTCAAGCACGATCAAGTCTAAGTCTAACATTGTTTAATCAAGATTTGTTTTTATTGTACAAAGTTATTCACCAATAATTCATTTAACTTCATAATAATAATAATAATAATAATAATAATAATAATAATAATAATAATAATTATTATTATTATTATTATTATTATTATTAAAATTATATAAAATTATTATTACAACAAAATAAAATGACAAAAATGTGTATTTTAATAAAAATAATTAATTAAAAATTTAAATATTTAATTTTAAAATATAATTATAAATATATAATATATCATTTAAAAATAAATTGACTCAATTTATTTTAATAATACACTAAAAAATTTTATAATAAATTTATAATTAATATTTTAAATAAATTATTAATTAATTAAATAAAAATATCTGAAATATTTATTTAATTTTTAATATAATTTATTCTTAATTATAAAAAAATATAAATTTATTTAATTATTTTTTATTTTAAATAAATTATATTTATTATTTTATATAAAATCATAAATTATATATATATATATATATAAATATATAAATATTGTGGTGGTCTAGAGCGAGCTCGGCCGGAGAAAAAAAAAAAAAAAAACACCGACTCAATAGGTGGTGGGCCTTTCAAAAAAGAATTGGCCCAGAAGTCTTTCCAGAAAAACCACGTACTTAAACCCTTTTGGATTGCTCTATGCTCGCTCTATGGATATTAGGCTCTCCAACAGCCTGCTCTTCTTAAAAGCCGGTGGGAGGCTCTCAGCCTAAATCTCGACCCGACTCATCAGAACTGCGATCCGAATATAACTGCCCCAATAGACAAGTCTGCTGTCGTCTTAAAGCGATCTTGAAATCAACTTGTACGATCTGAGAGGAGGCGAAGCCCTAACCCATAAGCGATCGAGTCACCATGGGTGATTACAACGATGCCTTCATGCGCAACCAGAACAACGCCGTTCGGGCCACCACCAAGACCCAGAACCGGGCGAACGTTCTCCAGCTCAAACTGGTCCTTGCTATACTTCACCTTTTTTTCTAATTTTTTTTTTTTTTTTATCTTTATTTTTAATTTTTACTTTTGTGAGATTAAGGGTTTTCTTATTTATTTTAGTGTTGGTGGTGTTTGTCTCTGTATTTCTTCTAATTTGGTGACGGATTTTTGAAAAATTTTTTCAAAGCACATTATCTGGATTTAACTCAGTTAGATATTTTTAATTACTATTGGAAATGATTAGAAGGTACTTTTTTAGGCTTTAATAAATGGCTGCTTGGCATAGATGTTTGATTTAGAATGCTTGATTTAGATCCCTTTTTTTTTTTTTTTTTTTTTTTTATACAAGAGTAGGAAATGGATTTAAGACATTTGATTTTTGGGATGTTGAATGTTTTACTTAATTTGCCAATTTTGCAGATTGGGCAAAGTCATCCAACGGGTTTAACAGCAAACCTATTGAAACTTTTTGAGGCTCGACCTCCTTTGGAGTTCAAACCCGTTCCCGAGAAGAGGAAATGCCCACCCTACTCTGGTATACTTTTGGTTCATGCAGGAGAAAAAATTTATTATGTTTTGGATTTTTATCCTTGCATTTGTGATCTTTTATTCTTTTTCAGGTATGGGACAATTTGTAAGTCGATTTGCAGAGCCAGGAGATCCTGAATATGCTCCACCAGTACAGGAAGCTGAAACTCCTGTAGGGTTCTCTTTCTCGGATTTGGTTCTTTGTTGATGTTTTTCTGTAGGATATGTCGGTTCTAGTTGTTGTCAGCTGCATCCATTTATATGGCGTTTGTTTGTGTAATGAATATTATCTGTGGTATTGTTGAATTGACAAGTCGGCTTGCCTTATTGAATTTAAATAACTTGTATTTAGTTCTACAACTTATTGGATTCCTGATAACATGGATCAGGCACAGAGAAGAGCTAGAATACATAAGTTGAGACTGGAGAAGGGTGCTGAGAAAGCAGCTGAGGAGCTTCAGAAATGTGACATTGCATTCTCTCTACTACTGATTATTTAATCATTGATCTGATTTTATTTGTGTTTAGCATTTTTGGTATATCCTTGTTCATACAGATGATCCAACCAATGATCCAAACATCTCAGGAGATCCATACAAGACACTCTTTGTTGCTAGGCTTGTAAGTGTCATGCTCATTTTCTTTGTCAAGTCTAAAACTAAGTGTTGTACTTCTGTTTAATTTACAAAAAAAATTTCTGTCAGATGAATTTTTTGTTTCTGTTGTTTTGTTGCAGAATTACGAGACAACCGAGAGTAGAATCAAAAGGGAGTTTGAGTCTTATGGGCCAATAAAACGGGTAGGTATATTTGAGTATGCCCAAGCTGGTTTGGTAAGAGGTTGTTCAGGTGTATTGCCTTTTTAACTTTCTCAAAATGCATGTGAATTCTGTAAACACAAGTTTTTCAGATCTTCTAAATTCCCAAGTTCTTTTTTTTCTTGTTTTTACAATTGAATATTTTTTTTTGGTGTGTACAATTTCCAACTTACTCATTGTTTTCAATATATTTGTTTGTATTCAACCGTTGAGTTTACTACAAATTGGCATATTTGCTCTTGCATTTGCTATGTCATCATTTGAAGTCCATTATTTGGCTGACTTGATAGAATTACAGAAGCCGTATATTTATGCTGTAAGTGTAATAAGTAATTAATGCTATGTCTTTATGTTAATTGTCTGTGTCGGTTAGAATGATAAGAATCTCGCTATTTTTTGGAGCAACTGATGTGAGGTATGCAACTTGGAAATAATATCAAGTGCTCTTTCCTGGTGATAACTTTGACAAGCCTTCTCTAAATGGATTTAGATTAAAAATCATTGTTGGGACAAGGATACTGTAGTAGTTTCTAGGTATTGTGCCACATTAAGGTTCATCATAGTAAGAGATCCCTGCTAAGGAGGTTTTCACTTTGTTCAAATGGGACTTTTGCTTTCCACTTTTCGTTGCATCCTATTTCAAAGATGTTGGTTCATCTTGCTGGCAAAGCTGAAAATTAAGTTGAGGAAAGCAGTGATGCACTGTTTCTTTTGGCCTTTAATGTCCAGCAGCAAAAGGAGACTGGCAACTGTTCTTTTTACTCGCCTGGGTAAAAATGTAGGGAGTATTAGTATCTCTTTCTCCTTATTTGAATTTTTGTAGTGCATTTCCTTGCTACTAAAAATTTTTATTTTGGCTTTAAAGGCTACCAAAACATGTCAGCAGTTGAGAAGGTGTCCTGGTATATTCAATTTTATTCATAACTATTCCTTTCTATTTAAAACATCTATTCCCTGGTAAGGGGACTTTAGTCAGTTCCATGAAATGGTAAATTTGCCACGATATATCAGTTTTTCTGCAACTCTGCCCTGGTGGTGATGCATCTCGCGTTTGGAGCCCAATCATGAAAAGGTGAGCACGGCTAATTAGGCATAGTGCCTGTCTGCCGTGCCATTTAGGATTTAATGCTAAGCTTTATGTAGAGTCATCTCTTAATTTTGGAAAGTGAAGAGCAAGATATTTAGGATCTTGTTCAGTGTAGTTCTAATTCTGCGATTGCATTTTATTTATTTTTTTTCTTTTAAGCTGTGCAGGTTCGCCTAATAACTGACAAGGAGACCAATAAAGCTAGAGGCTATGCTTTCATTGAATATGTGCATACCCGAGACATGAAATGTTTGACTCATTGCCTTTCTCTTGAATGTATGATGTTTGCTGTGCTCTGCCATTCATTTCTAATCACTGCATTTATGCATCACCAGCTGCATATAAGCAGGCTGATGGGAGGAAGCTTGATGGCAGAAGGGTACTTGTGGATGTTGAACGTGGTAGAACTGTCCCAAATTGGCGACCCCGCAGACTAGGTGGTGGACTGGGAACCACAAGGGTTGGAGGTGAAGAAGTTAATCAGAAGTATTCTGATAGGTAATTTCAGTAACTTTCAACACTTGTCAATTGGATGTGCTGAATGTCATGATTTCAATGATATCAGTCGTCAAGGTCTTGATGTGAGGGGTATGATACTAGCGTGGGTTTCTGTTATTTAGTTGCATTTTGTTTTATGTCCATCAGGAAAATATGGTTTCTTTTGCTGCTTAATGGTTTTTAGTGCAACATCCTTTATCAGCCAAGTGGTGTGCAATGTGCTGAGCATGGCTTGCTGTTGTGCTATGACTGGATTTGGTTTATATCTTGTGAAGTGTAAATTCTTTGTGTCTGATTACGGAATAACTTAACTTGCTTTGCTTATCTTTGATCAGAGAGATGCAGCAATCAGGAAGATCATCACGCTCTGAAGAGCCAAGGACGCGGGAAGATCGGTACAGTGAACGGTAAGGTTTTCTTTGTTACTTCTGGAAGCTTCAATTTTGCTATTGCCTACTTATATAAAAGGATAGAACCAGAAAGAAGCATATGCTGCTAGACTTGTGCATATTCTTTGTGCTGAATGTTAGTGATGGTTTATGCAGTAGCTTATATTGTTACATTAATTTGAAAAACTACAAAGATGGTATAAATTTCATTTATTTTAGGCATTTTATGGCTAGCTATTGACAATGTTCTTGTTCTTCATAACTTCTGAGTTGCACTAGTTTGTGCATTATATATTGACTGATATTCTCTAATAGACATCTATATATCTCCAGGGACAGAGAAAAATCTCGTGAAAGGGGAAGGGAGAGAGAAAGAGAACGAGAGAAGTCTCGTGAGCGCTCCCATGACCGGCCAAGGGAACGTGAAAGTAAAGAATACAGGCATCAAAGAGACCGAGACAGGGAGAGGGACCGGGAGAGGGACAGAGAGAGGGGTCGTGATCGTGATCGACTTCGTGATCGTGATCGAGGTCGGGACCGTGGTTATGACTATGAGCGTGATCGAGACAAAGAGCGTGGCAGAGAGCGTGATCGTGATCGCCCTCGAGAGAAGGAGAGGGATTATGATGGTGATCGAGATCGTGACCATGGCCATTCCCGTGAAAGGGAATATGACTATGACCATGTTGAGTCAAAACATGACAGAGAACAGCATGGGGACAGGGACTATGATCATGCTGATCCAGAGGATGATCATGGCTGGTATGAACAATCTGAGTTAGGTCATAGGCGACCAGATGCAGAGGATGACCAACATTATGATCAATATGAGAATCACCGCAGTAGGGGGAAATATGATCCTTTGGATGTCCAGGGTGACCATGACCGTTACAATCAATATCCTGACCATGATCCCGATCGTTATGATCAGATGGAAGAGGATGATTACCACTACGATCGTGGAACCTCTGACTCACATGAAAGGGAGCGTGACTATAGGCGATCTGAAAGGTCACTTTCTCGAGATTATTAAAACTGAGCACGGAACTTTGCTGAACCCTTGTGCTTTACTTTTAAGACTATCAAGGTCTGTAGAAGGCTTATGTTCTCTGTTGCGTTGAAGTCATACCTTGTTGTCCTGATTTTATTTCTATTTGTTAGTTCAAGGGTGTTTCACGTCAAAGTCTAGAAGGGCTTGTCATCTATGCTGCAAGAACCCATGTTTGGTTTGTGTTCTTTTGTTAGGTTTTGGTGACTGGAGGATTGTTGCTTGTGCTTTGCTCTTATTTCTGATGGCTTGACAAGATTTTCTTATGTTTTGTCTGCACTTGGTTCATGCATGCAAGGCATGACCGTACCTGACTTCATACGATATATAAAACCAAAATGTTGTGTGGAAATGCCACCTTATTTATTGATTCTGCAATTTTTGTTTCTTTTCCTGTTTGTTTATGATCTGGTGTTGGGTATGATTTTTATTCTTCAGAAATTAAGTGGGATAACTTCTAGTTATTGAATGTAAACAAGGTCAGTTCAATGCCTGAATGTATGTTACCGTTATAGTTTATGGTTTTAAAACAGAAGAGGGTGATTAAAATGATCGTCACCAGCTGAGAGAAGGGAAGCACTCGAAGGGGTGAAACAGCTCTCTCTTATGACCATTGGAGCATAAGCGGGGATTCCTGGCCTCGCTGCGGAACTGGAGTCACGCCATCTTGGAATTGCTCGAGCCTTGGGGTTTCGGGTGCCAGTTCCTAGCTTTCTGGACCATTAATGTAATGGTTTTCCTCTTCTTGGTCCGTTTCGCCGAGAGATATTTGAATAGGATCCGAGCAGTAGTAGCACTCGGTTGGTTGGATTAATTTGGAGTAGCTTGGAGTAGTCATACCACTCATTGACTATCGAGTGGTATATTACAACCGGAGGCTTGGCAGCCCCAGCTCGTGATTGGAACCAGAATTAAAGTTGCCGTCAATGTCACGTTCGCCTGCTTGTGATCCTTTTCACTGGTAACCTCAAATATTGAATAAATTTTAAAAATTGCCCTTAGACTGGCTTCTAAGTTCATGGCATCTTTTTAGCGGATGTTGTTTCTCATACATGCAGGAAATGTCGTAGGAATTTTCATTCTTTTTTAGCGGATTTTCTTTCTGAATTTGTTGTATCCGGGCGTGCAACTTGGATTAGAAACAAAATTGTTTAATACATGCAAGTTTAGATATAAAAAAAGAATCCTTAAAAAAAAAAAAAAACAAAAGAGAGAGAAAGGTAGAGAGAGAGAGAGAGAGAGAGAAAATATAGACATGAACTTGGTGGCACCGTCCAACCCAACCACAGTGAAGTGGCGCAAAATATTCTTGAGCGTCCCATTGGGGGCCCAGACCACAACTTCGGACACGCGCTTGTCAAAAATCAACTCCCCATTGAACCCAAAATAAATAAATAAATAAACGCCCCCGTCAATCGAGTAGGTTCATACTGCAATTATCCGTACATTGCAGGGGCAAAATTTGAAAGGGGTTTTCCCGCCCACGGGGTTTCCCCAATAAAAAAAAAAATAATAATAAAAGGTGATATTTGGGTTCTTTTAATATCAATTCAAACAATTATATATTTCACTCCTCGCTCGCTCTCCGAGTCAGTACGTCCTGCTACTTCCTTCTTTGCCTTTTCGTTTCCTCTCCCAGCTCTTTCTCTAATCTGACGGTCCAGTCCTCTGCTTTATATAATACATTTCCTGCTTTTTCTATATTAGTTTCGATTTTGTTTTTTTTTTTTTTTAATAGTTTTCACTGTTTCTCATACAGGGCTTGAAATGGGGTCCAGGAGAGAACGGAAGACCGGCGCCTCTTCGGGTTCTCCGACTTCGGTGCTCGAAGACGAGGTATTTATCTGTCTTTTGACTCCTTAGCTTGTTATTCTGTTTCATAGATATTTGCAAGCTGTCGATTTTAATGTTATGTTTGGTTCGGGAGAAAAAGAGGGATTGAGAGAATAGAACCCGCACAGTTCAGGGCCCTGTTTGTGTTTTTGGGGAGATTTAAGGAAATGTTTTGGAATATTGTTTTCCTGCAGCGTTGTGTCGTATGTGTTCGATCTATTACCTTCGAGAACGTTTTCTGTTGTTTTAGATGTTTTTCGGCATCGTTATTTTTTTTTTTAATTTTTTGGTTTTATTTTTCCTTTTTCTTTTTGATGCACAAGTTCTCACAGGTTTTGTGTTCTAGTAGTAGCAGTAGAATTTTAGGCATTTATTCTGCCACTTACTGGTTTTTTTGGGATTATTTTATTCCATTTATGTATTTGTTGTTTTAATTTTTAAGGAGAAATGCAAGGAGGACGTGGAAGTAAAAGTTGAGGAAGATGTAGTTCTGAGTGCAAAAAATGGGGATTCCTCCCATATATCAAGAGAAATGGCAGAGGAAGAAGAAAAGCTGCTTGAAGCTCGGTTCAAGAATGAAGCAGAGGAGCGAGACGAGGAGCCTCTAGATGCAGCTCAATTGAATGACTCTCAGTACACAAAATTGGACGAACTCCTTACGCAAACTAAGCTCTACTCTGAGTTCCTCCTAGAAAAGATGGATGAAATTACACTTGTAATTCTAAAAAGAGTTCTTTTTGGATGAATCTTTCTTTTGTTTTGGGTGTTAATTCTTGGTATTTGTTCTTCACAAAAAATGCATTGCTAGGCTGGGGCCGAGCAGGAGAGCCAAATTACTGAGAAAAAGAAAGTTCGTGGGTCAAAAAGAAAAGCTGCTACAGAATACAATACTGTAAACCTCTCTTTTTGTCTTTCTTTTCTTTGTTGATGCATTAAGCTATATTATTGTATTTTCCCATAATGATTATGGGAAAATATTTTATTCTCTTCAGAGAAAAGCCAAGAGGGCTGTTGCTGCAATGCTTACAAGGTCAAAAGAGGATGAAAAGAATGAGGATGTGAATTTGACTGAGGAGGAAAAAGTTGAGAAAGAGCAGAAGGAGCTAGTACCTTTATTGACTGGTGGCACATTGAAACCCTACCAACTCAAAGGTGTGAAGTGGTTGATATCCTTGTGGCAGAATGGGCTGAATGGGATCCTTGCTGATCAAATGGGTCTCGGAAAGACAATTCAAACAATTGGTTTCCTTGCACATCTAAAAGGGAAAGGTCTAGATGGCCCCTATTTAATAATTGCTCCTCTTTCTACCCTTTCAAATTGGGTAAATGAAATTTCCAGGTAAACGATTTGAGTTTGTAGATGACATTATCCATGTCTGATTTTTTTTAGTGCCTGAAAGTGGGTTTGAATTTGTTTGAATAGGTTTGTGCCTGCAATGAATGCTATGATATATCATGGTGATAAGAAGCAAAGGGAGGAGATAAGGAGAAAATACATGTCTAAATCAATGGGTCCCAAATTTCCAATTATTGTTACTTCTTATGAGATTGCAATGTCTGATGCTAGACGGTGCTTCAGGCATTATCAATGGAAATATGTTGTAGTTGATGAGGTAATTTTTTTGATGAGTTAGCATTTGAGACATTTGTTGATGATTGAAGTTGTGCCTAGGCCATTGTTAATCAAAGTGCACAAAAACTATAGGTTTAAGTGCTTTTTGCTGTAAAAAAACACTCTAGGTTGAGTTGAAGGGCATAAAGTACTAAAAAGTGCTTTTTAAATTTTTGTTTTTTGTCTGCTGAAGATTTTGAAGTTTGTTTACATAAATTAGAGGCTTTGCTTCTGCACATTAGTGCCATTTGTTTATGCCTATGCCTTAAGAGGTCATGACTGCATCTAGTTGCTGGTCATTTTTAACTTGACCCTGCCATTTGTTAGTTGATGTTAGGACAATCTTCATTTGGAATAGAGGTGATTATCCTAACTATAGGTTCTTTGTTGAAGGGTCATCGGTTGAAGAATTCAAAATGCAAATTGCTGAGGGAATTGAAATGTATTCCCATGGCTAATAAGCTCCTTTTGACTGGGACACCTTTGCAAAACAATCTGGCTGAGCTTTGGTCATTGCTGAATTTCATTTTGCCTGATATATTCCAATCCCATGAGGAATTTGAATCATGGTAAGTATGCTCAATCTATGTTCACTGTGTATCTTAGTTTTTTTTTTTGTGAATTTGTATCTACCTTTCCTAATTACAATACTAAATTATTTGTGGTTCCTTGTCAATATACATTGTGATATATGATTCTTAGGAAACTTTTGCATTTATCTTTTGATGTTATGGGGCATTCTAGTGTGTGGTATCTTTGTTCTTTACTTTAGATATGGATGAAGAAAATTTTTACATTTATTACCAAGATATCGTATTAGTGACCTGTAACATTCATGGCCAAAACTATTGCCAATTTCATTTTGAAGAAAGGAATGAAATAAAATGTGTCATACATCTGATGATTACTGTTTTGCCTGAATTATTCCAATAGCTATTGAAATGATTGTCTCAATCTTTAGGTTTGATCTGTCGGGAAAGTCCACCAGTGAAGCAATGAAGGAAGAGCTAGAAGAGAAGAGAAGGGCTCAGGTATCTGGCTGGTCTGATGAAAATTTTTATATTTTCTGTACTAATCTAGATGTCATGCATATATATGTACCTGGGTTTTGATTTTCTTCAGGTGGTTGCTAAACTTCATGCTATATTGCGACCATTTCTCCTGCGACGAATGAAGGCTGATGTAGAGCAGATGCTGCCTCCAAAAAAGGAGATAATATTGTATGCTACCTTGACTGATCATCAGAGGAATTTCCAGGATCATTTGATCAATCAGACATTGGAGAATTATCTACATGAGAAGGTTAATACAGGTATTAGATTTCTCTCAGTTTTAGTAGCACCATGGAGCTTTTTATGGTGACTCTTGGGGGATTATTTTTTGTGCGGCTAACATTTCTCCTTAAGTACTGGTGTCATGTTTTTGGCTCATTAATTGAGTATGTTTTTGTAATGTGTAAAGTTTCAGGACATGCTGTGAAGGGGAAACTCAACAATTTGATGATTCAACTTCGAAAGAACTGCAACCATCCTGATCTCTTAGAATCAGCCTTTGATGGCTCATGTATCTGCCTGCCCAACCATTTCAGCTATTTTGTGATGATATGTGTTTTGGAGATTTCCTTGGGTCATTTTTTTTTTTTTTTTTTTTTTGCTTCTCTTGACAGATTTTTACCCACCTGTGGAACAGATAGTTAAGCAGTGTGGCAAGTTTAAGTTACTGGATAGACTGCTGAATCGGCTTTTTGCCCTAAAGCACAAAGTATGATGCTACTAGTTCTTATGTTTTTGGTTCTTAAGCTGCCCTCTTATCTTCATTTCTTTTCAAGCAGGTTCTGATCTTCTCTCAGTGGACTAAGATTTTGGACATAATGGAGTACTATTTTAGTGAAAATGGATTTGAGGTTTGTAGAATTGATGGCCTTGTGAAGTTGGAAGAAAGGAGAAGACAGGTTTGCTTTGTGTTGCTTTATGTTTTATTTTTACCAAATTGAATGTGTTCTGGGATTCTCAACTCTAGCAAGTTTTACTTGAATGAATTGCTAGTTTTACTTGAATGAATTGCTAGTTATTCTATCTCATTTAATTAGGTAATATGCTTTGAACAGATCGAGGAATTTAATGATGTGAACAGCAATTACAGGATTTTTCTTCTCAGTACTAGAGCTGGTGGATTGGGTATCAACCTTACTGCAGCTGATACTTGTATACTATATGACAGTGATTGGGTATTTTCTTGGTCACAAGTCACATTCCCCTGTTTGTGTGTTGAAGAAATTTTAGACTAATCAATTCTTTTTTATTTGTATTTCAGAACCCTCAAATGGATTTGCAGGCTATGGATAGATGCCACAGAATTGGCCAAACAAAGCCTGTCCATGTTTACAGGCTTGCAACAGCACAATCCATCGAGGTACCCTTTTGAATGCTTTGATGCAATTGTTATTCATATCACCAGCACATTGATAGACTGTATGTTAACAGGGTCGCATTCTTAGAAGAGCTTTTAGTAAGTTAAAGCTTGAGCATGTGGTGATTGAGAAAGGCCAGTTTCACCAAGAACGACTCAAATCCAACACCTTAGTCAACTCGGAGGTTTGACTATCTACTGCAATACTGGTCTGTTCTTTGTATTGCTTATCATTAGCTGGTTTGACTTGTTTTAGGTCTGTTCAAATTCATTTGATAATAATTTAGAATTTTGCATTTCCGGTGGTTGCTTCAAACCTAATATTTTGTGGGGCATTCAAATGTTTGAAGTTGCCTTTGTGACCATATTTGGGTGTCATTTGATGATAGCATTGTCAACCTATATTATCCTTTTTCACTTACGAATTTTGTGTAAAATTTTAGGAAGAGGAGATACTGGCACTTTTTAAATATCAAGAAACTGCAGAAGATAAGTTGATACAGACTGATATCAGTGATGAGGATCTAGATAGGGTATTAGATCGCAGTGATATGATTGCAGGTTCATCAGATGGCAAGGAAAATAATGCTGCCGACAGTGCAATTCCCCTTAAAGGCCCCGGTTGGGAGGCAGTAATACCCTCTGCGGCTGGAGGAGTGCTCTCTACACTTAACAGTTGATGATGGTCAGTTAGCTTTGTGTTGTAAAGTCATATCTATGAACTTTAAAACGGTTTCTTTTTTTGGATGAGCTAGGAGATGCCAAGTCTTCCCTCAGTTTTCTGTGAGCAAAAACATTGCTCTACGGAATGCTTCTTTAATTTTTGCGCAAATGCTGAATAGAACACTATAGTTCTCTGGAAAGAGGCGATTTTTGTGTATATATGTTAATATTTGCCATGGATTTATCAGAGTTTATATTAGTTAATGATGAGAATTGCAAAATGTGGGTTGTTCATGATAGGATTTGGGTGCCATCTCCTGGAGACAATTCCTCGCAATCTTCTGTGAATGGTTTTTCCATGCCGGGAGCAATTTAAGCTTTGTAATCGCCAGAGCTGAATGTTGTTTAGATAAGAAATTGCAACTAGTTGAAATCCAATTGCGCCTTTTGGAAAGTATCGATTTTCACGTATATACATGCTATTGTAAAGTACTTCTTAGCCAGTACGGTGGAGGGTATTTTCCTGTCATAAATGATCTACCACGTTTGATTATGATTGATGGTTCTTGCATCATTTAAGGCAGCAAGTGCAATCTGAAAAACGAAGTGATCCCTAGTAACTCGAAGATGGCTTAGCTAATTAGAGAAGCACGAAGTGGTTCCTACTTGTTAAGAGATTAGATATGTTATCATTTTAATTTTTGCTTATAATATACTAACCTTTGAAGAAATCAACTCCTCAGAAGTATGGTACTTCTTTGCCAAAACTTAGCCTAGATTTTCTGATTTGTAGTGGTAGAAATATTGATCACTTTGTGATCAATGCCAAGACTAAGCTGGTGGAACTGCAAATTTGCCTAGTCCTGCAGGGTGAGTGGCTGGTAAGTCCATTGTGGTCAGCACCTGAGGTATCGACATGCCGCCCGAAATGACAATCTCTGCATCACATGACAAATTAAAAAAAAGATCATCATGGTTTCAACTGAAGCTGGCAGTGACTACTTCCTATAGATTGGCATGGGACTCACCAATTCCTTCTCTGACAGAGAGATTAGGCCTCATGATATCCATCGTGCTGATCAGAAAAATGTCCCCAAGATAAAGATGGTTGGTGGGAATGTAAACACAACAAAGTTCCTCAGCACCCATGCTTCCACGAAGAACAACAGAAGATGTGATGAAGCCAAATGCATATTCCCCATTACGTGGATGCCTGACAATGGCCACTTCCTTGAAGGCATTGGAGTTTTGATCTGTAACAGAAACTTGCTTCAAACTCTAGGCTAGTAAAATCAGATATGATAAAGCAAGATTGATTAAACTCACCTGGTGATATTGCTGTACTGATTTGTTTGGAAGCAGAGTAGATATAACTAATGAGTGGCATTTTCCTGATAAGCCATTCTCCTAAACTAAGAACAGAAGCTCCCAACCATGAGGACATAAAGACACCAACCAAGAAGATGAATGTTATTGATGTCAAAAATCCAAGGCCTGCACATTGTTCGAATGCAGAAGTTAAGCAGTACAAAGCAGTAAAAGGATCCTATTGAGAACAAAATATGCCCCACTCTAGATAACAAACTTAGAGCAACAACAAGATCATCAGTTTATAAAAAAAATGATACTGTTCGGTTGATTTTCAATTTTAGAAGTGTCTTTTGAGTTGTTTTATAGCAAAAACACGCCAAACATTTTTTTCGATTCATGTGACACATTACTCTTGCACCAACATAATGAAAATAATCTTCCACAAGTAATATTTTCAACAGAGCCCCCTTCAGGCACGTTTCTTCTGTTGGCAAATTTCATGAGGGAACTCTTTTCTCGCTGCTAACTGAGATACTGCTGCTTGTCTCCTTTTGCATCTTACGATCATTAATTACGAGCTGTTACACTGAGGGACAAAAAGAAATGTTCGCTATCCGCCTTTATAACCTATGGTGGCAGGCTTCTGGGCAAATGATTTCATCTCCATCTGGGTCTTCCCAACCTATCAAAACGCATGCAAGAGATCCCCACAACTCAAGTCTATAACGAGAGGTTGGTGTTTATTCTCGCGAGAATTGAAAGCTAAGGGTGAGTGGGTAGTAGTTAGAGGCCCGATTAAATCAGACAGCCATGTTTTTTCTCGCATGGAGTAGTCTATTATTTATAGATAATTCTTATTCGTGAAATTTACTATTAGCAAACTCTCATAGCCACCGATGAAAATCATACTCTCCACCCCAGTTCCTCAAAGACGCGAGGTAACCAGCAAAAAATTCAAATTCAAAATATACTAATTGACAGAACACAATGTAGTACTACTAACCAAATATGTTGATTCCAAGATGAGCATAGATCGGAGAGAAGAATCCGTCCATAAAATGAATAAACCACCAGGTTGTGCAGAATGTGATGGCTATGGGAAGTAAGATGACACTGCATTTAAAAACAAACCACATGCACTGAGTTGTTCATAGCCAAAACACACCAAGACTCCCATGTGATGCGAGTCATCACGAGAAATGTTACGGGAACATGGCTTGGCTACATGGATGCAGGACTGACTCAAACCCTCTTCGCCACAATATGATGCATGTTAACCACAAATGTCTTGACATTCATGGCAAAACTCAACCAACTTTATCTAAGGACAAAAATGTTAAAATAATCAGTGATATAATTATAATTTTGTATTTCATTTCAAAAATAAGTAAAATAAATATCAAGATATCTATTAATGTTGAATTGTAAACACGTATATTTTTCACTATTTTTTTATAAATTTTTTGAATCATTATTTTACATTAATTAGAATGTGACCAGAATATATATATAAACATATAATTTAGAAGGATAATTAGAATGAAAATGTTAGAAGTAGACGAGAGCTAACCAGCCTGTCATAAACTTTTTCCAAGCCCAGCTGCGAATAACTTTGTATATTGCCTGCATCAAAAAGTAAAAATGTTTAAAATTAATATTATCAATATTAAACGATTATGCGACTGCATTGCGAGAATTTAAATTATCTTCTCGAGGAGAGTGCTAAAAAGGAACGCACCTCTTTGCCGACGGCGTGATGCGAAGAGCCAAGGACCGGCGTGACCGACTCAGAGGACGTATTAGAGCCTCCTCCTCCTCCTCCTCCTCCGTTACCGTTCTCTGAAATTTGTTTGACTTGAATCGGTATCAGACGCTCTAGATCCCTAGTCGCCATTTCTCTTTTTTTTTTTTTTTTTTCTTTTCGTTTGTTTGTCTGTTTTTTTTATTTTTTTGAAATTTTTGTTTTCTATTTTTCTTCTCTATGCAATCTCTCTCTCTTTCTGCCGAAACGAACTATTTCTTCTATGGCCCGATCTTCCTTCGCGGTTTCTCTCTCTCCTGCGCTTAACGAACTTTGCGTGCATGCGCATCGCGAAGGCGCGCCCCTCAATCCTCAACAGCTGAAAGCTGATTCTCGTTGTTTGATTAAGCTGGTTTCGGACTGCATTGAAAATGGGCCTCCATTAATCAGCCCAGTAGTTTCTGGCCGACTGACTGTTACATCTTTCAAGTGCAAAATGCTACCTATTATTTGGGCCTAGTCTATCTTCGAAATCTCACGTATGCAGGCCTCGGTAATGTAATTTTGGGTCTGGAAACGGATGCTGGCCCACTTGTGCATAATGGATTGGGATAATAGCATTTTAAAAATAATAGTAATAATAATAAATTAAAAATAGCAAATATTCTTCCCTTTTTTTTCGGTTTTATATGGTAAATAATTTTCGATCTACATTAAGAAGAAAAGAAAAAAAGAGGAGGGAAAAGAAAAGAAAAGAAATATTTCCGGCGGAAAAGCACCGCAAGGAATAATAGCAACGGGAACTAGCCGAGGCCGGAGGGAATATTCTGGTGGAAAGAAGAAATGATAACACGGTCTAAACTGGCGGAGCAACTGAAACTCATAGAGCAACTCGGCGGCGATCAACGGATCCGATCGCAGTACATGTGCTCTCCTCTCCTCATCATATTCTCTCCTAAACCCTACATCACTTCCCGGTATCTCTCTCTGATGTGATTTTACGTTTACGTTTAAGTTAATCGATGCATTCTCTGATAATTTGAATAGGGTGATTTTTGTATGAGTCAATTTTGGGGTTATTTAGTTCAATTGAACTGTCTAATTTGGATTATGTTTCAATATGATACAAGCAATTGAACTGGACTGGTTTGCCAGTGGAGTCTCATAGAACTTAAAATTGAAATGAAAGTTCTCTGTTCTGTTGGATGGATTGTTGGCTACATTTGTATATGCAATTGGAGTTGGCTTCTTTTGTCCTCCAAATCCTCGCAAATTTTATTCCCAAACCATGATTTCAATCATTGTGCTTTATGGTAAGAAACCAACCGAGTGGGAATGGCTAGCCTGAACTGATGGAGTCTTCTTTTGTCAACGAGGTTACTCTGTTTTTATCTCGCCAACAACACCCCCCCCCCCAAGTCTCTTGTTTGAATCATGAATGTCCACCTAAACCAACAAGCTACCAGTAGGGCTGGTTTTTTTGTTGAGCCTTGGTCCTGGTAATCCCTTTTCTTCTTATGTTGTCGCTACACTCACTTGTTATGCTTTGAAAGAGAAGGAGAATAAGAAGAAAATGCCACTGAATGAAATGAAATAGAGCATTGGCCGTAGTAAGCCAACCCTTTTTCCTGCTAGTCAGGGAAAAATAAATATGGTTCTGAAAATTTCTGGCTTCTGTGGAAATTTTATTCTTTGTTAATAATTTAGATTTTAGACAAATTTTCTTGAACTAGGAATTCAAAGCTGTTATATAGACTGCTAATTAAGGTGAGTAACCATAAGCTGGGATATAATCCTTTTCCCATATGTGTAAGTGAAGATTTCATTACCCTATTTTTGGGATGCCATTAATAGCAATGCATCAATTGCACTCAAAGTTAGAAAAGGATTGTTGGAAGGCTTAATGGCAATCAATTGCTTGAAAAGTTTGAACCAGCTTAAGATGTAGGTCTCTTCTTGCAAGGTCCTGATGGATAGCATGATTCATTTGCTGGAACATGTTAAGGAGGGGTGTGGAAATATGTGATGCCCCTTGCACATTTTAAATCAGTTGATGTTGCTGATATAAGGCTGCAGAATCTAAGTGTGGAAGATGAATAGATGTCAGGTAGCACATGGATTAACTTAACTGGGAGCTGTGCTGCAGGTGTTAGATTGCATAGGCTCTTCCTGCATTTATGTTTATGAATTATTTCACTACAAATTGTGGAGTATATTTTGTTCTACAGATTTTTTTTTCTTTGCTTGTGATTGTGAGATTTGAAGTAATTATATATTTCATTTTTGCATTGATGTTGCATTGTACTGCCCAGATTTTTCAGGATGTTGTGCCCTTGCTATTGTGCTTGAGTCCTTTATAATCTACCTGATCTGCACATTTTATGACTGCAATTGCTAGTCACCAAGTATATTTGAAGTCATTATGTGTTGTTTGCACTACATGAGAGATTTAGTTGAATTCATGCAGGGCAGATGTTGCTGTGGCTATCTTTTGGGCCTTGGTGTTTACCGTGCTTGTCATGACTTCTTATATGACCCTTTATTTCCGGCAATTTGGTCTTTCTCTTCCCATGATATGCCTTGGTATTTTTGTTCTTATTCGCCTGAGAAGCTCTAGAAAAGCACTGGCCCACAAAATGGAGAGAGGATTACCTTTGTCTATGTGATCATGCTGAAGCAATGAAATAATTTAGCAACGTGGCATGCAAATTACAGTTTGTTCATAAACGTGCCTTTATGGCTCATAAAAGGAAACTTCTAAGGCTTGAAGAACTGATCTTGGTCAACTGGGATAAAGTCAATGAGATGGATGGTATGATTCTCGTTCTTCTCCTAATAGTCAATGTACCAAAGACATCAGAAATTTGGGTGAAATTTGGTCTGGGACATTCCTAGTCTCTAACTCTCGGGTGAATGCCTGCGACCTTTTAAGATAGAATGAGTGCACTGGGAAATCTTTACAGGCAGCTGGGGAAACCAGCAGGTTTAGGGCCTGAGAAACTGGACTAAACTAGCGTGTGGATCAAACAGGTGCGGGCAGTGCAGTTTCAGCGCTAAGTTTGGCTTCTTCCAAGGGTGTTTCTGTTCTTGACAAACCCTTTTTTTTTGTTTGAACGGATGTTCTTGATAAACCCGTTGTGTAAGGAGCCCATAATTTAGATATTGATGAAATATCTGAGGCTACAATTTGAAGACTTGTCCATCATTATTTTCCCCCTCTCTCTCTGCCTCTCTCTCCCCCACAATTTACAGTTTATGGCAGTTATACCTGTCAACTACATCAATGATACTCATTACTTGTCAGTCCTTTCTTTTATTTCTCCTGCAGCATCTCGTGCATTGATCAAAGGGCTTTGTTGGGAGGACACAGATCTATGAACATTACGCACGCGATGTAATCTCAACCATCCATTATAATCAATTATTGTGATTGATTGATTTTTATCTCTGTCACGGTCGGTCCAGATTGGATCCTTTCATGATATGCACAAATCTTGCGTCCTTTTTTTTTTTTTTTTTTAAAACGAAACATGAAATGCAACTTGTTATTACTTTTTTTTTTGGGTGTCAGGTACATCTGAAAATACCTGCTATTAGTTCAAAATTTTAATGTCGGAATGAGGTGGAATTGGGGCGATTCTGACTCTGTAAGTTCAATTCTCTTTGGTGTGTAATTGCTGCTTTTGCCTTAGGGAATGGATACTGTCGCACTCTTAGATATTAGGGGTTGGTTTTGTACTTGTATACCCTTATGGATTTACATTAACTTTTAATAAAAGTGCTTGCCGATCTATAAAAAAAAAAAAAAAAAAAAAAGAGGATGAGAGCCTAATGCGGTTCTGAATAATACAGTTTTCGGGCACGAACGTTTCGTTAGGGTTCAGAGATCCGAGGAATAATCCGAACTTTTATCGTCATCCAAAGCTGAATATGGACACTTTCGCGCTTCATATGTTCCTCTTTGCCAGGTAACAGTGGAAGTTCAAAAAGAATAAACAGATAAAAAAAAAAAAAATTGTTTATTGAGCGCGCACCAAATTGAATTCCAAGAAAAAGAAAAATCCGACTTCGCGTTTCTCTATGTAGATTTGTATCTGCGAGTGCAATTCATATTTTTTTTCTCTATTCCCCCCCCCCCCGGGGTCACTAAGCGCCTCCCGCCCTTTTTCTTCTTCTTGAATTAGGACATTAATTAAAATTTCTTTATGACTTTTAAAAAATCTATTTTGACTCACTTTATTAAGTGAAATCAAAATAACTCAATATAAAAAAAATTAAATATAATAATAATAATAATTGATCTTTTTAGCAATAAGTTATTTTGACTTAATTTTTTAAGTTAGTCCAAAAAGCAAGTACCATAATTTAAATATACCACTTGAAATCTTGATGCCTTATTAAATCAAAATCAACCGACTGAATTTGCAATGATGATCATGGTAGAGTTCAATATAAAAACCATGTGACATTGTGATTCATTTCCCTGAGAATAATCAAAAAAAAAAAAAGATGCATGTTAGGTTCACTTAGGTTGCCTGGTATGTTGTCGACACTCCAAATACAATACATAGGTATTAAGTGGTAGCTTTCTTTTAGTTCCTTACTTTCTTCTCTCATTTCACGAACTCGAGAACACGATGAACCATTTGTAGCATTTCTTCGTTTGGTTCACATTTGCCTTCAGAATACCTAGAAATTAAATTCCATATTCAGGGTCAGGCTTCAAACATTACTGTTGCTTTCATCAGGTTGATTTCACTGTTTGATAAAAATAATGATTGCACAGCGTCCTCGTAGCCGAGGGCATTAAATATTTAACTTTAGTAGCACTCTATTGATCTCATATTTTTTTTATTAGGCACAGCTTGTGTTACTCGGGCTGAGACTAGGCCGAGAACTTTCAGTCCATGATTTAGGTATGACCCTACTCATTTTGGGTCTCCATTTAGGCACAGCACAACCCGTTTTGAATTTATTTTTATTTTTTTATTATATAATTAAATATTAAGATAATAATTTTTAAAAAAATATTTTATGATTATATTAAAAATTTTATAACAACAAAAATCTAAGTATCAATCTATATAATCTAAAAATATTTAAACTAGAACACAATACATTATTATTAATTAAAAATAAAAAAATAAATAATTTTAAATAATTTAAATTTAAATTTAATTTTTTTATTGTCTTGTTTATTTTTTTTTTTAAATCCAAAAATTTCACTATTTTCTTTTCTGTCTTTTGCTTAAATTGTATATTTGATTTGTATATGCCGAATTGATTGTTTCAATATTTAAACACGGCACGGCATGACACAAGAAACAAATAGACTGTATCTTAATACGAACACAAATTACTGAACTTCTGAAAAGACGGTTTACATGTCTAATAGATGGCTGTTCTCTAAAACCCTTCCCGTGGGGGACCATTTTCTTCTGTTTCCTCAAACGTGGCTCGAGAACCAGTTGTCATCAGCTACGGAAACGCAAAGCATGCGAATCAAATGAAGAGTGACGGTGATGGGTGGCACACGGGTGCTATGATTGCTATTCAGTGAGCATGGGCCCAAGTGTTCCTTGGAAAGGAATACAATGTGCCTCTTTTCTTCCTCATTCTATTATGGTGTGGGTGATGCCAGTAAATGATTGTTTCACCACTCTTGTTTAATTTTGCTAAACCCCGGATCGATGATTCCTCCCGTGATGTTTCAAAGCAATAGGTTGGTTAACAGGTTGTATAGAGAATAAATTATCACAGAATGAGCTCTCGAATTTCTATTTACAGGTTCAGATTCTACTGTCCATGTTGTTGCCAAATTTGATGTCTATATACCCAAACTCATTTTTAATTGAAAAAGGATAATAATAATAAAATCTTAATTTTAAATTTAATTAATAAAATTTTAATTTTAAATTTAATTTTAAAAAATATATTTTTTTTATATATTACAAATTAAATTTGAAATGAGATATAATTATTTTAAATTTTTATTTTTGATTGAGTGGTTTTTTATTTCCTTACGTAAAAGAACTATGTAACGTACTACTGCAAAGGTCCCGGAGATTGCCAGTGATATGATCATACTTCGGTAATGATTACTAGAAGAAATGGCGCGTGGAAGGTGTTCTGATGTAGAAAAAATCAACTGTTAGTGGCGCTAGAAAGTATCTTCGTGGGATTCCATTGATGGAGTTCCGAACTGAACGTGGCGGAAATGTCAATCAATCATTCTATAGACCTTTGCTCAGAAGCTCATAGTAGACATTTACTCAACTTCACATCAAGTTTGTCTCTTATTTATCCTCTAGGAGAGTAAAAAGAAAAGGCGATGTAGGTGGTGAAGGAAACATCTTACATATTTCGTGGGTCTCTGTTACCATCTTTTGTTTAATTTCATATCATTTACCATGTTTGATTAAGATTTAAAAAAAAAAAAAAAAGTTGAAGATTGTTTAATTAGGTTGTGACCCAAAAAGAGTTTTAACAGTATTTTACGAGCAAGACAGCAAGTCACCTTTATAAAATTATAATCCAAAGCTCTAAAGCTATTCTTTCATTTGTTTGTTGCAATATCAGCTAGTCCCTTTATTTGGATAGATATATATTATTTTACTTTTTTTTTTTTTTTTTTGGATAGATAGTCTCCACTTTTTTTAGTTGGTAAGAAACTTATTTTTTATTGTTGAGACAATGGTAATACTTTCCTTACTCCATTTTAATAGAAAGTTTGCACCTTTTTTTTTTTGGGTTGAAAAAGACAGACAAGAGACAGAGGCAGTACTCACATAAGGCCGATATTCTCGGCCAATCTACCCAATGCTCTTCCACCGCATCGAAATAATTGTAAAATTTTAAAGCTTTGTTTAATGTTACACTAAGCTTAAATGGCATCATGAAACCCTTTAACTGCTGTACCATTTATTTTATTTTTGGTCCAATAATTGTTAATTAATAAAAGACAAAGTGACACCGTGCGATTCTCAAGCTTTTTCTTATCTTCAATCTTCTCTACAGAATCAACATGTTGGACATTCTTTAAGAAGAAATTTATAAGTTGGGTAAGGCTAATACTTTCTTTTTTTTATGGATGGTTGAGCTATCAATGGACCGAAACAACAGAATTTGACTTGCAATGACTTTGCCATTCTTATATAACCTAAAAGAATTTCATCCTTCGTCTTTTTCAACAGAACTAGCCTTTTTTTTTTTTTTTTTTTTAAGGAACCAATCAATCTGCTTGTTCGTTAAGCTAAACAGAAGACATAACACATTATTTTGAGAATCATAATCATAGAAAGAGGGCCTTCAAAATCCATTTTGCATTAAAAATATAATAATAATAATAATAATAATAAAAAAGAGAGAGAGAGAGAGAGAAACAAAGGATGCGAGGCAAGGACGTATCCGTTGAAAGGAAACAACGAGTCAAAGATTGAGACTACTTATCGTGAAGAGTGCCCAAAGCTGCTACGGTGGACGCTCATTGAGCGACGTGCGGCCACGTTTTCTGCCACAGCCGCGCGTGAGTAATGATTGAGGTGCATCAGCGTAACCTATAAGGGAGGTCTTCATGCTCGACTGTGGGACCCTGCCCATTTCCCTCCGTACAAAAGGAAATGTTATTTTCTGTTTTTTTTTTTTTTTTTTTTCATAATTAATCATTATCAATGATTCCTATTGATATTATTAGCTGCATGCCGAGTACATTTTAGTCCCGACTCCATCATATCTCTCCCTATGCATTTTAAACAGTTTAAATTGCTTACACGTGGTAAGAGGAAACTTTAAATACAAGCAACAACGTTTATGTAAATTGTCAAAAAAAAAAAAACAATTCCACTAAAAAAATTAAATTATTGAATAAATTTTTAAATTATATCATACATTAAATTTTAATATTTTTTCATAATAAAAATTTATTTAAATTAAAAATTAAAATAAATAATTTATTTTTTATTTATCAAATTTTATTATTAATTAAATATAAAAATAATATAAATAAAATATAAATTTTAAAATTTATTATGTCATGTTAAAAAAATTTTATTAAATAAAATATATAAATTAATTATATATATAACTTTAATATAAATAAATATATATATAATTAATTTTTTTTTTAAAAAAAAATTTAAAAATTATAATAATTTTTATATTTATTAATAAAATATATTAAATTATAAATTATATATTAAAAATATAAATTATTAATTATTATATTAATCTTTAAAGTACACAATTTGTAATGATTAAAGTCAAAGGAAGGATGAATCTGGTCATACAAATCGAAAAATAATATATATATATATATATTTTTTTTATATATTTATTTATTTATTATTTTTTTATTTTTTCTGTTCGTACACAGCCAGTCGTCATGGCATGCGTAGTTCGTTTCTCACAGCCGAAATCACCGTCGGCACCCCCAAGTACGTATCCTAATCGTAGAATTTATATCACGACTTGCCATATCTCATTCCATTCACTTTCTCGCACTCATTTTTTCATCTCTATCAGTTTCTCTCTCTCTCTCTCTCTCTCTCTCTCTCTTTTTTTTTTTTTTTTTTTTTTTACGTTTTTGGGGTAATTTGATAAAATTAATTAGAATAAACCAGGAGGAGCTAACCAAAAAAAAAATAGAAATCTGGGGACTCTGTTTAATAATTAACGAGGTAAAATGTATATTCATTTCAAGGAAAACACGAAGTCTTCATTTTTGGTATATGTACTGCAGATAGATGACATCTTTTTTTTTGCTTTTTTCACTTTGGATGGTAATGTGAAAGTTGTTTAAATGGCATTACGCCATTTTTCAACGTTACTGATATTGGTCACTAATTGGCATCTTATCTGTTTTTTCAACCAAGAAAAAAAATGCACTGTAGTAAGTATACTCATCCCTACATTTAAAAATAAAAATTAAAAATTATCATATACCTTCTCATTTATTTTTTTATAGAAAAATATCATTTGAATAAATTTCTCTAATATTTAATTTTGATATTAATATCATATTCTAAATATAAATTTTAAATTATTAAGAGATATTAAGAAAATTTAAATTTGATTAAATAAAAAAAAATGGGCACGAA